>WFKH01011581.1:35285996-35392749 GCA_016163765.1 Magallana hongkongensis | reverse complement strand
ATAAAATGACGATTTATTTGATTTCGAATTTCGCTCATATGCGCATAATTTCATTTGCAAGTCCAAAATATAAAATGAATAATTCTTATGAAATCTTATTTATGAACAAAGAATATTTCTTCCCCACTGATTAAAACCATTTATTTTCAATTTTTCTTATCTACTTGAAGGTGATACATACTTTAGAATCTTGCCTCGATGAAAATTGGTTAAGGTCTTGACACACTATTACGGCATGAGCGATTCTTCAGTTCTTCCAAAGATTCTCTAAACCGGGTTTAGCCTGGACAAAATAGCACGCACAGATAGACGGACTGTTAGATTTAATAAAAAATTCTCAAACATTTTTCATATCCAAATTCAGAACAGAGAGTTATGCATACGAGTTTATGTTTTGTCAAACAGGTAATTTATCAAATATTTACCTAAATTAAGTTCTATGTATTCCATGATACGTATGTTCAATTTTCAACATTGTCTATAAAAAATAATAAATCAGCAAAACGAAACCCAACCTGTACAGAGGAATGCAAATATATATATATATATATGCAACCTGGGGGTGTACAAACATTGATTTTAATCCTTACTGGGTTTCCATTAATAATTCTTATAAAATCTGAACCAACAAGGTGAGGTAGAAACCTTACTATGGAGGAAAACTACTATATAGTACCCCTCCCCTCGGGGGAATAGGCTACTACATAGCAGGTTTTCCGGGGGGGGGGGGGGGGTACTATGGGGGAAAACTGCTCTACAACACCGGTATCTTGGTTTACGAAGAAACCAGCGAATTTTCATTTTCTAAAAAAATTTAAACGACGTTTTAAGATTTTAATTTCAAAATGCTACCGTCAACTCTTCGAAATCTCATTTCCACATTTGTAGAATATATACATGTGCTATCAATTCTTTAAAAGAAAAACTCGAACTGCATAAAGGCATATATTCGAAAATTTAATTTACATGTATATTGAATAATTGCCATTATCTATATCGATGAAATGCGGTCAGGGGGCCACTGATACAAATTACATGTAATTACATGATTAGCAATCAATATATGCATGAATTTTTGCATCAGATTCCCGAATCATGGAGTGCTGCTTTGGATAATTTGGTGCTTATATAAATTTCGGTCCTTGCGGAACTGGCTCTTCTTTTTACGCTTTGGTAATAAGGTCGCATTCTATAAAACTTTATTTATCTATTCATTCTCAAAATATAACCCACTTTTTATCCATCAGCAGCTAAATACTCAATTACGATAAATAAATACTCGTAAATGATGTTCTTACTCGTTAAGAATTTCTCCAAATTTACGGCGACGTCATATTTCGATTAAGAGCTTAAAGAGCCAAAAAAACTATGAAACAAAAGATAGATAATATTTGATTATAAAAGTGAAATTTTGATAAATTATATGATAGATTTTCAAAAGGAAGTGTTCTGTGTGTTATTTTCGTTACGTTTACCAAAATGAAAAAAAACCCACCAAAAACATGAATATTCTATAGTACGTTTTTTCTAATATTAGGTATGATTTTGCAGATAGAGATCTCAAGTATCACACCCACCCCAATATCGACCCGTAAATCACCTTCATGAATTGTTATTTTTGCTGAGGGGCAAGTTTCATCACCGACTCTTTTTTTTTTTTAGGAAATATTTAGATATTATAGGCACGGATTTGTGTGAGTTAAAAGTTTTTTACTGCTACACCTTAGACGTAAATCTATATTTGCAGAAATGTAGCTCAAAAGAGAAAACTCTGATTTTGACTTTTTCTTGTAGAGCTACTGTTCTGAAGCTAACATTAATCAGGAATAAAAGCGGTCCGAGCATAGATCCCTGGCGTACTCCATTGTTGTTACTTTTACTTTGAAAGACTACTGAACTACTAATAGTATTGTAAACGACCCGCGCGCACTCCATATTTTTGTGAACTCGGATGGAGAGTGTCATACCAAAGTCTATTAATATCTTGGATAACAAAAGAGCATTTATCGATATTCCTAAAAAATACCGTGATAATTATGTTCAAACGCAGTAAGCTTGAATAATGTCTGATGACTTGTTAGAATTCAAGTTTGATATTCTTAAAACTATATATGATTTACTACCAATAAAACAAACAAATTTCAAAGCATATTACTCATACATGTATTGAAATCGGTCTACAAGTGATTACTTTGAATTTGTATACTCTGGAATTTTTTGTCGATATTTCGGAAAAAGACATCTGAAAAATGCAGACATGGTGATTTGCAAATAGAAAGCCTTGTTGTTGATCTTCGTTTCTTGAAGTATCTTAAGTTAATTTCACTTGAGATGCCATTTATTTGGCGTAGAATGAAATCCAAATATAAAAAAAAAACCAAAGAGATTGCATGTGGTGTTGTTCTTGGACTTTTATTCAGTCAATCATAATCCGGCTTTGAACATGGTATATACTTGAAAAAAAGAGACGATAACAAGTGCAATAAAGCATACAAGCAGGTTCAATTCGTTTTTGAATTGGATTTATAAGAAAGAGAATTGTTTTTGGATGCGTGAAGTTTCGGTACAGATCACACTATTCAACCTTTCTCAAACAGGGGGTTGCAAATCACAAGCACGTCAGACTCCTTCGTTCCGAGAGTTCCGTATAGACCAGGACACTCCAGAACGGTGGCGATGTTAGAATTTTCAAAAATGGAAGACGTTTTGGAAAGAACAGATGTTGGATCAGTGGTCTGAGTGGTCGCTTTTCCTCCTCAATCATCTTCAATGCGCAATGTTGAAAATGGTACCGGTCTGCGCTGGTCGGAAGTTTCCAGTTACCTGGTTTTTGGGTAGCTGTTTCGTCGGGTTTCCTTGATTCCATAAAGAAATCTGCCATCTTTTTCCCCAGATATCCCATCAGGATGATTACAACTACGACTCAAGCACACAGGGACAGGATTTTTATGACAGTGGTGTGACCACCCATCTCTCGTGCAGTTTCAATGGTTTGAAATTTATCAGGCTCTGTGCGCCACTCTTCGGAATTGGTCATTGACAGACGCCGGAAGGTTGCGCCTATGCATGATGGCAGCTTCATTGCTAGCCCAGCTAAAGTCAGACCCACAATTTTCACGTAGCGAATCATGGTTGCTTCTGTCTTATTTGCTATGCATTAACAAAGATAATGATTATGACGTCATAATGTTTTGCACGCCATGAAACCTTTTGTGACGTC
This sequence comes from Magallana hongkongensis, assembly GCA_016163765.1. Classification (NCBI taxonomy): domain Eukaryota; kingdom Metazoa; phylum Mollusca; class Bivalvia; order Ostreida; family Ostreidae; genus Magallana; species Magallana hongkongensis. The sequence continues at coordinate 35,389,529 of WFKH01011581.1, read as the reverse complement.
ATTCAATCGTGACGTTGCGCTTATATCAAACAACCCATTGTCCATGAAAGAAAACTTAAAATAAAAAAATAGAATTTCAAAATTAATACATCATCCAAAGTACTTTTTAAGGCCAGCTCCCTGGTAGTACAAGTTGGGCTGACAACCAAATCTGTTTTCTTCCTTTTTTCAGGGCAGTATACTTCTTTATACACGTGTTAGCTTATATTTAGAAGGTGGAATCAACGTGCTTCCTTCATGACGTAACAGCAATAAACCCAACAAAAGTTGCAGCTCATGTCCAATTGTTTTTACAAACAAGGTTTTATGCATTTATTAAATATGATCTATATGGTTTGATCTATTTTGAACTATTTTCTAAGTTTTGTTTGATTACAGTTTCTTAGAAGTGCTATGTATTACCTGTTATGGATGGAGTGTTCTGAGAATGGCTACCACGAGTAGTAAACATTGTCTCTGTCACTGTTGTTACAGAGCGTTTTGTTGTTTGCTCTCCCAATGCTGAAACAAAATGCAATGATACATTCTTATTATCACTCCTGATCCACGTTGTTTAGAATAGTACAATGTGATATAAAAAAAAACCTGCACATATTTTTCAAGAATGATATCTTTCTTGACTCTTAGACTATTTTTGACTTTGTTTTTTTTAGGTTTTTATTCCAATACAGTCTCCAGGGAACATCATATTACCTGTTAAAGATGGAGTGTTATGAGAATGGTTACCATGAGTAGCTATTGTTGTTTGCTTTCTGAATACTGACACAGAATGCAACGATACCTTTTACTTTCATTTTAGGTTTTCTTTGTTCAGAGTGGTCCCATTAAAAACCAGCTTTCTGGTAGCTTGTATTTCTCAAGAATAAAGACATGTTATGCATTGAATTATCATTCAAACAAAAACACCATCCAAGAGATTTACATGTTTAACAAGATAAACACTTAATGTTGAAATCTACCAGTAATCCAATGGTTGCAACCTAAAAATATTATTAAGTCTCGTGATTGAAGCATGTAAATTGTTTACACATACTGTTCTTACCAGTAAAAACAAAACAGTTATAGAGTATTGTAAAGTTATTTAAAATATATAAAAATATTTATAAGCAAGATCAAACAAAATACGTTTCATAGAACAATAAATTCATAAGGATGCTTGGAAAAAAATGTAGGACTACTAGTTTATCAATTTTTTAAATACAGTTTCTCAATCCAAATGACTTCATTACTTAGTCATTAATAGGCATCATTTGAACCTTGCTCACCAGTTGTAATTCTAATACAGCCGTGTATATGGTGACACTTTTCATCAGGCCCACAATTACATTTGAGACCACAGTATTGCCCATAAAGTGGGTTTGGACAGGCATTGCCACAGTTACCTCCATAAAATCCGGGAATACAGGCTGCAACAGACCAGGAAAATGGAGAGTCAACTATAAAAGACTCTAAATGTACAGGAGGAAATGAATAGATTTTGTTTTGATCTGAACTGAAAATTATCCGTACGGGCGCATGTTCCGTTGATGAGGTAGAAGTTTTCGAAACATTCACCCCTGAAAAATAGAACAATTTTAGAAATCACGGTGGAATATTTAGTTATTCAACATTTCAACCTTAAGGGTAAAATTTGATCCTGCACAACTTTTACTAACTTACTTAACTTAAATAACAAAAGAATCCACCATAGATGACAACATATACACATGTAATCATTATATAGTTAAAAAAAGTTTTACCGTTAGTTTGTTTGCATGCTACAACACGGCCATTTTTTTAAAAAATAAAATGACATACTTCTCCTGTACATACCGTTCATTTACACACGATCCTTTAAAACATTTTAAGGATATGATCAGTAAGATCAAATAAATGTTTCTACGGCTCCGGTATTTATTAACTTTTATTAGAGAAATATCACCCATTTTTGGTGATTTGTCTCATTTACTTGTACATGTAGTTTGAACTACATGATTGGCTTATAACCATATTTCCCCATAAACCGATTATATCATACTACATTTATAAAAAGGGAATGATCTAGCACAGGAACCACCTGTTTACACACCGAAATATTATTTCCCAATATTGATAGATTTTTGCAACCTCAATATATTTCCTCTGTGCATTTTCAATTTATTCAAACCAATTAAAAATAAAATAACGTAATATATTCATCCCACTTCAGTCTGTAGACATAATCTCTTAAGATAAATGTATACATGTGTCTGCTTATTGCCCAGCTACTGGTTACAGATTCAATAGTAATTAGCGATGATTTCGACATAAGAATAGAACAGTGTGTTGAATACAGTCCCAAAAGCAAGATTATCATACTGTTCAGAGGCCTGCAAAAGCTTATACTATGGGCGTGTATTAGTGCCACGTTGTAATTTTTTTCCCTTAAAATTCTAACTTAAAAAATTGGAAATTCCAGCTTTAATCTTGGAATTTCCAACTTTAATCTTGGAATGTCCAACTTTAAAGTTGATTTTTGCATTTTTATTCTTGGAATTTCCAGCTTTTTTATTTGAACATTATATCACAGGCAAAGTGGATATAAACTTATAGTTGTATTTGTCTGAACAAGAAGTTTTCATATAAATATATAAGATTAAAACGTTTAAATGTATTCAGTATCAGATATCAAATATCGAAATAATTTTGAATCGAATAAGTGTTATTATACCCCCCGCAAACGAAGGGTATATAGGAATCACTTTGTCTGTCCGTCCGTCCGTCCGTCTGTCTGTGCAAAATTCGTGTCCGGTCCATATCTTTCTTATGGAGAAACATTGGAAGTTCTTACTTCACACAAAGATTGCTTAAGACCTGAGGGTGTGTCATGACCTTGACCCAAGGTCATTCGTGCAAGGTCAAGGTCATTGTTTAAAAAATGCTTTATTCCTGCCTTGTATAAATGAAAATGATTAGAAGGTAAAATTTGACACAAAGCGAGCATGTGTCAGGTCATATAAAATTAATTGTTAGATTATCATCCCCACTTGCCCATCTGGAAATTGCCTTGCCTGATTTTATGGCTTTTTTTGTGGAAAAAAAATTTCGGAACAAAATCGGGCTCGGGATACCAAAAATTCAAAACATGTAATGGCTGCTTGACATGTGGATTATCGTTTGATTTCAGTCATGTTTGTTATCATAAGGATGCAAATATGTTGCTTATGACCTGAGGGTGTGTATTGACCTTGACCCAAGGTCATTCGGGCAAGGTCAAGGTCACTGGCAGGAAAAGTACAAAATTCGTGTCCGGTCCATATCTTTCTTATGGAGAAACATAGGAAGTTCTTACTTCACACAAAGATTGATTTCAGTCATGTTTGTTATCATAAGGATGCAAATATGTTGCTTATGACCTGAGGGTGTGTCATGACCTTGAACCAAGGTCATTCGGGCAAGGTCAAGGTCACTGGCAGGAAAAGTACAATGCATTAACAGTTAAGTTGAAATAAAATGGAATCTAAATAATAGAAATTGGTTTTTGTACTCATATTAGCATTAACAATTTTAAAAAATAGAGCAGTTGTTATTGATAGGACATGAACGGTTAATGAGATAGCATCCATCATTTTCTATAATAGAAAAATACTTGAGTTATGATTTTTTTTCCTTAGCGGGGGGTATCAATCGTGAGCTTGCTCACAATACCTCTAGTCTTAATTTGTAAAACAAGAGGATGTCGTTAATTAAATGCCAGGATTAGACAGAAGCACACTAAGAGACAATTAAGATAAAAACAAAGCCTTGGAATTTCTTTATTTAAATCGTGCTTTATCTGCATGGCGTTGATAAAGATCACTTATCAAAAGACATTCGTCTGAAATTGAAAAATTTAACTTATCGTAATAACAACAGAAAACTAAAGTGGAAATTTCAAGATTAAAGTTAGAAATTCCAACTTTAAAGTTGGAAAAATCAACATTAAATCTGAAGATTCCAAGATTAAAATTAAAAATTCCAACTTTAAAGTTGGAGTTATAAAAAAATTTTACAACGTGGCACTAATACGCTTTCCTTAAAAACCAGCCTAAAAAAGAATTTAAAATATTGTCCATGTCATATTCAGTGCGGTATAATACGGCACATTCCAAGAACATTCAAAGATGGGTAATATGACTGAATGTAACTTAAAACAAAAGGCCCATGGACCAAATCGCTCACCTGAACAACAGGCTTTTCGAAATGTTTGAATATAAAATTCTGAAAATATTGTTAAACTCTTGTATATTCCAAGATGTTACAATACATTAAACAATACATAAAAAGAAGCCTAATTTTTTGAAAATCATATTCTAATATCTATGATACATTAACTGACCAATCTTAAAATCTTACATTTCCCCATTATATTTCTATGTTGAACTTTAAATCCCTCTTGGGGCCCCTGCATTGGTCCGGGTCGGGGGTTTTAACAATTTATAATGCTCACAATATATATAAGCTTTAACGTAAATATTGGCATTTCTGGTGCAGTGGTTCCTGGGAAGATTTTTAAAATTTCCCCTATATATTCTGTTAAACTTTAAACCTCTCTTGGGGCCCCAATATTGATCTGGGGGTCAGGTTAAACAATTCACAATCTACATTAACTGAGGGTGCTTGCATAGTTATATCAAAAATCGTAGCGATGTAGTTCTTAAAAGGATTTCAAAACATTTTTCTTACATATTTCGATGTTGAATTGAACTCCTCTTGGGGGTCATGATTTTAACAATTTAGAATCTAAACTATCTGAGAATACTTGCATAGTAATCTCACAAATTGTAGCTTTGTAGTTCTTGGGGATGAATTTTTAAAAACATTTACCTATACATTTCTTTGTTGAACTTTGAACCCCTTTTGGGGCCCAAATATTAGTCCTGGGGTCACGATGTTAACAAAATAGAATCTTCACTATGCTATGTATACAAGTTTTAATGTACATGTAGTGCAGTGATTCTTAAGAAAAAGATTTTTAAGACACACACCTTTTTTTCACTGTTTCGTAATTATCTCCCTTTTAAAAAGGGTTTCAACCTTTATTTTAACAATTTTGAATCCCCTTCCCATAAGGATGCTTGGTAATAAGTTTGATTAAATTTAGCCCAGTGTTTCTAGAAAAGTAACAAATGGGAAAAGTTTACAGATAGATGGATGGACGGATGACGGGGAACAGGTGATCAGAAAAGCTCACTTGAACCTTCGGTTCAGGTGAGCTAAAAACCTCATATCAGGAATATTTTCAACAATTTTCCTTTAGGATCACAGGTATAAAATTCAGCTTTTTTTTTAGTATGTTCAACACACGATGTAGCATCGATATCCATGATATTGACGATACCGTATATCGTTAAAACACCATAATCATTGAGATGTTATTTCGCAAAAATGTTGTCCCATCTTGACGTTGTCTTACCTTGATGTCAATATCGACGATATCATATCAATTCCGATTTGCATATGGAACGATATCGATGTCAATATCATCATTTTATGCACGACGTCATCGATATCGACATCATAATTGGTCTGAATTCTAATCTTAGCAATGCTTTTTTTTCATTTTAAAATAATAAAGCTCTCTTATTGTTCACAACAGTAATGATTAAAGTACAACATTTGGCTCTTTGACAAGAAGTCTATAACTCGTGGGATAAATTACTTCACAATGTACTTGAGGAAACATACTAATAATACTACTATTTTCCCCCTTAAAACTCGCATCAGTTCTCCAGATGGCTGTGTGAACTACTGGATCTGAACTTAACATATGTATTTGAATGGAATGTCATTAAAAGTACATTATTGTTCCTATCTACATAAACTCCTCGAAACTGCAGGGACAACGCTTATGCTGATTAATTAACCACTCCATTATGATTCATTCCAGCCACTTATATTTTTTTAATTATTTTATAAAAGATTGTAATACTATAATGTTTTATATTGCATAACAAGCCTTAAATTTAAATATTGCATAACAACCCTCAAATTTAATATTGCATAACAACCCTCAAATTGAATATTGCATAACAACCCTTAAATTTAATATAGCATAACAACCCTTAAATTCAATTAAACAATAAAATGCTTTCTTTGGTGATTCATGCGGGAACGAAGGTGGAGACATTGCAGAAAAAATTTACATAACCCGCTAACGCGGGTTATGTAAATTTTTTCTGCAATGATCGCTTCCTTCACAACCCGCATGAATCATCAAAGAAAGCATTTTTTTGTTTATATTTACACCTTTCTTTTAACAAATTAATAAATGAATTGTAAAAAGTAAGTAAAATTCACTAAAATACAGTTAATGTACATCAGTACGTTAGCTAAAAGAAACAGCCAAATCGTTTCCTATGGGAATTTGAGTCTGACATCATCATGCTTATTTCGTGCAGTCCGTGATTTTTCTTAGGTCGCTGTAGATTTCGACCAATCGATAAACGGAACGTGTAGATTTCAGTCTGGCTGTTTCTATAGAACTATGAATTAACTATAAGTTTCCGGAAGAAATAGAAGGAAACATACTCAGTAGATGTAAATATTATAGCATAACAGCCCTTAAATTATATATTGCACAACAACCCTCTTAACTTCACAACATATGTACTGTTGTTTCAAAATTCATTGGCATCCTATTTAGTGGATTTCATTAAATCAGTTTCAAGATATGTAAATTTGTGGTCATTATCATTCTATCAATATAAAATATTATTAGAAATAGTACTTCATTTCATGGATCAATAGAACAAGGAAATCCATGAAAATTGGTATTCAATGAACATTGATGAAACCACAGCATCAGTAAACAAATTACTACTTCATTTTTAGGGCTTTTGTCTGATTCTGTCAACTTTTACGTCACCTGTACATGTGAAAATAATCAAAACAGCAAGAAATCTATTACAGTATTTAACTTTATAATACATTTCATATTTAGACATCAAAACAATTCAATCAAACAGATAAAATGAATAACATGATCAGAAATTAATACACCATGACATACGTATGTATATAGCACTGACTATTTCACATAATGTATTTGTATTAAAGCCTACTAGTAATATCAATGTTAACACAAATAGTCAGTGCTTATGGTGCTGACTCCATTGCTGAAGGGGGTACATAAAACGTTGTAAGACGTTCGTACTAATGTTCGTGCGTTGCATTGCGATAGTTCTGATCGCATTTGTTCGCGTTTGAATAGTGTGCATGTCCACTATTTCAAGGAGACTTGATGCGACCACTAAAACGCATGCAACGCATGCGAGAGCTCGTTCAACCTATGCGAGAGCTCGTGCGAAGGTAAAATATTCCGATTGCAAGTGTTGTAAAGTGCTCGTGCGCCAACTGTGAAGAGGCCTTTAAAGCCCCTTATACAATTGGCGCACGAGCAGAAACGACAAAATATTCGTGCGACCGAAAAAAATAGATATGAATCGTAAACTGTTGCCGAAATAATCGCATATGAAAAAGTATTCGTACGAAATTCGCACGATCTAAGCGAGCGTTGTGCGATGTAAACGCATTAAATCTTGCGATATATCTTGCGTCTATATGCGACTGTTGTACAATGAAAGCGACTGTTGAAAGATAATGCGATAAGATCGCGCGAGAGACCAGGCGATCGGACGATTGAACGTGCGCCAATGCGATTGGACGTGCGATCATGCGTTCCATGGTACGAATGCTCGTGCGAGTCAGAGGGGGTATATAGACCGCCTATTTCCGACGCTCTTCAGTAGACATAGTTGAAAGCGATAGAAGATGCCGCCCAAGAAGAAACAGATATGCAACAACATTCATTATTATACCTCAATATGATTATTCTATTATATATGATTGGTCTAGAAAGTCACGTGACAGGGCGATTTCATAGGAATGAAAAAGCCGATATCAGCATACGATGTAGACAAATATGAGTAAATCAAAAATATTTAATCACTTTGATTCTTTATATCACGAAACCAACTAAACTATCTGATTCGAATTCATGAAAGAAACGTGAGACAGTAACACAGGAAACCAAACAATCACGACGTTATTGCTATTGAAAAGTCAAACAAATATAGGAAATTAACGTATTTTGTATAATAATATGTTGTTCGGAATAATAAAACGTTCATTGCATTAATGTTCGGGGAATATGAAGATTTATTCCCCCAGAAAAAACAAATTTCCCTCGGGCGAAGCCCTTGGGAAATATGATTTTTCTTGGGGGAATATATCTTCATATTTCCCTCACCATCATGCAATAAATGCATATTGTCAATTGTGGTCTGAAACAGAGATGCTTATACAGGGTATATAATTATACTACTGGCAAAGCATGGCATATTGAGGCTGATAAGTCGTGCAATGATATTACAACGTTGCAATATTACATGAGACAAGTTGAGCAACAGTCTCATGGTCGCAAAATATACGCATAAAAGGCAGCGATTCATCTTACGACCTTTAAAAATCGTGCATCACTCTTGCGAGTACACAAAACGTAAAACGTTCGTACTAATGTTCGTGCATTTCACTGCGATAATTTTGATCGCATTTGGTCGCGTCTGAATAGTGTGCATGTCCACTATTTTGAGGAGACTTGATGCGAGCACTAAAACGCATGCAACGAATGCCAGAGCTCGTGCAACGCATGCGAGAGCCTTGCAACGTATGCGAGAGCTCGTGCGAAGCTAAAGAATTCCGATCGCAAAGTGTTGTAAAGTGCTCGTGCGCCAATTGTGAAAGGGGCTTAATGAATTCAATATAATTCCTACATTATATATGCCATGATGTAAATCTACTTATCAAAACATAAAATGATAATCCTGTATTATGTATGCATCGATGTTAATTTATGCATTTGATAATTATTTAAACAACATGTGAAAAATAATGTTCAATCAACCCCAAATTGTGGCCCATCCTACCCCCGAGGATTATGATTTGAACAAACTTGAATCTACACTACCTAAGGATGATTCCCACAAGTTTCAGCTTTTATGGAGAAATGGTTTTCGAGAAGATTTTTAAAAAGTGCCAACAAATTTCAATTATTCTAAATTACCGGTATCTCCCCGTGAAAGAAGGCATAGCCCTTTATTTAAAAAAAATCGACTCCTCTTTACCTAAGGATAATTTGTGAAAAGTTTGGTTAAAATTGGCCCAGTGGTTCTGGAGAAGAAGTCGAAAATGTAAAATAGTTTATGGACGGACAGACAGATAGACAGACGGACAAACGGACGCCGGACAAAGAGTAATCAGAAAAGCTCATTTGAGTTTTCAGCTCGGGTGAGCTAATAAAAACAACTTGTATTTTTAATCTAATAGCATGTCTTTGCACTTGGACTTGTTCTTACCAGCAAAAACAATATAGTCATATGGTACGTGTTATTATTTGATATTTTAAAAAATATTATTATATGGTCAAATTTAGTTTTCAAAGACCAATAGTATCATAAAGATATAATTAAAATTATGAAACTATATTGTCTAAATATAGTAATTTTCCCGTTTAAATCAGTATTATCATTATAATCAAAATAAAGCACTGCGATCACCATTCGTAGTACTAATACAGCCATGTAAAGTGTGACACTCTTCGCGAGGCCCACAATTACATTTTAGACCACGGTTCTTTCCATAACGTTCATTTGGACATGGTCCGGAACAGTTATCTCCATAAGTCCCAGGAGGACAGGCTGCAACAGACCAGGAAAATGAAGACTTAATTTAAGAATTAAACCTTTAAAAAAAGATGATTTAAGTTAACTTTATATATACAGTTTGTTATCAATTTTGTAAATTTTGAAACATGAGTGCAAGTATTTTGAAAATGAAAAAAAAAGGTGAACTAGAACCACTTTTGATGTAAAAAAAGAAAATACCGGTATTTACCATGATGTAGAACTTAAATGAGTCTCTACAGCTAAGGATGGATATTGCTCAAAGACTAACGGTTTCACAGGAAATTATTAAGCCAGTGGAAGCAATTTGGATATACATGTATAGCTACAACTCCATAAATTCTCGTTTTGAAATTTAAATCACTTACTATTCTTATACATACCGTTCATTAACACAGTCAAGTCCTTTAAAACCTTTTGCTTCTGGATTTTAAGTTATAATTAACAAGATCAAATACATGTTTCTACATCTCCAGTATTTAATACACTTTTATCATGAAATTATTAGTATTGCATGTCCATTTGGGTAACCGATCTATAATTTGAATTAAATGTGTAGCTGGTAACTATATTTCACATTTATAAGCCATATCATTATACTACATAAAAAGGGGACTGGTTCAGCACACCAACCTCCTGAGATAACGGAATATTATTTTTCATCATTTTCCTTTTAATTTTACAAGTACTTGATTATACATTGATAATTTTGTTAGCAATTTTCCTCGATTGTGTATGTTTTGATGTTAGTCTACTAATCAATTATTAATTATATTACCTCAATTATGTATCCCATGATGTTAATTATCTAATCAATTCAAAATCTATCCTCTATTATGTATGTTTTGGTGTTAATCTACTAATCAATTCAATGTTCGAGTATTTCCTCTATTATGTTAATGCTGATGTTAATCTACCAAACAATTCAATGATGTTAATTTATGCATTTGATAATCATTCAAACAAAATTTGAAAATCATTGTTTTATCAACACCTGTTACATCAGCTCTCCCTAGTTAATATATTATGAGTTTTGAAACTTAGATAGAAATACATATATATCGTATATCTGTTTATTTTTGCGATGATCAGTTTACTTTTACATCACAAATAATACAATATCCAATGCCATGCGGTAATATACTAGTAGTAATAGCGTCCATGGACAGCTTTCTTCTACAATATGTAACTTTCTGTATAAGAATTTTGTAACTTTCTATATAAGAATTTTGTTTACCGGTACCTAGTAAAGCAAATCAAATACTTCTTTAACTTAACCAAACACGTTTGTAAAATTGAAAGAAAAGTAAAAATAAGATTTTCAAATGCCTCATACTTTTTAAGGCCAGCTCTCTGGTAGTACAAGATGGGCTGACAACTAAGCTGTTTTCTTCGGTTTTTTCAGGACAGTAGGCTTATTTATACATGCGTTAGCTTATATTAAGAAGTTGTAATCAAGAAGCTCCCTTCATGCATATCATGTGATGTAACAGCGATGAACAAAAAATTCTAAAGCTCATGTCCAATTGTTTTTACAAAAATTGTTGTATACATTTGTTAAATATGTTTTCTTCCGTTTTTCAGGGCAGTAGACTTATCTATACACGTGTTAGCTTATATTTAGAAGGTGGAACCAACGTGCTTCCTTCATGCACATCATGTGACGTAACAGCGAAAACCCCAACAAAATTGGCATCTCATGTCCAATTGTTTTTACAAACAATGTTTTATACATTTATTAAATATGATCTATATAGTCTGATCTATTTTGAACTATTTTCTAAGTTTTGTTTGAATACAGTTTCTTAGAAGCGCTATATGTTACCTGTTATGGTTGGAGTGTTCTGAGAATGGCTACCACGAGTAGTAAATATTGTCTCTGTCACTGTTGTTACAGAGCGTTTTGTTGTTTGCTTTCCCAATGCTGAAACAAAATGCAACGATATATTCTTATTAATATCACTCTTGGCCCACTTTATTTAGAATAGTACAGTATGATATAAAAAAAAACCCCACATATTCAAGAATGATATTTTTCTTGACTCTTAGACTATTTTGGACTTTTTTAAAATTAAGTTGTATTTCAATACAGTCTCCAGGGAATATCATATTACCTGTTAAAGATGGAGTGTTATGAGAATGGTTACCATGGCTAGCTATTGTTGTTTGCTTTCTGAATACTGAAACAGAATGCAACGAAACATTTTACTTTTATTTTTGGTTTTCTTTGTTAAGAATGATTCCATTAAAATCTTGTATTTCTCAAGAATAAAGACATGTTGTGCATTGAATTGTCATTCAAACAAAAACACCATCCAAGAGATTTACATGTATAACCAAATAAACACTTAATAATGAAATCTACCGATTTTCCAATGGTTGCAACCTAAAGATATTAAGTCTCGTGATTGAAGCATGCGAATTGTTTACTCATATTGTTCGTAACAGTAAAAACTAAACAGTCATATGATATTGTAAAGTTATTATTAGAAGCTTGGTCAAACTAAACACTTTTCATAGAACAATGAATTCATAAGGATGCTTGGAAAAAAATGTAGGACTACTAGTTTACCAATTGTCTAAATATAATTTCACAATTCATATGGCTTCATTAATAGGCATCATTTGAACCTCGCTCACCAGTTGTAATTCTAATACAGCCGTGTAAAGTGTGACACTCTTCATCAGGCCCACAATTACATTTGAGACCACAGTTCTCCCCATAATGTTCATTTGGACATGCGGTGGAACAATTATCTCCATAAGTTCCAGGAGGACAGGCTGCAACAGATCAGGAAAATGAAGTCAATTATAAAAGACTCTTGCAGTTAAATGTACAAGGTAAACTGAATAGATTTTGTTTCGATCTGAACTGATAATTATTCATACCGGTGCATATTCCGTTGATGCGTTGGAAGTTTGTGCAACATTCATTCCTGGAAAATGAAATAATTTTAGAAATTATACGGTGGAATGTTTAGTTATTCAACATTTCAACCTAAAGGGGAAAATGTTCCTACTTAACTTTTAACTAACTTACTTAACTTAAATAACAAAAGAATCTACCATAGATGACAACATATACACATGTAATCATTATATAATTAAACAATCTTATACCGTTAGTTTGTTTGCATGCTACAACACTATCATTTTTCATTTTGAAAATGACATACTTTTCCTGTACATACCATTCATTTCCACACGATCCTTTAACACCTTTCAAGAATATGATCATTAAGATCAAATACATGTTTCTACGGCTACGGTATTTATCAACTTTTATTAGAGAAATATCATCCATTTTTTGGTGATTAGTATCATTTACTTGTAGTTTGAACTACATGATTGTCTTGTAACCATATTTCCCCATTAACCAATTATATCATAATGTACTGTCATTTATAAAAAGGGAATGACCTAGAACAGAAACCGCTTGTTGACACACCGAAATATTATTTCCCAATATTGATAGATTTTTGTTGCAACTTCAAAATATTTCCTCAATTTTCAATTTATTCAAACCAATTAAAAATAAAAATAACGTAATAAATATATTGAAAATTCATCCCACCCTAGTCTATAGATATAATCTCTTAAGATAAATGTATATATGTTTGCTTATTGCGCGCAGCTACTGGTAACATATTCAATAGTAATTAGCGATGATTTTGACATAAGAATAGGTCAGTATGTTGAATACAGTTCCATAAGCAAGATTATCATACTGCTCAAAGGCCTGCAAAGGCTAAAACCTACGGAATCGTATAAGTGCCACGTTGTAATTTTTTCTTTACAACTCCAGCTTTAATCTTGGAACATCAATCATGGAATTCAAACTTTAATCTTGGAATTTCCAACTTTAAAGTTGATTTTCCAACTTTAAAGTTGATTTTTCCAACTTTAATCTTGGAGTTTCAAACTTTTTTGTTTGAACATTATATCACAGGCAAACTGGGCATAAACTTACAGTTGTATATGTCTGAACATATGTTTTCGTGTAAAAATATAAGATTAAAACGTTTTTATGTAATACATTTTGACGTAAAATTTGATTTCTACGAATTTTTAAATATAATAGCTTAATCATAACAATCATGCTCAATATTAAACAACACAAACACAAAGTTGCGTGAAATGTCATTTATTAAAATGACATAGAAAGGTTATACATATATATATTTGTACATTATATATGTATATACATAATCAATAATGCAAAAAGGGGAGATCACAAAAATATTATTATATTTCCTAACAATACAGGAGTATAATGATCTCCCCTGATAATAATTAAATCATTGTAAACTGATCAACAAGAGATCAGACTGTAATACATATAATACATTATACCACAAAATTGTTGGCGTTCAAATTTAATAAATTGCCCACAAAAGGCAAACACATGTTTGCAAAACCCACACAACGCCAACAAGAGTTGACAAGCCAAATTAGGATTGTCAACCTACAAATTAGTGCAGAAAGATACAAGTATTTTAGAAAAAATTATATCTCTTTCCTAAATTGTCTGATAAATCTACAATTTGGAATACATACACATATTATAAATTTATGTTTTAGAATTCAAGCAGGAGATGTATTTATAAGATTAGTATATAATTATATATGTTTAAGTATTCCTGAGAACCAGTAGGCACAGCTAAAATTTGGGAACTATGGAGTTTAATTAAGCCAGATAATTGAACTAGATGTTATAAAAAAAAACAAAAAACAAATCACATATATCTCCAACAAATCAATAGAAACAATAATGTTTACCTTTAATAATTATCATTAAAAGTCTTAAAAAACACAGCAGTTGACTTCCGACCTGTGTATTGTCCAAATATTCACACAGCAGTTTACTTCTGACCTGTGTGATATATTTTACAAGTGCATACAATCTCACATCAGTTTACATATGACCTTATAGAATAATTAATATGCTAGTAAAATATAAAACAAACAGTAAAGTTGTTTTCGTTAGATAAAGTACAGCAATCGAATTTTGACCTATAATTTATCATTAATCATAAATTGTTTTGAATTTCCGAAATGGAGAAGATGATTACATGTCAAAACTGTCTAGTCGAATGTATCTTCGAATAGCATCTGAGTTCCAGCGACCCATCTTTTTTATACAGTTTTCAGAGAAACCTAGTTTTGCAGCATGTGTAGCTGCTCCAATCCGGAAGCTATGGCCCTTATATAAAGCTGGATTGAGACCAATGAATGAGATAGTGTTTTGGAGATTTTTTGATACAAAAGTATAAGTAACTGGTTTTCCTTCAATGAACTGGTAAAGAGGACCAGTTTGATGTCCAAATATTTGCAAATATTCATACAAGGTGTGAACTGGACACATAGTCTTATCCTTCAGGACCTTCAAGTGGATTTGAAAGATATCTTTTGTTTTTTTTGTTTTAAAATGTTTCATGACAATTAAGACTGCATCAAGAGAATTTGTATGGTTGAATTCAAATGAAATATCCTCTCGTTGAATCACCATGCTTGCTAGACCCTTTGACTTGACTACTAATTCACCTAGACGCAGGAATGCATTGAATGCTAATAGGAAAATAGACTTTAGAAGAATTCTCTGTTGGTGATTGTTAATTGTAGACTCGAGACCTTGTATCAATTTGTGTAACATTGGTCCTGTAATGGGCAGTCTAGAATCTTTACAGGGAGCACTATGATGGCAACCTTGCATGACCTTTTTTACTAGAAAAGTAGTAGATGGATCTGCTGCACCAAGCAGTTTATGTACATAACTGATTGCTGATACATGTGATGCAATACTGTTAGGTGAGTATCCATTGGTGAACAAAGAGGAAATGAAATTACATAACAAAATAGGAGATATTGGTAGTGAGTTGAGAGATGGGTATGTCTCTAACAGCAACATCCATGACCTTCTATATGCTATCCTTGAACTGTTTGAAAGTGCCATTGACAAAAGATTGCAAGCTGCTGAATTCAAATGATTAAGCTGGTTTTGGGAATTGGTGTCTGAAGACGGTTTAACTGAGGTGCAGACTGGAACGCTGCCTGAAATTGAAATCGAGAGAGGCAATCAGCTGTGACATTATGTTTACCCGGTATATGTTTTGCTCTGAAGTGTATGTTGCATTCTAAAGTTGCTGATACTAAACGACGCACTAATCTCATAATTGTTTTATCTTTTGAGGATTGTTTGTTGATGATTTAAACAACAGCCATATTATCAGACATGAATAGGACTTTGTTATTTCTGATACTGTTTCCCCATGTTTCTATGGCTAACACAATTGGAAATAGCTCTTTGACTGCAATATGAAAACCTTTATGTGAAGGGTCCCAATGAGAAGCAAACCATTCACATCCTAAAACTGCAGCAAAACCTAACGATCCAGCTGCATCTGTGTAAAGAGTAAGGTGATCTGAAGATAACCATTTCTGAGGAAGAAAAACTGACTTTCCATTGAAGGAGCTTATAAAAGTTAACCAAGTTTGTATGTCAGCCTTAGTGTCTTGAGTTAGGTGAATACGTGTAGCAGGTTTTGTAACTCCACAGGTTAGGTCAATGAGACGTCTGAGAAAAGCACGGCCAGGGACCACCACTGAACAAGCGAAATTAAGCAGACCTATTAGAGACTGAAGTTCCCTTAATGTTGTGTGATTTCTATGAAGCATATGTAAAAGGTGTCCCTTGATCTTATATACTTTATCTGAGGGTAAACGAGATTCCATAAGGTCTGAGTCAATTTCTATTCCATAGATTTTTATTTTGGTGGTCGGAGTTTGAGTCTTGGCCATTTTGATTGGAACTCCAATGGTTTTGCAAAGAAAGAGAAAATTTGTCAAGTCGTTTTTACAACTCATAGAATTTGCAGGACCAATAAAAAAGAAATCATCAAGTATATGTGACATACCCCCAGCCCGGTATTTGGATTGCATGATCCACTGTAATGCCACGCTAAATTTTTCAAAAATCTGACAAGAACTACTGGCACCCATTGGTAAACATTTGTCAAAGTAAAACTGTCCTTGCCAAGAAAATCCCAATAAATGACAATTAAAGGGACAGATTGGAATGATTCGGTAGGCATCTCCTATATCAGTTTTTGCCATCAAACAGTGAGTTCCATGATTTTGAACCAAATTTATTATCCAATCAATAGAGTCATACTGAACTACTGAGTTTTTGCATCAGCTGTTTACAAACCAAAATTTGTAAGTGACGTATCTCCGGTACGTGATACAAATACCGTTATTGATGACGTCATAATCGAAGATAGCACTAATAGATAGCACTAATAACCCCAGCGTAAAATACAACGGCTATATAATTTGGAAAAACAGAAAGATTTATTTAAATATGCAATTGCAGCAGAAAATACACAATGATTACATAAATGCTATTATCTAACAATAATGCTGTAAAATGTATACAGTATAAGATATCAAATATCGAAATAATTTTGAATCAAATAAATGTTATCTTAATATGTAAAACAAGAGGGTGTCGTTAATTAAATGCAGGATTAGAAAGAAGCACACTAAGAGACAATTAAGATCAAAACAAAGCCTTGGAATTTGTATATTTAGATCGTGCATTTATCTGTATGGCGTTGATAAAGATCACTTATTAAAAGATATTCGTCTGAAATTGACAAAATTAACTTATCGTAATAACAACAGAAAACTAAAGTGGAAATTCCAAGATTAAAGTTAGAAATTCCAACTTTAAAGTTGGAAAAATTAACTTTAAATTTGAAGATTCCAAGATTAAAGTTGGAAATTCCAACTTTAACGTTGGAATTATAAAAAAAAAATTACAACGTGGCACTAATACGCTTCCTTAAAAACCAGCCTTAAAAGAATTTAAAATATTGTCCATGTCATATACAGTGCTGTATAATACAGCACATTCAAAGAACATTCAAAGATGGGTAATATGACTGAATGTAACTTAAAACAAGAGGCCCATGGACCACATAGCTCACCTGAACAACAGGCCTTTCGAAATGTGTGAATATGAAATTCTGAAAATATTGTAAAACTCTCATATATTCCAAGATGTTATAATACATTAAACAGTACATAAAAAGAAGCCTAATTTTTTGAAAATCATATTCTAATATCTATGATACATTAACTGACCAATCTTAAAATCTTACATTTCCCCATTATATTTCTATGTTGAACTTTAAATCCCTCTTGGGGCCCCTGCATTGGTCCGGGGTCAGGGGTTTTAACAATTTATAATGCTCACAATATATATATAAGCTTTAACGTAAATATTGGCATTTCTGGTGCAGTGGTTCTTGAGGAGATTTTTAAAATTTCCCCTATATATTTGTTAAACTTTGAACCCCTCTTGGGGCCCCAGTATTGATCTAGGGGTCAGGTTAAACAATTTACAATCTACATTAACTGAGGGTGCTTGCATAGTTATATCAAAAATCGTAGCGATGTAGTTCTTGAAAACATTTTAAAACATTTTTCTTATATATTTCGATGTTGAATTGAACTCCTCTTGGGGGTCATGATTTTAACAATTCTAAACTATCTGAGAATGCTTGCACAGTAATCTCACAAATTGTAGCTTTGTAGTTCTTGGGGATGAATTTTTAAAAACATTTCCCTATATATTTCTTTGTTGAACTTTGAACCCCTTTTGGGGCCCAAATATTAGTCCTGGGGTCACGATTTTAACAAAATAGAATCTTCACTATGCTATATACAAGTTTAAATGTACATGTAGTGCAGTGATTCTTAAGAAAAAGATTTTTAAGACACACACCTTTTTTTACTGTTTCGTAATTATCTCCCTTTTAAAAAGGGTTTTAACCTTTATTTTAACAATTTTGAATCCCCTTTCCATAAGGATGCTTTGTAATAAGTTTGATTAAATTTAGCCCAGTGTTTCTAGAAAAGTAAAAAATGGGAAAAGTTTACAGACAGATGGATGGACGGATGACGGGGAACAGGTGATCAGAAAAGCTCACTTGAACCTTCAATTCAGGTGAGCTAAAAACCTCATATCAGGAATATTTTCAACAATTTTCTTTTAGGATCACAAGTACAAAATTCAGCTTCTTTTTTGAGTATGTTCAACATACGATGTAGCATCGATATCCATGATATTGACGATACCGTATATCGTTAAAACACCATAATCATTGAGATGTTATTTCGCAAAAATGTTGTCCCATCTTGACGTTGTCTTACCTTGATGTCAATATCGACGATATCATATCAATTCCGATTTGCATATGGAACGATATCGATGTCAATATCATCATTTTATGCACGACATCATAATTGGTCTGAATTTTGATCTTAGCTATGCTTTTTTTCATTTTAAAATAGGAAAGGTCTCTCATTGTTCACAACAGTAATGATTATAGTACAACATTTGGCTCTTTGATTAGAAGTCTGTAACTCGTGGGATAAATTACTTCACAATGTACTTAAGGTGGTATGGGACACTTCCTTATTGTGACGTACTATTTATCGAAATAAACAATAAAATCAAGTGTAATTTTATAAATAGTTTCTTTTCCAAAGTTGTCACCTAACAGCGTAGCGCAGTTGGTTAGCGGATTCACTACAAATCTGTTAGTCACGAGTTCGAATCCTCTGGGGATTATAAAATTTTTACCTTTCTAAAAAATTTTTAAACGTAATTTTTAGTTAAATATTGTAAAATTTGAATATTCTAAACCGGTGAAAGTATTTTTATTATAATGTACTTTAATTCACATTAATATCGACAAATGTCCCATACCACTTTAAGGAAACATACTAATTATACATGTGAACTACTATTCCCCCCCCCCCCCCCCCCCCCCCCCCCCCCAAAAAAAAAACCCCAAAAAACAACTCGCATCAGTTCCCCACAGATGGCTGTGTGAGCTACTGGATCTGAACTTAATATATGTATTTGAATGGAATGTCATTAAAAGTACATTATTGTTCCGATCTACATATACTCGTCAACACTGCAGGGACAATGCTTTGCTAATTAATTATCTACTCCATTATGATTCATTCCAGCCACTTATATTTTTTTAATTATTTTATGAAAGATTGTAATACTATAATGTTTTATATTGCATAACAACTCTTAAATTTAATATAGCATAACAACCCTTAAACATAATATTGCATATCCTATTTAGTGGATTTAATGGGAATCAGTTTCAAGGGTATGTAAATTTGTGATCATTTATCCTATCAATACAAAATGTTATTAGCAATTGTACTTCATTTCATGGATCAATAGAACAAGGAAATCCATGAAAATTGGTATTCAACGAACATCGATGAAACCACAGCATCAGTAAACACATTACTACTTCATTTTTTAGGGCTTTTGTAAGATTCTGTGAACTTTAAAGTCACCTGTACATATGAAAATAATCAAAGCAGCAAGAAATCTATTACAGTATTCAACTTTATACGACATTTCATATTTAGACATCAAAACAATTCAAACAAACAGATGAAATGAACAACATGATCACAAATTAATACACCATGACATACATGTGTATATATCACTGTCTATTGCACATAATGCATTTGTACACAAGCCTACTAGTAATATCACAATTTTATCAATGTTAACATAAATGGTCATTGCTTATGGTGCTGACTCCATTGCTGGAGGGGGCGCCAGTTTGAGCTGGAAGTTTTCTTGATTGAAGATGCTGGAGGATCCTCGGTGTGACTTGGGGGCAGATGAACTGGACAGTTCACTAAGGAGAGACATCTACATGAAAAAAAGTACACAAATACACAACAGGTTACTTGGCATCCCTATATGAAAATTTGTTTGAATTCTATTTCCAATAATGAAGATTATCTTGATACAGTAAGAGAAAAACCACTGCCTTGGGGACATTTATGCAAATTTTGTAAACAGTTTTCCTCACCTTGGGACAAAGTTTTGAAATGAGGTACAGTAATGCAATAAGAGAAAACATTTTGTATCTCTTAATTTTGACAAAATTTAGACCCACTCTCATGCTTTCTTACATAAAAATGGCAAAATTTTTCCCTGTTTTAAAAACATTCATGTTTACAGTTCTTTCTTTATTATACAGGTGGGGCATAAATAGATATTTGTTTTTGGTCAGTTTTTTGTGTCTTTTAAACATTTGTCATTTCTCAATTACTTATACTGTACAATACATTGCCAAGCTACATGGAAAACCAGACAAAAATCTCACCCTTGAAGGAGTCTTTAAAAAGTTTTTCACAAAATCCAATGCTTGACTGTGTTGTGGATCAACAGTAATCTTTGCCAAAGGAAAAAAAAAGAAAAACATTCATTCAGCTGAAATTCCAACCGTCAGTACCAAATCATTTCTATGAATAAGTATGACTTATGAAAAGAAAAAATAAATATTATTCATTAATTTCGACTGACCCTTTCCCAACAAAACAACCATAGATATCTTACATCTTTGCCTTTGGGTTGCCCACGGTAACTGTGACTGCGGTGGAATCTGGTGCTCTGGTACTGGCCACGTTTCCGATGACTACAGAGAAAGCAGACCCAAGAGTCCTCGCCATCAATAACATGGACTGAACCAATGGACTGTAGGCATCCTTTATGATAACTGTGTCCACATCTAAAATATACAAAAATATGAATATTTAATCATTTTTGTGTAAATATTGTATGAAAATGGTTTTATCCCAAGGCATTCCTACACAAGAATTTCATCGTTCTTCAGGGGAAAGGGTTAAAAAGTAAAAACTTCATCAAAAATCAATAACAAAATGTTACAAAAAAACATGTCAACCTTGACAAAGTGCATGTATTATTGTTCTTAAGACCATACATTTATGTAAGCTTTGAAATGGAATACCTTGTTTATATGAAGAAAAAAAAACTGACATAAAATCTGTATGAATTCTATTAAAAAAATTCCTTTACCTGAATATAATGACTGTATCCATCTCATTCTGGTTCACAAACTGCTTGGTACATAATGAACAGCTGTCTCCTGCCGGGACGTAGCCTTTCTTGGCCGCGGTCGTCAGGTTCTTCAAGTGGACATGGATATCGTGGTTCATCAAGTTTTTACAAGTCTCCATTAAAGTCTGAAATGATATAATGTTATTTGTCAAAAACATGCTACAAACTTGTTCAACATATATTCATTAAAAGAATTTTTTACTTGCAGTATAATTTACAGTAAACGTATCATATTTGGCTGTGTATTCTATTTAGCCTTTTTGGCAGGAAGCAGATTCCTCTAAATCAAGAATATCACTATATGCCATGCAAATATGTATAAGAACAGGTGCATCCAGAAATATGCTAAATCTAATCCACGCCAACTTGTTGGAAAATCAATTTCCGCCAAATATCATACACACCAAATATAATACCTTTACAGTACCTGTTCATAATTGTACGTTTCCAACATGCCAAGTATCAACTCCCTTACTTCCCCAAACTTCCCTGTACTGTAAGCAGGATCCTGAAAAGTAAAAACCATGTTTATAAAAAAATTACTGGTAATGCTTTTTTAGAGTATATAAAAAATATTTACTGATTTGTGAAGTCTGCATATAAACTGTCTTTTCGCTGCTCTGTTAACACTCTCATCCTCTCTCGGAGCTATCTGCCCATCTGTCTCTTTCTCTCCACTTTCTACTTCCTCTCTCTCTCTCTCTCTCTTCTATTTTCACGAATAGGAGATAGTGGTATGCACAGTGGTATCTACAGTAATTTATAACTATTTCTCACCTGCATGATTTTGTGTAGAATTGTGGGTAACGCTATGTATCCCATCATGCTGTTTAGAACATGGTGTGTAGCTTTCTTGAAATCTAAAATCAAATTAAATGCAAATCAAAACCTCTAATCAAACCTCAAAAATATAATTACATTCCTTGAAAATATTAATGATGAATTGAATTGCCAAGCAAATATCATCATCATTTGTAGCAATGAAGTGCCATTTTGACACTGGTCAAAGCACTTGCTACTGAAGAGAGGTCCATGGACCATATAGCTCACCTGAGTAACAGTTCTTAACAATTCTATATATTCTGTACAAATTGGAATCTTTATCATACATACAGAATAGTTCTTGAAATAATTGGCAATATTTTTTCTGATTCCTATGTACAGCTTTGCACCACTTATGTGGCCCATTATTGGTCCAGAATTCCTTAAATACACAGTATGTACACTGTGTCAGGAAGTTTTCAGTTGGTTTTATCACTTACATGTATCATCGTTCAGTTCTAAGAACAAGCCATGGGTCAGATAAGAACTTATCAGTGACAGTGTTTTTCCGTTCAAATTTGACACGGAGTGCACCTAACAGGCAAATGATTGCATTACTGATAATCTCTTTCACTCTAGACAGGGACAAGTGTTGAGGTACTAACAGTTAATTTCAGTTCAGAAAAATGATTCCAGTTATATTGTCCTGTATTTTGATCTGGTAAGTACATTCCATAAACTCTATCTTAAAATTGTACATTTCACAAAAAAAATAAAATAAAATTTTTCCTCACTGTAATTCAAATCATATTTTTTTCTTTAGATTTTTAAACAAATAAATGAAGTTATTTTTTAGGAAAGGGTTTTTAGCAGTAATACCTTAATAAGACTAGCTTTCAATTGGGGTTTTAAGTTTGTGTTTGAATTTTGTGCAGTGTTCATGCTTGTTCCCTTCAAGAAGGAAGTGATGCTGAGGCCAGATATGTGTTCCATGTTGCCGACAAAGATCACAATTACAGACTATCGCTTACAGAGTTTCGGCACATTTTCTTTGAATTTGATAGAAATCGTGAGTATTCATTACAGGTATATAGTTAATATAAAGATGAATTTTCTAAGATCCGAAAAATTTCATTAAAGGTACATATGTTCAGGCTTATCTCCAAACTATTTTCAAATAATCAACAACATTAATAATGTAAATAATACATGTATATTGTTCAAGTTAGGTTTTTTTAAAACAATTTGGTGTTCAAAACTGTAATATTCATTCAAGAGATGACAATAAAACATGCCAGCGAAAGAAAAGCCATCAGTAAACAGTTGTAGAAAATGTTATCAGATCCTTCTTTATGTCCCTTTCAGATGACAGGTCTCTAACCAGTGACGAGTTCCTTTTGGACTGGCAAGAGCGCTGCCTGGGGTCCTCTTTGGAAGGTGTGATCCTTTTTCACCACCTGGACGTGGACAAGAATGGACATATCGAGGACACCGATATACCCTGGGTTCTGAACTATTTTGACAGAGATTGTAAGAGTCCTCCTTCTTATCATTTCATCATACATTTGATCAGGACACAAGTCACTCTTCATCTCATTCTATATTCTTTATAAAATTAAAGAAACTGAGCTAAACCCAAATGGAGGTCAATTGAGGTCAAGGTCATAGAACTGGTCAAGGTAAAAAAATTATGACAAGGCTGAATTGCTCTATGACATATCTTTGGCTTTGCCATGGACTAGAATAATGCTCTGTTAGTGGATAAAACATGTGTGTGATTGTTTAAATATTTCTGCAGATGGCAGATAGGAAAATATTGACAGTAACATGATGACTGGAATGCCTTTTATCGGGTGTTTTACTAATGTTAACAAAAGGCTTTTAACTTTCCCATTATCTAATTGAAAGCACAATTTTACCTAGCTTGAATTGAATTTGAGTATGAAATCATCATGATTATTTCGTGCAGTTCGTGATTTTCTTACATTGCTGTAGGTTTTGACCAATCAGTAAACGGGGCGTGTAGATTTCAGTCCTGTCAGTTTCTATAGAACTATGAATTAACTGTAAGTTTCCGTAAGAAATAGAGGGAATCATACTCGGAAGATGTAAATATATAAAAATATATGATTAAAACGTTAAAATGTATACAGTATCAGATATCAAATATCGAAATAATTTTGAATCAAATTATTGTGTGTAAAATATCAATCTTATGATTTGAATTGAATTTATCAGAGCATCTAGTAAATTTAAATGCATATATCTGAAATAGTGTGGCTTAAGAGAAAACTGAAAAAAAAAACCATCTTAACTCGATGCTTCATGTGACTTGTTTGCAACATCATTGCGACTTCCTTGTAACACCCTTAAGACTTCCGAAACATCCTTGTGACTTCCTCATCCTTGTAACTTCTTTGTAACAACCTTGTGACTTCTTGGTAACATCCTTGTTAATTCCTTGTAACTTTTTTGTAACATCCATGTGACATACTTGTAATTTTAGTGGATGGAGTTGTAGGACAGGCAGAATTTGTCACCACCTGGCTGAAACTAATCAGATCTCCTCTTGGCCGCCGATAGAGACTACTAACCTACCTGACGTGTATCATTAAAATTTAAAATTGTTAAATAAATTTTAAAATCTCCTTTCCGGTTTCTGTTATCTGGAATAATACATCTACCAGGTAAACTTGACAATCATCAATCTTCATATAAGGCTTGGCCATGGAAAGTGAATGACTGGATTAATTTTCAGGGAAAAAGGTTGAAAAGTCACTTATTAACGCACATTAAATCTGCATTGTCTGAATAATCCCTTAAAAGTGTGTCATCAAACTTCATATACAGGTGTTGGAAGATGAAGTAAAAAATGTTTAAAAGTTGCATGAAGACAGATAGACACCAGACATTTTGTCATCAGAAAATTTCACTTCAACTTTCAGTTCAGGTACACGTGAGCTGAAAAACTTACTATTAATAGTACATGGACCAAGTGATGCTAAATTTGCAGTTGAAATTAGTGTCTATGAGCGTCTACATTTCTTTCTCATGCACACTGATAATAAAGTTTACAGATAATTTTTTACAAAAAAAACAGAAAACTCAAACAAGATCTATAGATTCTCATTATAACACACACCATGAGTTATAAAGTATTTTTCAAAGCCATGATGAAAAAAGTGCAGAATACAGGTACCATGTTGAGACAGAATGACTAACAGATGGACAGAAAGATGGAGATAAAGACTATTGTCCCCTTGTTTTATGGGTAGAGGACTTATGGTACATAGTAAATACAAAGTTACACAATTAAAATTTGTTGGTTTTTTTATTGAACATGCAATAGATTAACGTACAAACCTTCTTGAATCTGTTTGTTGTTCAGGTCCTTCAGCTTTCTCTGTGGTGACATGACAGTCTCCAAGAGAGGGAACCAAAGGGACTGCAACAAATAAAGACATTCGTCAAATTAACAGATAACCAGTATCTTTACTACTCAGTCGCTATTTATTGTCTAAAGATCTGTACTAGTTCAGGCCCCTGAAAAATAAAATATGAGGAGATTACCTCTCGGCCGGCCTCATCCATTTTCCCAGAATTCCTCTGACACAACTGGATCACAACAAGGATGAGGGCCTGAACCTCCAGAAACTGTACTGTCACGTCTGAAAAGTCATTGTCTTATTTTGTTATTATTCATTAATTTGGTAGGGATATAAATCCCAGCAATTATAAAGTTACATGCCAACCAAATGTCCTAGATATATTCAGACTGAAAGTTTACGAAATTACCTTTCTCTGACTCAGGAGACAGTAATTCATTGGTCAATGCCTTCAGTTTGTTTTGGAGGTTCTGAAAAGGTTTAGAATTAAAAATCTTATCTCTAAAGCAATCTAAGATAAAATACATGTAACAAGACATTCTTATCTACACACTAGGTTCTCAAAGATGAACACAGCAGTAAACAACATTAAAAAAAAAAATATTTCTCAATCTTTGATCTCAGAAGAAAATTTGATGTACACGTTAACAATAAAAAATTTTACTGTCAGAATTATTCCAAACGCCCCCTGGATGTCTCCTGCTTTCTCCAGTAGGTACGCTGTGGCCTCAGAGTTCTTGTGTCTCCTACAGATCTGCACAATTAAAACACATACCACTGTAAGAAGTTCTATAACATTACATACTAATGTTTATGAGATATCAAGCAAACTTTAAAGATGTTTCATAAAATGATGAAAAACAAAACTGGTTTACCACAAAATCTTCACACACTCTCTTTAAGGATATTTTCTACCTGACTTTGAGAGGTAACTCACCTCCAGGGTTTGCTCCAGTCGATATCCCTCGTTTAGTTTGATGTAGTTGTAGACTTCCTGGGGTCTGAACTGACACATGAGGTCCACATACAGCTCAATGATCCAGGGGTCAATGTTCACCTGTTTGTCTGTGTGTATAGCACTGCCACCAGAATCCCTAAATATCAAAAGATACATTCACATTGCATTGCATACCATATTAAAGAGGTCTAAAGACTAAACATATACCGGTAAATGTTCAAAGTTGATGTTAATAGAATTGAAAAATCATAAAAAGAGGGGAACAAATAAAATTTTTAAAACAAAAAGACATATGATTTTCTGCAGTAAGCCTACCTACTACCTGTCAAGCAGTGTCAGTGACATTTATCTTTTTAGGTATGGCTACAGAAGTACAAGTATAGATTGTAATGTCTGTGTATTTATTCATTGTATTAATCAAAACTAAACATCAAATATTATTTAAAAATAAAGTCAATCTGCATCTGCTTACCTGCATGACATCACACCTTTCAGGAACTCAAACAAAACCTTGGGGTTACTTTTCATCTTGTTGGCGATGACTCCTAGATTTTTGGGCATGGTAGAGATGACCATCTGAGCGGCCTGTTTACAGTCAATGGATACCAGCTCCTACAACAGGGGTGAGAAGATATAGCTGGTTTCTCGTCTATATCCTTGCTGATGTGCTATTTGTTAAATGGTTTCTATTTGATCTTGCTACTTTGGTTTATACGTGGTCATAATATTCCATATGGGGCGAAAACATAGCTAAAGCCCTTTAAGGAATTTATTAACCCCATTAATATATCATACTACATTTAGGTCAAATACAAAATATATAACAAATATATCTCACCAAATACCTTTGTTTAAATGGCATATAATAGATAAAACTAAAAAAAATGCCAATGCTTTATAAAAAAGTAACAAATAAGAGCGAGGTAAGATATATGTACATGTAAATATACACAATTGTGTCTGACATGATCAATTTATTGTAATGGTAAAAAATTACAGTACATGTATTTCAATGAATTTCTTTAGTTACCTCTAACTGATTAAAGGCCTCTTCTTTCAACCTTTCCTGTTCTTCCACAGAAAATCTCTCACTGTTTAGTATGCTGGTAATGTAACTAAATGCATGGTACTGCAATGGAAAAAAAAGAAGCGAAATAAAATCTAATATTTAAACAGAGAAACTACCCATGAATTACATGCATATTTACTCAAAAGAATTTACTGTAAAATATGTACATGTTCTGTATTTCAAACAGACTGGAATTAACAATCTATTACAGGTACTTTATAACTAGCCAAGAAGTTCAAATCCCTATCCAATGTATTAATCTTGATTGTATGAACACAGAAATCTCAAAACACGTCTCTGTTTTGAGATGTTACTGCATGTACACATGTATCATCTGATAAAAGATGGTAGGAAGTTTATGTGTGTCTCATCTATAGATGAGATCACGTTGAGCTTCCATCTTGTTTCTCACCTTCCTGGAGGGATCTCTGAGGTAACAGGACAGAATCTTGTCAAACTGTCTCCTCTTCTCATACAGCAGCTCACAGACACGGAAGCTGACAACATACAACAAATAAAATTGTAACAAGACATATTTTAGAGAGATATTGGTATATGCTGCCCCCCTCCCCTTCAATGTGTGTTGAAAGAAGATCTTCTTTAAATTTAGGGCGTTTTACTTCAAAGAAAAAAGAGGGTTATTAAGGAGCATAAAATAGATTTGTATGGAATATTTCTAATACTATATGGCCCCAATTCGTTTAAATTAAATTAACATATAGTTTCTCTCTCTCTCTTCTCTCTCTCTCTCTCTCTCTCTCTCTAAAGATAAGGGCTCCATTAAAACTATCTTTTCTCCCTCTCTAAACATACTACTGATTGACTACCAGTAGGACTCCCTTACAATTTAGCATTCTCTGCCATGGACAGTAACTTTTCCTCGTCAACCTGTTGTAGTCCCCCGGCCTGTAGAAGCTCCATCAGGGCCTGCTGTCTCTCTTCATGACGAGAATCATCCTCAGGGTTCGCTAAAAACTCCAACACCTGTAATTCAAAAGATTCAATACAATCCAAAGTAACCCAGTATAAAATATTTGAAAATATCTGTATAACTAAACTTGTGACTCTAAAAACTTCATCTTCATACAAGAAAAAAAAATGAAGATTTTTGAAATGATTCAATTATGATAAAAAAAATCTATGTCAAGTCATAATAATGCTTATATACAATGTACTGGTATGATACAACAGGTATTTTAAAATTTTCAAGCACCTGCTCAAACAAGACTCTGTTGACCAGAATGGTGTTTTCATGACTTGCCATCTGCCGAGCCAGGAATGTAAACAGAACTCCTATCTGAGTGGGCTACAAAACAGAAAGAAAAGTTTAATTTTATTTCATGAACATTTGAAAATTCAATAGTTTGTAATGCTGTTTACTTTATCAAATGCCTTAATAAACAGTGTTAAATTAGCAGCATTCCACATTGCAACACTCACAGTGAATTCCCCGCTTTCCACCATCACTTGCAGAAGGATGTCCACTACTCTTTGACGGTTTCTGATTCTGAAGATACAAATAAGTTTGGTTCTTTTAAATACATGTACATCCAAAGAAGTTGTTATTGAAAAAAAACTTTACAGGTACATGTATATGCACTATCTTACAAGGAGTCCCGCATAAAAGAATTCCATGTCTATCTGGTTATTTGACACCCAGAAAAGACTTCCCAAGTTTGAGGGTTTAGTTATTTGTCTCCTTTAAATATTAATATATCCAGTAATATGCCTTTCAACCCATGATTTCTTGCCTCTCTGTGACCATTTTTCTATTTTCTTCTTGCCTTTAAAAAAATACCGGGTAGCTTAAAAATTAATGTTCTCACAAACTGTCTTACCCTTCTTCTGTGTTGAATTCTTTCTCCTCAAAAGCCTTAAAACAGTATGAAGATGATTAACAAACTATGTTTTTCATTTTCAATTGCAATTTAAAAAAAAAATCCTATAACAAGCCTTCATTCATCAAATTCAATTGAAAACTAAAGAGATATTTGTTGTATGTGAACTTAATTTAATTCATAAAAGAGTATTTTCATATTGCTTAACTTTCTTTTAATGCATATGAGATATGCACAGAACTGACACTTTATATCTATGAATAAAATTCATACATACATGTACAGCTGTACATGTATATTTATCACATTCTGTCCTTATTGCTATCTTTATGTAACTGTATTATTGAGGATTTTTAAATTCATGAATTTAAGAAAACTGTTCTTGCACACTCACTAAGGCTAGCACATTTAGGAATTCTCTAGTGTCAAACTGTAGCAGTGTTCGAAGATATGGATAAGTGGAATCATCTGCAAGTGGAGTGAAAGTTTTAAGTAAGAAATTTACTCAGTAGATAAACTCAGAATAAATGTTTTCATACATCACAAAGTTAGCTGGAAAGTTAGTTGACTGACCAGTTTTGATCTTCATGCGTGTGATGCATTGGAAGACGTTTTTCTTGACGTCTGCTTCCATGTCCTCTGGAATGTCACCTAGTGGATAGGCTCTTCCTGCCAAACAGCAGCTGTGTTGAGTGGAAATTTTGTATTAATAATGACTCATTTAAAATATATATAAATGTGTGTTGGACAAATAGTACTCTGGTTTGAGATCAGTTGGAATATGTGTTCAGTATCTGTACATACATTGTATACTGTTAACTTTCCTGTATCCACTTTTATTAAGATATTGTAACATCTTAGAAATATTCTATCATATGGATTTCCCTCTTTTCATCAGAAGGAACAGAAAAAATGTAGAAGCATCCAATTTTTTAAAATTTCTTAAAAACAGTTTAATAGATGAATCATATGTAAAAATTCAATGAATTTAATGGTATGTTAAATATTTTAATGCACATTTTACAAAATTCTAATCATAAGATTATCTGAATTATCAAAATGAAGTGTAAATAGCCTACCTGACTTTACCTTAAATATATATTGGTACTAGAAGTTTATTAACCAGTGGATCAATTTATCTGATTTTTTACTTTACCTGATATATACTAGGAGTTTATTTCCCAGTCGGATCTGTTCATCTGTCAGCTGTATCCCTGTCCGGACGGCCTGTTGTAAAATTCCCAGCAGTTCCTCTAGCGGTGTGGTATAGTCATGCATCCCTTTGTTGTAGACATAGATGATGGCATCGTACAGCCCATGGGACCAACACAAGTTTACTACCTGTTGTACAATCATAAACAAAAATAATTCTTTCAAAGTTATTTTTTACAACATTGTATCAACCAGAAATACACTGAACAAGAAAACATCTCCCAAAATTGCACATATGAGCATTAATTTTGCTATGAGCACCTCTTATTAAGCTTTACACAATAACTTTATATCTCATATATCAATATTTTTCTATGTAATTAAAAAAATCAACTCATTCCTAATGCATGGATTACATACACATTAATCTACATTTTAAATCAATGTCTCAATATCTATCATTAGTAACGAAAAAATTTCAGCATCATTTATATGACTCTCATCTGCAAAAACCATGGTTGAAAATGGAATTTATTTTTAGCTTGCCTGGTGTATATCCAAACTGGTGACCTCCAGGTGGACTATACAGGACTCGACCCCTTCCAGCATGTTCTTGGCCTGGTAGTGCTCCACTAGGTCCTTCATGACGCTGGGGGGGATGGAGCGTAGCTTGTCACAGAGGATGTAGGGCTCCAGGCACTCCAGGAACGTCCCCCGGGCAATGTAGTCCACCGCGAACCGGTCATAGATCCTCCCAAACAGGATGTCTCTAAAATAATCATTCAACATGTGTATCTGCAAGTATACCATACATCCCTTTTTTGGGGGGGTCGCTAAACTTGCATAAATGGGGTAAATGTGTAACAATTTTTGTTTGCATCTATCATTTTTTGTGATTCAAAAATAAATAGCAAACAATACTGGATATAATTTCTGTGTATTGTATTTCTCTTTTTGGCGATTTGACAGTGATCATGAAAAAAGTGAAAAATTAGATCATTGCATGGAAAATTATCTAATAAACGGTATAATGGTTACCGTAATTTGCAGCATACGCACTTTTTTTCTAAAAAATTTCTTTGCGAGAAAGGAATGCGGATTATACACCCTGATGGACTTTTGATACTTTTTTTTAACAGGTCAAACATTGGCCATCGTAGTTCAGTACATAGCCTTATACGGAAATGCTACTTCTGTTTGTTTACCCCATTTTTTAAACCATTGAAAGTTATTGTTTGGAAGTTTTCGGCAGAAAATATTTTACTCTTAATCCGTTGATAGATAAATTGTATTAAAATGGCCATATAAAATTAATAAAAACTGTTAACTCAGCAATCAGAGCTGTGCATTCACCATCTCTGTGTACACCACCATTACAGATGTTATTAATAGATCTGTGCAATAGATCATGATTGCGGGCCTGATTGAGTTAGTCTACCACGTGTTTTTCGAAATTAATACGCATTTTTAGCACATGAATAATTACTATTAATTAAAATAAAACAACTCATCTTGAAGATTCATTTCACTTTTATTTTTAACACCTCTGCAGCCCTATCGAAGCCATTGTTGTACGCATGTGTGCTTGCCACTTATTCATGCTAATTATCTCGGATAAACAATGTACCCTTGGGGCAAAGAAATGTAACACCTTGAGTGAATACCCTGTTGTCTGTAATCAGTCACCCCTTCGAGCTGTTTGAAGATTACTGCTATGCAGAAAGTCAATACTTTTAAAAATCTGTGTCAGAAACATTACAATGTGAATGTAAAATTTTCCCCTTTTCCCTGAATAACAGTCACTGTACCATGACATTTTGGTCAATCTTGGTGCATATCACACACCCAAACTATGTTTTTTCACGAATTTTCAGGCCCAAAGTGTGGGGTGCGTATTATATAAAACTGCGTATTATATTTGGCAAATTACGGTATTTTGTCCTATTTGAAAATACTTTCTCAAAGGGAGACATTATTAGTGCTTAGTGCTATTAAAGGGTTTGGATATTTGTCTTCATCCCGAGTACTATAACATAAAATTTACTATATAATCCACTAGATCTTTATGAAACACTTACGATCTACTCAGATGTAGACAGTAATCAAACACTTAAGTACTACTCAGATGAAGACGGTAATCAAACACTTACGTTCTACTCAGATGTAGACAGTAATCAACACAAACTGGAACAATGTTCTGTAAAAACAAATTGTTTAAGTTTACAAACTGTAACTACATATATGTGTTTAAGTAAAATTCAGGACACTCAACAATAAAATCCACAAAAATTGGTGTTCAACAAAATCAATATTGATGAAACTGCAGTAAATTACATAAAGAGCAACAATTTATCAGTTAGTTTTAACATAACTTTTTTTGTTTTTTTTACAGAAAATCCACAGGGCAGTTAATGCATATACAGTACTGTCATACCTGATAGTAAGCCTCTAGCTCCTCCATCTTTCCTTTCTCTGGACACAGTGTTGTCATGGACAAATCTACATACTCAAACAGGAGATCCAACATCTAAAAATGATTTGCAAAATGTGTTCATGCTTCAGTTTTCTGCATTATTTCTTACACTTAGAGAGACAGAATGCACTAAGGATGTAAATATGTCTTTTCTGATGAGATTAAAATCTGTATTTAGCATACAATCCAACTTACAAAAAACTTACGACCAATTCAATGAATCGCAATGCTCATCAATCACAAACATCCATCATAAACAAATCAAAATTTAAATCTAATGACAGTAAAAATCAATTACAGAAATCGAAATTGTTGTACCGGTAAATGAATAGTTTTAAATAAATTTAGTTTGATAAAGATTATTTAATATTTACTACTTTTTTTTGTTTTGTCCCAAGTTCTTTTTGTAAACGCAACCCTATGATCCAAATTCTGACGCTACATACTGTAAATCTGGAGAAATTTTTACGTCGATTAATTTTTGCGAATCCGAGTCACAAAGCTATAGATGAATTTTTATGTTTTAAATTTTTGCGAATTGTCATCGGCGCTAAAAATAAAAAGCACTCAAATATTAAATGTCACACATATTGACATGCACAATGTTAGCTAACCTTCAGATATCGTATACATGTATTACCGTCGCCTCTACAAATACCACAACTAGAAAATCAATTTGATCTCTAGGCATGATCGATTGTCAGATTTTGTTTTAACCAACAAGCCTAATGAGGTAATGTTAATACATTTGAGGTGTTTTTCTGAGCCTGCAGGAAAGGCCCGAGAAGTTGCGATTGAATAATTTTGTGAATAAATTGACGTCCATTTTGAGATGGTACCAATAACTTTCATAACACTCCCGACTTTTGACTTACGATCCCGACTTTAATAAAAAACCCTTACTTTGTTTTAATTGGTTAATAAATATAGAAGTACTGGTCTGTCTTTTTTCGAAAAATAATTTATGATAGACATAATGCTGCCAGTCAATGGAAGATATCGATTGTGAGTGAAGCCTTCTCCGCACGCGGGTTATAGGGGGTAATTACCTGGTTATATAAACAGGTTTTTTAAACGATTACCACTTACAGACAACTGTTCATATAGTAAGGAGTAGATACCAGCCTTCAGCAAAATTTTTATTTTACATTTTTTTTTATTATTGTTGATTAATTTTTAGGAAAAAAAATTTTTGCGAATGCTGAGCACGCGCAAATTTGCTAAAAATTTATCTACAGTAAAAATTTCCAGATTTTCGGTAAAATTCTCCCTAATAGAAACCTTATGAATTTTATTTTGAAAAAAAATAATAACAGTTTGACGAAAGCAGCTGAATGTATCAACACCAATTCAATACCAGTAGATACATTTCAGAATGGGCTTACAGTAGTAGTATTAGTAGGGCATTCCCTGACTATATTTTCAGCAACGTCTTTTTCTTACCAAGCTGGAGACGACCTCTTTCTTGTTTTTGGAGGAGGCAGTCAGTCCTATCACTGCCTTGGCTCGGCCATCATAGAAGGACAGAGCTAGTGCCAGGGCCTCATTGTACTTGTTCTGTTTCACAAGTACATCGATACGCTGCACAAACAAAGGTATATGTATTCATAAGAAAGTAAAGTGTATGAAAAGGCTACACATCTCTCAAATATTCATAAAATTAATCATAAACATATTCGGTGCTAGATCACACTTGATGAAAGTAGTATTACTGAATACCAAATCACTACTCTGAAACAATAAAAGGAGCTACACCAAGCAGAGCAACCCCTCACAAAAGGGAATGTTTTTCAAATGCGTTGTGAATCAAGTTAACTCATCTGTTTATGTGTTCTATAGTTAACTCGTACACAAAATTTGAGTTTGAGTTGTAAATAGTAATACTCAATGATATCAATTTTATTTGAAAGAATGATATTGTATATGACAAACTTCCCTGCCAAGCACCCCTACCTCCCTCCAGTTACGCAGCGTGTAGACAAACACGCCCTTGGTCCCCAGCAGGAGTAGCTGTCCATTTTGACTGACCACTGTCTGGTAGCACGCTTCCTCTCCTGCCATCGCCTGCATCAAATCACAATCTTTATAATTCTAAGTCTCATACACCCAAAGCCAATATACAGGTATACCAAGGACATCAACTCTTTTAGAATGCTTACTACATACATGTAAAATTCACTTTGAGACTGATATTTTGACACTCTCCCTGTTTAATCTTTGAAACTTTAATTTCATGTTTAAATAGCTGAACTATTTATTGAGTTTTGATACTTTCACTTTCTGTTTCTGACATACCAGTGCCTGACTGACATTTCCCCCTGTAGCTAGAGACTTGAAGTGACTGTTATTGTACACAAGCTGTACAGAGGAAACATCTAAAACCTGAAACAGAAAGATTCCCATCAATCAAAATAGATCATCAATAATCAAACATTTATGGTCAAACAAACAGAAAAAAAATCTTGTAAACTTTCAAATGAAACAAATCTCATAAAAACACCAAAAGAATATCAATTTATGGTAAATCTGATTTATTTTGGCAATATTTTCATGATCCTTGATCCTAAATGAAAAGATTTAGATTAGGAAGTTATATTTAGGCTAACATAAATGTAATCATTTTCTGAGTGTGAAAAATTACCTCAAGTTCCTCTTCAGATCTGACATCAATGACATGAAGTTTTTCATTTGTATCCATGGTAACCAGGATTCTGGGATTCATCCACTACAGAGAATAAAAA
This sequence comes from Magallana hongkongensis, assembly GCA_016163765.1. Lineage (NCBI taxonomy): Eukaryota > Metazoa > Mollusca > Bivalvia > Ostreida > Ostreidae > Magallana > Magallana hongkongensis. The sequence goes on along the minus strand of WFKH01011581.1, from coordinate 35,353,493 downwards.
ACAGATTTTTTTTCTTACATGCAATTGTTTGATTACATACAAATGGAGAGAAAAAGCTTATAGTCTTATATACTTACAGCTACGCTCAACATCTTGTAAGGGACGGTTATTTTCTGGAGACCGGAACACTTTATATCCTGGGCATTGTTACAGATCACCTGAAGGAATTGTATAAATAGAATTACAAGGGTTTTACTGTTACTGCATTTACTGAATTTTTTTTAGTTTACTGCATGAGTTCTACATACAGTCCAATTTTCACTACCTGTTTGAACATCTCTTTAACAATAAATGTTGCATTACAAGTAGCTGCAGAACTGTAGCTCCATGGGAAATTTGGGTTGTTGGACTATGGAGCTACAGTTCCATCCATGCAAAAAAACTGTATATCTATTGCGTACAAAAAGTTGTGCACGGTTTTGGACTTTACTTATCTAATTAATAGGAATATATTCTGTCATATACTTGTCATGACTTTACTTGCCTCTGAATATCTTCTAAATACCCTAATCAGCCCCGTAAAGTGAAATGGTGTAGTTTGTTTACAGGTAAAAAATGGCAACTCTTGATCACAATGTGAATTTGACATACTTCACTATCCGAGGTCGGGTAGGGTGATTAGGAAAACGTTTTAGGCAAATAAAGTGGTGAATCTGTAGTAAAATCTCTCAGGAATTTTTTGGTACAAAAATTTTTACAGAATATATTCCTAAATTAGTCCGTAACTTTTTGTGAGCAATAAATATACAGTTTTTTGTAATTTCCTGTTGAACTACAGTTCTGCAGCTACATTACAAGTATAGACATTTGGAAACAAAAAGATGCATTAATATTTTCATGAATTTCTTCTATATTGAGCAGTACATAATATAAAATACTGTAAATTAACGTTTATGTGAATGCAAGAAAATATGGTGAACACACAAACTAGTTTATCACTTGTAAATTGCAAAATAAAGTCACAAAAAAAAAAGGTCTACAATACATGATCTGAGCTTTATATCAACCCTCATTTTTTAAATAACAGCATTATTAATACATCACATCCTTCCCATCTGCTCTGTGAATATAATTCATACCTGGAAGAAGTAGATGGTAGACTCCCTGGCAAACACCAGCACAGGGTCAATGACCCGGTCCCTCTCTGATACCTGTATGATTACAAACTGCCAGGCCAGCAGGGGCAGGCAATTAGGACTGCCCTAGAAATAGAACCAAGGTCATCTCCAATGAATACAGTTAAGGCCCAAAAATAATTATTCTTCTAGGGCCAAAAATTTTAAAATATACTGTGATTTCATCAATATTATAAAAATCAGTTTCAAGGAAACGTAAATTTGTGGACAATGATCCTATATATGCAACAACTTTTCAGAAATTGGACTTCCCTGGCATTAAATTTTGTGGATCAACTCATCAACGAAATCCACGAAAATTGTTATTCAACAAAAATTGATGAAACAACAGTATGATGCATTACAATGTATGTCAGACCAGTGTGAATACTGCGGCCAGATAGCTCAGTTGGTAGAGCTCTTGACTAGAGATTCAAGGGGCCTGGGTTCAAATTCCGGTCTGGTTTGTCATTATTTCTCCCATCCCATTACACATGTACCTAATTGAAACTAAATAAGATAATCTGAGAGCAACCTGGAGTTGCATATTCTTACCTTTAGTGGATGAGTGAAAACAACCTTAAGTTGAGGTCTTAATGTTACCACCAACACCTGAAAAAAAAAAAAAAACATATCAAAAGAATTGTACAGCGGAATGTAGAGAAAAGCTTGAATCGAATTTATTCAGATTTTTTTTTTTTAAATCAGTTCCAACAGGTTAACGTATGATCATGTGACATACTTTTGACAATGTCGCCATGGCAACCACCATTACATCCTGCATTGGATGATCTTTGATAGTCAGATTCATGTGTAAGGGCTCCACCACACAAACTTCTCCCCGGCTTAAAAAAGCAAACAAACATGATTTTTTGTGATTTTAAAATACATAAAAATTATAATCAACTTCTGAGTAGGTATTTCAGTAATTATAAGGATTGAGTTATAGAATTCATACCTTCCTGAGAACAGACATTTTGATTCACAGGTTCGCACTCCAATCAATCTCCTGAAAAATACAAAGATTTTATTAATAAATGGAAATAACATGTGTCACTTTTGTTCCATTGGTTTTACAGTGAATAGCATTTAGTTACATGGAAGAGTAAATTTAGATGCTTCCTTCTTACTTCATTTCAAGTTCAAACACCGACCCTCCACTGTCACTACACACAGCTAACACAGGACTGTCTGTGAACTATAAAACAAAGACAACACCCATATATGAAATGAAAAATTTCCTTCAATTCTAAAACAAAAATGATACATTTTGTTTACATTTTAATTGTGTTGCTTGATATAACAATTATTGCAAAAAAAATAAAAAATAGTAATGAAATGAATCAGCCATAGATATAAAGTTAGGGTACACTACTGATTTGATTCATTTGTCTACCTTGACATGGAGGACAGCTGAGCCTGGGGGGTGGGCATCTGTGATTGTCCTCAGAAGTTTACCATTGGTCAAGTCCCACATTGTTATCTGTAATAAAACAAAAATAAATGTGTAAATCATACACCTATTGTCCATTATCTTACCTGGCACCAAAATGGTCACAATAATGTTTATATGATCAAAAATCATATCAATTAAAATGCATCTGTACTACTATAATATAGTCATTTCTTCTCTGACTCTTCAATAATCAATTCTTAAAGTAAAGCCAACAAGACATGTGTGTGAAAAAACTCATTTATCAACAAAGTACCAGAGTAAATACACATCATGTAACCCCCTCCCTCCCTCTTCCCTCTTTTCTTTTGCAGATGAGAAGATTTCCATCACACACTTAAGTGTCATTGAATTGATACACAAAGCACAAAAGACATGGAGGCTGGCATGCAAGCTCCATTTCTATGCCTAATATTAAAAGATTTTTATATCAATTATATTATGGAACATGCAGATTTGACCTGTCCTTTGGCAAAGCCCGAGAGGAGTCGGGTGCAGTCTTTGTTGAAGCTGAGCGCTGACACAGACCCATACTGCTGACCCACCGCTGTACTCCCTAGGCACCACTTCAACACCTGTTTGGGGTCTGCAGATAATAAAAATACCAGTAGGAACAAATATATATAAATCAGTATCCAGGCCAATAATACTTTGTTTTCATGAGTGAAATAGATCAAGGAATTAGGCATTCCAACATTAAGATATCTGAGAAATGTCCTAGCTAGGTCCGACATCTGCATGTAATGTATAAGTAGTAAAAGGTATTGTACAATGCGCATATATGTATAGTATATAAATGTAATGTAAACCAACTTTCTAATATTATACTTTCCTGTCATTCATACGCAAGAAAATGAACTCACCAAAAACCAGAACCAGTCCATGGGATGTTCCAATGGCTATCAAGGATGAAACAGCCTTAAAAAATGATATTTTTGAAAAATGAATGCTAGATTTTAAAAAATCTTTATTCCAATTGGGTTAATTTCTCTAACTATTCATTTTAAGTTTGTGTTTGTTTTCTTAAAGCAATAATAAGATATATGATGAATTGATAGAAAATCAAATACATACCATTGCTGTTGGCATCCCTGCATCAACTCTATCCTAGATCAAAGAAGAACAATACAAACAATAATCTAAATGTTAAAAAAGTAATATTTCTAATGGCAGGGTGATCCATTGGTTCATATATTGACTTTAATTTAAGAAAATACTACCCAACCAAAATTTACATGTGAAAGTTTCTACCTGGTATTTAAACAAACCAAAAACTTGTATTCCTTCTAACAAGATCGAATCAAAGTTTCTTGAACATGGATTTTCTCCCATGTTTCATTCAACACTTCAAGGGGGGTAGTTGGTGGCCAAGACCACTTGGGTGGGTAGGTGGGTTTAAAGTGGAGGGTATGATGTAAAGTTCTTACTGCAGCACTGAGAAGCTGGGCTGCTATGTTTTTCAGACGATTTGGTTTTAACACTGAGCCATGTATTGTCTTTTGAATATCAATTTTCTTCCTGAAAAAAAATGAGAAGAACATGAAATTTGAGAGTTAATGCATACTCTATATACCAACATTTAGTATACGATTTAGCTATTAAAATCACCAATATATCATAGATAATTTTATTTCCCCACTATAGTAGCTATTACTGCCTGATCCTTTGGTTATCTTTCAAATGCTTAGAAGAATAAAAAAAACTGTTTATCATTTGAAACCAAGCAATTAATAAGGTTTCTAAATCAACAAAATTTTAAGCAAAAATTAATTTTCAGTTTCTCTGGCAAATAATATGATTTTTTAAGTTCAAAGGAAAAGGGGAATAAGTCAATTTTTTTTTAATAATTGAATTACTCTTCTATGCTAAATGGCATTAGAATTCACCAATGCACTGCCTAAAATATTTAACATTAATTTTCCTGGTGCCCATCTCTTATCATATCATTCTGCTCTTGCCTGTGATACAGATTTCTATTCTAATTGTTTTTCCATATCAGATGAGTAAAGGTACATATTGGATTGAATTGTTTAGATAATTAATCTCAATTGAGGAAAACTGTTACTTTTGTCTGGACCTGGAACTTCTGTCAGTCCGATTACTGTCGGAGCTAGAGAGGGAGGTTGTGTCCCCTGAATCCTTAAATGGCTGGACAGCAGAGATAACGGAGGATGTGTCATCCTCGGCCGGAGATTCATAGTCTTCACTCTAATCAGAATGATATTAACATGTAATAATAAAATAACAAATATGTAATATTAAAATAACAGACAACATTTACATTAACAGGATAATGGAGATTCATCAATAAATTTCACAGCAAAATCAAACTAAAAGTAATGTATATGTACACATTACTTGTACTTATTTATAAAGCCTACTCTCTTTAAATCTATGAAAAATGGCCATTATGTTCATTACTGGAATTCAAAGCCTATATGACACATTGAAAAACCTTATTAAAATTATTAAACAAACTACCGTAATAAAAATATTCTTACCTCATTCAAAATGCTTTCAAGGGTGGGATTGTCTACAGTTGGCAGGTCAGATTTAAATTCATCATCATCAAACTACATTAAAAATTAAACCCCAAATATCTCACACAGTCATAAAGATGTTGATATAGTAAAAAAAAAGAAACTAAAAGATCCCTACAACTAGAATAACGATGCAAACATGCATTCAAAGTTAACCCCCCCCCCCCCCCCCCCCAAAAAAAAATTATATAAAATTCCCAACAATAAGAACTAAAGATCAAGTTGCAGATGGTGGCTGTTATGATCAAATGTATATTGGTTTAATCCTTTGGGAACAAATTTTAATAGGGAGCGCAGCCAGTGCAAAGTGCCGAAAAGCACTGCGAGCTCTAATGACGACGCCTGGGCAAAGAAAAAATTCGAATTATTGCTCCCTTTAACATACTGAATTTTTTGTCGTCAGAATCGTATCCGTGTAAATTACATATGGCTTCCAATGTCATGTTCTCGCGAGAACAGGTAAAAAAGTATTTTAAGAATGTCATGCATTATAAAGATTAATAAACATTCTGATAATTCTAAAAAATGGTTTGCAACTAGTTGTTTTATTCTATTTTCTTGGCAAATTGTTCGGAGCATTGTTACTTTGACAGAAAATGTTGAGTGATGTCTGCTCTACTAACATGACGTCACAATGTCTAGACTGAGCATGCGACCATTAGCGTAATGAATAAATAGGTAGGGGATCCAGCCATGTACGTTTCCAACAATCTGATTGCGTTTCCAATGAATCTGATTGTAAATCTGTGAATGTGTTATTGGCTTCGCCTTCCAAACGGCCACACCAGAAAAAAAAAATGTTTATACATGTATACTGGTGCGTAAAATATTTTATTTTTAATCTTTTTTCAATCACGTTGATGCATCCATTTTGGTAAAACACGTTATAATTTATCATTAAGAAACATATGTACCCATGTGTACTTGATTCAAATTTATGCTGCGCTTGCCCCAACGGTCGCACTGTAAAACATATTATCTATTTTTGGCTAACGAGCAAGACAAACTAGGTTCAAACCACTGCAGAGAGCAATGTCCCACTCTGTTATGATTGTAATTTTGGTATTCTCTAGCGGATGAGAGTGATTGTACTTAAAACTTCGGCATGTTTAAATTACAATATATTTACACCTTATCGTTGCATGACTGGATGTAAACACTTTCAAGCTAAATACTGACAACACCCCCTTTAGAATTATTTAACTTTTACGTCCAAACTCATCAAAAGAAAATAATTTCTTCCATGAATATGAAATTTAATTGCACCAATATAAGTTCAGTTTTCAGTTTGTTTTTATAAGTGCCCATATTTTTACCTCAATATCAAAATTTAGAAGATTGTTTGTAGTTTCTTCTGCCATGACTGATCTTGTTGGTATTCCGACTCCGATGTATTTTATAAATAGGATAGTTGGGTTTTATTTTTCAATTTCATAAACTATCCTTTTCTGGAAAAAATAATCCTTAACAAAACGATAAATTGTATGCATTTCCTCAACGTTAAAATGTTGTAAACGGCAAATCTAAAAAAAAAAAAAAAAAAAAAAAAAAATCAATAAAACCCGGGCTCGAGAATACACCTACTTTCACTTTTGGACAAGGTAACGCTAACGCAAATAATTTTGGTTTATCCATCGATAATTTCACAAGTGATTCCAAGAGAAGTCATTTTGCATTTAATGCAATCGTAATTTTATCTTCTATTTTACAGAAAATACATGTATTTGAGTAACAAAAGCAGGCCAGATCCTTGAGCATGCAAAATATGGAAAATGAACAGCTGCTGAAGCCAGAATGCGCCACTCATCACTTTTGGGAAGTTTTACTTGTATGATATATAGTGCTTGTTTGTTTTAACAAGTGTTAATTTTCCTAAACCAATCCATGGAGAGTGAGACTGAAGAGAATACTGATGACCAAGACTATATTCTGAGCATTCTCAGGAACTTAAAGTCACCAAATAGATTTGCTACTGGAAATCCAAACAACAATTGTGTGAGTGTTATCTCAGAAAACACTTATTCTGATGAGGACTCAAACACCAATGACAGCAATTCAAATTTCTCATCAAATGGGGAGCTTTCTGATAAACAACTTGTTGAGAATTTCAATAGGGTTAGAACGGGTCATAGATTAGATGATTACATATTAAGCATCCTGAACAATGGAAAGTGCACGAAAAAGCCACACATTCAAAGTACTGTGGATTCATTGGACTCCATTCATTGCTCAGACGTGACATTAAAGCCTTTTGAAAATGCATTCAGCCCAGGGTCTGTTGAGGTTTCGAATATTCTATTCAAGGAATGTTCGCCTAATCACAAACTAGATGAAGTCTTGCATGTAGCTATGCAGATTGTAAAGCCCAAAAAAGGAAAGACTACTAAGTCATCAAATGTTTCTTCTTCGTGCAAGGGAAAGTCTCCGAAATCTAACCGTACTAAAACGAAAAAAAAGCAAACAACCCAATCAGCTTCAAATTTAACTTGTCATGTGTGCAATTTTGTCTTTAATTCAGAGAAGAGCAGAAACAGACATATGTCAAATGAGCACATAAAGAGGGTATGCAATAAAAACCATTGTGGCACACGGAAAAGAAACTCAAGTCAATCTGAAAAATTTCCTTTGGAGACAAGTAATTGTAGTACAACAACACAGTGTCTTTATGCATTTCCCCAAGAAGAGGAACATGTGATAATAGACTTCGAAAAAGAGCAATTCTCCATGGTAAACTTAAAAGAATTACCTATCAACAAAACTGTAATAGCTCCAAATACAATTGGCGAAACTAAAGATGTAGAAAGAGGAGACGGTTCATTGGAGACTTCCTCTTGCAGACAATTTCTTAATTCAAGTGGAGATCAGTGTAGTAGGACCAGACCTTTTTCAGAACATGTAAAAATGAAGCATAAACAATACAAGAATGGTGAAAGCAATTGCACAGAAACTGATATATCAGAGTTGCCGAATAGGTCACAGTTTGATGAATTGGTGTGTGATGGTGATTTCAAAATTTCTCTTCCAAAGGGTAAACCTGATTTGAGGCCTTCATCCCTTTTATCCAAATTGTGCTCAAGCATACAAATATTGGACAAGTCAGAACCATCTTCCTTTTCATCATCACCGCTATCATCATCATCATCATCCTTTTCATCATCATCATCATCATCATCATCATCAAAACTACTATCAAACCAACAGTCATCATCATCAACACTTTCATTAAATCAACAACCACTATCTACATCAAATCCTGCATCGCCAGCAGTGTTTATTCCAGACACTGTTTTGAGGGAGCGACATTGGATAATCCTTGACACACCCAACATTTTCTGTCCGCCTTCTTCCGGTTCCACCACCATCAAAGTGAAGGGACACCAAAATCAGACCCAAAATGATGACATAGTTGGAATTAAATCCATATTAGATGAACCCGTCAAAACACCATCTGTAACTCGATGTTTGACCTCCTTTCCAGAAAGTTCAAGTCACAGTGCAACTCGAAAAATCAATACTTGTGGTAAATTCAATATGAAAAAGGAGTGTTCAGCAAACAGCATTATTAACCAAATAAACAATTTACCATTTGTTGAACAGAGTAATTGTCACTCAGAAAGTTGTACAGTGGATTTATCTGCTTCAAAAGAATCTGAGCACATTGAGAAGGACGAATTAGAAATTATAAAGCACTCGTGTGCTAGACATTTGGCCTTTTCTGATTTCATTGCAAGATACTATGCTTTTAAAACACACAGAGCTGGAAATTCTTCTCCAAAAGAAGATAAAGGAAGCATATTGAAGGACACGAGCAAGGAAGCTGTTTACTATTCTCCTTTTTCAAGAGACTTTATCCTCTCACCGCCAAAGAAACGGTGGAAATGTTATCTTGGGAATGAATAATAATGCGTATTTTTGTTATAATTTATGTCTCTGTTTTTTTAAAGATTATGTTTTAATTAAAAATATTTTAAAGTACTGTTTGTTTCAAATTATTTTGAAAGTTTCTATCCTTTATATAGTGGCTCAAATTAACAATCTTGATAAAAGGATAAGAATTTGTTAGAGAATCTATTCAATCTATTAATGAGGTTTAAATTCACAACTTGTTTGAAATTTATTATTGCACCCCTCCCCCTCCAAAACAAAAAATATGGTACATAAAATGAATATTGAAAAATTGAAACTACTGGATGAAATTTTTACCTTACATTATATTGAAGATGATTACAATAAATAGTGAAATATAGATCTGTGTTTAAGAAGCATCAGAGAATATTGCACAAGCAGTACATGTCCCCAACCGGCACCCCCAATTTTAAAAGTGTGCTAAATAGGTTTTGAGAAAATTCAGTGAAATATTTTTTTTTAAAGGATGACCCCGTTTTTAGTAAAAAAATGAGTTCATCTTTTGATGATCAATCTTATTTATAACTTGATCCATAGTTTCTCATTATAAAACTACATGGCAAGTCTCCAAACCATAATGAAAAATGTCTAGAAAACTACATGTAAGTTGGGACAGAATGACTGACAGACAGTGATAAAGACTATAGTCTCCTCCAGTTTTCATCGTTGGGGTACTAATAAGATGGATATACAGTACATGCAGCTAATTCTTGACTTACATTACTAAAATCTTTGGAATATCTAAGTAAATAAAAGTCATTGATGGTTTAAATCAAATAAACAGAGAAATCTAGGAAACAACAAATTTTTCTCAAAACTTTATTCAGTAATAAAATTGAAGCTGTTGTTTGTAATTAAACACAGAAGAATTTTTGGTGGATCTCTCCAGAATATAATTAAAAACATTGCAAAAAATACCCTAATCAAACTACCATGATAAGCTTTTCATGTTAACAAACAGTTCAATATATGAATGAGATAAAACAAAAATATATATGCCTGCATATATCAATTGACAAGTAAAAAAACAAGTTGGTTTTTGGTAATTAAGACAGTTTAAAAATTTCCTCTAGCACATGTTTATCATTTTGTGTGTTGAATTCAAGTCCAGAATTTACACTTTTATACAACATTGTACTATAAAACACTTGAGAATATATTTTTAAAATACATACATGGGGGGTAAGTCACATATCACAGTAAAGAAAATATCGGTTGGAAAAATGTCCTTCAATCCCTATAGTGAAAAATTATGTGGAGTGAATAATTCCAATTTAGTTTTGGCCGACGATCGCCTTCAGGATTTTACAGTAGTCGCCGGAACAATCCTGATCAATCCAGTTCCACAGGGTCTGCTTGGTCATCTCCAAGAAACATTCCTTGATTTGTACCATATCAATCTATCCAAAGACACAATAATAAATGGATGAATTAATATTACTTCAAAGCATGACTTTATACAAATGTAGAGCAATAGATAAACTTGGTTTCATACGAATATAAATGATTTGCAGTACATGTACATATTATTTTCTTGGTAAAATTTTTTTATTACTGACATAAGAAAGAATTACCCCAATAAATTTAGCCCACTCACTATAATGACCCATCATAGGAAACCAACGGTTGATTACGCTTCGTTTACCTCTCTATCATGATAAAGGAACAAAGCGTAACAACCATCGGTTTCTGACAATGGTAATTACCTAAGCTATAACATCCTTGATAGTTTCTATAGTTCTTTTACATAATTATAATTATTCATTAAGCATTACCTCTGCTCTGGAGACAATGACTCGGATCAGGTCCGAATCGTGAGTTCCAAGTCCCTTCATGCACCACACAAGGCGCTCAGCAAAATACTTAGGACGGCATTTCAGAGCCATTACTGTTAAATTTTTAAAAAAATGGAATGTAAACAAAAGGTGGTAATGTAACAAAAAAACAACCATCATTATAATAGCAGTGAGGCTAATTGTTGTAAATTTCTTGCTCCAGTCGGAGGATATCTTCAAGTTAATTTAATTCATTTTGAAATTGAAATTGAAGCAATAAAGCAGGGAGAACAGATTCTAAAAAAAAATTAGCACAATAATATTAATTACCCATTGTTAGAAGTCCTTTCCCAAAGTTTCCAGAGGTCTCTCTGTCAATGGTGTTTTCTACGTCTCTTTGTGTAAGCTGGAAATTACAATAAAATTTCTTGTCTATGATTTCATTATAATCTCCCCTATATAATGGTACATAGCTACTGTATATGGATATACATGTATTCAAATGTATTGAGTTTAACTAAATTGCATCTAACCTAATTAAAAGCATAGCCATAAAATTAAAGTATAAGATTGCAGAGTTTCTGATTATTGAAACAAATAATGGCTTTCAACCTACAGTACAAGTCGGAAACTCAAAGGAAAATTTTCAGTTGGTTTACATATATTACAAAAGTTTTAATACATTTTGTCTCCATCAGACGTTCATTCAAGAAAAAAAAAGGAGTTTCAAGACACTTTACCTTGACGTATTCATCATAAGTAGCCCTGGATTGGTAGACCTCTGGCAGAGCGAATATACGGATCATCTCCTCCTCATCAGTCCCAAGCTGGTCCTCTGTGACCTCAAACAGCTTCTGGGCATCTCTCTTAGCCTTGGCCATGTTTACAAGCTTCTCCATATTGATAACAAATTGCCCAGTGGGCTTATCCTCAAAAAGCACGGGCTCCACTGCCTCTTCAAGAGTTTCTGGATCCAGCTCATTTCTTCCTCCCTACAATAACATTGTGATAAAATTAATATCGTAAGTATAATAAAACTTACAATATTGAATCAAACTTTTAGTACAGTTGATTTAATCTTAATTGTTATTTACAGTGAGCACTTTTGAATTCTACATTTCCCATTCAAATCTTCAACACTTTATAATTGTTACCTGGCAAGCTGAAATCAGGAATCTTTTGAAGTCTCCACTTGTGTCATCCTCAATGTCTTGTTCAATCAAAGTTTCAGCAGACTTTCTGTTAGGACTTGCCACTAAAAGCAAAAACAAAGCGGTTTTGATTTCCAAATAAAAACAAATTTTGTGTAAAAGCAATAAACATGTAATTACTTGTCACTACTCCTTCCCCTTTAACAATTTTATCGACCTTGATCATTTACTGGTATTCACCTTTGACCTGGCCTTCCGCTTGACAAAATATGAAGTCTGTCTTAGTTGTGTTGTGCTAATTTATCTACATAAATGGGGGGATTCTTTAAAATGGATGGGGAATTGTTGTAAAAGGTCACCTGAAATTTATTTACTGTAGATTTATCATTCTATGGAAGTACTAAGGCCATGGTTCTGCCGTTTTGTATTAAATCATGAGAAAACCATGTCAGAACAAAAAATTTTTATTATGATCTTTTATAGTTCTCTACTATCAGAAAAATAAAAGTGAGATTTTAATATCCGGCCGGGCCTCAAGGGCTGCTTCTCGCAATTTTTCCTCACGTTGAATTAGGAATCCACAATCATTTAAATATAGGAACAACTTTATTTTTTTTTACCCCTGCATCAGTTGACTGAATTAAGGAGTTAATTTTCTGAATCAACTTTAAAACTCGTCTAAGGATTTCAGGCAAAAGAAAACATACCATCACCATAGACTGCTCTGATTGCCTCTATCTGCTTTGGCGTTCTGGTTCCAAAAATTTCAATCAGGACAGACTCATCAGTGCCTGGACCCTGTCAGTTTTAGAGAGAAAAAAATTACTAAAATCAAAGAAATTTTTCAATATTCAGTGTCAAATGTACTTATTCCATAGCAATAAAAGCTGTTTGTAAGAAACTTTGGGTTGTCAATGTATCATTGAGTGTTGCTGATTTACATCCTGAGTCAAGATTTTTTTTGGCTCATATCGAGACATTATGAGATAGAAAACTCCATATTTAGACCTGTGCACAGCACTCAAGGCTACTGTGCAGTGCTAGTGCTGCACGCACTTTACTGCGCTATTTAAGATGAGCACAGTTTACATGCAAGATCTGAATCACATATGTAACTTTCTGTTCTGATCACCTTGCAAAGAAACAGTCCCTATTATTTTATTTTATTTATGACTATGGTTTGTCATCATGGCCAAGCACTAAAAAAGAATTTCCCACACAAAGATTAAGCCCACTAACCATTATACCACTGAGACAGTACACTCTGTGTGACCCTGCATGTACATCTGTAAACATACATTTTGAACGAATATTGTATACAGGGAAATATTCGTCCCCATTTTATTTTCCCCTCTTCTGCCCTCGTTGTCAGGAGAAATTTAAGACTGGGAGAATTCCAATGTCTCAAATTTTCTCTCTTTAAACACAATTATGTCTGGGCGAATTCAAGACGGGGCGAAACCATTTGCAAGTAAAGAAGGGTGAAAATAACTCGGGGCAAAAAAACCCCTGTATACAGTATCTTTAAACAGACTGGTTTTCAAGAACTTACATATATGGCCTCCTTGATACACCAAGCGTCATAATGGGCTGGCGGGACAAACAGGGCCATTACAGTCTCCAGGAAGTCACCACTGAGCTCTGACTCCAATCTTTCAATTAAGTCCTGATTAAAATAAGCAAAAACATTATGAACAGATGAAATGGTCAGCTAATGAAACAGGAATCAGCAAAAAGGAGGACATTGTAGTGGTGAAAAGCATTGCACGACAACATTTATCGAATATTAAGCTTAAACATATGATCAAATTAAAATGATAAAATGCTTTCTTTATAGGTTCATATGAATATACAGTAATGGTTGGTGGCATTGCACAAGAAATCTTTTCTTAGAATATTTAGATATTATTAAATGGAGCACTTTGCTAAGTGGTCATAGGTGTTAGGCCAGTAACCCAAAGGTCGCTGGTTCAAGCCCAGCTGTGGTCACTTGATATTGTGTGTTATGCCTTAAAATGAGGCACTTTATCTACATTGTGTCAGTCCAACCAGCTGAAATTGAGTACCAGCATACGCTGGGAGTTGACCTGCAATGGACTGGTGTCCCATCCAGGGGGAGTCAACGACTCTCATCCATTTAGCACCACAGAAACCAAGGATAAGCACCTACTTTATGCGCCTTCATGGCTCGGAGAAGGATTTAACTTAAATTTTAACTAAATACAGAAAACAATTAAAGAATGAAATAACACCTCTCCATATGCAGTCTTGAACTTCTTCTTTATCCTTTGTCTTTGGTCATTCGTACGATTTGCAATCACATGGATGATGGCCTCCTCATTTGTACCTACAAAATACAATGACACATTATGTTTTCTTGGAAAAAGATCGGGGTAATGGCAAAGTGTGGTCATAAAGTTGATTAGCTCAAGAGGAACTTCAAGGACCAATGGCTGTTCATGGTTATGAGTCAAATATTCCAGATTAACTTTTAAGTAAGATACGGAATATACTAGGGTATTTTGCGGGGAAAAGCAGGTGAACTAAGATTTACAATTATCATATAATGTTAATCATATGATATGATATGCTTACATCACAATCATGCACAAATATGACATATCAAAACTGCAACCAACAATCAACTAAAATTTGGTAGAAAGTACAAATAATATTATTTTCAGTGCTCAATTGTTTAGTAGAAAATAAAATTGTAGTACTTATTGAATTTATTAAAATAGGTTCCTCTTAAAAAGTATTCAAAACTACATGTTCACTACAACAATAATGCATGCTGCATATGAAGCAGTTCCTTCCTTTTTCTTTCAAGTTTGCAGTAGCTGGGGTGATACATTAGGAATATGCCAGTACTTACCAGCCCCATCCATGGCTTTATCCAGAAATATACAGTCTGATTCTGCATCCCATTTTTCACCAGCAAGCGGTGTTCCGTCAAATTCGTTCATGAATACAACCATAGGATCATCCTCTGGATAACTGGTAAAGTATGACAACAGAAGTAGTAAATCATGTGCATCTAATGCATTGGTGTGTGAAGCAAGCTCACATACCCCACTCACCTCCATTACTTGACACAACTACACATAATGACAAGGCAGGGTATGCATTAAATACACAAAATAATTTAATAAAGGGGCATAACTCCCCAAAAATCATCACATCAAAACTTCAATCAAATATATATGCACATCTATACTTTTGTCTTTAACAACAAAATTCTAGATTCAAAAGTCCTGGAAAATAATGGAACTGAAATGCTTATCTACACATTGTGTCCTAATTCCCTACAAAGTTTTTGGGAAATTCTGTGCAGCAGTTTAAGAGGAGTTGCACTTACAAACTGCATGTTCATTATCAAATTCAATAAATAGCCAAAAGTCTAAGTGCAAAAGAGCTGAAATTCCTGGAAAAATAATGGAACCAGAATTTCCAGGTAGTATGCCCATCTACACATTAATTGTTTCTTTATTCCTTACAAAATTTTGGGAAATTCTGTGCTTAATAAAATTTGTAACAGTCCACGAGCATAATGGCATATGGCTGATGTCATTGTCATGGAGTTGTAAAGTAGTTTTTTGACAGGGCAGAGCCATAGTGCTCACGAAGAACATTGAGCATGTCGTTATAGAAAGATTAAGAGGACAGAGTTGCACTAAAAAAAAAAAACAGAACTGACAGACTGACTGACTAACAGATAGACAGGTTAAAAACATTAAACCTCCAACAAGTTGAATGAGATTACCTGTATAATTATATCATTCTTGATACAATATTTACTGGGAATGGTGGTAAAAAATTTATATTTAAATAAAGTAGTTAACAAAAATCATGTATATGATAGTTAAATCATACTGAGTAAAGCCTTTTACAGTCCCCTCTGTTGGTTCAAGGGTACCATCCATGTCCAAATGACGTTTCAAATTAGCTACGTAGTTTGCCTTCAATCGTGCCATGAAGTCTTCATCCTCCTGCATTTTCTGGGCTAAAAGTTCTTCCACTTTCTGAAATATGATTAATCATTAATTTCATCGTCAAACATTCAATGTTTATATTACCAGATCCGGGTAGTAATACATGTAATATATTTAGCTTATGAAAACAATATTCGGTTAAAAAATATAAAAAATATAAAGGTTAAAAGGAATTTGATCTGCCAGTCGATCATCACCATCTTCAAATTTTTCCCCTAGTTTTATTTCTTATATCATACGTTAGCATAACAGTAAATATGCTACGACAATATGACATTTATTTCTGAATTAATATCGTGATCAATGCCTTTAGTTTACCCTCTCATAATTTCATTACTGGTGCTGTGAAATAAAGTATGAGTTTTACAAAATGCAGTTATTTGGACATTGGTTAGCTGCAATATGATGTCACCTTTTTTGATTTTTTTTATATGATGTTTTCTCCCCCCTCCTCCAAAAAAAAAAAAATTAAAAAATAAAAAAAAGATAGAGGGCTATTATTGCAGCTAGGCATTGATGTGTGTTTATTGAAAATATTGATTTACACACCCTTTGCTTTTTGGCCTTCTTTTTGTTCTTCTTCCTGGACACCTTAATTTCTTCTTCCAATTCCTCATCTTCCTCCTCCTCCTCCTCTTCCTCTTCTTCCTCAGCTTGCTGGACAAGTTCCTCCATTTCACCTCTATCTAGAGTTTGAGCCTGCAAAAGTATGTTGCCAATCGATCAACATTTACTATAATCCAAATTAGTTTTCAATATGTATGATGCAAATTTTGTGAGGTTCACGAGAACCTTGACATTGTTAATATTTTACTGCGAAACTAGCTGCAATCACTGAAAGTACCTCTCTTAGTGTTATTTTTTCAATGAATAAAACTGGATACCGAAAATGATTCACACAATACATATTATAATGAATATATTGCAAATTAAAAGTGTTATGAATATATAAAAGTTGGTTTACAGTATTTACAAGGTTGTGTAGGAGCATAGATTATTTTTCCTTTAACCGTGTTTATTTTTAACATTTCAACATCTGTTTATGTCATTTTTTTTTAACAAACTAAGATATTAAGTTTCATAAAAGATCACATACTACATTTAAATCACAAATGTATATGCTATGGCACAGTCATTAATATTATAACTACATGTTTATAATTATAACAAACTGTACCATAAAATTGACAATTTTTAGTGGTTTATTTGCCAATCATTATAAACAATAAAACTAATTTTATTGCTGCAGAATTAATATGGCTTCTACTGTACTTAATATCGTGGAGTATGCTTATTCTAACTTACTGCAGCAGACATCAAGGCGTTGTTGGTATTCCACACATTGTTGTTGATAACAACGGTCTGCGTCGAAGGTGGCATGGTGTGCATAGGTGGCATCATCATACTCTGCATCTATGGAGTTAGATAATTCATATGTACAGTGTATAAACATTGTATGTAAGATTAAACTGGTACATAAATTATACCGGTATATGGGAGAAATTTGATGTAAGACTTTAATTTTCATTGACGCAAAAATCTGTTTTCATTTGTTTTTTACTGACACGTTAAAATTTTCTAATCTAATAATTGTTTAATCTATCTAATTTAAGATAAATAGATACAGCACTGCATGTGGTTTCATCAATACCAATTTTGGAAGTCATTGGTGAGTTGATCAACGAAATTAAATGTTCATTGGAGTGCAATTTCTGATTGCATATATTGTAACCTCATGCATTGGCCACGAATTTACATATCCTTGAAATTGTGATTTTCACTAAATCCACAAAAATTGTTGTCAAACGATAATGAAACCATGCAGTATTCAAGTTTGATCACTTATAAACTCAGACCTAGGATACCTAACGACTAATAGTAGGACTTAAAGTCTAGAAGTAACAAGAAACATTTTAATGACACATATATAATTGCTTATTTTTTGGGGGCAATTAATTTATTACAAAGGACCAAATTAAATCTAGAATTTGTGATATGACAGGGATATCATAAGTAAACCATTGGAGGGGGGAGGGGTTGTCATCTAATTATAAGGGGGTAAAAGAGTGATGCCACGCTTGATGTCTTCATCAAAGGGTTCTCAAGATAGCAGAGTACAAGACAATGAGTGGACAAATATTCTCATGTCAAACATATTTTGACACTTGACCTTTGACCTTGTGACCAAAATATCAACAGTGGTCATCAACTCCTTAGAAGGTACATGTACCAGTGTATTAAGTTTTAAATGCCAAAAAGTTCTAAAATGAAAGAAAAATTTATGATTTCCATTTTAAAATTGATGACACATGTTAAAAGATGCACATCTTATATCTTTAATTAGTTTTAATGATCTTTAAATATATTTATGTACCATTTGGAAGGCTGGATTTTGCTGGAAAGGGTTTCCATAACCCCCGCCATATCCATAAGAAGTATAACCCCCTCCATAGGGATTGGCTGGGGGGTAGTTGCTTTGGTAAGGATTATACTATTAACAAAATAAAACAAACATATATGATATAAATTAGGACAGCATATATACACATATATATAAGATCTTTCATGATTTGTGATTATTCAACAAGTCAAGTGTTTTCTTAAATCTCTGTCCCATGGCAAGAGAGATTAAAAAAAAAAGTTCAAATTATAAAACATATACCCTCACAAATCATGAGAAATTCTTTTTATCACATGTTTCGATCTTATTATTGTGTGTTAATTTCTATCTTATAGACATTTTGGTGCAGCAGATTATAACATCATTTTATTTGTAATGGCTAAAATCATTTGTGACTTGATATCGACCCCATTTCTCTGCAAACATGTCATAAATAAATTTAATATTTTTCTGTTTCTAGTTTTAGTAAACTTTTATCAATTTTCAAATTCTTTGCCAAGAATTGTTGCTATTCATGTTTACTTGAATACTTGAACTTGAACAAAGTGTATTGTTATCATCATAAATTTTCATTTTACATGTAATACGAACTTCATTAAATAATTTTACAAACTATATCAAGAACACACTTATTAACTGTTAAACAATTACATCTCAGAAAACTATGAATTTCTGGACTTGTAACTATATTTTTGCACTTATTTCTAACAAATAAGATGCATATACTTACCCCGCCGAAGTTCATTTTCTATCTTTTAATATTGCACAGGTTAACAGTTTTGGTTCTCCCTGGTGTTGAAATACCTGTAGTCAGTAAAGTTTAGAAATTTAAGATTTCAGAAAATCAAATTTCTTTTATATTTCAGGTCATTTTACAAAGTTTTCTGATCAGCACTTACATACATTTATCATGCTCAACACTAAAGTGACTCATCCATCTGAGTTCCCCCCAAGATTGGAAAGCATGCACTTAAAGACTTATTTCCTGATGTAAAATAAGTCTATCATTCATACAGAACAAGGCAAATTAAACCCTAGCTGTTACCCAGGTATGCAGACAATTAAGTCATTATAATGATATTCTACAATTAACTTTAAAAGCATAATTATAAAAAAATAAGATGTCTCATTGAAGTCTTTCAGATGGTACATATGTATTTTGAAACTTGAAGCTGAAGAAAAATCTGATAATTATCATCAAATCCATTATGGGCTTTTAATTAATAAAATTACTTAACTATACCTGTATTTAGAGTTGTAACGATACGGCAATACATTGATCGTATTGATCGTGAGGCCCCCTGATATGCGAATAGTATCATCACATGTATCATGGTACACAGTAAGAGTTAATTTTCATTGACTTTCTAGAATAATTACATGGTATACATAATACCCAGACATTAAAAAATTTCAATTAAAGTTGATAATAATTTGTAAGTTTAGTTCTAGTCAATTGAATTTTATTTGTTGACTGATTTTGTAAATAATTGACATAATTGCTTTATGCCATCTTATTACATACATAGATATCAGTTTATCTAATAGTTGACAACTAAATAGTGATTTATGATGTATGGCATCATATCATGATACATATCGTATTGTGAGGTAGCCGATGATACTCAAGCCTACCTGTATTGTTTCAATGAAAATGTTGCATAATTATTATTGATTTATTACCTATTATTTGCATAATTATTTTTGTTTAATTTGTTAAATGTATTTATAATCATGTAAAACTAAAAGTACCTTTCAGCACAAGGTCATGTTAATAAATGAGTGCACATGTACTTTCAACACAGCTTCTCATGTATAGCTTTCTTCAATTGCCCCCCTCCCCACCCCACCCCAAATGACAATGATCATTCCAAAAAAGGTTGTTTATGAACATCGATAAAATCTAATTACAATGCTAGTAAAAACATCAAAAGCATAATGTGTCCTTACAAATATCTACACACTGGTCTCGAATAATAGGAATATTTTCAGAAGATACTCGGTAGTTTGATTAAAAATTTAGAAAATATATACAAATATGAATATTTCATCGAGAAAAAATCATTTACTTAAATAAACATATAAATAATCATAAAATTAACGTACCTCGAACGAAGATATGTAGAGAAATAATAACCGATACCCTTTTTATACGCAACCACGCGTTCTTAGCAACGCTAAAACAACCTATCGAGTATTGTTATTTAAATTCAATTTCGCAATGGGTTTTTTTCCCTATCTGCTAAATCATAACAAGGTACAATTACTGAAACAACTGAGCATAAATTGTTCAATAATGAAGGTATAACTGTTCATATTTACCAGCAAATTGATGAAATCTTGGAAATGTCAAATGTTTTTGTTGGGGAAAAGACTACGAGAGAACCTGTCAGATCTGCGTTTTCTAGACGCTTTCTATAAGGAATATTGAGAACGGGCCATCAGAAAATTCCGGCTAATAATTATGCGCTCTTTTAAGGTGGATGTCTACACCAAATAAGTGTAGGAGATTGTTGTTGCATGCATTTGTTACTAATACTAGGCACAGTATTCAACAATAATAGACCTCAAAATACAATACTCTATTTTCTAGAGAATTTTTAAAATATCAGTCTGGTTTCAGATAACCCCTTATTTATCAAATTTTTAAACATTTCTGTTTTAAAATTCTTATGAAAGTGAAATGTCATTGAGTTTAGAAATAAAAGACAAAATAATCATGAAATAAGTTTGTATGATTTTTATTGGAATCCACATAAATATGAAACTAAAATATAAAAAAAATCTTCTCAGGCAAACTGCTGGACATAATCTCACAAAAATCTGAAAATATAAACAATATTTGTTGGTTAATAAGATGAAAAAAAGAAATTGAATAAAATTGAAAAATTAAAGAAAATACTGAATTATTGCAAAAATCTTGGTATAAAAGATCCTGTTTAAGAGTTGTCTTTCTTTATTTTACATGGTCTCAAATATCTTGGGACCAATTTTATAATTAATAAAAATCACGAAAAAAATTAAAAAAGGAACAAGTCTATGCTAAATATGTAGGTATAAGATTAGTAGTGCTTATGATAAATAATATTTGAAGATGAAAAATTTTATTTTTAATGAACGCAATATATAATTATATATTTAACTATTTAAAACAAAATATTTGTAATTAAATTGGCTTTAACATTTTTTATATACAATAGGAATTATAAACAACAACCATACGCATATTAATACATACATTAGATATCCATAGTGATAAACATGTATGCTTGTTTCTTGATCTCTCTGTACACATTTATTGTTTAATTAACTCAATAAATATTAAAGTCTTTAAAAAAAACTTCATCATATCTTTAATTATAATAATGATAAGTGGGTCGTCGCTCAACATTTTGTTGGTTGAAATCATAATTTTTTTTTAGCTAAATTAATTTTTTTTTTCCAAAAAATCAATTTCATATAAATTTTTATATTTCATCATTATTAAATTTCACTAAATTATTTTTAAAAATTTAACATTTTGTATCCTGGAACTGCAAATAATCACCTCAGTATACCGTGGTGAATGTTTTGTTGTTGTCTTTTTATAACAGTATTTGAACATAAACATACAGCTCTCTTTAAACGAATATGTATAACTGTATTATTGAATTGGAGAATTTCTGTTTAGATTTAATTGTAAAACAATGAATATGCATTTCACCCACTTATTTCACCCTTTTCTTTATGAAATTTAGCAACACAATATAAAAATTAAAATACTTCTGATGGTTACGGATTATGAATTTTTTCTACAATGTTGGTTGACGTCATACTAACATTAATCACCAAAGAAACATTATATTGTTTAAATATTACTTCTTTAACCATCCAGCTATTTATCATGATTAATTTAGTTAATATCATATTTGATTAAAAACAGATAATAAGCGAAAATGATGAATAACGCGAGGATAATATTTTTCGTGAATGCAAGTTTTCTTTTTTTAAACAGGGCGCGAAGACATGCACAAATATTCCGGGCAGGTCGCAGTAAGGATTGCAACAGCTCTTCTTTCAAGTACATATTTTCATATAAGAGGAGAAATGGATCAGAAAAAAATAAACTAATATCATTATATTTAATGAATTACAATTAACAAAATGAAATAAAAATATACCTGGATGCCAAAATAAAACTGTATATGGCGTCTGGAAAGCGCCATAAAAACCACTTCGACATCACACTGTCTCATAGTACGCCACCGATCACAAAATCTTAAAAAACAAAACTTAACAATATGCCGTCACGCTACTGGCCGTCGCGATTTTCGCTGCTTATGTGTAAGCACTATATGGCGTTTTGAGCAAGAAGTTATTGTTAGCAGGACGACGTTTTGCAGCAGTGTTCTGTTAGTTGTGTAACGGCGTAACTGTTTGGTGGTTGTAATTCCAAACGCGCTGCATGTTAGGATTTCGCAAATGGCCCCTTTTGTCACATCAATTTCGAACTTCAATATGAATTGGCCCCTTTTGTCACATCAATTTCGAACTTCAATGTGGCCAATGCATTCGTGAAACATCTGATTTTGACAGAGTTGTTTTTCCTTAACTGTGTATGTATAAACAACACATTTCAATAATCCAAAACCAATTATATATATGACTATATTACAGTTTCTCTGTCGGTGAGGGATAGGACAGAGGGAACGGTTTGGTTTGAATCAGTTTATATCTCATGATTCCCATTTTTGATGGCACAAATATAAAAATAAATAAGTATTATAAAAAATAAATTTTTCGAAAAAAAAGTTTCTTTAATTGACCCCCCCTTCCGAATTAATGAAATCAGCCTTTAAATCCCACTCCTATTTCAGTAAAGATTAGTGGCCCATATTTCTTTCTGCAAAAAAAAAAAAATCTATCAATTGTTTATCAAGAATAGAGATGCTTTACTTCCATTTCTATGAATATTAACGAGATAAATGTTTGTTAAATTTTACCTACGGATAGTGTTCAAAAAGTCTTTGTTGTTTGATGAATAATAGGTTAACTAGCACTGAATTTTACACGTATTGGTTTTCAACGATTGGAGCCCCCCCCCCCCCCTTTTTTTCTATATTGCCGGATCCACCTCTTCATAGTGATTGAAAACTACAGGACCGTACATTCTTTCATCAGTTAATCAAACACAACGTTAAGTTGTAGTAGTTTTCGTTTATTGTACATCTATATATTTTCACAATCAATATATCTTCTAATTAATTTCTCGAGGGTTGGCTTCTTCAACGCATATAACATTGACTCTATTTTTCTTCAATCGCCTTCTTTCACACGATTTTTGTAATAAACGACACCCACGACATAACCACGTCACAGAGACGACAACAAACAAAAGTCCGGACAAACCATATCCAATATACAGCCCGGACCGATTTATAAGAACTCTGAATGTGTCGATCGTTGTAGTTTCATATTCTGGATCTGTAGTATATTCCACTGCAACGGATGTCGTTTGGTGCCGAGACAACCAGGATGAATTTGAAACAGTGGAACTTGATGGGGTTGCTGTGCTTGAGTCACACTGAATTGGTATTTCTAGGAGATGGGTGCATGTATTTTCAAACAAAACCATCCCGCAGTCTGGAATGCACCCACAAGTTAAGTTTTCTAGAATGAAATTGATTTTAATAAATTAGATACCGATAATTATGTACTTTCAATAGCCTTCTGTTTTATTGCAGATGAAGGAATATGTATTATATAAATGACCCACAAATTTTAAACATATGGGTCGATTTCAAAAAATGTCTGACTTTGGGATATTAAAAAAGTTCAAAATTTTCATGTGTATATTTTGTTGTAAGCATGTTCATAGTAAAGACTGATTGATAAACTGCATTAAAGAACAAAAAATAAAAAAACAAACGACTTCATTCCGTAGATACGGATGATTTTACATCGAATGACCGAAAAGTTTGTCTCTGGTGTTACCACAACAAAATCAGAATTAATTCAGAATTGGACTTAGTTTTTCTTCATTTTATAACATAATTACATTAAAAACATTAAAATTATGACATATCAAAAAGGGTTTATTGTTACAAGCAGTATGTCAGATTTTTTTCTTCTAGAACTGACTTTGGCTCAAAATATGCAAAATATTACTTCATAGTATTCTGCATTTAAAGCCTTCCTGTGAACTTGCACAGAGGAGCTTCGCATTAATATGTCAAAAAAGTTTATATTACAGACCATGAATAAAATACGAGATGATTAGAGACCAAAGTAAATAAAAAAAATAAAAAATATTGATTGGTAACAGGAGGGACATCAGTGTAACACTAAGGACAAGAAGGAAACAGGAAGGACAATTCTGATTTGAAGGATCCTAAAACATGTTAAATCAACAGTATAGAGTATCCTGTATTTCTCATGGTCATCAATTCAATCAACCGACCGAAGATGACAATCGAATAATTATTATTTACTTTGCATCCCTCTTCTTGTTTTTAAAGTAACATGAAAGACATTAAATATGAAGGAATAGCCTTAAATCTACATAAAATATAATTCAGCATTCAAATGACACTTTTTTCTCTTAATAACTATTTAGATAAACTATTTCATAGTTAAAGATTTTGGCATTTCTTCATCTATAACTTCGTATTTCAAGTTCACTAGCTGTGTTTCCTGAGTAACACGACGGACATTTTTTTTTACTTTGTTCACTGCAAACATCAGGCTTTCATCTGGCATTAAAATCTACAAATTTTAGTATGATCACTTGGGTAAGTAATGGTGTTGTAATTCATATGATATTAAGACATGTTGTCGAAGTTGTTTATAAGTGTTGTTTGTCCGTTATGTTACCAATAAAAGTCCCTCATGTTACTATAACGAGGAGATCTTCATACTAATCAACTGTGTCTTAAATATATAATATTGAATAGCTCAAAGATACATAGAATATTTGGTTTCATTTTCATCACAAGTTGTCATTGCAAGCTTTAGTATTTTCCAAGAAATTATCTAAAATCCATGTTTATTGTCTCTGATGTTACATGCTGGTTTGGTAACACGACAGACAATAACATCACGGACATACGCCATATAATTTGACCGAAAAAGATAATCACCGGCCTTAGATGACGTGCAACTTTTCCCTATTTAAAATGATTTTGTAAATTAACCTGAATCATTATAATTTTAAATAGATTGTAGCATTCTTAACACATTTTTGACCGGTAACACCAAGGACCTCTTCTTAATATACGGAATCGTAGTGACTGAACTTTTTCTCTGTATATTCTATTATTTCACTTTTTTAAACTTTCCCTCGCTTTTACTTTTCTTACCAGGAAATGACGCAGTCATACGACATTAAACTGAGGTGCACGAAGGGATGTATAGTATATTTATTACACATTTTATGTAATGGTAACACGAAAGACA
The DNA here is from genome assembly GCA_016163765.1 of Magallana hongkongensis. Lineage (NCBI taxonomy): Eukaryota > Metazoa > Mollusca > Bivalvia > Ostreida > Ostreidae > Magallana > Magallana hongkongensis. The sequence goes on along the minus strand of WFKH01011581.1, from coordinate 35,327,726 downwards.
AAATTTTTAAGACACATTTCATATGTGGGAAAAAAGTAATATTTAGGGAAAAGATTAAAATTTAATGGATGATTTTTAACAGCTATATATCAGATCTTTCAAACAATAAAAATGTTTGGCAGGAAAGACAACTTTATCATGAATATTTTTGACTTGATATCATAAAATTTTGATTTGGGACATGCGAATATTCGCTAAAATTGCATCTAAATGTTTGAAAATATCGATTGTTATAACAAATTATGTTTTTTCCTACATGTCAAACTAAGTTCGCACAATATTTAACTCAATAGATTATTCAAAGCCTCAAAATTAGTTTCATTTATTAAATTATTACCATGACCGCAAAAAGACGACATTTTTTGAAATCGACCCATATACGAGTCGTGGCGATCATGCAGCTCGCATCTCATTTTGGACAAATGAAGGCAATAAGATATAGCAATTGTTTTCAGATGAAGAATATACATGTACATACAATGAAATTTATATTTTCCATAAATAAACTTCCACCATGCACGAAACATTTAACAGTATCGAATATTCTTTCCGAGACTCTGATTTGTTATAAGTAAAGTTTTAAATGTCACGCTTAGGCTTCACACTGCATGTACACAACGAAACTTCGACCACGGTATATATCAAGAATCATGCATAGTAATTTTGTAAGACTGCATACACGCAATAATGAAATTAAACGAGACGGAGATATATACCTTTCACGTATAAAATATATAATTCGGCTTCGGTTCCATTGCAAATTTCGCAAACCATGGGATTGTGGGTTGCAGCTGCAGGGAACGAAACATCTCGGCTTCCATTAGCTGAAATTGGAGAGATTTTCTTTTCTTCAAAACCAAATTCTATGATTCCTTGAACTAGTTTGGAGGGAAAATTGTATCGCACGAACGAATAATACATAGTTAACATATATACATGGATGTTTACCTTTTATTGCGTGAAGATAGACAAGAGATTCATTGATAGTTTTGTGCAGCAGACAATGAAATGTTATATTGTCGTCATCACTAATAGCTGTGCTGAAAGTGGAACAAAAAAAAAATGTTTAAAAAGTACATCTATATATTTGAAATATAAAATATATACACGTATTTGTTTCACGAATTGATTTCATGCACATACAGAAACCATGAATTTTTATAGATAATATATATAAAACAAATCTGACGGTGGTCATATTTAACTTATATTCAACTGTTTTTAAAATCAGATATTGACATACCTTTTTAACACGATATAGCTATTGTCAACATAATGACATCTCCATGAACTGAAACTATCAGGTTCTTCCCAAATGGCAGTGGATATCCCAAAAGAAATACTCTTGTTGGAACTTGCACTTGAATTGCTATTCAAAGTTGAAGTAATCGCGAACGTTTTATTTTGCCAAGCAAAAGGAATGGTGCATTCCTCTGAAATCAAAGATGGGTATAATATTTAATTAACCATGCAGATTCGCCCTATTTATACTGAATAGAGTGTTCAGTTCGAACGCCCCTCTGCATACATAAGTACGTGCACTACATACCTGATTTACCTGGCAATAGACATAAAAACACGCCCAGAATTGTGATAACAGCATGGTTTTCAGCCATTGTGAAGACGTGACGTCATTTTGTTCTGAAAGCTGCGTCATAAACACGATTTTAGCGTAAACGTTAAAACTTTCACATGTTGTGGTCCATGCTAGCGCAGTCGGTTAAGTATTCGACGCCAGTCTAATGGTTGGTTGATATCCAATGTTCGAATCCTGATTGTGGTGACGTAAAATTTTTAAATATAATGATGTGAAATATTTTTTTTAAGGAAAGTTTTAGATAACCACGTTAACGGATCCAATTTAAAAAAAAATCCCACAACTTTTTCAGTAAAGTTTTGAATTTAATTTTTACCGAATTATAATAATGTGCAATTTTGTAAACATACACTTTTAAAAAGAGTAGGAATGGATAGCACTTACTCATAGATTTGAATAATAATTTTAATAAATAATCATGATGAATCCATATGTGTGCAATATGATATTTTCGCGAATTTGTTAATCAAAATTTCCCGCGATAGCGCTCTCCTGTGAAAAGAGGTAGAAAACAGTAAACAGGAAATTCAACAGGTGGTAAATCACGATCAAGACACAACTTTGTAAACATCGGGTGGAGCATAAAATGCTGTGGTAAGTGGAAATTTGTCACTTATTTGAACAGAAAAAGTTCTTAATAGATTTTAGCCATCTATCAAAGCAGTTTTCAAGACATGAAGGAGGTCATATCAGAGTTTTTTCGACTACCGACTTGCCTATAAGTGTGTACCACTCTGTCAGTTTACCATTTGATACCATTTTAAACTTTTATAAAAAGTTATCTGTAGTTTTGATACGAGTTTGTAAGTCAAACTTTTTAAATTAACCGAGTTTGATTAGTCCAAAACTAGAGACTAATGTGTTTTTTTTAAATGTTGGTTGGGTTGTGTTTTCCTCAATGCTCGCAACCAGCTGTTTGTAAACATGGTAAACATGGTACATGTTTATTAGCAAGAATGACTATCTCGTTATACGAATAGATACAGATATATGTTTTTTAGTTATTAAAATGAGAAGAAAATGTTATAAAATGCAAGTATTTATAAAAAAAAACCCTGAAGTTTGGCTCTCTGCTTCACAGTTGTCTAACATTACATAAACATAATTTGTACAGTTAGTACATGGGGTTAATTACACATATTGACATGCAGTGATTTATTTATATAACAGAGGTTAAAAACTTGAAATGAATAATAAGCTTCAAATGTAACGTTACATCTATATAAGATTGCAGCTTGTATCAAATAAGTCATACCGGGTATGTTTGGCAAGCCACTTAATGTCTATATGTTCATTGTACATGCAAATTATTAATATTAATAGAATATTTTCTTTTTTTATTAAAGTTTTTTTTGAAGCACTCTTAGAAACAGTTCTCATAGTTTACCTTTAAAAAAAAACTTCTTAAATGTTGATACTTGTTTTGTATGAAAATACAATACTGATGGTATCATTCTTCAGTCCAAATCCTCTAATTTCCAAAGTTTCTCAGTGTGGGTTTTGAATGCTGTTGTTATGTTCGGTAGTTGTAATTTGCTATAAAGGCTGCTGGTACTTCTGAGGGCAACTGTTTTGCTATCAAACATTTGACACCCACCTCACCTGTGATTTTTCTGGTTTGTATATATAAGAACACCTATTATTTGTAGGTCTCCTTTTGTGTGGGCACAAAATCATGCAATTAGATATAGACTGTATTTTTATATGGATGAAAAGATTTTGACCTTTTTCAATTATTTTCGTATAGGAAAGCGCTAGAATCTCATGAAAGTGACAGTCCTCATAGGGAGAAAATCAATTTTTTCCTTGCCGAGACGCTATATAATGTGGAAATAATTTCGGTGTGTTTGAATTATTGGGGGATGAATTGCTTTTACTCTTTCATTAGCCCCAACAAAAGAATTAGTGTTGATGGTTCGTCTCCCTGATAAATCTTTTGAAGAGAATAAGCATTTCATTGCATTTCTGGGTTTCGAATGATCATTCTCTGCATGCGTGTGAGATACATGGCTGCAAAATATGGTGAATTCTGGATGGTCAACAAACTGACAGGTAAGCCTTTTTGTGCGGATTGTCAGAGCTTCGGAGCTTCGATAATACATATACTGGAATTAAGGCTAATGATTCTCATTCATTTTGTTGACTGCATAGACAGGCAATAGATTTTAATGTATAGCTTCATAAACCTTGTTGGGGGGGGGGGGGTAGAAAAGGAAGAGTGTTTATGTTGCTACATATATTAACATTTGGTTTTTGTTATTCAATGAATTAAGGTAAAGTGTTTATTTCGAATCATGTATGAATTGTGTGTTTTAATTTATCAATTTGCAAAAAAGCATTGAAAGCAAAAATTTTCAAGTACCCAATGTTCCTCTGACTTTATATCATTTATACTCATGCAACCAAAAGATATCTGCATATCTATAGAAAAGATAAAAGTAGAAATTGGTTCATTGCTTGCTGCAAGTTAACCATGTGGATCGGGGTGAAAAAAAATTCAAAATATCATAGTTGTTTTATTTGATTCAATGCATGGTCATTGAGTCAGTATATTTAAAATGTGTACAATAAGCATCTATCAGTTGTATCAAACTGTCATATTTAAACAGACAGTTTGAACTGAATTAGAATTATAGACTCAGAAGTCGTTCCTCCTAAACTTCTTTTCATATGTAGGCATCTCATAGGTAATACTAAATGCCAATTCAAACTTGAATTTGCATGAACCAATAGAAAAAATCACTTTTACAGAATTTGTCATAAATTCTGTAAAAGCGATTTTTTCTATTGAAAACATACTATATTTATCCCCCCGCAAACTAAGTTTAATCACCATGTCCATCTGTTTGTCTGTAGATGACTTTTTTTTTCAAAAAAAATTCTAAAAAGCTAGTGCATGGGTTTTTCTGAAAATTTGTAGTTACTCTTTATTCATGATATATTTCAGATGTGCACCTAATAATTTCATGATGATCAGACAATTTTATCTCATTTTACAGACATTTTTCAAATTTATAGACTTTAATTATTTTTTGTTGAAGATCTTTCAGTGATATGATATCCTTCTATCGCTATAGAGTAATGTATAAGTTGAGGAAGAGGTATAGCAAAATCATCATGTCCACTGGCGTTTTCCTCTGTCAGTCTGTTCATCTGTCTTTCCATTAGTTCATCTGACTTTCACAGAGATGGTCTATAACTTTTAAAAATAAGAAAAACAATCATCAGAGGTTCATACTTGGTACAAATGTTGCTTGTGACCTGAAGGTATGTCATGAGCTTGATCTGAGGTCATTGACCAATGGCAAGGTCACATCGTGATCAGTATTGCTTTTAATCGATTTATCCAAAAGGGGTCCTGTCGAGGGTATTAGTCATTCTTGGAGAGTTTTAGTTTGGATAGCCAATCCCAAATCGATCTATTGAAAAATACATGTACTACCAGTTACAATAATACTCCTCTTATTGAATGCTTGGAAAATTTACTCATGCTGTATATATACCCTAGCTCTGATAAGATTTTCTCAAACTTAACATCGTTATTGGGTTTGTGTGATTATTCAAACAAAATTCTTCACACCACATCCATGTTGAAGTAGCTTGGCTGCTCTTAATTGGGGACATTCTACACAACATGGAGAAAGATAGAAAAAGTGATATAAAAAAGTCTCAGCATGAGTGAAATAATTAGTTTATATACTAGTAGCCAATCAAATAGCCCATATAAAGGCATGTTACAAACAGAAATTGAATTACAAATAGATAGCTGCGATAATCTGACAAATCACTGATCAGAAAAATTAAATGCTTGGTCCAGAAACTAGAATTTAAAAAGCATACACTGGTATGTTGGGCTAGGCCATTCGGATTTCAGACAATTCAATTATCATCAATGACTCTGATCACGTAGGCAGTTTTTTGGTGGGTATTTACGGAGCAATGTTTCACCTCAAGTGAAGCCTGACAGCTTTTTTCTCCAATACGTAACTTGTATGTAAGGTTGATGAATAACACCCCCTGCCTGCAAGATCTTGTTAGCTTTCTATCAAATTTTGGTTTCATATCTAAATGTTGCCAAATCTACATGTATATCCAACTAGGTGTATTGTTACTCTACAGGTGAGATGTTGTATAGAGGCATGATGGGGAAGTGAATTGATGAAATTAAATCAGTAGGAGAGAATGAAAGGCAGATATGATTTATGATTTTACAAACAAGAGAGAGAGAGAGAGAGAGAGAGAGAGAGAGAGAGAGAGAGATTGAGAGAGATTGTGAATTTACATACAGGTTGAATAATGAAATGATGTGAAATGCACAGACTTTATACTTTAACCATATCACCTTTCCATGGTAAACATTCATTTCAACCTAAAATAGTTGTTTGTTGATAATGGTTCAAGTTTGGGTCACTTACAGAAACTAATAATTTGTTTGATGTTGATATGTATGGGTATATCAATATCAATCTGGACATAAAAAAGTAAAAAATCAATGCTTTATTTGTATAACTATGTACTTCAAAATGTACTGATATTCCAAAGTTTATCATTTTCATTGTAAAAAATTAGAACTAAGGCCTTCTGATGTAAACATTTTTCATGGGCTATATCTGATGCAATTTATATTTTGGCATTTTTAAATGATATTGTGTTTGTTATGGATAAAGTAAAGGACATACTATATGAGCAGTTAAATAAGACAAGAACGTTATTGTGTATCTGTATATAGTTATAAGTTAATATGCAATTATTGTAGCTTACATATACATCCTATTTCAGTGTCTGTGTCAAGATCTAGGACTCCAAAGGACTGTTCAAAACTTAGTCGTAATTCTGACCAGGACTGTTTACTCTGCCATATAGGCGTACTGCTCCCATCACATTTGATAAATATATATGGCCTTAAATGTAAATATTTCACCTCACCGGTTCTCTAGCTGTTAAGGACTAGCATTGGACCCAGACAATATTATTAATGACTCCCTCAGACCGGTCAAGTGTTGGGAAATATGGGTGAACATTTGAATATTTGTGAGTGATGCAGGTAGACATTGCAGGAAAGGGAAAGTTAGTTTGATGAAAATTGCTGCAAAGTGTCAATTTCAGGCCGGAGAAGAAAGCCTCAGGTGATAAGATGTTTATCCATGTGTACTATAGAAAACTTTAAAAATCACCCTGTACTCCACAGGGTCAGAGTTTGTCATTGATCTGCTAGGGATGTTTTTGCAGTTGGTTTTCTGAAGGAGGGCTCATGCTAGACACAAGTCAGGTACATGTTGTCTCTGATTATCTATTTTTTATTTAATTCATTGCCATTTTAAATTTTAAGATTTTTTTCGTTAAGAAGGTGTGAATTGAGCAATTTGCTGATTGTATGTAGAATTTACAGGTGTTTTCAGGTCTCTAGGTACCTGGTATCTTGATATGTCAATCAACCCAGAGGTTTAACAGTGTGGTGTGCCAATAATATCCCCTTGTCTGTTGTCTAATCCACAATCTTGACAAAAGCATGGCTTTCTTTTGGGTTGAACCAAAGCAGTATTTATAAACAAAACTTTTCACCAGCTCAGAAATATTTATTACAGTGTCTCCAGCCCTCTCTTCTCTCTCTCTCTACATTTAAATGTCTTGGCCTTAACCGTATCTGTTGCACTTTCCATTAGGTGGTTGTGAAATGTATGAATGGCTAGGTCTTTAGGTTTTGGGTTTGTTTTTCAATTTCATAGCATGTTTTATTAAATTGTTTTTTTTTTTCTTTTTCAGAAGAAACTCCAAAAAGATGGTGTAATGACCCTAGAGTATTGGAATTAGAATCTGTATCTACTTCTTCAGGAGAAAAAAATCTTGTAAAGGAAAGTAAACATTTAAAGTCTGTAAGTGATTCAGTACAAAACAAAAGTCACCACCAAAATGTGCCTTATCAAGGGACACCATCAAAGAACCACCATGAGCATGTAGAATGGGATGACAGTAGTCTAGGGGAATGGCATAAACAACTTGATTGCCATGGAAACCAACAGTGCAAAAGTCAGTGTCACAGCAAACTAGTATCAAAATGGTCGGAATATTTCCCACCAACTCCCAGTAGATGTGTCAAAGCTGAGGAGAAGCAGAAGGAGTCGACGGCAAGCCCGAATTGTCCCCAGAAGCACAGTTTCAGTCAATTGGTGGGGCATAGCGATCACAGCAACACTGTTGAATCAGGGACAGATCTCGCAGAACTTTGGGATGATAAGTATGATTTTGAATTGCTTAAAGAGAGCCCTAGGAAACTGATTGGTGATATTTCTGTTGAGCATGATAACATTATAGAAGACAACGCTCATGTGCTTTATTCTGGGGAGGAGATTGAAAAATCACATCAAAGTTCTTATGCGAGTTTTGCCAGAAATAAGCACAGGAGTTTGAAGGACATCTTCTGCAGAGGGAAGCAGTTTTTAAAGTCAAAGGTTTCAAATTACAAGAACAAACTGTTGAACAAAGACATTATTTCTCCGGGAGCAGAATTCAGGGCTGCAGCTCAAGAAATATCTGGTAAGATCATCATTCTTGTAAAAATTGGCAAAGTTTTTCCTCATCTCATTAATTTTCTCCCAAGTTATGAAATTTTTCGAGGCAATATATCTTCTGTTCTTGCTAATAGGATGCCGAGAACTCAAGATGTTTCAATTTGTTTTTTGTTTTTTTGTCCTAATGCATTCTTATTGCTGTTTCCTGATATCTTTTAACAACTCTCAATTTCAAATTCCATCAGTGAAATTTCAATCATAATTTTTTTCTTCAAGTATTTAGGTTGCAAATCATTATCTTTTTTTTAATGAAATTTTGCATGTTGTGCCAAATGATATCTCTCTTTAATATCATTGCATTTATATGCAGAGGTCTTTGCCTTAGTTTAAACCAATGATGTGACCAGTCATGATAAAAAATGATGTACATGTAATTGTCTGTACATGTAGTAATATTTTCTCTGAATTAATACATAGAATTATGAAGCACCAGTGAATTATGAAGCACCAGTATATTTGTTCTTAATTATAGTAGACAGATTTGAAGCAATTTTTATACCACCGCTCCGAAGGAGAGGGGGGTATACTGTTTTACCCTTGTGTGTCTGTCTGTGGGTCTGTGTGTCTGTCCTTGCAAATTTCTGTCGCATTTTTCTCAGCAACTATTGATCACACATGGTTGAAATTTTAACATACTCTTTCATTAGGTATGCCATATATTGGGATTTATTTTTGTACCAATCAGACGTCAACTTCCTGTTAAATGAAGACTTTGTTTATTTTTAGCCTAAATTTTCGAACAAATTTTCGTCATAGATTTCTCAGCAACTATTAACCGCAGATGCTTGAAATTTTAACACACTCTTTGTTAAGGCATGCCATATGGTGGGATTCATTTCTGAACAAATTCGATATCAACTTCCTGTTAAATGTCGACTTTCCTTATTTTTGTATATTTACATTAGAGAGGGAGTATTACTAGTGAGCATTGGCTCACAGATATCTTGTTTTTTTTCAAATAGAAGAAATGAAAAATTGTACACATTACAAATGTTGCTTTTAGCTGAATAAGAATTTACAATGCACTAAATAGATTTATTTATCTTAAAACAAACTGCGTAATATATTTTCTGATTTGCTATGTAGATCTAAAACTGTTAAACTATGAACCAGTGTAAGAGTACATGTATGCATGAAGTTTATGTCATAAATATATGAAGTAGCCTGTGGTCACATGATAATGTCTACTCTTATTTAAATTATTGACGTAAGGCTCGTAAAATTGATTATAGAGATCAAGTTGCTGTAACTTTGATTTCCAAAACCAATGATTGGGTAGGTTTTGTCAGTAGAATTACCCAATCATTTCACATGATGAAAATTTTGTTTATGTTCTCATTAAAGTGAAGATCTTATGTGTGTGTATAAAGATCAAGTGTGGAACACTAATGGATGTTTTTTATTTCCTTCGCTGCTTCAATCAAAATAGAGACATCTACAGCTGCTGTTGTTGAAGACAGAAGAAGGTATCTGATGTCTGCGAAAGAAAATCAATGCAATGAAATTCACTGTGATAAACCCAGAATCAATGGATTCGCATCTACTGCTGAAGAAATCAATGGACATCCAGAGGACCAGGGGAAAGGTCATGAGGTCATGGGGTCAAGTGCCAGTAAGTCACAGAAGTTTTGATTGTTTATTAGTTAAGTTTTGTGATGAACTTATTGGGTGAAATTTGGAGAAATTCAAAGTTCCACTGATGTTATAGGGTAAAGGTTCATTTTTAAGGTACATGTAACAATATTTGTTCCATCAACCAAATGGCTAAAAATTAGATCTGCTGTGGTAATAATGTAACCAGTTGATTTCTGTTAAGAAAAATGCAAGAAAAATCTTCTTTAACTTGACTCTTCTATATTATGAAATATAAGTAAGTACATGCATAGCTGTGGTTACACAAGATTGTTAATACATAGTTTCAAAATTACTACTGCATGGTATTAAGGTGGTATGGGACACCTCCATATTGTGACGTACTTTCTATTGAAATAAACAATAAAATCAAGTATAATTGTATAATTTTTTTCTTTCCCAAAATTATTACCTAACATCATAACGCAATGGTTTAGATGGTTGACTACGAATCTGCAGGTCATGAGTTCGAATCCCGCTGGGGCTTTTATAATTTTTAGCTTTCCAAAAATTTTAAAAACACATTTTTTGGTCAAATATTGTAAAATTTGAAAATTCTAAACCAGTGAAAGTATTTTGATAATAATGTACTTTTATCCACATTAATATCAACAGTTGTTCCGTACCACCTTAAAAAATGAGAAAAACTAACTTTCAAGTCTGTTTTCTTTTGTGTCAGAAAATAAATTTCAAGACAGTTTCTAAGTTCTAATTAATAAAACTCCAATTAAATGTAAAAATTTATTTTTTATTTATATTCGTTTATTTGCTTTCTTTCCCTAGAAAGGAGATCTAGAGACTTGATCTGTGATGAGGAGGTCATCTCAAGCCAAATTAACCCTCAGGAAGAAAGAGAAGAAACACCCATAGCAAGGTAGAAATTCTCAAACCTGTCCTTTTGTTCAGATAATTACATGTTACAGAACAGAAATGTAATGGGTACTTAGATATCATTATACCATTTGATATATAACTCTTACATGGAATATATATGTGTAGCCTTGAGAAATTACACCAAGTTCAGACAATGGTAAAAGTTATGTAATCTTTCTTAGAAGTACCCTAGATTCATGATTAAACGTGTGGAATATTGATACCCAAGTAGAAGCACCCCTCGTAGATTTTAATATCTTGCTTAAATTTGTTTTGACAGTTGTGAACTATATGATATTATAACAAAAGTTTGGTGCTCTCGATTTTATATTCTCGCAATTTAATTCAAAACAGTGGATTAAAGTATTTCATGTTAAATAAGGAATCTACAGTAATAAAAAAAAATCATGATTGTGATTTGAACAGATCTTAATCCACTGTATTTACAGGCTGGAAGATGATGCTGCTGAAGAAGAGCAGGTCGAAGAGGAAGAGGAAATTCCTCTGGGATCTGAAGGTATGAGGTCATCATCAAAAATAGAGTTCAAAAATCGCAGAACAAAAAAATAAAACGTGGGTTGTACAGAAAAATACCATACATGGAAATCCCATACTTGCAGCAAATGGTTACGTATGATTTTGCACTTCCTCGGTTTATTCCTTGTATTTATAGAAGTACGAACAAGTTCTGGGTTCTGAAGTGTTTTGAATATATTTATGTACTGTGGGTTGTATTGCTTATATGTGTAGGGAAAATCCCTTGTTCCACGATATGTAGGCTCCTTTCCACAATAAATTTCTGTTTAAGGAAGAAATCCCCATTTGTTTTAAGTTAAGCTGCGATACAGAAGTTGTTTTGGGTTTAGCTGTGATACAGAAGTGTCATTATTTTCTTTGTGAGAGAAGTGGCTTCTTCCTTGTGAACTGAATGCTTTCCATAGTCGAGAATAGCCAACCACATTTTGTTAAACTGGCAGATGTGTTGCTACAAATGTGTGTCATATTTAATTCATCATTATAATAATATAAGTGGCTGGTACTGGACGGTAACAATTCAGACCCACTTTCACTTCTGTGCAAGTATGAACTTTTCCAACACTCGTCTGCATGAGAAATTTATCAGTGATTTGGATGTGTTCACCACTGTTCAGTTCTTGATATACAAGACTCTGGGAGACTTTTATCTCAGTTTAACCAGTGAGGACTCAAATGGTGAGAACTTCTTTCATTTTAATATTAGTTCAGGTCCATTTTTTTTTTTTTTGAAAGACATTTGGCAATGATTAGATAGTCTGCATTTCAAACTTGGTTTAATCTTTGAAATTGTTTGACAAGGCAGAAGAGGAAGCTCACTAATTATTTCTGAGACATGGTTAGAGAATTGTGTACTTTATGTATTGCATTTCACTAAGAGAGTACTGGAAAAACATTTTTTTAACCATTCTATCATCCTTGTAGCTCCTTTTCATCATTTTACCTTAGAGGATGTTTAATTAAATATCACAAGTTATTTTTGGTCTAAAATTTACTTTTCCTAGAAATAAACAGGATATTCATTAAGGATAGCCTATCCATTTGTCCCACATGAGTTTCCTCTTATAAATGAAAATGGATATGAATAAGAATCTCCTGTAGAAACTAGAAAACCTTGCTCTTTGTAATTTTGTAATGTTTTTTCTTAGTGGGAATGCTGTTGAAGAGAAAAAAATAAACTGTACATGCTGGTAATCATATTCTTTAGGATCAGAGTATTACACAAACCCACTCAAAATATGTATAAAGTCATACTGGTGTTTTAACCTTTAGTTTGGGGTTAGTAAATCCATAATTATCAAAACTTCCTTAATATGACCAAAATTTCAATACTATTTCCAGTCTTAATTTTATAAGGAAACTGGACCCTCCACCAAAAATGCAACGACCCCCCCCCAACCTTACCCACAAGGAGCTATAAAATTGGAAGTGAAACCTAAAATTGATGTAAACTTAAAAAATCTTCTTGTGCACATATTCATCTCTACTTGTGCACATATTGCAAACAAAGTGAATACATGGGGTACCTCAATTTACCAGAAATGTGAAATTCCTGGCCCCAGGGTCAGTGTTCCTGCTGTTTGGACAACCATGGGCTTTATTGGTCATATAGTGAAAATGCAACTTAGTATACTGTTAGGATGAATAATGATACCTCTACCAGAATTTTGAAATTCAAGGTCCCAGGGTCATAGGTTTTGGGGTTAAGACAGGATATATTTGTCATAAGTGAACATTAATTCTTTTAAGCTCTTCTTCTGTACTACTGAGTACTCATGAGCATCTTGCAGACAAACTTAGTACATGGTTATAATGATACATGGTTATAATGAAGATTTTTTTAGGGTGCCTCTACCAGAATGTGGTCAATTATGGCCCCAGGATGAAGTTCTGGTGTAAGAGCAGGAATTGTTCATACTAGACAATCTTTTTCTTTTGTGAATTTCATGACCCTAGTTTGTGGAGTTATGAAGCCCCATGTTATGGCTTTAAAACTAGATACAGAGAAATGCTTTCTTTCATGATAAAGATAATTTCTATTTGAATATGATAAAGATTATTTCTATTTTAATCATAAACCTTAAAGCCAGGGGAGTTTATCTTGTACTGATGACAGACAGCTATGCAAAAAATGATAAAGAGCTGTATCAAGCAAGCGAGGGCGTCCATAGGCCTCTTGTTTTTGCTCAGATGTGTAATTTGGCCCCTCTCCCCATATTACAAATTGCCTATTACAATTGAATTGGACATGTTATGACATAATTTCATAGTCATATACATATACTTGGTAAACAACATTAAGTCTTGATGCAAAACATGCGTAGCGATGGATAAGACCTGCAGCCATATACTGGTAAAGGAGAGCTCTTGTTTTTCACAGAATCTTAAAAACTTGAAAATGGTGATTGATAACTGGATTTAAATTGATCCATTAATATTATGCCATTGTGTAACATTGATTGCTTTGTGAAGTGTTGCAACATCATAATTTTTTATTTTATTTGTGAATTTTGACATCATTTTAAAAGATTTCACCACAAGAAAACTGTAAAAATCCAAGAAATGTAGTACCAACCTAGTTTCTGATGATATTATATAAAAAAGCATTCAGTATGATAAATTTGTTATTCTAGACATAACTTCAAGGATTTTACTGTTAAAAAACTATAAATTTCAAGAAAAACGAATAAAGTACCCACTAGATTTTGGTGGCATAATCTGGTTTAAAGGAGATAAAACCATTTAAATTCACTCCCTGATTATCGATGTGTACTTTTTGATTCCAAGATAATAAATTTTCAATCATTGAGATAATCTCTTTTCTTGTATAGTTAAACCATGACACTTGTGTCTATTTTACTCTCATTTATAGCCGTACTTTTAAGGTTATTGCAGTTAGCCTACGCTAACACAGTTCTTCACAATCAATCACATTTGTCTTAAATATATACTGAAATTGGAGGACGATTGTGATATATATCCCCGTCTTCTATCTCTCTCACTTTAATAGATAGCTATAAAGGAATTTGTGGCTGAAAGTTTGATATGTTACGCATCCTTGTCTTTTAAGTGTGAGCGAGCATCAGTGGTTATTTGTTTCAGTCTAACTTTTGGAATTTTATTTTGCAGCTCTTTCCTTGAAGGCAGATAGGTAAGTTGTTGGTTTTTTTTTTTCTCTCTTTTTTTTTTTTTTTAGATTGCATGCATATAATTATTGAATTATGAAGGAATTTTTAACATGTAGAATGCAGGTAGATACTGTGTGTTTATAGATGTGGTTTGATTTTGTCACAATACATTGTTAACATCAAAAATGCAGTATGAATGCTAGCTCTGTTATACATGTATTTAGAAGATTTGGTGATGATATATCCATGCTACTTTCATATACCATATGATAGACAATGTATCCCAAGACTTTTTTATAAATGACAAGCGGAAGTTGTAAAGATAATGTGAGTATCAAAGAACCAGAAAGTCTCGTGGCTGCAAAGTTTTTCAGGATGTAAACAATGTCAAGTCTAATTTGTTTGATTGTACACTGTCATATGTCAACTTTATGGCTTATGACTCCTCAGATTTCAAAGTTTGAAGGGGTCTGGGAGGGATTTTACAGGTAATTAGTCATTGGATTAATAAATGTCAAAACTTTAACAATGCATGGGATTTCTTTGGTTTGGATTTGAGTTTTTTGCATTAATGCTGCAACAATATAGTTTAACATTTCCTTGTGTGCAGACAATCCAATATTTATAAAAATTAAGATTAAAGAAACAAGTTCTATTAAATGGGTGGTGATGTAACTGATTACAGTGTCTAGATCATAACTTTCTCATGAATCACTTATCTGCAAAATGGAAGGACAAGTTTGTATTTTTCGGACCAACTTTACTTTACCTTTGATGTCTGAAGAGGGCCCCCCCCCATTCAAATGGATTTAAATTACAAGAAAGAAGGATATTTTGTTAAAAAAATGATTCTGATTATGTAACATACAAGTTTATTATGCAACACCTCTTAGATTTTGGGAATACCAGATGTGTTCACTCCAACGATTTCGCAGTTATTCTGACCAATTTTCATTTCAAAATACACCTTAAGTTTAAGTTACAGATGAATCTGCAAAAGCATGCCTCCGAATAGTTACACATTAAGTTCATTAGGTGAATGAGGGATCGCTAAATGTTTTTGGGTCCATACTAGTGACACTCTAGGTTTCCTCTTCACTGTTAGTCTGTCCCATTTGGTTTCCTGCATTTTTTCTTTGTGATTTCTAAAATTAATTTGGATGGCTTCATAGAGACAGACTACATTTCATTTGGCTGCAATGCCCTTAAATAGGAGGATTTTTTTTTTTTTGAGGGTTGGGTTGCCAATAGGAGATACAAATTGCTTAATATGAAATGCTTAAGAAAATGTTATTTTCTTCATTAGACATTTCAAGGGAAAATATAACGAGTACTCACTACTGGTAATTTTTTAACATTATGATTTAATTGTACTGAAAATACCAAAGAAGAGAGTAAACACATCTGGAATACATGAAATGTGAGTATATAGTCACTGCGAAGCCCACAGGGCTTTCAATAACTGCTCTTTTAATCGTGTCATCAATTTGTCTGTCTGCAGATCAAAAATAGATTGATTATTTTTAACCCTATTTACAAAAGTGTTGTTGCATTTGGCTATTAATGTTGTTTTCATGATTATTAACATTACAATTCTTTGATACCATGACTGTTAGGGCCAATATTCCCAACGGGATCGTGTAATAGAAAAAAGATTAAGCTGTACAAATTGCAGCGATAGTGGAAATACTGTCGTCAGGGGAAAAAATCTTTTTATGTGTCTTAAAATTAATATGATGTGATCCTTTCATCTACACAATGTAAATTTGTATGCAACCCGATATTAAAAAAAAAATTTAAAGTGATATCGGTAAATCATTTTATTTAAAGTATTTATGAGGCTCAGCACTTGCTTTAGGAAGAGTTCAAATGAGTTCACTTTTCATTGATCGTGTTGACTGTATATATATATGCATACATATATAGAAGTGTAGACTGTTACAGTAATCTGTGGTGATATTTAGAGAGGCGATTTTAGTCGATGATGACTTCCAGATGTTCAATAATTAAGTTATTGTGCTCAGTAAAGTGGCAGTCATGGATAGTGTATTGATAGTGTGAATAAATAGAGATAATATGTGTGTGTGGAGAAAGAGAGAGAGAAAGAGAGATTATGCAATCTAATTATTTGTACTTTTTATCGAGCTACAAATTTTGGAATACAATCTCAAAAATAAATTTTAAAATTTCATAAGTCCCAGAAAAACATTAACTTTAGGATTTCCTTTTGATATTTTTGCTAATAAAAAATATGTAATACAAATGTAATTTATTATTAATGGTTTTAGATTTTGATTGAAAATAAGGTACCAGACTAAATTAAGTACATTTTAAAATATTTTTTGCTGAAATTATAGGTACATTAGTTTATCATATGCATATGAGTGAAAAAAAAATTACAATGATAGGATTCAAAAATGCAACATCATTGCCATAATATTTTTATGTAGATAATGGGAGCAACAGCTTGGGTGTCCAAGTAGCGTAGTGGACAATGCACTCGCTTCTCACTGATGCGACCCGAGTTCGATCCCCGTGATCGACAGTGGTTGTATGTGAAAGGGTATGGTGGTCACCCGCTTGGACACGTGGGTTTTCTCTGGGTACTTTGTATTCCTCCCACATTAATGACCCCCTCGCGCTAACATCCGTGCCAACAAAAGATATTAATATAAGTTGTAGAACTTGTTTATCAATCGTTAAATAAATAAAGTTCAGTTTTAGGTTTTTTTTAACAGCTGCCATGAGACATTAAATGCTTTCAATATAGTTAATGACTTAACTCACTTTCAAAATGAAGAAAATTCTTGGAATATTCAAAACATAAACAAATATGTACTTTCCTAAATGGAAATAATTATTCTGTTGAAAATACTTGACGTAACCTGTACTAAAATCAAGCAAAAATGCTCTTATGTTCAGGGTAGATGTGGGCAGGCCAATATATAGGTGCGTAATTTTTAATATCAGGCGTCTATAAATTTAATGTTTATGGATGACACTATTAGTTGATAGTAGATCAGGAGAAATATTTTAAATGTTTATTAAGGCTAATAAATCACCTTTGACTCAAACCCACCCAGTAATATAATGGAGACGAGTTTTACACAAGAGTAATCATTGTTTTATATCAAAGGCCCTCTGAATGTGGATTTTCAGACATTTTCGGAGTGAACATTACACTTGTTTTTGTTAGATTTCTCTTTTTCATCATGATGTAAGTATTGTAAAGTTGTTGTTGATTTCCTGAAATTCAGATACATTTTTTATGAAATTGAAAATTTTGACAAGTTTTTCTAAATATTTCTTATCTATATTATCCACTTTAAAAAATTGCTAATTATAAAAGCTCTACAGAATCTTGGTCTGGTTACCTGCTGAAAGTCTCGTTAAAGTTGCATAATTAAGACATACCTACCTGGTGTAAATGGTTTGTTAAGTTCTACCATGGTACATTAGCTGATTCATTTTTATGCTCACGGAGGGGCTGCCATTGGCCGGCTAGGGCCACAGATTAATGGTGGCCATCAGACCTAAAAAAAAATTAAAAGATTGGAGAAAAAACATCTCCGCAGACCAAAATTAGAATAAGATTTCCTCCCTGGCTGAATTAATGCACCGTTGACATTGTCTTAAAATTTATGGCTATCAAAGCATGACAGTTTCATTCAGATTGGTAGAAGTTTTTCACCTGTTTTACGAAGTAAACAAGGGCAGTGTGTACTACTAATGAGTTCAACAACTCGATAAACCAATGTTGATTTGGGGTCTTTTTTCGTGGCAGTAGGTCCCAAAGCCAAAATTCATTCTAGGAAACTATGTATAACATGCAATGGACTACTTCATGTATAGATGTCCTGAACGAGGCCTTACTTGGACAGTTTCTGCCGTTTGATTTTTACAGATCCACCCCTTGTAAACAGCCGGTGGACAAGCGGCTAGGATGGCTACTGAGTGATTCGGCCAACACCAGCATTGGGTCGGACTTCTCACATAACAGTGATATCAGGTCAGTATTACAAGGTTTTTTTTTCAGACAAATTCTTGTTGTTCCTTCAAATTTCCAAAATACCAAATGAATTAAACCCTTTTTAGAAGTGTTCTGGTTGTGTGAAAGTGAAAGATGCAGGTGTTTTAAACTTTCATGTGTGGAGAATATATGTTTTAAATGGTATGAGGATAAATTTTGTCAGCTAAAAACATGTTGCAAGCAGCCCTCAGTACTATTATGTTGCTTCTCTAATACTAAAAAACAAGTCAATGTACCGAGATAAACTTTGTCTGGTGCATGCATCAGCTACTGGTATGCATACTGATAGTGGTATTTTACTAGTGTCATCAGAATTTTCAGACGTACACCAGTTGGCCTGCTTCTTATGCCTTTAAAATTCCTTTTGCAATTATGTAATGCATTGATTAAATTTTATTTTCTTGATCTTTTTACAAGTGTTCTATTTGAAATGAAATTTGGAATAAGGACCACTGCAGATGAAAGACTTGTCACAGCTAGTGTAAGACTTCTGTGAACTATGAGGAGTGCTTAGAATTTGTCAGACCTTTTTGAAGTGGTCTAATTGCAAGTAAAGCATCATAAGCTTCAAAACCCTTCTGACATTCCTTAGAAACAATATCAAATTTCAAAACAGGAAAAGTTTCAGACTAGTTGGCAAGCAACTGTTTTTACTGATACGAACATGTGTGAAGAAGAACTAGTGGATTGGATCATGTTCAATATTATGATAAAATGTTTGCCATATACCATCCGTGCTCAGTTTTTAGTTAACATAAAGGCAAGGATTTACAACAATTTGTAAAATTTACTTATCAATTTGATTTTTAAAATGTTTTTTTCGGAGTAAAGCGTTCAGTAAAACTGATGTTATATGCATGCGATAAATACATGTTTTGGAAAAATTTGCAAGACACCTCAATCTGCTTGCAGATATTTATTGTTGCAATTAAAACTACAGTTGTTTTTTCTGTATGTAGAAGGCAAAAAGTGAAATGATGTCTGCCTCCAGAAATTAATCTTTGCAAACTAGTTATAAACTATCTATTCATGAGTAAAAAAAAAATGAAAATTAAAGGATACGATTTTAAATGATGATCAAGCTCAATGAAGTTGTATACGAAATCAAATGTTTCGGTCAAGTCAACATCAGTAAATGGTTGTTAGAAATTTATTAATGCCATAATTTGAAAGAAAACATTTGAATCATATTAAAATTTTGAAAACTCTGAACTATACACTTGTACTAGACTTGGTGCAATTTTCTAAAGGGAAAAAAATATGTCATATGCCTTACAAGGTCAGTTTTGATACTACGGATACTTGGAATTGCTATGATAAAATATGTCAGTGATTTAATATCAGTTAAGTAATGTGAACTGAGGTACAATTTTCTAATGGATATAACTTAACCTTTAGAGATTATGATGAATTTTGATACTTTGGGCTGACATGATCAGAAAATTGATAGATAAATATTGAAGATATCTTTCCTGATAACCCTGTCATCAGTTGAAATGAGGTCTAATGATTCAACATACTAGCTTCTTCACTGTCTATAGATACCACAGGGACTTGTGTGCTATGAATTAAGTATCTGATCAGTCTTTGTCATTTTTGTCTTGGGTCATATCAAAGATTTTCTTGTTCGTGCAGTTTTTCATTATACATGTTATATAATCCACAACCTTATGTCAACAAGAGTAAATCATAGTAGATATGAAATGTTTAGGAGAAATGAAAGAAAGAAAATAAGAGCTTTGCATTAAACAAGAATTTTCCAAAGTGATTGGATGAAGGAAACAGAGCTCTGAAGTAATCAAGCAGTGCACAGTGGGCTCTGATTCATTTAAGTAGATTTGCTTTGCATTTTCTGTGAGAAGAACTATACTGTCACGGCTCTAAAGATCATGGATTTTGAGAACTCTAACGACAGCACGACAGGATGCTAAGACGTGGCATCATAGATAAAAGTTCTGATCAATACATAGCCAGGCAGCGTAATTTAACTTTGATGGCCAAGGAAAATAGCTGTCTCTCTAATAGTTGTGTGTGATCCTGCTAGATTGAATTCATTGTGATTGTGCAAAGAAGCTGTGCACATAAAGGCTCAAAGCTGCCTTAAAGGATGTAGGCATGCAATCTGCAATGTGACACTGGCTTCCAATTTGACAAATGGTGTATTATCATTTTTGTTTCATGTTCCTATTAAGACTGAAGGTTACCAGTGGCTGACAGTAATTTCCATTTCTGTTAAGGTAATTGCTGATCTTAGAAGATGGACTCTAGTAATGAATGGGTATCAATACACATCTTTGGCATTAATTACTTTAAACAATATTTGTTTACAGTACAATTAGATTGGACATATAATATGTATGAATATACTTTATAATGCTGAGGAGAATCATTGTTGTTATTAGTCAAAATGGTTACTAAGTAACTGTGGCTGAAGTTTGAATAAGCTCTATCTTGAATTTCTTATAATTATAGCCAGTCCTTTGTATGTGTTCATTCAATGAGCTGTTAATTTGATAAGTGTAAATATTTTGTTGTAATAAGGCCAAAAAAATTATGGCAAAGGAAAAAAATTGCACCATTAACTGTTTGAGATACTGAGTACCGTATTTTTCGGACGAATCGTCGATGCGGACGACTAGTCGAATTGCTCATTTTTAGCCCAAATTTTAACAAATTCCTATGATACGTCGATTCAGACGATACGTCGATCTTATCACTTCAAAGTGGCGTATAAAACTGCAGTAACATTATCAGTGTATGATGCCACGATGTCCCCCGATACTGCTACCAACTATTATTAATGATTAACATTTAAACAATTAGGCTTTATACTTATGCATCATATTTCAAATACCGGTAACATCTATAAAATCGTTTGCATTGTAAACAATTCCCGATATCGCATGTTATGCGAGTTGTATGGGAGTAAACTA
This sequence comes from Magallana hongkongensis, assembly GCA_016163765.1. NCBI lineage: Eukaryota > Metazoa > Mollusca > Bivalvia > Ostreida > Ostreidae > Magallana > Magallana hongkongensis. The sequence continues at coordinate 35,306,430 of WFKH01011581.1, read as the reverse complement.
AACTTACTTTGTCAAAAATATTTTATTCCCATGTATTAAAATAATTATCCACTCTGACCATCGCCAGTGTATCCGCCATTACGTAACCAGCCACCTGTTGACTCGGCGCGTGGTCAATGTTTGTTTAACAATTTCCGGTGTCAGAAGCATGCACCTGTCTCGTGTCGGACTTCAAAGGGGGATCTCAAGTGCAGAAAGCTTAGCAATTACTATGATTTGATGAAACTTGTTTACTTTGTATCTAGTAATGCAGTTACACGCTATTGTTTTACTAAGACACTGTTAGAAATAGATCGATCATTTGTACGACTTGATGATGACGATATACGACATACATACGTTTCCTAAAATTTTTATTCAACAATCAAAGAATTGGACAATAATTAATCAATGAACTATAATCTCTCTTATAACGGTACTCTTTATATACACAGGGAGTGTACATGCCGTATAGATCTCAGCCTTAGCACAACCGGTGTCAGCCTTCTGTATAAACAATAGTACTGATAATTGCCGATTACGTATTTTAAGATTAAATTTGACCATAAAATATTTCTTATTTATACTTTCCACTAACAACTCTTTACTAATAAAATAATAAAACTTATAAACGTTCCCCGGACTTACTGCAAGAATTTGTTCCATTCAAATTTGGTTTCAATTTTACTGCGCAATTTTATCTTCCCACTAGTGATATATGAAACCATGTGACGATATGTTTATAAAAACCGAACGGTAAAACTTTTAATTGATTAAAGACATGTACCATTTTTTTAATTACCGTTGTAATTATGTATACTAGTGTTAACAAATGAGTGAAAACGATAATTAATAAAGATGAACAATGAATTCAACAAGGTAATTTCCAATCACACAGCCAACTCAAGATGATTAAAACCAAGATTTTTAATGCTATTTTTAACAATTTTCGGACCTCAAGCCTTTGACAAGTCGATCTAGACGATAAGTTGGGTGCTCTGCTTCAGAGAAAAAAAATACCGACTAATCGTCGGAAAAATACGGTACGTAAGGATAAGATTTTGTTTGGAGTGCAATGTTTGTTTAGGTGCATATACATGGTGCCCTGCCCCAGGATTTCTATGCTTTGCAAAAGAAGATATCCTGAGTCTTTGAAACCAAACTTGGTTTTGTTTGTAATCAATTTGTCTATTTAAGTTTCTATTTGTTTCTTTAATTCAAAAGTTGAAATATAGTATTCAATACGTCAAATTAAAAATATGTAATTGATGTCAATAATTGATGTCAATAATGCAAATATAAATGGTAAAAAAAAACCCCATAGAATTTAGATTGTTATCTGTATGTAAACTTGAAAATGAAATTGAAGTTTTAAATTCATGCATTTTCCTTTTCAATTGGGGGGAAAAAAGAGGAAGCTATGCAGGATGTATATCCCACATATATGATTTAGATTTGACAATGACAAATTGTGTTGTTTTGTTTGACTAAAATATAGTTTATCTGGAAGAGAGTTTTAGTGGGTTTGAAGGTCACTGGGCTATCGCATGCTTACACTGCAGATTTGATAACAGGTGAACAGCAGGAATTTCACCAATAGCTCCACACAAAATTTTTTTAAAATTCAGGTATTACATTTTGTGCTAATCTCGCACGTGTTTACTTCATGAAATGCACGAAATAATAAGGAAGTAGATATAAAGGCATGGATTATCGGATATCTTTCCATGCAGCAGGAGGTGTAATTATTCTGTTGGTAAGTAAAGAAACTGGAACAATGGCAGGTGATACGTCAGAGATACCTGTTCAATATGGCTGTTGGATATGTTGAATAAAGACTAATTTAATTCCAATGTTAACTTCCGTGTTCAACATTTAAATCCGACTGGTTCCTGGCATTATAAGACTTACTTTGTCAATACAACTGTTATTGGTTGTTCTTCAAGAACAATTCTGTATGGGCTAGGTAACAAAACGTAAAGTGAAAAGTTTACGAGTTCTCCCCATATACATGTATGTATATATATCTATATATTTAAAAGCAAAATTTTTAAAACAATTTTGAATGCATTATCATGTATTGTGTACAGGCACAACTTAGAAAAATTCAAGAAGTGCATTTGTAAATGAAAAAAAAAACTTTTTGAATGTTAAAAGTTTGAATTATCAAAAGAAATAAAAATCACATGCTATCTAACGAAATTTAACATCTGTGCATGCTTATATAGACTGCAATAATAGAATTTGTTCTTAATTTTTTTTTTGCTTATAGTTTGGATATGCTGCTATCTGAACGCACCAGAGATCCAGAGGAAATTCTTACAAATTTGGGATTTGTTGGATCTGAGGACACTGAAGCAGACGATCTTCAGCGGCTACCCGAGAGATTTCTTGAGCAGCAGTCCAGTGCCAATGGAATCGACGTCAAAACAATAGACTTGAATCGCCTGCTCAGCTTGTCAGAGCATGAGGAAATGCTAGAGCGGATCAACACTTCCAAAATGAACGCGGAATTCGCTGGTCAGGGTAAGTTCTGTCGCCATTCTTCACTGTCTTTCTTAGAGTTCTTGCCCAGACATTTCATAAACGTGGAGCGGCTCAAGCAGCTAGGTGTTCAAATTTCAAGCGAAGAAATGACTTGGATCGAACAAGAGTACGGGTTAGGGATTGCTAATAATCTCCCTTTACCGTCGCTCAACAGACAACAGTCTCTAGATTGTGTTGATAGGAAAGTGGAACAAATTTCAACAAAATGTGAGATGTTTGTAAACATTCACATCGATGAGATGTCGGTTGAAAAATCTGGTTCCATTAAAAGCTTGTCTTCTTGTTCTACTGTTACTTCAAACTGCAGCAATATTTTCAATGTTGAACTTGCTCCTAATGAAAGTCTTGTTTGAATCTATAAATGTATTTTGATACTTCTGTTGTGCACTGTAAATTTGTGTTATCTTTTTGTACCACTAGATTTCATTTTGATGAAACTCTAACATTGAAGAAAATTTATAAATCACCAAATGGGATGAACACATGTGGAAATATTATAAACCAACTTTTGTGTATGAGAAAATTTAGCAAGGTTTGCAAGAACGTCCTCTTTGTGGATATTTCTTGCTGCTTTCTAGTAACTATTTGTCTCTCATGTATTTAGATTATCTTTATTAGCTCATGCAATAGCAAAATAAGTGGCCATGAACCAAACAAATAGAGAATGAAAGTTGTGCGAATTGAACTTGGATATAACAGTAAATTATGAAGTTCATACTCTATGTTTATAAAAAAGGTTAAGGACTTGTTCTTTTATGTTTTCACAATCATGCCAAATTTCAAGCCCTTGTAAACTTTGAGGGTCTTCTGATGTAATAGCAAAACATGGATGTTTTTAATTGGCAGCAAGTCTTTAGGAGTCAGAGTTGTATAGATTTTTGGGTTGAAAGTTGATGTTAAAAAATGAATACATTTACTGAAAAAGAAAGCAGCATTTTTAAAAAATTTGGCATACTCTATAGGTCATGAAGTTGTTTACTCTTGTACATCTTTGATTCCACTTCAACTTTCACATGCAAATATTTACCGAAGTTGTGTTGGTCCAAAATATGTAAATCAGCATGCATTAATTTGATGTTTTGTTGACAAAATACATACAGTCATGAATATTGAATGGAAATGAAAGTTGACGAGAGCTTAAATGGCATAACATTCTAAAGAACTGTACATGACATATTTTTTGCTATGTTTATATATCTATGTCAAAATGGCTCAATAATAAAATGAATGAATTTTTAAAATTGGCTTGAAAACTTGAAAAGTTTCATATATAAAGGTATGGTGTATTAAAAAATCTGATTTTAAAGTGAAAAAGTAATGAATCCTTTGCTAACATATTGGATGAGAACAACAAAAAACACAAATCTCAAAATTTAGTTGATTATTTTTCACTTGCAAGTGAAATGCAACTATGGAATTTGAAACAGATAAAGAATAATTTTTTTGGACCTCATATTATCAAGTTAGAAGTTCACTTTCTGTCAGGTTCACCCACCCACACAAATATTTGCTTTATCTTTCCATCCACCTTCAATATATGTTTCAGTGAGTGCATGCATGTAATGTGTATGTATTCAAGCTTAGCTCTGTGTCTCATAAGTTTCAATGTTTCCACCCCCAAATCAAACTTAACCTGAGGGCTTCTGCATGTGTCGATGTCTGACCTTGTCATCCCACGCACAGAATTTGCTTTTTGAAGTTTACTGTCAACAGTGGTCCTTTGAGAAGGGAAAAGAAAATCTGTAAAGGGTGGTCATTGCTCTTGGTGCCTCTAGAGTTAGGTGGAGTCATTTTGATCTACTGGTATATCTCTAGATTCCAGATTTATTGAACTCTTAAAAGTAAGTGCCTTGAAATTAATTAAAATTCTTCTCTTGTTTATTTCTGATTTTGAGAAAGGAATACACTGATGACCATATGTTTGATCTTTGTAAACATGTTATGAGAGGACTTGGATTTCAGGTAAATTATTAGGATGGGGGTAAAGGGGCAATGCTTTAGGGCATATATTGGGGTAATTTGATTAAAATTCTCCTTATGATCTTTGTAAGCTTACGAGATAGCAGGAATTTAAGGTAATTCATCAGATCATCAGGATGTAAAGATATAGAATGTTTATGTAATGTAATGTAATGTAATTTGATGTTACTTTGCAAAACATCCTGTTACATTAATGAAGAGTAACTGCTCTATATATAGATGTTTAATGATCAAATTCCAACTGCTAATTGAGTTTGAATATTGATCTTTGGCCAGGTATTTAAAACTAAGTAATGTGACATAACTTTAAAACATGAAGTTTTTTTTTTTGCTAATTAATTTATTGCAGCAGCAATTGAAAATTGGTTTAAACCTCCCTCCCCCTCTTAGTTTTTTGAACCATGTTAACATTATTTAAATATATAGTAAATTTTTAAAAAAAGTATTATATAAGGATGTTAATAACATTTCACTGAGATTGCACAATGTTTGACTGCAGTATAACATGCTGGCAGTATATGAACTGAATTGCACAGTCCGTTCTCGATTACATCTGGATTTTTTTATGGCTTTATTGTTCTATAATGGCTGACAATCATGTTTGGGGTTTTACCTTATTTGCATAAGTGCACTTTACTTGAAATACAAATTAGATCGAGAGACGTACATTACACTGTTGCCGTGTTGTAGCTAAATGGCAGAAAAATCGGAAGCGGCTAGTCTTAATGGAGTAGCGTGTGATTATAAGAACATCGAAGTCATTTTAATGTGTCAACATAATATTTTGTTATTCACGATTAATTTTTAATAATATCTGAGTAGCCGACTGATAAGTGAGTGAGCTGTTGTATTAGGTGATTCAATATGGACAGGGATCTCCAATTTTTAGCCCAGCTTCAAGGTAACGAGGTCTTTCGTCATGTGTTTCTTATTTTAAAATGTTTTATAAATTTGTTTCCAATTGGAAAGTGCATATCTTTTAAGTTTAATATATCTGAATTTTTTTTGCTGATAAATTTTAATAGGAGAAATTATTCTTGGAAAAATAGTGTGTTTTTAAAACTAAATGATAAAAATTTTTTGAATTAAGGGGCCAGGGAATTCTGTTTGGTGGTTAAAGCTAGTTCAGCAAAATATACCCCTCATTTTCAACTTTTTATGTTTTGTCAATCAGCATGTTTGAATATGAGTATATCACACCTATTCCTGAGCAAGTCATATAAGGCTAATTTAATAATCAATTTGCTCTGTTAATGAAAGTTTAAGAAACAATATCTGCATACCTAATTGGCCATTATTGTGTATGTTAAGCAAATTTATTCCTCTGATAGTTCGACAAATATGGACCCCCTTGTAAAGGCATGTAGGTACAGAAATATGTCAAGTATTACATAAGTCTGAACTCCCATGGCTCCAGGAAGTTAGAGTAATACAATACTTCGTATCTCGAGATATGTTCGCTTAACCATTTTTTACTTGCATAAGCCTGGGAATATCAAAAAACAAGTAGCTAAATGATTTGTTAATAACTGTTTTGATCTTTTTGCTAGAAGGAAATGCTTAATCAATGTACTATTTGAAAGAGATTTTGATCATGGTGATAATCGTATAAATATTGCCTGATTTAGAACCCCTTTTACCAGGTAAATGATGAGGTTTTATAAAAACAATTACCAGGATATGACTTAATCATTAAGATAAATTATCATAAATCAGATTATTTTACATACATACAAACATTAAGAAAGATTAAGAGAACAAATTTAAAAAAAATAAATATTGCAATTAAAAAAGATTAAAGTATTAATTATCTGAAAATTACATGAAAAACCAGATGTACTGTTAATTAATAGATGAAAATGACAAATACATTTGTAGAAATCAAAGATGACTATCATTATTATTAGGGTATTTTATTTAACAATTTAAGGAACATGAATTTGGTATTAATGTCAAATAATATGAGAGAGGCTTAATATGCAAATTGTTTGGGGTTTTTTCTTTTTTGGGGTGGGGGGGTGGGGGGGGGACAGTTTTAACGATTATTGATGAGACAATTGTTTCTCACATAGTGCAGTTTATCTTTCAATTCTGTGATGTCCCAAGTTTGTGAGGAAACAGTTCTTTATCGAGTACTATACTACCGGTATATAGATGTCCATGCAAGTCTTTTTCTGAAGACACTGGGACAATTTAAGTTGTAGACTAGCTAGGGGAAAAAAACTGCACTCTCAGGAAGTGATAAGAGCCAGGTCATGTGTAGAATTAGTTTGAAGGCCGCTGTTCAAACCGTTCGCCTCCATTAACAGTGCATTCTTGTGTTAGTGTTTCTCAACAACATAACCACAGTTTTTGATTTTAAGCTGAAATTTCCTGTGAACTTTTAAATTAATCAAGCTGGGCTAATTAACAGAAATATTAAGCCACACACCACAAAACAAGCTGCGTTTTAATATTTACGAAAATGTACTCTAGCCTCAACCATTGGTCCATAAGGAAAAACTTTTTAAAAGAAAGATGGCAATGTGGTAAATATAATTAATTGTTCTATAAATATCACCATGTCCTTAGGAGACAGTTGAGATGGGACTATTAAGCCGACCTGATTAATTGTGCAGCGCCCCCCTCTATCTGCGAACAGGGAGAAATGTAGCAGGTCATAAAATGGAAAAGTTCACTGCATGCAGGCGCGAATGTTTTATAAGCTCTCTGTGTGCTATCAGTGTGCAGTAGTTAAATAATGGACGAAATTATGCTTATGAAATATGGTAATCCTGTATTATTTAATTGTTATTATGAAATATACATAAATGTTTGGATGTATATAGTCATTCAATAGATTTTTTGTTTTAATTTTTAAATTTTTTTTAACAGCTGTTGTAATTAATTATGCATGTTTTTAGTAAACATATGATATATGTTTTGATATATCAATTCATATTCCTAGTAGTGTATTTTGTTGAAATTAGTGTAGTTGTTGTTTTTTTTCATTTAGAAATTTTTGTCTGTTTTGTTTATTTTAGGTCACCCTCAACTAGGTAATGTTCTTGCTTCTGTTATGAATGGCATGAAATTTCTGAATGCAATTAACCAAAGTCACAATCCGTCCCGAAATTCCAGTTTTGATTCACGACAAAGTGATGATAGTGTGCTTCAGCATCCGAAAAATCGCGAATTCTTGGAAAAACAAGGATTTTACAAACGTCATGACAAAAAGACACCGAAAAATGAAAACGCAGCGTCGCCATCCCAAAGCAGAATTAACAGATCACAGTCTCTGGATGCATCAGAGAGAAGGAAAAAGTTTCATCAAATGCGGTCAAGGAATTTTTCTACGCAAATTCTGGAATCGGACGAGAGCAACTTATCCGAGGAGAAATCGCAAGGCAGGGGTAGTCGAGATAGTTCTTTGTTCCGCAGTGTCACAAGCATGGAATACTCAGACTCTTTTGAAAGCACGGAAGGCCGCGAGGATTCCATTGACAAGAGGAACGAGATGGGAAGGTTGGCCATTCACAACAATGATGACTGGGACATGGTGAGACCAGCTGTAAGTTTGGGGGATATTTCAACGACCTTACAGATCTCTAAAAAGGATGAAATAGATAGGCAAGTGTCTAGGCAAGTGAGTGATGAAATGAAACCTACGCAAGTGATGAACAGTGAGTCAGTTCCAACCACCGGATTTAGATCTGCTGCTTACTCAGCTGGCCTACAGAAACTGCAGGAAATGAGAAAAAGTCTGGTGCAGAAATCAATGGCATCGCATGACTTGGACGATGATTACGAAGTGACCTCACCTCCCCTTTCAAAACAGTCAAGTTTAGAAAGCACCCTCACAGCGAAGGAATTCCGAACGAAAACATCGTCTTCGTGTACTTTGAAGGCCGAGAGTTTGGATGCTCATGATGACCAGGTGGATTCTGTGTTTCTGGTGGAAGAAGGAGAGAAGCCTGCTCTGTCTAAATCGCCAGGGCCGAGAAGTCATGTATCATTTAGTGATCTGAAAATACCCGAGGTAAGCATGAAAAAATTCACAAATACTGCAATTATAGAAATGCAGACGCAATAAAGGTCAAACTTGTAAAGGCCAAGGTAACCGAAGGTCATTCATAGTGTTTAATATATATATACATGTTTATTAAATTGTTGAGCAATAGTTTGTTGAGAATCTTCTTTTTTTTTTTTTAAATGGGTTACAGCTAGTTGTTCTGTATTTTATAAATTTATTTCAAGAATGTTATGCAAGGAACATTAACAAAGATACATTGGATGTAAAATTGTAAATCAGGTTCGAAACAATTCATGGTTACTCAGCATTCAATATGAAGATGTCGCATCTTATTCATTATGTTGGTCAATGTATTAGTAGTGTATATATAATTCACTGCCTTCTTCAGACGAGTTTTATGTTAGGTAGACCTTATTTTCCCCTCCAATAAATCTGATGCTATCAGAGGCCATTGCTCCTTTGGTCCAATCTTTTAGATGACATGTCGACCTCCTGATTTCGATTGTGTAGTCAGAGTGTATTTCCTCCAGTCAGAACTAATTTGATCACAAGCAAAAGTTGAATACATCTCACCTTATATCAATGCTTCAAGTTGTAAACTTCTCATTTGATCAGCCATTTGACCTAGTTGACAAGATTTTTGACCTGATATTGAAAGGAAAAAAAAACCCAGCTGACTATCAGGATTCTTGATGAAAAGTGCAAATTTATTGCGAACCTTACATTAAAACGAGAAAATCGAGAAAATCGTTGACTTAGATTCAGATAGAAGGATATGATACCTGTTAAATTCTAGAAGATAAAAAGGATGAAACTTAAATGCATTATGTATATAAATATAAAAAATGAAAAAGATTTTAGAAAATATATGTATTACATTTTTTAACTAATAAGTTATTTACCTGTTCTGTTTGTAGCTGATGCTGAATGCTGGTTCATTCCCGATCAGCGACAAAGAGACTTTAGGTAAGAACACCAAGGCTGGCCGCTGCAGGTTTAAAACTTTATACGTTCAATGAATTATGTATTTGCTAAAGGCTCTTGTTCTAAATTAAGCCTGCTTTGCTTGGAAATGCAATTTTGGAAGAAATCTAGGATAAATTTAGCCCCCCAAACCATAAATTTACTGTGTAACTGTGGGGGAGGGATGCTGATGGCCAATGGTTACTGGTACATGGTGCAGCTTGAAGGGCCTAAGGGGGCCAGATTTTTCTCATCAGAGAGATGAAAGAAAGAACATTCAGACTGCTTTTTTCAGCACTTTATGTAATGGTGATAAAATTGAGTATTTGTGGTTGAAGGTTTCTTAAAAGTACAATTGTTTTTCATTTGTGAAAAATGAATATTGTCTGTCTGAGGGAGGTTTCTTTAAGTGTAGGTTAATTTGAATTTATAACCTCTTTAGTTCTGTTGATGATAAAATAAAAATTTACTGATGTTTATTCTAACCTTCCTATTAATTTCAGAGTATATAAACTTGTAAATTGTTCAGTATAGCCCTATAGGGACACTTAACAGGTGACCCATAACCCCCCTTACACAGGTAAATATGTGAACACCAGTTCACAGCTCAGGTGAAATCCAAGATCAGCACATGTGTACCTGATTAATGAGGAAAAATTCATTTTCCATGAAGCAGCAATAAATCTGAAAGAGTGAACCTAATTTTATGATAGAAGTCTGGGTATGGTAGATTGTCAGTATCTGTAAAGGGTCTGTAAAGTGTTGACTTCTAGGGTGAGATATTTAATAAGGTGGACTATGTTGTAACAGGTGGCATGGGTCGTATGGAGAGTATCCAGTCGGACAGCAGCGGCTTTGCTGAGGGGGACACCAGCACCGATCACCAGACCAGGGACGTTGAAGACAGGGTGGGTACAGATTTAGCTTACCTGAGCCAGTCTTTTTCTTAAACCCATTTAACAAATCACTCATACATGTAGTTTAGTGTATCAATCTTTAAGTAACCGTGTAGGATATATCTTTGAAAGTTGGGTAAATTGTACAAGAGGAACACTGTCAGTGCTGACATTGTACATCTTTAACATTTATGATATATATAGGTAAAAAAACAGTTTTGAATAAGTTTCCTCGTTATGTCACATATGAGATAATTTTATTAATCATGCCGGAAACAGTTATATTGCCCTCCTGGAAACAGTTATATTTCACAGGAAATGGTTTTATTGCCCTCTTGAAACTGTTATATCACCCTCGCATGCAATTCTTCTGCTTATTAATTATGTCGGGTTCGAAATTCAAAGAGCCAGTTGCTAAGCAAACGTAAATAAGTTACCTGAAAATCAATCTGTCAGGACAATGTCTATGATGCGTTTTAAATTCAGAGGTACTTTGATTGTTTCAGTGATTAGAAAATTTTATAAAAACTATGAGAGTAATCAACTCAAGCTTGAGCATGTTGAAAACAACAAACGTCAACGGAAAAGAAAACATCCTTTTGAAATGTCAGCCAACATTACTGAAATGCACATTATCATTATTTAATTTATTGAAACTAACAAGCATCAATCGACTTTCAAAAAAAACCCATTTTACATTGATTTGTAAAATATGAACATGTTTCCCAAAAATACACTTGTGTATGAAATAAATACGTACGTAAGCCGCTTTGATTCATTTAAAAATGTTATATAACATATACCGGTATTACATGTTTTCTCGGGCCACATACCAGATTATTTGTCCCTCAGTGACAAGAAAGCCCTGGAGAGTTATGTCGCCCGATGCCGCAGGCAGAGGGCGACATAACACTCCAGGGCTTTCCTGTCATCCCGGGGCAAATATTCTGGTATGTCGCCCTCGAAACCATGTAATATATGTATAATAGCCCCACCCAGACCACCCAACTCCATCACTCAAATACATCTTGCCGGTATTTCATGTTTACATGACATGATTTTTTCTTAAAATCTTTCAATCTGTTCAGTTACTAAGCTTGTAGAATGTGTAGAATGGGAATCATAGATAGTCCCTATAATATTGTATGACAACTTTTGTAGGTGTCCAGTTTGGGGAGTAGTGCAGAGAGTGACCAGACCTCCAGGAGTAATGTTACAGTCATAGATAGTCACAATCAACAATCTAGTCAAAGGAAAACTCCCATCTCAAAGGATAAGACCAAAACCAAAGTGGAAAAAGTGGACATAGCTGTGGAAACCGATCCCATCCACCAATCAGTGGATTCTGGCATAGAGCCAATTGCTCCGTCAATTACTTATCATCTGCATCAGAGAGAGGACACAGTGTCGTCTGCTGAGGAAGGAGTCAATGAAAAATCTGTTGTGTTGACGATTGAGCTACCGAAGGACTGGTTGAACAATCAGGGGAACTCAACTTCAAGTGTTGTGTCGCATTTATACAAAAACATTGGAATCTCTAGTCAAGCAGTGTCGTCTGCCACTAAATCTGCTTCCCACACCGATGTTCGAACTGCAGGCTCCTCGAATTCTCAAATTCAGTCAGAAAAAACTCAGGCTTATCCCACCAGAGTGAATCCCATCCGATCCCACCTGAATCCCAAGTGGGCATCTACTCCCAGCATAGTGTCCCCTCATAAACAAACCAGCAAACATAGCGATTCCACAGGGCATAGGTATTCCAAGAGAAAACTTTATAACCGGGGCCCACTGAGGGAGAATGGTCACAACGGAAGTTTCAGTGAGCACTCGGTGGACAAAACGGACAGTGAAATGAGTAGTTCCTTTGATCATGAGAGTGAGTGTTCATTTGTTTCAAATACAGACAGTTATTCCAGTCTGAAAGATGAACATGTTGAATACGTCAAGCTGCTGAGGCTTGTGAACAAACCAATGTCTTTCAAGGTGAGAATTGTGAATTGAATTTTATTACTGAATACAGAGAAATATTTTCCCCCCATTTTATTTTCGCCCCTTTCGCCCTCGTTGTCAGCGGGCGAATTTAAGAATGGGCAAATTCCAGTGTCTCAAATTATCGCTCTTTAAAAAAAAACTGTGTCTGGGCGAATTCAAGATGGGGTGAAACTGTTTGCAAGTGTAGAAGAGCGAAAATTACGTGGGGCGAAAATAACCCTGTATACAGTATCACCAGTGCATCTTTTCAGGTCCTGAGGAAATGCTCCACTAGTTGGTGCTCTTGTATGAAATTAATAAAAAGAAGAAAATGAAATTAAAAATTATATAGTTTGTGAATGATAATACTTTGATAAACCTTGCATACCTTAAACAGGTACTGGAGTTTCAAATCTAATCTATCATGTTCCATTGATAACCTATAACTTAAAATTATAGATATATGATACTGAGAACTAAGGGTATGATGAATTGTGAGTTAACTTGCACAATCATTTCCTTGGAGCACTTACTTTCATAAGATGATATGCATGTATATACAGTAAATACCCCTGTATTTTAAGAGTCTTAAATTTTGAAGGAAGAGATGGGGGTGGAAGATAGAATGAGGAAAGAATATCAATCAGTTTAGGTGCACACAAGGAACATTCACTTTATTTTGTTGAGTTTCAGCTGTGACTTAAGTGAAATGTTGATTTATCCTTGAACCAAACTGAAAATACACTTATTTTTTGTGTACTAGATTTTAAATGACTGGCATTTCAATCAAATTTTCATACTCTGTAGTTGTAGATTGATTCTGCACTCAGTTTTGTGAAATATAATTAAAACATTTAATGCATGGTTGACCTGTGTTGATAATCTCTTTCAGGTTACAGGATACACTCCTAGCAAATACAGACCAAACCTTAAATCCTTACCTCATATGGACAGACAACAGGTAAGAATGTGTAGCAATTAACATCATCCATTGTCTTTGAGTGTACATCCTCATGGTCTGTAGTGATTCTACATAGAATCATTTTGTTTGGTTGTTATGATTAATTTGTATTGCTTATCTGTAAAGTACATGTTTGTATAGATGTTAGAATTCATGGACACATATTGTATTCCAAAATCTCCTATTCTGAGACTCCTCGGATTCTAATGCACATTTTTAAATAGATGGGCAGAGTGCACACCATATTGAAAAACGAGGTGTTGGCATTGGATCAGTCTCAGAATAGAACAATACAGGTTCTGATTCCCAGATAGTATCCCCATTTAGAATCTGCTGACTCTGCAGTCAGCAGTGAAACTGTGTTGTTTTAAGTACGTTAATATGTGCTATTAGTGCATTGTAAGAAAAATGGAGCACCATGAAAATATTTGAATATAATGGCAATTCAAGACTTAAAATGGTTGTTACCTTCTCATGGACTGAAGGCAATGTATAATGTGTAATATTTGAATTTTGATATTTCAGTATTTAGAAGAAGAATCCAAGTTGCTGCAGTATGCTCTACAAAAGTACAAACGAGAACTTCAAGCCATGGAGACGACCTTCCAGGTCAACAGTGAGCTGGCTGACAAAGAGTTAACAGAGGAGGAGAGGTCAGTAGAATCCACGGTAACCATATACAAAAGACAGGGAATTCTGAAGTTATATTGTGTGGTTGATTGTTGAGAAAATTGGTTTTAAATCAAGGACTTATGGAAAAATCTGTGCTGTTATAACAACAAAACATAGGATTTTAATACACATGTTTCACAAGGTTTAAATATACTTCTGTTTTGCAAGCTTTTGATAAAAGATGAATCACCTATGAAAAAATTTTATGCTTGTAAGACAATTACTAAACAACCTGTGGAATATTCTTCCCAAACATCTTTTGCTTGACATTTCTGTTAAAAGAAACTTCTACTGTAATTGGGAGTTTCATTTGATAAAGCAAATTGGGTTACCAGTAATATCCTTCAATTATGCATGTGCAAATCTATCATACAGGGAGGAATTGGAGGAGTTTCAGTCCCTTTGGAAGGAGGTCCGGCGCGAGATAAACGAGATGGAACAGCTGATAGCTAATCGTCTCGGGGGACTGGTGATGGGCAATGACAACTTTAACCCCCTGCTGGCCCTGGAAATCATCCACAAGGTAGACTCTAGTCTCATTGTTTAATGGCCAGTTTCTATGCTTATATACGTAACAAGGGAAACAATTTTATCAGCTCTTACCAACCCCCCACTAAAATTATACTTACATGACTAATTGTGGTTTCCCTGAGATGTATATACTGGTACATGGTACTGGTATATGTGTATATCGGTTTATTGGGTGAGTTTTGACAATATGCTTTGTGAATAGAAACAATGTAATAGCTATGGACAAGGAAGGTGATAAATGCAACATAGTTTTAAGCTAATTTAAAACAGTTGATCAAAACACATTATGATAATTTTGTAGAGATCAGCAAATGTTTTAAATTGATGCTTTGTACAGGTATTTTGAACAGTCCTTCTGAAATAACTCCTGCTCATGATTCACAAAATGAATTTCTCTTGTGCAGTACATGTATTATAACTGAATGTGACAATTGTTGGAAAAAAGAACTTTGCAGAATTTTTTTTTTTTTTCAAATCAAAAATCCAATTAAAAGGTTTATCCAGGGAAAACTGAATTAGATTTGAATAGAGAGATTGATTGACAAATCTGTGTTTTGTTTCCATAGATGACTGAGTTGATTAAGGAACAGTTCTTCCAGCACCAGATGTCCCAGAACAAGGACGATGAGATCGCGGCCATGGAAACGACCTCTGGGCACTGGCCGTCTGAGGGGTCAATATCCGGGGTCCAGTCACTGTATGGGGACGAGTCCATTCAGGAGAGCCTCTCAGATGTAAGTGATTGTGGCCACCTTTGTACATTTGCTTTAGTACTTGTACATTTCTGTATTCATGAAGGAGATGTTTTTATTTTGGAATGATTGGAAAACAATCAAGAATAATTTGTCAATTCTTGTGAACTTCATTTTCAATGAAATATTAAACATTTGTAATTTTTATTCAACTATAAACTGATATTTTTCAGGGAGAAATTTCTTTTGATGTTGATGAAAGTTATTTTAGATACGTGTATTTAAATTCAACAGGAGTAGATTTTATAGGAATTTTTAGATACTTTGTAAATTTTCTGCTTCAATAGTCACCTGTTGTTCCTGGTGATCTGCCAAATGTCTTCAACAAAATTATGAAAAACATGGAAACTGTTGAAAAATTCTCTATTTTCTGTTTTTTTTCTGCGTCTTCTCAGATTACAAAATATGATGGTAAATGATTTTGTTCTTAACGATTTATTCAGTAATGTATTATGCATTTAAAAAGTTATTGAATCTTTTATATACATGTATATACCCAGTACTTTCGATGGTGTTTAAAAGCATATTAAGAATAAGAATTACATAGAGGAAAACTCAGTCCTTCCAATATTTATTGATAACATATTAATGGTGATTCTAATGAAATAACATATTGATGTACAGATACCACTTCATCAGTATAATATTTTTATCTACACTTCCTTCAAATAAGTGTGAATTAACATAAAAAGATGTATTTTTAATTTGTAATCATATTCATATACCCAATTTAAAATCTATGTGTTTCCTCTTTGAAAAAAAAACTGTAATCAATTTATCAGTAATCAGTTTATCATATTATTTATGTATAAGAGCCTACAACTAATATCATCACTTTGACTTTGTAAGTTTTGCCTGCTGCTCACTTTCATTCTGTAATTTACATACCAATACACTTTATATAATGAAATACTATCAGGATATGTTTGTATATGTGCTCTTTTTGACTTTTTAATCGATAAAAATTGATGTTGGCTGCATCATCTACCTCGATCTGAACACTTACACAGTGTTTTGCCTATGTGGTCGTAATTAAAAATCTAAATTATATACATGTACATGTATTATCAACATAACTAGCAGGCAAATATTTGACAGCTGGAACATGCTGATTAACTGGATAGTTTAATTAATTCAACACTGTGAGAATTTATCTCTCTTATCAAAGGGAATTTCTGCCTTAATCGCCAGAACTTTAAGTGAGTTGTTCTTATTTGCAGCTGAAGGAATCAATTTTACAAGAAGTACGACAAGAATTACAGGAGAGTACCCAGTGGCTCCAAAAGGAGATGAGGGTAAGTTACAGGTTGTTATTATATTATTATACAATAGTTACATTATTACAATATACAGGTATGTTACAGGTTATTTTTACAATATTACAGCGTACAAGTAAGTTACAGGCTATTGTTACAATATTACATTATATAGGTTAGTAATGACGTCTTGTTAGTTACATTATGGGCTTTTAGTCACAATCTTACGAGATAAATTGGAAAAATTTCCAACTGGTAAAATGCAAACATTGGTTATAATATTACATCATCATGTACCTGTTATTCATAGATTAATTAGTTCTAAACTAATCTTTTATTTTGTATGGGTATTTACAATGTTTAAACCACCTATCACAGAAAATGATTCTTTAATTGTTTTTTTTTTGGTCTGTGCTACTGTAACAGACAATCAAATAGATGACATATTACTCAAACTTGCATATACAGTTGAACTTCGATATCTCGAACACTGATATCTCGAATACAATGGATATGTCGAAGTGATTTGTAAGTCCCAAACACTTATTTTTTAAGTTATTTACCCTCGACATCTCGAATACTCGGATATCTCGAAGTTTTTAAACAGTCCCATCTAGTTAGAGATAACGAAGTTTGACTGTAATTGGAAATAGGTACTAATTGGGTACCATCTTTATACATGTAACCTTAAAATTCATGAAATGTATGTTATTAATCAAAAACTGATATTTTCTTTTTTTGTAGAACAAAGAGAGAGAACTGAACAAACTGAGGATGGAGGTCATGTCCCAGAGCATAAAGAGAGGAAGCACCCGACAGAAGCATTACTATGAGACGGATGTCTAACCAGACTGAAACTAAAAGTAGATATCAAAGTAAAAGTGAAAGTGACTGCCAAGGACCTTGGCAAACATTATCTACAGACACCTAATGTGACAGGAAGTTGATAACAATTAACAAATTGATCTGATTTATGAATTGGAAATGAATGTATTGCTAGAGAAGCAGAAATGTGTACAATTTCTGAAGTAATACAGAGAATATGATGAATTAATGATTATGTATTATATGTAATAGCATTAAAAGATGGACAAGTGATGTGTGTGTACAAGTAAGTTGCTGTTTGGTAGCCAGTATACTGGTGACAATGTTCAAATGAAATATGTTGATTTTTAAAATTTTTTTTTTTACAAATAAAGGCATCAGGTACATGTATACTTAAATATTTTCAAAAGACAATAATATCTTTTATCTTTTTGAAAGTTAAAATGTGTTTTGCAATGATTGTTGAAATTATTTGATATGAAGCTTTCAGTTTGCTTTCTTTTCTCATTCAGTACATATACTACTAAAATTGATTTTGAACTTTTTATATATATATGTGTATGTTTCATTTCTGTAAAATATGTGATTGCACTGATTGATAAAATGTAATGTGCATGTTGATAGATATTTTTTTTACTGAAATGAAATATAGGATTTTATTGATTTTTTAGTATTTACATAATATTGGATAATATCTGTTATTTATGCTTCATTTAGCTACTGTAGAAAGTCTTTCCAGTGTTGTGTGACTGTTGGCATTTTTACATTCCTGAGGTTTTTTTTTATCTATAAATATATTTATTTTCATGACAAGTGTAAAATGTTCTCTATATTTTTATAACCGTTGTTCAACCAGCAATATTGATAAGTCAATGTGCATTTCCATGTAAACAACTTTGTTCTTTGATGCTAATTTAAAATGCCATTTTATATACAGTGCATTTTAACCAATACTTTCTGTTCTTGTATAAAATTTCTTTCTTTTTTTTAATTGGTCCCATGCATGTGCAGCATTACATATACTGTAGTGGTACATTGAATTGTAAAATGAGGACACTCTGAAGATGCTGAAATGTGAATGCCAAAATCTGAATATGTGCAATTATTTGTTAATCTACACTGTAAGTCAATTTTTTTATTCTACACAAATTTGTCAGTTTTAATTTGATGATCAATTGAATGATTTTATGTGCCTTAAAATTTGTACATAGGTTTTTGTAAAACTTGTTTTGCATGTTTACTTGAAAACATTGGCTGTTCTTTTCCATTTTTTTTTTTTTATTATAATGAAAAATTTAAATAAATCAAGCTAAGAAAAATATTTTTTGCACACTCATATTTAGGTCAAATTGGGAACTTGTAATTTTTGTTTCCTTCCACCCCCCACTAAAATATGAAAATTTAAAAAATTTCCTTTTCTGGTACATGTATAGTATATCTAATAACAAAATGGCCATGCACATGTTTGTTGGGGTGGTAAAGGCATTGTATTTCACTCAGGCAACAACTATGGCCTTCAGGCCTTTTAATTCTTTATATATGCCTTGTTCATTGTTCTCCTGATTTTTCTGCAGAAGAGAGTGCCTCTTAAGGTTTTGCACGCATATAGACACTGTTCAAATAATGTTGCTCAATAATATTTCTGTCTTTCTAACAGATTCCATTCAATAGGTAATGACATTCAATAGGGGATGACAGTGCATTTTAAGATCTTTTAAGACGGCTCTATGGTCATGGCCATTTTTAGACTGTATTGATTTCTTTTAAAAGAAGAGCTCTATATAATATAAAGGAAAATTCCCAAATTTAAAAAGTAAAATAAATATGGTTTTTTTTCTTTACTAAATAATAGTTTATTAAAATAGCTTAACAAATCATATCTTTAAATTTTAGGTAGATCAAATGGTTAATTTCTTGACCATCCAGCCTCCTTAAAACAAATGGATTTTTTTCCACGTTCTACATACATGTGTTCTATACAGTTTGTCACACAAGTTAGTTATATATAGACCAATATAAAATTGTTGACATGTTGTTCTAGGACATGTTTTTGTTACTTGTTAATCAAGATGGTTTTTAATGATGATTTTTTTTTTTTTTTTTTTATAAAAATATGAAATTGTTGGGGTTTTTATACAGATGATATCAAGGCAGTAGTGATTTACAGTTAATTTTTGTACAGGTTCCATTGTTTTGGTGCTATATACATATGTAATAACTTGTCAAATGATTGGCACGTGATTATTATAGTCTTTCTTTGAAGTATGGATGTATGTTGTATCAAAGCGAGAAAATTAATTATAAAGATAGGTCTTCCCTTTTTCGTTCAGTCAATTTTGCCTTCTCTGATTTTTTTTTTGGAATTTGTAGTTAATCTGACATGTATATTTCACATTTCCCAATTTATAAACTACTGCAGTTTTATGATTTTGTTCATTGTTTTGAAGGTAATGCTTTTATTACTGTTATATATGAATGGGTTGCTTGATGCGTCTTATCTAAATAATTATTTGTATGATTTTTCAACTAGTAATATAATTTATGTGCAGGCAACCATTTATATGATTATGGACAAGTTATTACTAAAACCTATATATATATATATATATGTTCATTGTTTTGTTGTTTTTCAATTGTGATTATTCTGTTCATTCCAAGATTGTTTTCAGTAGTTTATTAGTAGAGAAACAACACCTTATGAAATACACCATTTCATCTGAACTGTTTGTTAATTACATCAATAAAATATTTATGTAATAAACTGAATTTTTTTTTCATTGTAAAATCCTTATCACAAACAAAATTATATATATATATATATATATATATATATATATATATATATATATATATATATATATATATTAATTACAATGCTTTGAAGCAAAACTTCAATTTTCCTTGAATTGTACCAAAATTTTTCAAAAACAGTTATCAAATGCAAGACTTTAAGTAGGGACAGAGGTTAATATAACTTCATATAATTTTTAAAAATATTGATGCAAGCGTCAAATTTTTACCATTAAAGAGAAAGCTGTTGAAGAACATACAGAGAGAAATCCTCAAGTTTTACACAATCTGAAGACATC
>WFKH01011581.1:35220215-35285986 GCA_016163765.1 Magallana hongkongensis | reverse complement strand
CTCAATTTATGTTGAAAGTCCTTGGGTAGGAAAGTACTCTTACTCTTCGAGAGTACATATATGTATGTATTTCTTTACCATTTATTCAGTCAAAGGGAAATAACTCAAACAATTGAACGGAACACTATTTCAGTATTTCATGATTTATTGCATGAAAACATTCATGATTGAAGGTATTTACATACTGATAGGATTTCACAAAATATCACATGACACTGCTTTCCTGTGCTTAATGTGTGTACATCCCCAACGGTGCAGTATATATATTTGTATATATATATATTAAACAAAATTGATAATTCAACAATGTGATCATAAGGATGCAGTTTAAATAACACATACTAGATATTTCAGAAAATGACAGCTTTTTAATAATACAACTTTTGATAAAATATTATTTTTAATGTTAATTTAACACACTGGAGTAGCCCCCCCCCCTCCTTTCTTTCAATGTGTTAACTCCACTAGCGCTGTTATTGCACAGGCAAGGAAAGACAACTCTTACATATAGCAATGACACAGACAACATATAAAACATTATGCCGATGCACACATAGACTAGAATATCAAGATCAGAAAAGTATCTGGATTTCCTATCTAATCCCTGTATACTTCTACAGGACTCATTAATATTTACAGTCAAAACTTCTCTGCAGTTTCACCTGAACTAACTGACCAAGATATAACAAAATTTTATTGGAATCGGTTAACCAAAAACATTAAATGGGGATGTTTAAACTTCCTTTACGTAAAATATTCTGTGATTGATATACAGGCATAAGCATCTTAAGAAAATAAAGATAATTTGGTTAATGAAATAAACAAGAGAATATCACAAGAACAGAAAATTATGCATATAAAGGATGTGGGTTTCTTCTCTCTCTCCCTCTCTCTCTCAAACACGCACACATTCTTACATAGCCTACATACTAATCACAGCTTTTAATTATAATTCTTCCAGTTCATTCACTCATCATAACATATAATAATATAAATACATGCATGTACATATTCTGGACTGTCAGCCGAGAGTAGATCATACAGATTTTCACATCCATCAGCATTTATCTGAATGCTACATGAATTAAATAACAAAAGAAAACCAAAAAACATGCAATAAGGTATCATTGTTTTTTTTTAAGCAATAAAAATACAAAGCAATTCATGTAAAATATCAATTCATGTACATAGCAGATATTTTTGGTTTACCATAGGTGGTTTTGTATGCAATACAGTATATATGTTGTTCTATATATTCTACATCAGTTTTGTTCACATTTCAGCAATATTGGGGAAGATGGCTTTGAGTTTCAGTTATTTTCTAGCAGATGAGAGATGTTCTTCAGAAACAAGCACATCGTCCTTGGAGGCAGACGACACCTTCAGAAAAATACAGCACACTGTCACATGACTTCAGTTACCAACAGCAACAGACATGTCAGATAAAAGTTTGAACACATTGGCAATAATGGTGGAAGAAAACACACATATATTATATACACATCTAAATATTGCCAGTTTATGATCATGGATTTCCTAAAGAACAGAACACCATCACAATGTCTGGATATAGATCTGCTTCAGCAGCAGTCTGACAAAAAACATATTGCTTTTCATACAAGCACCGAGTTGATTAAGATCTGTGCAGTCATCTTCAGTAAAACATCCATTAATGTTCCATAGTCCAAATAATCCACAAAAACAGCACAGGATATTTGATTGTCATCCAATTTCTACACCAGACCACATGTCATAAAAGCAATGTCTACTGGAATCTTTCCATAGCAGATAAAGTCCATCTACTAAGTCACTTCAGTATCACTATCTTTGCTCCTGTTGTCCATTACGCCAGCCAGAAATAAGTCAAAAGGGTTGGCAAATAATGCACAATTAAGCTATGTTTCAGCAGATTATGGCACTAAAAGCACTCCTTTATGTAACAACCGCCAGCACACGGGACTACAGAATGGATGAGCAGGCTTTTCTTTGGAATTATGGGTAGTACAATGGCACAGGCAGAGATTTAAGGGCTGGCTATTCTCAAACTTTTAGTGTTCCTGCTACAAGAAAAAAAACCCCTTATATCATCACAAAATTCAGAAGTTGATTTTCATTGACAATTTCAGCATGAAATGTTCAAGCCAAGAGTAGTTAGTACATAAAGATTTAAAGTATAGAAAAATCAGGAGTGAGACTTAAAAGAGAGTGCAGTTCTTTAGTTTATAGCAATAAGGACAGTGTAAGAGAAACTTACGCAGTCCCTCTTTAGAAGTGGGCTCTACGTTTATTCCACTATCTTGCCCCTCGTCTTTAGAATCCTCTGATTTTAAGACAGTGGGCGGAGGTTGGAATTTGGGTCGGCATGCTTTTTGTGGGACAGCATTAGGGAAGTTAGGTTTGTTGTATGAGGGTACGTGACTATCTATAAGTGAAGAGCATTCTACATTAAAAGTGTGCCGTAGGGAAAAAGTTGCCTGATTTTTGCCTTAGTTAAGAACCCAAAGAGACCTTTAGAGAAAATTTTGCTGAATATGTTAATTTTCCTCTACCACTTTGAAATTCAAATTGTACTAACCATGTTGAGAATATTTTGACTGGTTCTGTTGGATGGTCGATCCCGTGGGAGAATCTTTCCTATTGGGCCACTTTCCTGAAGAGAATTAACAAAACCATACAATTAATGATATGCTTATCAATAAACTAACAAATTTTCTTCATCTTTTACTTTTTTGTTTCATCAACTGTTCTAAATATTGCAATCTGTTATCAACATGGTGCTGTAAGTACCTTGGTCCATAAGTTGCTTCTTTCGTTGTGACTTTGGATATGGTTTGCGCACAACCTCGCTGAAGTTGCTGTCAGTGCTGTAAGGACTGGTGGGGCGAGCACGATGGTGTCGCCGCTGTTTCTTCACCACTGTAAGCAACACAGCACAATCATTATAGAGCCCATCAATAAAGCAACAACCAAAAATTGCACTATATGACAAAATAATCAAATGCTTGGGTAATGTACTCTTTTCCTTGCTGCAGTTCAAATAACAAAATGAATGGGCAAATGTTTATACTGCTGCACAACACTATGCTCAGATATAACTGCACTAATTAACTTGGAGTGTAACCTAATAAAATATTAACCACTTTTCTACTGGAGTCTTAATCTACAGAACCTGCAGCTATTTTCTAAATACCTAATGAGTGTACACATGCTCATTATGAATCAACATCAGTGACACCGCAACTTTTACGTTTCTTGATTATTTTTTCACACCTTGCTTGTCGGCATTGGGATCGGAGACGGTCGATCCGACCACCGTTAGCCCAGACATCTCTGCTGCCTTGGCAACAGTGCTGGCAAAGTCGGCTTCATTAAGGAATGCTTCATCACTGTCACTATGACAACTGGAATGCTCGCTACTGTCCTCCGTGTTGCACTGGTCAGTGTAACTAGGCCACGTCTCCACGCCTACAGGGGAAAAATGTGTCATGTTGTAACCCAACTTTCACTTTTAGTGTTAAAGCAACTTTCACTTCAGAAAATCCAAAATCTCTTCACAATGCATCAAACACTGCAAAATTTTTTTTTTTTTAGAAGCCTAGCATTGTATTTTTGGCTATTGAATAGTAGTTGTATTAGGAAGCATTAAGACCTAAAAGCTGACTTGGAAATATATTTTCATGAGAGAAAGTAAGATGCCTAGGAAGATGCAGAAATACTAGAGAATAGTGTACAGCAGTGGTTTTGATTACTGTTTTTGCTAGGAGATTGAGATTCAGAATGAGGCAGCAATAAAGAGTACCCATCTACCCAGCCAATCAAACTTCTCTATATATGCATACATTGTCATAAAATTCTATCAAGTGTAAAAAAAACTATGCATCAAAGTTTGCATCTAATAATTCACTTGAACATGCACAATTTTCTTAATATCAGTGAAAGCAAGCAATAATTTTCATGTCTAACATGCCTGCTAATCAATTCAAAGCAGCGAAATAACATGTCTGGCTCTGTATGGGCAGAAATCAAAGCTTTCACAACGTCAGACTCTCAAAGCTGGCTACAGCTAAATCTACCATGTTTAAGACCGCTAGGAAATATGCCAAGCTAAGCATGCAGCATTGTGCTCAATGACTAGCAGGAACTTGAAAAATTTTCAATTCTTACTTTAATCTAAAATTTTACAACAATAGAACTTTTAATATAATAGAGATCAAACATCTTTAAAGGGAAGTTTCATACAAATCAATGTTTCATGTAGTGTTCCTGCCATTTCAAAAGCTAAGCATATATTCTAGCATACATGATAATTTCTGCTCTAGCAATTAGAGAACTCTTTTTCACATACACACTTTTCTGCTTGCATCAGTCACCCTTGCAGTTTCAGCACTACTAACTCGCTAAATAATTATACTCTGAATGTTTTGAAAGTGAAATATGTATTTGATAATATGATTCTGTTTATGGGGGTTCAAATCTGTTTTCACATTATGCTGTAGCAGCTGATGATGCAAGCTGAAAAAAAAAATCACTCCACAGAAATCTGCCCAATACCTGACATGTTACCGCCATCATCATGCCCTTCATTTTCTCCCTCCTTTTTTGGAGAGTTCTCATCCTCTGTCTCCAACTCAGTGGACTCACCAGCATAATCTGGACCGTTGTCGGAAACGGGTGAGTCTGCGTTTCTATGGTAACCATCCACTCCTATGTTCATTGGGTGAACATCCATCCTACAGATAAAGAAAAAATTTTAAAAATTGTTCTCAAACATTTATTTCAAACTTCCTTTATAAAAGATCTTCAAATATTTTTTGTACTTTTGTGAGCAATATTTCACATACTGACTCTTAACTGATGATTCTCTATATTGGATATGTGAATACATATGTATTAAAGAAACTTTTATAATGATCTTGTGAGTCCACTTACTTGTTATTATGATAGACAGGAGAGCAGGGTTCATTCATGCCAGACTGACAAGTATGATCCCCACATGGTCCCCCATCTCCGCCACGCACATTACAGTGTCCTGTGTAATTGGGGGGCATGTTGTAGGCCCCAGGGGGTCCTTGCTCCGATTCATGTAAGAACTGATAGTCATTTTCACAATGGGGAGGAACAATCTTATAGTTCTGGAGTGGAGGCATGGGACCGCCCTGTTCCTGATCACTGTGACACGTTCGACACTTAAACTCTGTTGGCGTGCCCCGGGAAGGGTTCATGCATGCGATTGTCCTCTGACCCCAGGTGTCGTGTCCTCGAGGACAGTTATTCCACTCCGGTCCTCGCGGAGACTGAGTCCTTTGAACCACATTATACTGATTTGGTGGGTAGTGCACATTTTCAAAGTACTTGGGGGAACAACACCTAACACAGCCAGTATCAGAGTACGCTGGCATGTTCCACCCCGACACGGGGGTGGCATTGTGGGGGACAGGACAGGAACAGGAGGAAATCTTTGACATGGGGGACATGGGGCTCCTAGCTCCCATCTCGCGGTTCAGGCAGTTGATCTCCGCATACTGCTGAGATGTGGAGGAGTTTCCAGACGAATGTTGAGACATGTTCATTTCACTAGGTGGGGGAGGGTGTTCAGGTGGGGGAGGCAGGAACTCGGCCCAATTAACCATGGCCTGCTTTGGCTGGGTGATTTGTTTCAGGGGCTTCTTTCCTTTCTTCAACAGAAACCCATTTTCATCTGTGGTATGGCTTCCACTATCACTGGTTGGACTTTGCATGGCATCAGCATGATCCACTGGCACTCCTTAAAAACAAAAGCACAAAAAACTTTAACAGAACAGCATCAGATAGAAAACACTTAAATTTTTTCCTCCAAAAATAAAAATTTTTCTATCCCAATAAGATCTGTCTAGATAATGGATGATTCTGCTTGACACTGATATTTACAAGATTCAAACGTCAAGTTTCATGTATCAGACCAATCAGTACAGCTGTTACATAATGGGTACAATTCTTTTCATCAAAGGAAACAGTCTTGGATAGGTTGATAACATTTAACACCAGCTCTGACAGTGAGAAACACATTTTTGTGAAACAAAACACTGGGACCTGTAATTAATGGGACCAGACAGCACAAATCTATTTAGCTGCTCAACCTAATTACCAAAGCAAATCATCACTTCTGCTACACTTGGTGCAGAGAAAGCCAATTTTTTGGCAGAATTGCATCACAGTGAAAATTCATTGTCAGTGATGCCTTTTTCTAAGGTTCTGAAATGAATTGGCCCCCCACATTTTTTTTGAGACAATAACACATTGATAAAAGCCAAAATCTTCATGACTGCCTGAGGTATTGTCAAAATTCTCTCTTCAAGATGTAGAAACAAATAGCTTTAAAAAAAACTTGCAATCTTTCTTTTCTTTTTTTCCCCCCAGAACCACTGCCAAAAGTTCTAAAAACTAGCAAGATTACAAGACAACAAAACATACTGATGAAATGTGCAGACAAATGTTAAAACAAGCATGCAACTTTGTAACAATTAAGCCCACAGATAAAGAAGAAGCTTTTGTCAGAGTAAGTGTGTGGGGAATTAAATTTTCTTGGCTATTAATTCTCACCAGTGTTTGAGTGGCTCGTGTTGGAGTCACCGCTACACTCGTGTTTACAGCATCCAGAGTCCCCCGACCCGCTCTGCTGACTGTGCTGGGTGATGGGACGAAACATGTGGTCCTGGAGGGAGTGTCCCCCACCGCCCACTGCGTTACCGCCGGTGTTGATCAGAGTGGTGGTAGCATAGGGAGCCACTGGGTCCTTCTTCTGGTAGAACGTCTTCATCTGGGGGACATTATACACACTGGGGCCCTGACCATGTTGTTGCTGTTGCATCTCCATGTCCTTGCTCTCCAAGAGCTGTGCAAACTCGGGTGCCATCGGGGTCATACCTGGGTCAAATTGAAAATCACAAACATGAGATGAAAATCCGAGAAAATTTCTCTGTTGCTTTTTCTCTTTAGCAAAGAGAAACTGTGTGGCAGAATTTCAGGAATATAAACAAATTTGTCTTTTTGTTTACCTCCTGCTCGATTCTGCACATCTTTTTGGCTGTATCCATATTTAGCATAATAATTAAAGCTGTTTCGATTGCTGTCATCAGATTTTGAATAGTTGGGTACTAGAATACAAAAATAAATAAAACAAATTTCTTTTTATACAACATGCAAGTTCCAAAATCAGTGGGGAAGAATAGAGAGGAAATGAAAAATTTATTATTTTATATCTTAGTTAAGAACTATTATATGTATTCCAATAAACAGAAAACACTATCCAAATTCATTAAAATTTTGAGAAAAAAAAAACCACACAATAAACTATGTATATATTGCTCCATTGGCAGGTGAAAAACTTAGTACATGTGCACTGTAAATACAATACTCTGCTTCTGGATACATTTACATTTGATAGTAATATATGTAGTTTGAAAAGATGTTAGATAAAGGTATATTAAAGTCATTAAATGGAATAATCTAGGAAAAAAACTATAAATCTTTCCTTTTTGGGAGACTTACCACTATACATTTCCTGCATCTTCTGCTTTTTCATGGCTTTCCTTTTCTTACAGAGCCACACCACAAAGATACAGAGCGCGAACCACAGGGTGACACCGATGATGCTGATCAGAAGTCCTATAAACCAGGGCTGCTTCATCAAGTTCTCTTTCTCTGGCCCTGTAAATAGTAATGCCTGGTAGGTCAGTTTTAGAAGAAATATCCTATTGTCATAAAAATCTGCCTTTACTGGATTTTGATTTTCTTTGGAAAGTTTTGAGTCTGTAAAATTATGAAACTTGATATTAGGACGAAGGGGGGAAAGAAACCTTTTTAGACCCCCCCCCCCCAATTTTAGTTTAAAAAAGGGATGTGGGGAGCTTTAGGACTATAGAGTGTTTCTCTTTTTGCATATTCTCAGAAATCAGAGGAAACGCAGAGCTACAAGACTGGACGTGTTTGACAAGTGTAGCTGACAGCACTGTGTGCTCTATTACTCACCAGCCAAATGAAATGTTAGTCATGAGCTTACATCTTGATACAATTAAGCTCAGTGAGGGAGAGAGAAAAATAAACAGATTAATTAGTAAATATAAAGACAGACCATTATCAGTCCTCCAAATCAACTATTGTTTCATTGCAGGCTGAAAAGAAACAAGGCCTGCCTTTACTTTGATTAATGTCACACTTTCTTTCTAATTAGAGAGATCCAATCTCCAAAAAATGAGAATTACCATAGCATATTTATCTTTCTGTAATCAAAATACTGGGATATTAGGAGAGATCTGCTAATCAGCCCAAAGATCCCCCCAAGACCCAGTGTTTTTCACAAGCACATGATGGGCTGGCTATGAGCAACTGAAGATACAATCGTTTCTGCTAAATTCAATGGCCCCCATGTGTCCCATGCAACTGCTCTTGCCTCTCGCAGATGACTTGCCCCTAACAAAGGACTAGTTAAATTTTCATTTTTGAAAGCTCACCAAAGCAAATAAAATCTCCCACATTTGGACCAGTGATTGGAGTTGTTTGTGGTTATGAAACAAGGAGATGGCTCTTAGGCAGACGGCCTCATCCTTTGCTTTAGTGCAATGATAAATTGCTTATCAATGAATGTTCCATTGGATAGGGAAAAAAAAACTAATAAAATAAATTCATTTAAGTTGTTTGTGACAGATCGTATGGTAAATGTTCTAGCTCTTCAGTTCAAGAAGGTGAAAATGCTATCATCCTTATCATCATATCTTTTGTCTTTCCACCATTTAACTAATAGCAAGCTAGGCCAATGAAAAAATCCGCAATATATAAATTTTCATTAAAAAGCGAGATAGAGTAGCACATGTAATCAATCCATTGTAGAGAAAAACTCATTAATTTGAGCAAAGCATCAAGGGAAATAAAATGCTTCATTTCATCTTCAACTACGGCAAAAAAACTTCAAAAGCCATTTCATGTGACAATATTTCAGTTAAATGTTCTAGCCGTTACAAGCTTTGATTGGATTTTATTTTTTATTCAAGGACTCAAGAAATGTAACTGATGTGTTCAGACCATTTTTTCCCTGCACATTGTTGAAAACCTCGCAACCATGTGGGAATTTACTTAACGACGCAATTTAGTGACAAAAATGCATTTTATTTCTACACATAACACCGATGAAAGGGACTGAAAATAAATATTTCTCTTAAAAAAAAGTTACAGCTTAATCACAAATGAAATTACGGCCATGAAAAGCTAATTTCCGCGATTAAAAAATTGGGTTTAATACGGTCTGACTGCTTGAACTAGCAGGATTATGAGCTACTAAAATGCAATTTCACCAGTCCCCATGAGTCACTTGAGCCAAAAGCCCGAGTGTCTTTATTCTCGTAAAACATGAAGAAGTCCACAAGTGACACATAACCCCTTGTCCAATTATTACCGAATACCCTCCAAAAGCGTGTTAAAATTTTCTGTCATTTGGAAAATTTAGAATTTTTTTTCCGCCTCGCCCCTCGGCTGGGCTCGTAAAAAATACTCTTTATATCCTACGATTCTTGAAAAGAAAGTGCTCTGCAGTGGTGCCATGCTGAGAAGGTTCATGGATCATATGACGGTCTCCCTTAGGCCCCATGGATTAAGACTCAATTTGCAATAGTTATCTAATTCTAGCCATCAATCACATCCTCAAGCCATTTGGTGTTCATATTTCAAAAGAACAATGGTAATGCACTTGTCAGTCTCAATTGATGCCTCTGATGCCTTCCAATTCCTTTTTTGTCTTTCCTTCCATTTTTTTTTTTTGCTGATCAGAGGAAATATGCAGCATGACATTAATAAAAGCAGTGCATTTAATTTTCTTTTGCAATTGGAAATATTCTCAGAGTGCGGTGCATTTTAATGAGTGATTGCATCACATCAGTAGTAGAAATTGTCATTTGAGACATTAGTTGAAGTGTTTTATGCTATCCATTACATTAAAAGAAGACATCCCAGGTCTACTGCAGGCAACATTTGGCATAAAATAACTCTTTTGTGTGTTACTGGCCACATGCAAACTTGAGTAAAAATTGCCATCTCAGGTTTTTTCTTGCAATTAATACTTAAAAATTCTAATGACTTTTGACCCCAACAACATACAAAAGTTTAATTTGACTTCATAAAATTTTGATGAAAAAAAAAATGCAAATTGAAGTCTAAAGTATCGTACGCTGCCTTAAAGAATATGCACTTTTATTAATATTGAATTCAAACATGCAAATATTTGAATTACACCATGAAATTCAATTCAATGGCCAAATTTAATATGAGTTAAAAGACCAGGACAAAAGCTGTTGCTTGAATGTACCCCCTCCACCCCCCACTCCCATTACCCTGGATGATAATAATGGTGTCAACTTTATGGAGAGACATTTACCGATGACATATTCCTTGCTCCAGAATCCCAGCCCAGAGTTGGTTCTGGCAGCTATCTTCACAGTATATGTCTGATCCTCTTTCAGATTCTCCAACATGTAGCTGGTACGATTGGCAGGCAGACTTCTGCTGCAGTTGTGCTTGTTGTCATTACTCAAACAGAATATCTAGACAGAAATAAATAGAAAACTTCCGTTAAAAAGAATTTCCCAATCTTGTTTTTATAATTTTTTTATGAAGCTTTTTTTTCATCTCTCCTATGGATGTCATGTTGATTTTGTAATACTCTTCCATACAAATCCTAAAAATATATATAACTAACTGTATTCTTAGAATCTTATCTGCACTTAAAACATGCTCAGGCAAAATTCTTTTCCCCAAAAGTTCATTCCTTTCAATCATAGAATTCGAACCAACATATCTTTACATTGGTAGATAGAGTACATATCTTTACATGCCATGGATTTACCTCATAAGACTTGATTCCATCGCGTGCAGTGTCATCAGGTGGTAGCCACTGCACGGAGATGCTGGTGTCTGTGGTTTTGTGGATGACCACGTGGGAGGGGGCACTGAGGTGCTGGGAGGGGAATTTGATTTGTCTGGTTAATTCTGTGGGCTGGACTTTCATGGGCTGACTACACTGTGTGGGTATATCTTGGCTGTAGGCCTTGATACATATGCTGTACCTAAACACATACAGAAAAAGAAACATCATGAGGTGACTCTCTATACTGTTAACATAGTATGATCATTTAAGGCAGAGCATTCCTCCTCTAAGAGAGCTAACTCCAACCTTTTCAAATCAGACTTTAATCATAGATATTTCTACACATGAGCATTTAAGGTAAAATTGCCTTTCTTCCAAGAGAGATGTGTTGTTTAAATCACTGCAATAATTGACTAAGTGTTCTCACAATAATCGCTTCTTGTTTTTTTATGGTGTAAACAATTGTCAAAAACACACCGTTTCATAAACAGGTTCATTTTTCAGTAGGCCTATAATGCTTCATCGATAAATTTAATCATTTTTTACGCATCAATTTAAGATGAGGCAGTATTTATTTTGTTGTAGCTTATTCCAAAGAATTCACAACAGATACTGACAATAAATATTAGATAAATTGCATTTTATTGAACTTAAACCGATCAATGACACACTTCTACAATGTGCATACATGTGTTTTCAAACATACACAAAATTTGAAATTTACGGCATGTAAACGTGTTCAATTTTGGACTGATCTGTGATTAACCTTATTTTGTAACTCATTCAGTCTGAAACATTCATTTTATTGCATGTTCCTCAATATTTATCAGACAATATTTACTACTGATGTTGACACTTTACTTGCCGCTGACTTTATCTCAAACACGCTAATCGACCTGGATTGTAAAATTCACATGCAGATCAAGTCGCCATTTTACAGTTTTGCATGTATATAAGCAAACCACACTTCTTCATTTTACAGAGCTGGTGACGAAGTTTCAAAGATTTTCAGTACAGATTTATTGTAAACAAAAAAGTGAAGACATATGCTGTAAAACGTCTAACTGATTTCACGGCGTGTCAACCCGAATTTTCTCGTGGATCTACATTTTGCAACAAGCTTTTTGTGAGGAAAACAGTCTGTTCAACTCATGCGATTTTCCACATATGGTACATTATGAACGGTAACGTAAAATATATTTGTTCACTAAACAGTGTCTGACGAATTTCTTCACAATGAACTGAAATAAGCGCAGTACAATTTGTGACTTTAATCTAAATGTGCCGATCCGTGCTATTAGAGAACTTTTTCTAGGGGTTTTTTTTCACTAACATTATTTACACATGTACGTAAACATCGCCCCGTTTGTTCTTTTAAAAAACTCTGTATGTAATTTTTAACTTGCAAGTACAACTTTATGACAAGTTTTCTCTCTCCGACATTTCTTTCCACGTGTTAGCATCATGTTCTCAACATGCATTTGATAAATGGGTGGGTCTATATAAATGCGCCAATCAGAATCTTTGTTGCGAATCGCAATTGAAATACACATCGTCTAGAAAGTGTCGTCACTCAACGCATCAGTCCATCGCTTGCAGCATGTACACCCAAGTGAGATTTGCGATAAAAAAATGATTAGTTACCGAAAGAAGTTGAAAATTTTAAATTAACCCTGAAGAGAGATATTGTACTTTAAATAAATCATGTTCAGTGTTACGTATCTACTTTGTAAAATATGCTGTCAACAACAGACATATAATGCCCCATAGATAAAATGGCTTTCCAATCATCGTAAAAACCTTTTACTGGAATCACCTAGCAGTAATTTGAGAGCTTTAATTGCCACACTGTTATGTATATATACAGTCAATAACTGCCCACATACTATATCCACAGTATATCCTAGTTCTCTGTCTCCCTAGAGATTTATCTGTTAGCTATAGAAACCACTTACTCCTATGTAATTTTTATTGTGATGACTGACGTTTACAGTTACAACATGTAATCCCCCCACCCAATTTATTTGTTTGTAATATTCATGAGATATAAACAGTTTATTGCAACAACACTGCTTGTAATCAAGTCGTTTTTTTAACTTTAACCTATATATTGATCTGAGGTGTGTTGTAAGATTTCATTTCATTGGACGAATAAATAAATGCATTTGATCCCTACCATTGGTCACTCTTGAGATTCTGTATGGTGAATGATAAGGCAGTGCGACTGACGGTCACTGAGTGCATGCGTCCTGTCTGACCCGTTTTGAGGTCCCAGATCTCTCTGTACTCGATCACAAATTTGTCGATAATTTCCATCATTTTGTGAACCTACAATTCATTGAAAAATTTAGCTTTCATTTCGTTCAAAAAAAGACCTAATTATCATTGTCAAATATCTGCTCTCTTTTCTTTTTTTTCAAATACTGGTACTTTTTAATACCAGGGTTACTTTTCTTCATCTATAAAAGTAAGTTAGATTCATGTAATGACAATAATCCACATTTTCCACACTGATGACCTTACCTTCCACCTGACCTCCACTGCGGCAGGCTGTGGTTCCACTGCGGTAAGTTCAACAACAATTCCCTGCAGACTCTGCTGAATCTGTTCCCTGGTCAGCTTGGTTTGCTGAGAACTGTCTGTGATAACTGCAAATATACAATGATATACATTTACAATTTCTGAAAAATTACCTACAAGGAATAAATATTTTTTAGCAAATTGTTAAATTCTATTTATATGCTTTCCTTCTTGGATACTTACATCTGGTGTTTATGGGATCAGATAGCTCACTGGGTACCCCAATCCCGTGGGAATTTTTGGCTCGCACCTGGAACACATAG
This sequence comes from Magallana hongkongensis, assembly GCA_016163765.1. NCBI lineage: Eukaryota > Metazoa > Mollusca > Bivalvia > Ostreida > Ostreidae > Magallana > Magallana hongkongensis. The sequence continues at coordinate 35,272,252 of WFKH01011581.1, read as the reverse complement.
GTGGTGTCTGGTTTCAGGTTGGTCACCGTGCAAGTCGTAGGCTGACCAGGGGTGGTGGTGGGAGGAACAGAGTCTGAGGCAACAACCCAGCCCTGAAAAAAGTCACAGTGGTCAAAGATTCAATAAAGGCTTGTTTATATAGAATTCATTCATAAAGCAACCTTAAAAGAGCAGTCGAAGACTAATAAAATTTTCTTCATATGAATTCATACATCAAACAACCTTGGAAATAACAATGCAATCTCATGTGAATATAATTTTTTAACCTCTGATGTTGCATGACTGAAATATTCTACGATGTAAGCAAAAACGGGCGAGTCTCCATGGTTGTTGTTTGGTTGCCATGACAACTTGATGGAATGGGTCAGGACCTCTACTACGGTGGGCTTGGAAGGAGGACCAGGAAATGTCTTTACATCCTGTGTCCGGTGGAATGTCACATTTTTGTTGGACTCTGAAAATTTTATTTTTGAAATTGTTACTTCATCCATGATTGACTGAATTTTTAAAAATGACATATTAAAGGTAAGTTTCGTTGTTTGGTGTTACATATAAAAACCAGTCTTACTTATAAAAACCAGTAATGTCGCTGACTGTGATGTTTCTCCAGTTTCACTTGATGCCTTACAAGTGTAGTTCCCAGAGTCTGATTCATGAAGATCTGTAAATAAATGATGGCCAGCAATATAATACAACACCTCTCATAACTTGCATAAAAAAGCTTCTTTTTTCTCATCTTTCAAAAAAGGAATTAAGAACTGTTTCATAACATACAAAATATGATCACTAAAATAATGTTTACTGAACATCATGTAACTTCATGGTTTGTTATCATACAGTTTTTTAATTCATAATCTTTATCAATTTTTCCTTTTTGACAGATATACCTGATATTTGCAGGGTTCCTGAGCTCAGAGAAATGATTCTAGAATTTTCAGTAATCGGTCGGTCGTCCTTCAGCCACCAAATCTGGGGTTTAGGATCTCCGTATGCCTCACAATGGAGGAACCCTACCTCTCCCGTGGGCAGGTTCTGGTTCTGTGGGCCAATTCTGATAATCGGGGGTGGGCGTGTATCATTTACTGAAAACAGAAGGGGGTGAGTTTCTGAAAACAGAAGTTCACGAGAGAGATACATTTCAAAAGTTACATCACTTTTTCTAACACTACCAAATTAAACTTTTCCTTAACCCAAAACTTTACCCCATCCTATGCTACTGTTTTTAGGGAACGACCTTTACCTTTGACATCTAGCCTTGACAGAGCCTTGGCTGACCCCAGTCCATTGATGGCCTCACACTCGTATTGACCAGCATCACCGAGCTGAACTCGCTCGATTCTCAACGTCCCATCCGAGCCCACAGAAAATCTCCCTGAGGCAGTGTTTTGAAATAACAGGGTCTTTAATGAAAAAAAAAATATACTTAATATCATGAAAAACACATTAACCCATTAGTAACATGGAAATGATTCATTTTCTCGATTTCTTAAACTTACATTGAGTCTAGTCACAATATTCTCAGAGGCATCATTACTTTAATTATTGAATCATGGTTTTCGGATAATGAAAAGCCTATTAAACCTTTCATTAAATGCTAAAACATGCAATAAACAGGCAAATTGCATAAAAAATTAATTGCAAAATAGCTTAGGTGCGAGAATTCTCAATTTCAATCCCGCAGACTCCGTTTCATGGCTTTAAACGAGTAACAAAAGCCCAGGAAGAGTGAGTCACTAATATGGCCATCTCAGAAAAAAGGAGAGAGAGGGAGCACAAAATCAATTTTGCTGGGAAGAGTCTTTATCCTGATATTGGAAGTGATCCCTTCTGCCACTACGAGAAAACAAAACTGTTGGTCTTGACCCCTAATCAGGCCCGGCCATTGCTTTTATTGCTGGGGCAAAGCTGACCTCAGAAAACAGTGGTCAACTTATCTAAACCTGCTGAACTGAGTATGGAGTCAGAACGAGGTGCCATTAATCAAATTTTACATGGTATTTCAGACTGATTCCTTCGAGAGCAATAACAGATTCTTCATTTTCCCTGACATTTTGCAAACAAGCATGTTTCTTAAAAGGAAAAGCATTGACTTAATCATTGTGCGATATGCATACAATAATCACACTTTAATTATACATGTATAATATGATTTGGTCCACAATGGAGAAAAGAGATCGTTAAGTAAATTCATCACAAAGGCGCATTATCTCCCGAAATTAAAACAGGTATTTGAGCTAGATATGCATTCATGAATGATTAAACAGAATTTTCGCTTGGAAACCGACTTATGCAATGCTTCTATTCACACGTCTGCAAATGGGCCCTATCAGCATTCAAACAACAATTAAACCTGACAAAGTTAATGACAAAATTATGAACTATGGGAGGTATACCATTCTTTTCATATGAAATATTAAATCTCCTTTTACAAACTGGGGGCTCAGATTGCCGGGGTTATAGAATTTCTGCCTAATGGAATTGATTGCTTTGCAGTCTAAGAGGGCACGGATTCCAGTACACAGGACAATATCATAATCTCTTGTCTTCAGAAAGTGCCGGATTAGGAAGAAAAGCACGAATCTAATGCAATTTGTCAATCATGACACTGCACCTAATGATTTCTGGCTAGAAATATGAATTTTTTATTGCTCGGGTCAAAAAGACGGGACTAAACACAGGGGAAGCCATTATTGGTATGACTTCAACCAGAAATACATGGCGAAAAAAATAATCAGGACATGACTTTTGTCTGCCGAAAAAAGATAAAGAACTCTATTCATGTACGACATACACAGTATGAACAAAATGCATCTAGGGAAAATATCTGTTCAAACCCGGGAGATTTCCCAACATCAATTTAGTAATATGGAGACCATATTTATCACGAATGTTCTCTATATTGCGAGGACATTGCAAATGGTACGGTAATGATTGTAAGAGAATGCCGATCACGTTAACAGCAAAGCCACTTGATGCACGAGCCTGATTGAAGAAAATCCTCCATGATGTAGCTTTTGCATTGATCCGCTCAGTTGATGGAGGACTATTTGGAGTCTCTTGAGCCATTGACTGAAGGTTAAATCCCAAACTGTCAAGGCTCCGCAAATTAAACTACTGGTCTAGAATTGCAATTGTACTCAGAGAAAGAAATAGAAGAGAGGAAAAAAATTTACTCCGAAATACTTAAGCTTGAATTACTATGAATGCATATGAGAGCCTGCAACCTTGCTGAATCATATATCAATGTCAAGTTTGATAACAGTGGTCTTAAAATGGTTTTATTTCATTATTGGCATCCTTAATGTTGTTTTTCCATCTTCTCATAACAATCATTAAATTTATATATCTATTTATTGCATTAACATGAAGAATACCTCCCAAAGTTCTTTGCCCTGAACAGGGCTCCCTATGCAAACAAATAACAAAGTCGTTATTATTTCAGACTTCATGATGTATAAAACCCCTCGGAATGAATGCAGATCGGATTCTTCAATAAAACAGCCAGACAAAAGAATATGATATATGTATTCCCAGAGATCGAAGCACTTAACAATCATTGAATTATTTCACCTATAATGCAACTATCTTCCGCAGCCATATTTGAATGGTTATAGTCACCTTTTCCCCTGAGGGCTTGTTGGACGTTTTGCTCCAAATGATGGTGGGTTGTGGGATACCGATGACAGAGCAGTGCATGGTCACAGTACGGCGAACTCCCACCACTTGGTCATGAGGTTTGACGTTAAAAGCTGGCTTAACTGGAAAATTAAACATAGAACACATTTTATGCATTTGGAAAAAAAAGGTCTTCTCGGAAGAAAAGCAACAAAATATCATAATCATGTATGGACATACGAATAATGCTTTTTATAAAATACGATTTACTGACGGAAATGAATAAAATAATAGATAATTTGCAGACGGAAATGTTAGACTGACGAATCAATTCTTACATTACAACTAATATTAGACTGGAATGCAATTTAATCTGAATAAAAATAAATGTGAGATGGTAATAAAACAAGTGATATATGCATTTAAATGAGCCTTTCTGATTACAAAGGCGTTTTTAGAATATGATATATAAATGTAGACTTGAAATAAGATACAGCAGATTTCATATATATACGGAACACATAACAAATTTCTTCGTCTGCGAATGTCATTTAATCTGGGTTTAAAAAAATTTTCACAGGAAAAATATGTCTCCTGTCTGTTAAAAACTGATTAAAACTGATTTGAAAGCTAATAATGTCCAACGCATATCATTTTCAAATTTCCACAGAGTTCCTTATCGTTTACTTTATTCATCATCTGGGCAACACAAGATTCTATCAGTTTTTTCTTCATAACACAAATCCCTTTGATAATCTTTTACACCTACAGTAAAGTGCTGATGTTGTAATATTTTTTTTACATAAGACAATCACTCAGAGTAGATAAAAACCTTCAAATTTGTGAAGACGTATTACAACATCATAACACTCAATTTCTCATATCCACCACAGGAAATCGCTAAAAATATAAAAAAAACTCATTTCTTGTGGGAGTTGCTATAAGCAGACTATGCACACATCATTTTTCATCCTCATTTACAAAGAAATATATTTCAGTGCATTTCCTAAAACCCATGTTCTTGATTGTATAACATATTTCATGAAACTTAAATATTTCAAATAACATGCCACACACTTTACTTATGGTATTAACATATTTTCCCACAAAATGAAAATATGCCCAATGTACCACTGCAAACATAAAAGATTGCAGCCAAGGGGAATAACTCTAATAAATAACTTATTTTATTAAAAAGTTTTCCCCATCTTTCTTTTACTGTGCACCATTGGTAAAGGATTATTTACTTACACTGGACAGTAAGTCTGGCCACTGCCTCTGCTGTCCCCACAGAATTGGAGGCCATGCAGACATAGAGCCCTGCATCCTCTGCCTCAGCCTTTTCTATCCTCAGTGTATTGTCCTTCAGCACCCTGACTCTCCCATACTTCAGGGCCCCGTTCTCTTTCCTCCACTCCACAGAAATAGGCTGGTCCCCGACCACCTCGCATGGAAAATGCACTGCTTTTCCCTCCATGGTAATTTGGTCGACTGGAGCTTTACGGAAACTGGGTTTTTCTGTCAAAAAAAAATCAACAAAATTTTTCATTTTAATCAACATGTTTCTATCTTTCATAAAAATTTCATCAACTCCACTTCATAATCATGTGAAATCATAGAAACAGAGAATTTTATCATAGCTAATAACTAAAAAAAGTTAAGTCTAGACATGGGGAAGAAAATGTACCCAGAACAGTCAGTCTTGCAGGAGCACTCTCTCTTTCGCCTGCTGTGTTTGTGGCGACACATTTGTAGTTGTCTGCATCATTCAGCGTGACCTGGGAGATGATCAGGTCACCATTGTCAGATATCTGAATTCGGTCACTCTGCGTCAGAAACTTTCTTCCCTTCATCCACAGGACCTTGGGTGTTGGTTCGCCCCTGGGAGGCCTACAGCTGAACTTGGCCTTGTCGCCGATGGAAACACTTGTGTTGGATGGAGACTGTAGGAAATCGTCTCTCAAAACTGGAAGAAACAATGAGGGTGTTTATGATATGTATACAATGGATAAGTGACAGTCGCAGAAGTTCGTTTGCCATGCCATTATATCAGCAGTACTGTCTTTGACATAATTGTGTATTAAATTTAATTTGTCATGCACGAGATCTATCAAATTCACTTCTACTGGAAACCCTCTCCAACATGCTTTTTTATCAGGAAATATTAACTATAACAGTATTGTGGAATTTCATGTGAAAAAATGATTTGAATCTGTAATACATATCTCCTATCGAAAGGTTCAATTATCAAAGATTTCAGCTAAAGAATAAAATCTCCTGAGATGCTGAGAACCTGTGTGAAACAATGAAAGGAAGCAATCTCTATATGCATCTGCAGCTGTTGTGTCAGGGGTAGATATTAAACTATTTGAGAGCAGCTGGGAAAATATTATCTACCGTAATTGTAAAAATTGTTCCACAACTCTGTGCAGTCATAAAATTGCATATCATCACTCTATGGTAGAAACCCTGCACTGCACACAGCATTTTAAATTCATTGAGCATTTCATTATCACCATCTTTTGTTAAAAGGCAACTACAAAACATTTTGACACGTCTTCAGAATTGCAGCCTTTTCCCATCAAAAGCGTATAAAACTTCATACTCCCGTCTCAATTTCCATAACAAGCTGCAAAACTTAACAATTCTTCCCACCACCATAAAGGTATAATTTGGATAAATTGGACAATGGACCGATATCGTTATGCAACTCTGGGGTACACGAGACAACTTCAACGTTATCTATACCCTTATCTGTGTAAGTGACTGCCAGTTTCCTCCACGATCCCTTTCATCCACAGAAACCTACGCTCCACAAAATTTATTCGATTTTTATAGAAATACCATTTAATTGCTTATTTTAGTCACCATTTAAATTCCTTTAAGTGACAAGTGGTGGGATCAGCAATAAAACGATGAATAAAGACTGCAAAGTCTGGGTGAATGAGATATAATGTATCTATATCATCAACATCAGAAACACTATTCCACGTCTCATTAGGCTGTTTTTTTTTTTTTTGAAAGCCTTGGTTCAATACACAAAAGTGAAAAATTATCAATTCAAAAATACACCTTCCCTGCGTTAACAAATAGAACAATGATAAAGTAATTTCTTTTTATTTCTTTTTCTGCATTTGTGGCCAGGAGATTAAAGTGTACACCATCTGTATGTATATCAGCATAACAGAGACTTGGTCCTTTGAAGCCATTACAAAAACAGTTTTTTATCACTGGAAAGCCGGTAGCCATGTATTTTTAACTGGATAAGTGGGTCATGAATCTCTATCATGCATTTAGAAAATGTCAATTTTAACAGCTAATTCACAAATTTGGTACGCATGAATTCTTAAGATTTTCGCTTTCCCAGTTAAAGAAAAAAAAAAAATGGACAACTCCCTATGCAACCACAATGCAGATAATTTGCTACCATTAACGACTTTCGGAAAAACTTGGAACCAGAGGAAGCAGTGAAAACGTAAATGAAAGGACTAAGATAGAAATGGCAGGAAGTCAGGGCACTTTTCTCCATGGCACTGGCCTCATCAGTCATTCCTTTTTCGACCCTTTTATATGCAAAAAAAACCTGGTTATAAAATAAGCACAATTGCCTGCCACCAGATATAGAATATAGAAAAAGTTTTGATTTTTTTTCTTCCCTTTTGTGATAGTAAATCATATGAATTTTTATTTAGCTTCTTCAAATTTTTTATTTCTCCAAATTACCTGCTATTTCTAATGTTGCATTTCTGGAGATGGCACTTCCCAGTATGTTGGTGGCATTGCAGTAGTAGACCCCAGCATCTGACTTGTCCTTCTGGTGAATCACCCTCAGGAAGAAAAGTTTTCCTCCCTCAATCAGCATCTTCTGGGAGTAAGGGTCCTCATCCATGGTTTTCACCTTCCTTCCATTGTGGTACCATGTTATGGTGGGTTTGGGATTGCCATCTGCTTGGCAACTCAAGGTTGCAGGGTTGTCTCTAGCTAGATAACCATTTTGTGGGTGTTCCAGAATTTGCGGATAGGCATCTTGGTCAGTTGGTGAGGCACCTAAAAGATAATTCAGTGATATTTGAGTTCACTGATCTTAGTATTTTCAATATAAAAAGCTAAAAATAAAATACTTTTAATTTTCTTTCACTTTCTAATATAATTCTTAATGATGTCAAAAGAAATGTGTATCTGAAATGCTTCATTATAACTCTGATCCAGGCAGAGACAAAAAATATATGTGCTAGAGCAGAAATAATCTGTAGTATTTAGTACTATATGAGTTAAATCAATATGAAAGCCTGGTGATATTGCTATACTTAAGCCCAGAGATTTATACAATTTGGCTTGGCACCTCCAGCAACTTTCACCCAGTGCACATCAAACTTTTGCATTAAGCCACATAATGAAGATCTAGACACAATCAGAATCAATTCTGTGCATTAGCAATCTTGTCAAAATGACTGGGATTAGAACCTTGTCAATATGGCACCTACCAGTCTCCTCACTAGTGATAAAATGCCTTAGAGGAGAGAGCAAAAATTTACATGCACTCAGCTTCAAATGAATGGCCATCATTTTTATTCCAGCTCCCAAATTGATATGTCCACAAGCCAAAACCTAATCTCCCTCCGAAAACAAAATCTATGGAATCCATTTGTAAGGATTCTCGAAAACTGGAGGCAAGAGGGCATCCATATTTTTTAGCCGTGTAAAATTAGATGGAGGGGAAACAGTAATATGAATATATGGTCTTTATTACAAGCCCTGTGGTCATTTTTCCTCAACCTTAAACTCGATTTTGCTACCTTCCATGACCACAGAGTACAACCCCATCCTGACCCACCATAACACAAGCTCGTTTATCTTGATAAAACTCATTGACAAGGAGACAAATTCAGTTTGTAAGGCCAGACAGATGATCTAAAAGCTACCACAATATTTACAATCTCTGACACAACTGTAACATCTGGTACAATTTGGGCCATCAAAAGGGAATAAAACTTTACGATCAATTAAAATCATAAACTCGTTACTGCAAAGATAGTGTGTCATTTCAGGGTGCTTATTACGGTGTTAATAAATTAACCCGTTGAAGAAATGGCCCGCTCTGTTTCATGTCTTATTCGGAGAGACCTGACACATCGTGCTTCTTAACCAACTGCAAATCTAGAATCAAATATTTTCTTCCTGATTTTTACTACTGGTGATTGCAATATGAAAATGTCAGTATGCTTTCTCATTGATATTGTATTACTTTGAGAGAGAGACATTTATCGTGAAATATTGGCAATAAACCGTAATGAGAGAGAGACATCCCAAGATTTTTCTGTCCCCTTTGATGAGGGACTTTGCTCCTCCTTCATGTAAATATCCAAAAGCAAAATCCAATACTGTCGTATGAAAATTTTGCCTTTTGTGACCTCTCTCTTACCCTTTTCTGATTAATTATTGATCGAATTCAAAGTCATCTGCATTACAAAGCCGTGACCGTTTGTGTAAAATGTGAATCACCTGTCAGCTCTGAGGACCAATCTAAAGCTGAAAACCTGCATGACATAACAGACAAGACCCATTAGGCTCTTAACACTGGGACGAAATTCCTTTGAAAATAGCCGCTGCTAGCCCACTTGGGACCGCTACAACATCTGATGACCTCTTGTTCTGTCATTTGGTCACTTCGACTGTTCTAACAAGGGACACTCAAGGACCAATGCAAATCCCCCACACATCTTCTCCAAACAAATCAATACCTATTGAAAATATTCCTATGATTTCCCCATTACTTCATGTAGCTAACAGACCCATGATCAATAGAAACAACTATTGATACTACATAGTCTTTTTTTTTCTTTGGAAAAACCACCATCAAAATTGACTAATAGTTACAAAAGTTTCTTCTTTTCCTTTGGAAAAACCACCAATTTGCGATCGGATTAACTTTTTTCTCTCTTCAAGTCTTACACCCTAAAAGGTTTCTCTACGAGACAAGGAAAGATGGCCATCAGTTTGCTTACACATAACAGACCAGAAAATGTTTATTTATGGCATTGCTGAGTGGCAAAGATAAGAGAATCAGGGAGTTTGTTTTATGGATTCTGCTTCCGTACACACACATCAGATGGACCCTGAGATAGGGACCAGGACTTGCGAGAATGCTGTCTCACTTGGAAGAACAGAGACAGATGCAATAATGGCGGAAGCCTAATAAGATTCTCCTGACAATTTGCATATTCCTTTCAAATTATCCCCATTTCTTTGTGAGGGTCAATACAACCTTCTTTTGAAGAAGACTGGTGTGGTCTTTATCTTAATCATGTCTCCTTTGTCATCTGTCATTGCAAACATATTTTCTATTGGCTAGTACAATTCCAAAACAGCCCATTAAATGAAATTTAAAACTAATGGCACATTCAAAGCTACTATAACACTTAAATCAAAGATATTAAGAAAATATATTCCAACTACAGAAAAAAAAACCCATTGCTAAAATTGCTATAACACAGATGACCACAGCAGAATATATAGGATTTGCTTGTAGACAGCTTGGCTGCTTTGTAAAATTTATGCACATGCTCCATTGACACCAAGCCTTTTTTCTGCTGGAGCTTGACCAATGTTTATAATTATGCCTATGTACAAGGATTGATTGTTTATGTAGGAGATCTGCAGGTTATTTGGTCAGAGCAAACCTCTGTCCTGTATCAATATTTATTTTTATAGACCTGCATGGCCTGGAAAATTATCACACTGTACCCTCAATATATTTTGATTGCTATCTGCTCCAGCGAATTTAGAGGTAATTCAAACTAAGGGGGGAAATGGTTCAATATTCTTAAAAGGATATTACAGATTTCCTCAATTTGTGGCTCAGTTGAGCAGCTAAGCCAGGTACAATAGGGTATCACCATCCAAACAATGGGATGATTGCTATCAGCCAAAGGTTATCACCTTGGCACAGACTTTATCTCCCATTACAGTGCAATTAGCTGGACAATACAGATACCCTTTCCACCTCCTATTTTTATGACATCTAAACAAGAATATTAAAAGAGCATAAACATCCCAATTATATACCGCAGGAAAACACTTGTGAAAGCAGAAGGCATCAGCCAAGCACTCACTCAGCCAGCTCTGGTATCCATCACCAAAAGGGTCACCTAGGTCTTGACTCCCAAATTCCTAGCTTGTTGGCGGTCACCTTAGGTGATGAGGATCAGGCATAAACAAACAATTAGAAGCCATCAAGTTTTTAATGATATGCATGCAAAGAAAAGGTGGCCAGCAGGCAGGTTTCTGACTCCCCTGTGGGTCATCCACTCTGCCATGGGCTTTGGTCTCCTGCTGGAGTAAGGCAGCCTGTCTGCTGCCAGTATCCTACCAGGGGGCAGTGACAAAAGACCTCTCTTCAACAGATTATCATGTCTCCTCTGAGAGTGTATATTGGTTTACATCTAAATATTTATGAGATGGTTATCATTCCAGTAGTGGCTGGATATGAGAGATATGAATTGTTTGTAAATGCTGTTTAGTCAACACACTGCATAGAATATTCCACTAGAAGCGCTTGATGGGACTGCTGTGAAAATGGAACAGAAATCTAAGAAAGAAAAATAACACTCATCAATGCTGATACCTTAGTCGCTATGCTCTTTGTTCAGATCAAAAACCACATCTTTATCTCATAAACAAATAAAGAATTATGAGAAGGGATCTTTCGCCAGCCAATATCCCAAGTTCACCACCTTTGGTTTTGGTATGATATCAGAAAAAATCAGAAATTGCATTGTGTAATAAATCAAAGATATTTTGGGGGGTACCAATTCCCCTGGCAGCCAATTTGTGGAGTGGTCAGGTTTTTGCAGGCAGGATAGTTGACAACCCGTCTGTGGTTATCATTGGACCCCAGTCTGTAGTTCTACAGACCCTGATGAATCATATATCTGACAGGATGTCCTCCATTCCTTGGAGGTGTATTGTCCATATCAAATTTTGACAAATTCGAGTGTGAAGAAAATTATCTCTGGACATAGAATCCAATTAGTCCTGACAAGCTGTATGCTGAGCTGCCCCCCTATATCAATCACCAATGGGTCATTAGGCCCTGTTGGTTCCAATTAACCATGCAGTGTCCAATTTTTCATACATGTAAATTATCATTCATGTCATCAGGCCAAGACACTAAAGATGCTAAAGAACCACTGTTTAAGCAGATTTTTCAATTAAATGTAGAAATTGGTCCAATAACCAAGCCCTCCAAGAAGTTAAACTATAATTCCGTATGTTCCCACTACCAATATACCAGTCACTTAACTTCTTAGAGGATTAAAATGGAAGATATTGTGATATAATTCCATGTCTTTTAGACCTCTCCATTTTATTTGCAAAGATCTTTCTCACTGAATTAAGCAGTAATCGAATTAAAAATCCTTTTAGCTACAAAACTTTTCACACATTAACATGTTGGCAAACTGATTAGCACTTCTTTCTGTTTTTTTTGGTTTCAGATGCACGATGTTGAAGGAAATTGAACACAGGAGCCACCAAGGTTTGGCAACAATCTAGGCGTTATCTGACTAGAAATGTGGTAATTGCTCCCCAGAATGATGTATTGAGTATTGATGGTTCTCAATACTGATGATGGAGTAGTGAGATTACAGGCCCAATATAGAGATGTAACAATCCACTGGGCTTCCAACCAAGATGTCTGATGCAAGAAGACAAGTATTAATGAGCCATCCTGGTGTGCCCTGCATCTTCGAGTCTCAACCTCTTCATGGGTAGAAATTGTTGTTTTTCAAAACAAACCATGATTGACTATAGACTCTATGCATTACAGTAAGCTTATATAAAAAAAAGAAAGAGATAACAACTATATTTACTTTACTCTATTTCAGCTGAAAATTGTCATGCTGAGAAAAACTATTATTTATTTTTTTTCAGTTTATGGCTTCATTTGTATGCTACGAAGCATTGCAGCAAAAAATTCTAGTGCCCCGATGAAACCCTATAAAGCTATTGCCATTCCTTCTAATATGGCCACAAGATTGACGAGAAGATTACTTGGGATTCCAATCAGTACATGCCAATACCCAGAAAACACTGTTGACCATATAAGTACAGAGTTTTGCCTCACAAGATAATTATCCTGTCATTTCATCACACATCTGTATTTGTTCAAGTCTTGTATTGGTCTTCTTAATCAGACTGTTGTGCCTAATAAAGGCAATTACAGCCAAGTATTATACCCACACGAAGAGGGGTGTTTGGGGCTCATGGCCACTACACCGAATGTAAAAGCTAATGTCCGGTAATGATGCAAAAATCTCAATCATTTTTCACTGCTGTGTCATCGTACCAAATTTTCTAGTCCAGGAGTCAATATAGCAACGCAGATATTGGGTAAACTCTTTGTACCTTTCCAATGCAACAGAAGGAATTTGGAGCAAATATGTGCTATCTTTATCTGACCTGGTGTGCAAGTCTCTATAATACTGTTTATACAATGGGCAAAAAATCTTGTTCTGGATTATCAACAGTATTACGAGCACCTAGTAGAGTGCAGCTTTTTGTTAGCAAATACTTCTGTAGCAAAGGTGTGTTATTTCTGATGAAGAAAATCTCTTATTATTTTTTCCTCTTCAAAGGAAGACAGTTCAAGAGAAAGACAACATTGTTGTGAGGAGCGAAAACTATCTCTGGCATTTTCACAACTAGATCATTTGCGCTTGTGTTTCAAGAGAGGGAGAGGACTCTCGAAATTAAGCTAATTCAAATATGCCATTATGTAACTGATAATGTCGGAAATCCATTTACGAGTAAATTAAATGATGGCTTTTTCACGGGTTCCATCTTTGTGAATAATAAGTCATAACTAGGAGAGAGGCAAAAGACAAATTAACAAAGCAACCTAACTCTTGAGGACTCATTTGCAATCACATTTTTTTTTTCACCCAAAACAAAACCCTCTCACTCTGATGTACTTATGCCCCACAATAGTTAAACCACAATGTTTCATTCCCAGATGCTGAAGGAAAAAAAACAACAATAAAATAACAAGAGCTATTAGCAAGCAATTTTTAAAGCTTTTAAATTGTTTCATGTTGAAGTTTTCATGCTAGAACAATTAAAGAATCACACCTCAGCATCTAATAATCTTCCTTTGATTAATTCTCCACATCTTTTTACACTTTCCAGTTAACAAATAACAAATTGGAACAGCATTTAAACCAGGAAGATCTTCCAAGCCGATTATTTATTCAATACGAGTTTTACAAGTGGCTTTTGGCTCTCTGTCTTGTTTTAAGCCACGTTCAACAGAGGCAAATTGCCCTGTTTCGAATTAAAATCAATCGGCTTGAAAACATCAAGCGATTCGCACGGATTAAAAGCAGACACAAGGGAAGGAGGTTGTAACTTTATGTTTTACTACGTATCACTTGAACAAAACAACACCTCAACTTTGGGGGCAAGCAACTCACAGCAAGAGCATGTGAACAGTATAAATATCATAGCAAAAACACCATGAAAAATACAGAAGACATCAATTAATTCACCAAAATTTCAAATAAATTTGAAAGATAAAAAAAAGGGAGTTATAGGGAAGAACTGTTACCTTCTGGTAAGTGAGGAAAATTCTGCTTGAAAATGTGTGAGATTATTGAACCAATGTGTGAAAAATGGGCACTTAATTCCAACTTAATGGCAAAGGTGGGGTTTCTCCCATCTGTATAGAATATAGGATTGCATTGAATGAGCTAAAATTTCTAACCAGATCAATAGGTCTTCTAGAACATCTCTACTGCAAAACAAAATTATCATGGCAATAGTTCAACTCAGTTGCAATTCATTTTTGCAACTCCTCTGATGAACCTCACAATAAAATTTTTTTTTATCATCATTCACACATTGGCGACATATTAGAATGTGCTTTTGAAAATGTGTTGCACCTGCTTCCAGATCGGAACTGCATTAAAGAGCATTTGGCAAAATTTACCAATTTCTGCACAACATGCGGAAATGTTTGGAACAGTTCAAAAAACACCATGCAAAACTCAAAGAAACAGATGTTTCAGTCAGCAAAACTTTTATTTTCTGTTCTCAGACATTTAGCACTTTTCCATGAATACCATCTGAAACGGTTTCAGATTTACAGCTTATGCACAAGATTTCACAAGTACAAAAAACTGTAGGGATATCAGAGGGAAAAAATCCTCCTGATGATGCTATAAAAACATTAGAAAATGATTTTATCAATGGTTGGTGTCAATGGCTTCTTCAAATAATCTATCTTGAATCATTCTGTCAGAGGCTTTTGAAGGAAGCACAGAGGAGGCAGCACATACAAGAATAGAAACCATGGTTTATACAGTATAGATACTGATAGGTTTGTGATCTTGCCAGCAGAAAGACAAGTGTCTCTCATCCCATGACTTAATTACATCAGAGAAAAAAACCCCAACAACTCTGATATTTTAACTTCCATTGCCAAACAATTCTTCAAATATGGTTGACAAGCAGAAGATAGAATGCTCCATCAACAAATTGAGCACTGGGTTCTTTATGGCAGTCCTGGATGGCTTTCCATTTCCCTACACCATACTGTCCTTGCAATAAAGTCTCTGGTTTTAATTCCTAGTTAATCAATGAAACATTTAGCTTGTCATGGCTGATGTGATCTACGATTTTGATAGTGCTGGAAAAAATTGGCCATTTTCAAACCCAAACTACCCTTCAATTTGTGCACTTTATGGATCTTTTTTATGATATAACCCATATCGTTTATAATTAAACCAATTCTTGATATGACAAAAAGATCCATTAGCATGGCAGTTTTTTCTCTTGATAGGCATAATTAATCAAACCTTTCCTTCTATCTGCATGAGGATCATTTGAATAATGTATTAAACCTCTCAAATGTTTTTCTTTGGCATGTTCTGTGTTGTCCTGAACTTAAGTTGATGAAACAGAACACTGTCTCCTCCAAATTTCAAATCTACTTTCAAATCTTTATTCCATAAACTTTGTTTTTTCAATGTCTTTATGAATATTTCATGACTTTTTGACATTTAATGTTCAGATACTTCATCATATCAGATGACCAACAAATCCGAACTGAGACTAAAAGTTTACCACAGTTTCACTAAGATAAAATTTCATTTTCATTTTAGGTTTAAAAGCAATGTCATTCAAGTCAAAATGTTTAATAAAAACACACACACACCACTGTAACGATTTGTAACCTAGCCTTCCCTTTGGGATTAACTCAATATAACGGACAGAATGAACTTCACACTGACCTGCTAAAACTCTCTTCTAAAATTGACTATTTTCAGGTTAAAATATTTCAAATTTCTAAGTGCTTACAAATCTTTGTCAAAATATTTACAAAATCGGGCCGGCACATCAAACAAAACCTTTCTTTTCTAAGCACAAATCCCTTTTTCAGCATCTTCAATGCACCGCGCCCATAAGTACAGTATACTGGTACACAAAACCTTCTGATCTATTGCTTCAGAAATATTCCAAAAGGTCGGCCAGTTCAACTGGACAAAAGCAAATGGTCCATTCAAATGATCCTCTTATAGCATTTGATCTACCATAGGGAACAACAGGATAATTTGTTTCCCTTAAACCCTGACACATTCAGAGAGAAAATGGGCTCATTGTGATCAGCATACACCACAGCACCTCCCACTGCCAGCCTGTTGAGTTGCCTAATGGCCTGATCCAGAACACCAGCAATGTACCAATTGATTTTTAATTGAAACAAAATTGATGAAGATACTCCATGAACTAATGGCACCTTACTCTCATTACCATATGGATCATTTCCTAGCACTGTCTCATCTGTCTCTACAATTTTGCAACAGTGCAAGAGCCTTTGGACGACTTTCTCTGTTCTAGATATAGTTCTGACAGATTCTTCTTCCTCAGAAAAAATGCAGAATGTGTAAAAGAAATATAATATATGATCTTTGCAGCTGTTAATATGCCCAGTAAAATCACCCCCCTTTAACATGTAGAGCCCCTTTGTTCTTGCAAGGAGTAAATTAGCTGCTGTTTGATCAGCCATTCTTGTACTTGTAGAGCTACAGAAGATGGTACTCCAAATCTTAGATCTCCCCGCAGAAAGAGAAGTGAAGCACAAGCAATTTGTGCAAAAGATGACTTTGATTTTCAGCAAAATCCAATTATGATATTTTTCTTGTTGGAGAGTGAAGAGTCATTAAAGCAGATACTGTTTCAGTTCCCTTCCAGCACTGCACCCATCTTTTTATATCGTAGAGTGTTGTTGGCAGAACTGCACATGCTCTCACTGGAAAAACGCCGTCTGCTGACAAGGACAGCTGCAATGGAGGCCAAGAAGATAGAAGACAAGAAGCATTCTACAAAACCATTTATTTTGTCATTTCTCTGGCACTTTTCTGGAGGCTGCAAATTCTTTTCTTCACCTTTTTGAATGCAGATATTCTCTCTGGCAGAAAAGAAAGCTATCAAGTTCTGAAGAGGCCATTTTTGTTGCGCAGCATAAGCATGAAGCCTTTGAATTCTAGGAAAAATTGTTATGCAATAAACATTTGATGAGTTCTTTCTCCACGTCAGGGTAGACCATATAAAAACTTCCCAAAGTGATTGAGAAATAATTCATTTATCTCATTTATATAAATCGGTTACTTACTGCATTAGGAACAGAGGCACACATTGCGCTACTAGTAGACTCTAACGATGATATATCTCCTTTTTTATTAAATTAAAAGTCAATTACACAATATCATATTACGATCAAGAAACCAAGCATGCAACATATCCCATCACGATGACCTTTGATGTAAGGCAGTGGTTTACTCGGAGGTGAAAAACATAAAAGCCATAGAAAATATGAAAAATACCTACCACATGCCCAATCCCTTCATTAAGGCAGCACTAACCAACATTTGCATGCTCAAACATCATTAAGTCCATGACAATTTCCTAATGATGGCTCATAACAAAATCTTTTTGCCATCATTGCTTGAGTAACTTTAATTTCTTTCTCCAACAAAACATGCTTCCTGTTTTCTTAGCAGAACTAATCCCTCCCTTTAAAAGTCTGCGAGGTGCAAAATCATACATCATCTACCATGATTACAATATAACCTTAATTACAGCGCATTCCGAAGTTGGTAGTGTAACATTCCAGCAATATCTTTTATTTTTACCCCATTTTAATAAGAATATTTCAATATCATATAATATTAGAACATTTCCCCAACATATATGGACATAACTTTCCATATCTCCATCCTGTATTGGAGTTCTTGACAGATTTACACCAGCAATGACTTTTGTTGCAGAAGATTTATGAACAACATGATCATCTCATAAAGCAGCATAGAGGTACAAAACCTTTACCCATTTATGTTTCACATTTCTCTCTGAAACCAATTTTGATTTTTTCCCCTCAATTCATGCTCAGAAAAAAACTCATGAATTTTGCATTACTTTAAGGGAGAGGGCAAAGCAAGCCACTGGGGAGAATTCTTTGGTTCATGGCTGCATACTCCGGGTGTCATATGTCGTGGTTGGGAAACCGACCTACGCTTTGATCAGACACTTTATGGACACCTAATAACATGAAATTTAAGCACTGTAGCTGAAGTATTAAAACTCATTCAGGGAGATTATGTCTTATTAAAGCAGAGCTTAAATCACCCTATACAAACATCCCCTCTTTTGCTCTCAATCTGCAAGAACATGGAGGCAGCCATAGTATTAAAATAAGAAAGCAAGGGGGGGGGGGGGGGGGTTAACACAGTGTTCTAAAAATTACGTCTGGGTGGCCTTACCAAAAAATAGGAGACTAGACATTGTTAAGCCTATGATACCTGAAAGACAATTACAGGTGTGCTTTGTGATTATCTCACTTAGTTTAACAGTCATTATATAAACCACCTGAGCATGTAGTAGTTACATTATAATCCTCGCTCAGTTACGGTTTTGTTTGCCTAAACGATCATCTAAAAGGTGGTACTATGACGATCTTATTCAATGTTTGGTTTAAACTGTTTGTGTTTCTACCTTGAAATAAAGATATAGTACTGTATATCAAATTAAAACACAATCCGCCTTGTTCCCTGTGACATATACCTGCATGTTTGCACATCCATTAAAGAAACTGCACAGACTTTCGCCTGTGTGAAGGGAGACGAGATTTAAGAGGCTGACCCGTATTATGTATTATGTGGCATGCAAGATGAAAGACTCTTCAATAACAAATGCCCTCTTCATACTTCAAAAGCCCTGTGTGGCCAAAGCTGATAGAAATATGTCGCCTCTTCCATCATGAATCATGCTGATTGCATGATACACAAACCTCCATATCAGGGCAAAAGAAATAGAAAACTCGCGTATTCATTCTTCCTTTTTTTCTTTCAATTCAAGTGATGACAATATTTTTCTATGACAATGGGAAATATTTCTTGTTGAGAAATCAAAAGTATCTAGATATCAAAAACATGAATGCTCTAATGTATCAGCTAGGTAAATTCTTTTCATCTTGAATGTCCTGTACCAGTAGTTAAGAATTCATTCATCTATGAGCAGAATTATTTTCATTGCAATCCTTATCATATATCATCTTTTTTAATTTAAAAGGACAAGGTCTTAACTCTTGATTCACTATATAGCCTTTAAAAATGGCTATTTTCCTTTCTTTATTTTTTTTTCAACAGGATATTAGATTTATTATCACTTTCCGTTTAACAGATAACAGTTGGAAGCCATACAGGGGCCAGAATTCAAAACTGAAAGTTGTTCTGAGCTGAATGGTCCATATTACATCATGATTACCATGCCCCTGTAATATAATACCTCCGCCTGTTTCATCTGGTCAGCGGGGCAAGTCTGCTTGACTATCCATAACAATAAAGATAGCCATCATTTATCACCTCAGTGGTCATCTAATGCAAGGTAATGATGGGTAAACGTCAGGTGTACAATCTAAAATTTGGTGGTTGGACAGAGCTGGAAGACAATTTCACAGTGAAAATGTCTTAAAGCTCCAAATCTAAACTAATCCTTTAATGTCTCTATTATCAGAGTCAGACAGTTTGAAGAAAGCCCTACTTCAACCAACTGATATGTTTCAATCCTATTCTCTGTCTCTTTCTTTCTATATTTCTTACTTCTTGGACCATTCCTTTGCTCTAGTAAAACAGCCCCCCCCCCTCTTTCCCCACACTCCCTAAGCAATAAGTTTCATGAGGTAATATTCACACAAAAACATGAAACAAAAATCTCAATAGTATAACTAGCAAACAACATATGCAATTCAATTTTTACTCAATTAATCATGCATTAGTAAATACACCTGCAATCTTCTACATGTTATTAAAATCACTGCCTCAAAAATAAAATTCATAGGAAAACAAAAGTTCCTATTTCAATTTACCATAACCAAACAGGAAAGGGTGTGACTAAAAGTCATTAAAACACAACGAGCATTTGTTTTAAATGCCGTAAAGTTCCTGTACATTTCATTTAATTGATTTGTCTGCTGCGGGCAAAAGATTTTGGATTTAAAAGCTAGCTCCTAAATAGTATTGCCTCAATTCGATAATTTCCGTTTTCACCTGTACAAGATGTTAAGCATCTTTCGCACTCCCATTTGATCCTCATTTATCTGCCTGCAAGGTCTAACAGCTAGAATTTTTTTTTCTACCTGCGAAATGTTGATGCATCCCAATTACAGTTTTTTATGTCTCGACTGGTGCCAGCGACATCACTTTTGCTGCTAGGCAAACAAGGGAATTAATGGAGTGTACTAATTATGATGCATTTTTTCTCTCTCTCCAGCGGAGGATTCTTTAGAGAGTATATTGGGCATATCTTTCTGTTCAATTTCCTCTTTTGTCCGGCAAAAACTCGGGTAAAATAGCATCAGGCATTAGCAGAAATAATTATTCAATTGAATTTCTCTCGGCACTACAATCAAAGAATTTCTGAACTGAATGCAGCGTTTGAGGTTGACAGATTTTTTTGATGCACTGCACTTTTACAACAAACCAAAAAAGCTACATCTAAGGCCAAAAAAATGCCTTCTTAAAGACCATAACAAGTTTATTTTCATATTTTCTCACCACAAAACTTCACATTAAGCAAATATACAATCCTATCAGTCTCGATCTTTTCTTTTACATATCCAATGAACAAAATGGGAAAAAATCATTCTCAACCGAACAATGCTCAAAAACATAAACATGTTGCGTTAATGGAGGCTTGCTGGAAACATGTATGTCTTTCGGTATATTGAGAAGGAATTCCGGCACCAAAGATCAATCAAGTTGTTTGCTCTCATAATCTGTTGAGCACTGGGAGTAGAGAAAGTCGGAAATGTTCTGGTGACAAATGACTTCCCCCTGGTGAGATTTGGGGGGTTAGACCTTTGTGTCTGCTGTCTGTGAGGGGGAACCCTCACTGCACCAGAGATTCGAGATAAATAAGGGTTTATAAAGAACTTTGTCTTCTCAGGACAAAATTGAGATTATATTTACTCTAAGAATGTATTAGGGATAACATCTTTAAAATTTCTTTCCTGGTGTGACAAAAATATATCTTTGTACAAAATTCAGTGTTTTAATTATACATTTTTTGACATCAGTGGCTCTGTTTTCTACAATGTACAATTAGAGAAACTCCTGACTCCAAATAAATTACCTTCTGTTTTTAACTGCATGGAAATTACCTGATTCCAGTGGTCCGATACCCATAAACCTTATTGATTGCAGTTAAACAATTACTAAATCAAAAGCAGACAAAAGTCGCATAAAATCTGATTCTGTAACATCAAAGGGAAGCTTGGAGGTCCATACTACAACCTTTATTTAACAATTCCTCATCAAGTAACACTAATATTTACAATAATCAGTATACGTAGGCCTGATTTGTCTTAAAGAAAACCATCTGTTGCTCAATGGGAGTTTGCCGACCACTGTCTTTACTGACAAGGTTCACAAAAGGGGGGAGCAGAAATGGCTTTGGACATTGTTAACAGTTTGTGGGATATTTCAGTTTTAATTGTTCAAGCTGTGTCATGCCATGTATTAAGTCTGTATTTGTGCAGTAGGAGCCAAATCTCTCTTCTTCCTGTTGTTGTTTTCCTTCTTTAGTTCTAACACGACTTGGTAACCCCCTTTGGTGCAATGGTCATTCCAGACACATTAGTGGGTGTCAGTAATTAGCCATTATCACAGACTATCACACATTTAACCCAGAAATTCTTCCCCCCTTTGATCACCCTCCAGTTATAGGATATGCTCCTGCTGTGTCATAATTTGGTGCTATTAATTAAACAAAAAATCCCCAAAGATCTTGTTTTTTATAATGCTGCCCTAATAAGCTACTTGATGACTTTAGAAACTGGATCCTGTAGTACTCTCAACTGACAAGGGGACATTTCCACTATATCACTGAGATGGAGAAGCACGAGACACAGCCAGTGTATTATTTCTGACTGTTCTTTGGGGACTGCAATCCAAGACCTCTCATTCACAAGGATACTCTTGAAATCTGACATTTTTTCACTCTATCTTTGATCAGATCTTGAGAGTCTTCTGCACTCTGACTTCACTAAACCATATAATTTCACAAAATCAGAAAACTCTTTTCCTTCATGATTCAACACAAGAAAAATTATTTTAGTTATTTGAGAGCCTCACAAAAAAAAAATTGTTTTTTGATCGAGTATTTAATTGGGAACTTCAGTTTTCCTGACAAGGAGAAGTGCAATGCGTGATTCATAACTAAATCAGAAATTGAACCAATCTATAGACTTCAAGAGATGGTTTAAAGATTGACTGTATAGAATAGACAAAATCCCCAAAGTAGGAGATACAAAAAATTACATAGATCGACCTATTGCATTGACAAGACTTGTGTATTAGCCTTCATATTACACCTGCACCTTGTCATTTTAAAAAAAAAAACTGTCCTGAGATGAATGCTATCTTTTACTTCCATCAAAAAATCAAGATCACAAACAAGTACAGAGGCCGTTCTAAACCACAACATGGAATTCAACAGCAGAAGTGATCATGCCAACAAATCGTCACAGTTCAAATACACGTTGGAGCGAACTAACTTGAAGAGATGGATATCAATTGCACGCAAAGTGTTTAGGAAAGATGACACAAGCGCTATACCTGTGTACCATCAAAAACCAATTTTTAATTCAAAAACGTTGTGTACATTTTGATAAGCACACTCAAAATATTCTCGAGATCACAAAATCTTGTTCAATTTTTTCCAATCTGCAGACTTGCAGTTGAAAGGTGTTTGTATTTATTCACTAATCTCAACTTGGGGACTTTTTGTTGGTCTGAAGTGACTATAAACCTCCATTTTTGTTTGTTAATTGAAGAGTCACCTTCTTCGAATTCGTGTGAAAAACTTGTTCAAACATCTAGTAAATGTGACCCTTTGTCACAATTATTGGACCAATTCCTCTCAAAAACTTTTTATGTGGGGATTACTAGCATTTCAGAATTTTCATATCTGGATATCCCAGAAACAAAACAATTTAACTGATGGTCCCCACATCTAATTGCAGGTAATCAAGGCCATTGGAGGGTCAACACGACACCCCTAGTTGAATTAAAATGTGAAACACCATAATCCATAAATCTTTTGTCAAGCCCTCGACATGGTGCTTCATAACAACTTGTCGGCAGAGAATTCCACTCCAAATTCAAGAATATAAAAGAATGATATCTGTCTCATAATCTGAACCTTTCATCAAGATAATCTGATGGTTGTAATGCACAATCCAGTTTATCGGAGCAGAATCTCACTCTGGGCTGTGCCTTGCCTCACTCTGACAAACAAGCAAAAGGTCTCAATTTCTATTACCTTAACAGTCCAGCAATATTTCATGGTTTTCTTTTCATTTCAAGAAATCAAATGGCTGGTCTTGCCTCACTCTGACAAACAAGCAAAAGGTCTCAATTTCTATTACCTTAACAGTCCAGCAATATTTCATGGTTTTCTTTTCATTTCAAGAAATCAAATGGCTGGTGTGATATAAAAAAATTGTTTAACTTGTTTTTGTAAATTTGGTACCTTACACAGCATATAAGATAATTGCAGCTATTTTATTTAATTCAAAGAACTTCATAGACCCAATATCTCGTTTTTTCTCATTGATACTAGGTACATTATGATAGAAGGTCTTTGAAAACCAAAGAAAGCAACCAGATTGTTTACAAAGTTTCAAAGTGACAAAGGGTATTTCAGTCTTGATTTAAGACCCATCTAAGTCATCTTATGTGTGAAATTATTTTATTTTGATGTACAAAAAGCAAATCTCTGGCTATCACTTTACCTATGTATATTTGCCCCGATGACAGCCAGATTAAGTTTATGAGAAAGTCTAACAATTACGCGAGATTAATCTACCCAAATATTTTCCTGTAACCGATAGTCACCCAATACTGCCTTAACAAAACCAAAAAAAGTTCCAGGCAAGAAAAATTCATAGCAAATAAACGAATAAACGTTCTAAACCAAAACAAATGGCTCAGCCAAATCTCTTTGAATAAACAGGACACAGATCTTCATGTTTCTTGTAACCCTGCCCTTCCTATCTGTCAATTACACCCTATCCCATGAAGAAAAGCTCTCTGGATTTAATTGAAATTATCTATTGTGCAAACACAAAATACATTATCAATCACTTTTTAAAAAAAGATTTTTGAAAGAGAGCTAGTTTAGCTTGATGGGCCCTATTAAGGTACTGCGTGTCATCGTACATCTCTTCAAGACCTGTGGGTACTAAATTATTGGATGTGAATAGTCGCAAATGCCAGATTGGGGAAAATTATGGTTTTTAATTGACATATCCCATTGCCATAAAATGGGGACCACACCAGAAACATTTGGTTACGTATAATTTTCCAATTAAAAAAGGCATTCTCAGATATAAAAATTTATCGCAGCTATAGGAACTGGTTTTTTCTTTTGTAAAGAACATGGAAATTTTCTGCTTTTTTGATGGATTAGTTTTCTTGCACCTGTTCATAACAGCGTGAACATAAAAACAAGTCACCCATGTTTTTAAACAATGAAATACGATCTTTCTTTTATAAAATGAATCACTCGTTCCTATAAATTGTTCCCCTGAAAAGGAATCCAAAATTTTGACTATTGTGTAATGAAAAATTAATTTGGGGCCATCTGGAACTCTAGCCTCCAACATTGCCCTCTTACGGTGGGTCTCTTGATCTTGGCCTTTTGTAAATGTGACAGAAAATTTTATGGGTGTTCATTCGATGTATACTTATCGGCAATTAACTTCGAAACCTAGCTTCTGATTAGGGACGTCTAATTGCCAGTTATGATAACCCCTACATAGGAATCAATTTTCAACTTGAAAGGAATTCTCAGGGCTGTGAAAAGGCTTGAAACGTTATGTGTCACTGCAAACATTATACAAAAGCTAGGTTGGGTCATGCTCTTCATTTGCAGATATACAATTCTGAAAATGCATTCTAAATGGCTTTTGATGGCCAAGGAAGTGATCTACCATTGTTTTATGGGGGTTACCTCAATTACAAGGGCACATGTGCATGACACATTCATTACGCAAACTTTTGAAGAAAAAATTCTTTACTCTTTCAAACTTAACATTTTTTATGAAAAAAATTTCCAGATATATATGATATCCAAATTGAATTAGAACAAAGCAAAGTGGGTCAAAATGAAATGGTTAGATAAATACAGCCTACTTTTTCCAGATTGAAAAGATTCCTCTTTTTTTTCCTCTAACAGATACCAAGCTTATCTTATGCAGCATCAGCATAAAAAACAACAAAATTGAGATTCTGCATGTAAGATTTAAAGAATCTTAGTTAAAGAAATGCATCTTCCTGAAAAAAAAACACCAAAAGGAAACCAGAGACTTTCCTTGACAACTAATGATAAAGCAGAGAATTAGAATTTTTTTCTCTTTGATAGCTAGTTCCTGTACTTTCTGATCCCAATGCACTAGAAGTAGATCTTTCACTAACATATCTTTCTCAGAGAAAATAAAGTTATACCTTGACAGCAAAACTTGTTGAAGTCTTGTCCCATGAGAAATTAGTATGAAGCAATCAAGATAGTACATGTATATAGAAGGAAGAGAAAGTGAGAATATACTTTGAGCAATATCTAACTATGTCAGCAGACTAAAATTCTGCAATGATAAAAGCAAACCTGTCCAGAGAACTCAATTCTCTATCTTATTTTAAAAGTCTTTACAAATCAGATCTTTGAAAAATAAGTGGATGTTAATTGCCCTACCAAAACCATCACAGGCAGACATTGAGCGGACATTTAAACAGCATTTAAAAGTTTAGCATGTTCGTAATTTCCCTTCATTTGTACTGTACTTTTCCCATGGTTTGATACAGCTTTCAACAGATTCCCATGCAATAACAGATATCTTCTTCTTCTTGCATGCAATTCCTTATCACATAATCTTGGACCCTTTAATTTCCACAGATCAACATGGTCCTGTTTAATGTGATAATACACCTGAATCGCTATCGCAAATTGAGAGTTTGAAAGTCCTATTAAAACGTCTAAATATATACTCAAGTGCAGTGTTCATTCTTGTTTCTTCACAAATTGTTCTATATTAATTGCTTAGTATTAAAAAATTCTAATCCATTTTAAAGTCAATCCCATTTCGTCTTGATTTGCCAATAATAACAGGCGATTATCATCATCTATCCATGAATTCAGTTTTTCAAATCAAAAATAATTTTCTCCTTCTGATAGAAACCACAAATACTGAAATGAGGACTTCTCCTCTGTATATTGAAGAAAACTAGATCCACTATGAATGAACATTTAATTCTAGCGTTATCTGAGATTCAACCCCGACTTCCGCGAAGGATACTTCAAATCGCTTTTGAACTTTGAAATAACACTTGTACACTCAAGAAGTAAAGAAAAAAACTGCCCATCTACATTATCTTTTTTTTTAATCCTAGCACCATTTTGTTTCATTGGAATATTGGAAGTTTTAACCCCCCCCCCTCCTAAAAATAAAAATAAATAAAAAATGCAAACAAACCACCAGTATCTTGTCAGTTTAACCCTCACACTATTCAAAATATCTCAAACAATGGATCGCTGGCTAAAGTTTCTAGTAATGACATTGTATCGGTTTCAATTGATAATGACGAGTCTTTGTTAACATTGTATAAAAAGGAAATTAGAGAGGTCTGAAATCTTCTTGCTCATCAATATAACCTGTCAACTCAACTGAAGACTACCCTCAGCCATCCCAAAGTCCCCTGTGCCATGAACATATTCATCATATTATTTTTTAAACCAAAAGCAAAAAAAAAAAAAAAAAAATTATTCATGATCAATGCACACTTAATATCCCTTCAACATGGAAATGCGGGATTAGGACAAATTTCATCACCGTTACAAAGGAAATTGACATTCAAAGTCGATTTTGAAGAGCTCTTTGAAATCTTCTATGAACAGAAGAACAAAGCCAAATGGTATTTAAGTCCAGTCAAATTTCAAAGTCTTCTGAGCCATATTGCACTTGATATTTTCGTTCCCCCATTGCCGTCCAAGTTGAAAAAGTCTACTAACATTGAATAATGAATTCATTTTGATCAAAGTACTCTGTAACTGCAATTGAAAGAAAGGGGGATGTTACAGTAAGTGGGTTGGGGTAGAGAGAGAGAAAATCTTACCTTCACAAATGAACTGGACAGCAAGGAATATGAACAGGAGAATGGTAAATTCCGCCATAGTCAGTGATCAGCTTCTGTCATATTGTCGCCACTCTCGACTTTCTACACGACCTGGTAATAAAAGAAAAGGAGAGTATAAAACACCTCTCAAATAAACAAAAAAAAAAATAACCCCGATAATGCTATTCCGCCAATTACTTTTTTTTTCAAGGCTGATATGCAAATTAGGATGAAGAAAGCTTTATCATCGTAGGAGATACAGTGTCCTTCTCAATATACCTATTGTTGGCGGGATTAAACATTCACGATTTGTATGCAGAAATTGAGAACGTTTTTCCTATCATGCTGCCCAGACAAAAAACAGTAATACCCAAGATATATAATATGCATACACCTGAATTACTAATCGATACAGAAATGATCTTGACTCTTTGAATATGAATGTAATCTTAATTGTTCCTCCATCCTTAATAGAATTTTAATGCTCTGTAAAATCTCAACTTACGGCATAAAATCACAAATAAAAACACATCATCATTCAGTGAAAATTCATTGGGACCATAACGTGAAAGCGACAACATTGTACACCTTATGTTAATTTAAAAAGCATTTATGCAATGGAGTGAAGTGGTCTTTTTATCTGATGGGAGCACGACCATATACCTCTTGGTAAAATGAACGAAATGAACTGGAAAACTTTCAGCAAAAGCTTGCAGATTATTACAAGTAAAGGAGATAGTAAACAAGCTTTATCATAGGCGACCATCAGTGATTTTTGTCTTAAAGTTCAGAAGTGTGATGAAATTCTATTAAAATTTGTTTAGAACTGTCATAAAACTATGAATAACAGAGAAAAACATTCCCACTATGCATATTTTTCCTGCTCGGTGAATTACACATCGATTTGGCAAAGAGGTGAGGTAGACACCAAAGTGACGCCATGATACCATTTCCACAATATAAATAGAACATCTCCACGAAGGCTATATGTATACAGCTCGCACTTCTTGACACCTTAAGGTTAACAATCTTTGCAAAAATGAATTACGCCATGTATACATCAGATGAAGATCTACATAGATAATATAAACCTACATAAAGTTTATCTTGCAAAACGCCATCTATTATTTCAATATAGGTGTCATGGAAACTGAAATTTCACATTTACTTCAAAGCAACACAGTGGATGCTGGAAAAATATTCTTGAAAAGGAAGTGAGACCATGTGTTTTGGGTGGTCGTAGAGTTGTTTTCCAAGATGATCATCTAAGAAAAGTGCTCTGCTATCAAGTGGGAAAATATTTTCTAACCCAAAAGATTTATTGTCCTAGGTTTTACTGTTGTTGCAGTATCATTCTCCCACCTTCAAAAAAAGGTTCCAGTCGAACTGTGATAGGCATCAAAGTCTGCTCCTAGGTAAATGTATATTCCTAGGAAAAACTGTCTTATTTGGCAGGTGCATGAGACAGATTTCATTGAAATATTTTCAAAACTGAATTTAGCACAGCTGCACTAATTAATTTCAACTGTTTTCTTGTACATTTGAAAAATTAAGAATATTGTTATTAAGCAATCACGGGTTGCAATAAGGATTGGTGGAAATGTTGGTAGATATAAAGTACAATACCATTGAAAAACTAAACTTTTAAATGTCTTTCAATCAGATTTGTGATATATTTTGTTTTTGTTTCAATAGACTGTTGATTATATGCATGTTGAATGAATTTATATATACACAAAACAGGGCTATTTTTTTATGCTTCGAAAAAACACACTTCCATGAAAGTCACGCTCCACATCAATTGTTGGGTGGAGCTGTACTTCTCCACTTGTCTTCATCGGAAACTAGCTCTCTCAAGATTTTTCTCCTCATGGCTCCAGTGATGATGACAAAGAGAACGGCTGATCTTATGAAGGTCTACAGGGGGACAAGAGGGAGAGCAATGATGATTGAAGACCCTCAAGAATTACCATACAGCATAACATGCACATCCAGGCCTAACATTTTTCTATACACCTTTTCTCTGAGCCTCTGCCATCGTAATCAGACTGTGTATATGACGACATTAATCTTGTCAGAAGTAATTATTGCCAACGAAGAAAAAAATCTCTTTTGTTATCCTGGAGGTCAAATCAGTTTTCCTGATATAATACAGTTGATTCGCATAGGATCTTGGGTCTAAATGATAGCAACAATTCTATTCACCTAGCTCCGTTTTTTATGTAGTGATTTAGAACTCAATATTTCTCGAGCCCTGGTTAATAATTTTCTGTTCACGATATGCAATAATGATTATTTACCTAATATTTATTCTAGATATGACAAATTCATTCTGCAAGTGTCAAAATTTATTGGTTTCTGGGATGATCCACTGCTAATATTTAGATTTACATTATTGAACCAATGCCAATCAATGGGCTGACAAGTCTTTGCTACTGCAAACATCAGAATCAACAAACCTTGTGTCTTTTCCTGAACCATAAGACAATACATGCCAAAGACTTGACTTCTGACTTCCAATTCCACAATTTTAAAGAAAAAGACTAGTCTTAATTAAAAGTCAACTGGTGTACTGGAAACTGGTACTCTTTATACAGTCAAGACAGGGTTTAAAATAATCCCATCCACCATCCATCACTGCACATGATAAATCAATGAAGGCTTGTAGCATCTTTCCATTTGCCACATGACATCAATGTCCATCTAGAGTAATAACTATAGTCCTAAAATCAGGTTAACAAATCCATATTCCTATCAGAATCAATCAACATGCTCTTTACTTTCAGTAATTGCCAAGACCCAAAATGAAGCTCATCACATCATTCAACAATCCAATCAAGTTTTGTATGGGATGATTTTTTAAAAAACATAATGGCCCAATTTAATTTTTTTTAACAAAGAAGCTCGAAAAATAATTCAAATCACTTACATTCATTCAACATTCCGTGATAAATCACCTTCTAGTACAAAGGTGTCCCCTGACAAATATACTTCAGTCACAAACTTCCTTCAGAAAGAAATAAAAATTTTCACAATCCAGCTAAGGTTAGCTTGCTTGCTCCTTTGCCGTTTGTACAACAAATTACAGGATTTAGACTCTTTCCAGCAAGAAAATGGTTTTTTCTCCAATTAAATGACTAGTATAATGGTTTCATTTTGGAGGAAGTGATTTTATTTATCATGTGCGTGTCTGATATAGAGACTTTGGTGATTAGCGACCTTAATGTTCTTCAGATAATTGCAGGCTATCCTAGCCAGAGGTATTTCGGGATGAAAAATGACTTAATTTAATCCAATTGTAGTTGCAGGCTAAATTATAGAACCTGTATACCAGAAGTTATAGAAAAGGGAAACAAACAACAAAGTTACACTTTTCCTGAATGCTTGCAGATATACATAAGAATTGTTCAAAAACATTTTTTTCAACATCTTCTTGTATTCATACAACTGTGAACATGTACTTGTAATTAAAGGATCAAAGCATACTTGGTATCATTCAGACAAATGCAAAATTAAGCTCATAACCTGAATAGCCAGTCATTCATTGATATATATCAATCTATAGTTATTGAAATTTCAGGGTCTTAATTATTTTAGTAGAGTAAAATTCAACAACAACAAAAATCATTCAATTAGAAGAATAATGGTAACTGCAAAATCTTAACACCATATCTGAGAAGTTAACCTAGCTTAACTTAGTGCTTGCATGCAGTAACTCATACTGATAAAAGAACACAACACATTTTTGATAAAAATGAACCAAGACCTCAAATTACATACTGAGGAGACCCAATTTCTATTGTCATTTGGAAATAAAGAGATCATTGGACTGTGGAATATGGTCATAAACAGTTTTTCTTTCCCAGACAAAGCCAGTTAGCTGGAGTGTCAAATATGATAGACAGTGGGAACAAAGCATTGTGGGGAACATCTATTGTATCTGGCAGCTGTCTCAAGACTCCCTCTGTTGTTATCCCATTTCGAAGGTTGAGATCAGTGTATAAATCATAACTAATCAAGCTGACAACCCCAAGGACAGTGCGCTTCTCAAAGAGTCTCTGAAACCCAGAGGAGAACCCCCATTAATACACATGCAGTCACAACAAAATCGGCAATGTTGCATGATGGCAAATTACCATCATCTTCGAGTTCTTTTTTTTTCCTTTTTTTTTTGCACATGCATTTCAGAGTTCAAGCCCAATCAAATTTAAAGACAACTCATTTGTCAATTAGGTAGTAGACACCTATTTGTGTCACGCAAATTTTTGGTTAAAGTTCTTATCAGGTTTGAAATCTGCTAGATGCTTACCAAACACAATCTGAACAATGGTCTGTAACAAAGCAGCATTTTAAATGGTATGCACAATCTCCATGCTTGGGTACTTCATTGTGAATGATGGTGTCCTAACACTAAATAGGTGCCAATCAGGAAAAGAAAATCATTCTTATCTGGTGTTCTATCATTTCACACTTTAAATCATTCCTCTGACTAAGGCTTGTGGTTCCAGAGTTACATTTCATTTTTAATAATTTGTGTTGAAGCATTGTGTTGAAAATGCTCTTCCACTTATGATCCCTCACTGACAAACATGGCCACTCAAATTTCAAAGCCCCCATCCTTCCTACATTAAATTTTTGGACAATGACTCTAACTCACTGGTTCAGTTCAATAACCCTTTGCAAACACTGTACCCTTCAAATACAGTAATGTCAACAAGGCAACAGAAGAATTTACGTACATCTACATTACATGGGGCCGTGGTGCCGTTTACTTCCTCATAAAATTTTATCTTGACTCTGATTTTATGTGTTGCAACCCCCACTAGAGATGTTTATGGTGGGGAGTCAAACTCATTCCAAAACTGACAGTAACTATATAAAGATCCATAAAAAGAGGGGAGTGAATGACCACATTTTCCCTGCTTGACATCCAAAATGTACTTACCTAATGGTTCAGTTCTGACAGTAATGACTCCGATTATCCCAAATTATTCCTCAAAACACAAGAGATACAACCAAACTCTCTACTTTCCAACATTTCCGCTCCGTGACCCAGATAATGTTAATACCTCTCTGGTGCCTCCACACCAATTCTTCTGCATCAAAATGTGATTGTGATTAACCCTTCTACAAGTCCAATACTTCTGATTCCCATGAGATCCCCCCTTCTCAACAATAGCTAGCACAACAATGTATAGAATATGTCATCGACTGAGATAACCATGCATTTGCAGACTGTCTGCTGTATCCAGCTATCTGATACAAAAGGGAGCTTCTGTCAACTGGAATCTTGGCAAAGCTCTGCACTTATTTTCGACAAAAAACAAAGCCTCTTTGGATGAAATAAAGGTGAGCCCCCTCTTTAGATAAATTATTCATGCTCTCTCAACAACACATTTTTCATCCTTCACGTTTAGATTACAACTCTCCCCACTCTCAAAATTCTCCCCCCTCCCAATCCTTCTCTGTACACTAGCTGGGAAAAAGAAGAAAGCATGTGTTAAAACACTGATTACGGGTGTAAAAAACACCAGTTTTAATTCTCCATAATTAGCAAGCAGTACGTTACCTGCACATTCTTTGGTACAGAAGATACTCGCAACTTCTGCTAATGGAGGCTTGTACAGGATTTCTGTTTACACACATGGCCAGTATGCTTCCTGGGCCAACTGTTGCTTTCCTTGCATCGAGCACCCGCAGAATAAAAGATATTCTCCAATTCTCACAATAAAACACATAAATACCTGACGAGAAGGATTGTTTGTAATTCTCGTTCAACAATTTTGGTCCCTTCTAAAGATTTTGGACTTGTTGCGTGAAAATGAATCGATGCACTGTACACATTGGAGAGCCCAAAGAAATCTTTGGTTAATTAGCACTCAAGAAGAATCAATACTACTTGTTTATCACAGATTGTTCGATCATCAGCATTATCACAGATTTGCACAAAGCATGTAATTTGGATTTTTTTCCTCTGTCTGGTTGTGTTCTCTAGCTTTGCCCAGTTGGGCACCTAAGATAAGAACAGTATGTGGGATAATAGAGAGACCTGGTCACCAGCATTTATCTCCTCTGGGTGTCTTACTTTTGCATAGTTTCGCTGACCAATCTCTGGCAGCTAATGTGATGCTTTGATATAAGAAGTTGGCCAAAAAAACAAGATTACAGGCTAAATGTCACCTTTCATCTGAGCTCCACAGGAAGGGAGGAAGAGGTTGCAAAATTGGATTACAAATTTTGGGGCATGAATATTTACACTCCTAACCTGCCTTTCATCTGCCATTCTTTATCAGTTGAATGACTGTTTCAAACTTTTGCCTGTCAGTTAATCAACATATAACATCACTATACCATCAACCTAAGCAATGTAGGCAAGCAGTTGCAATTGTTACATCCTTTACAGTTTTATTTTTATTAGGTACAACCCATTACTTGACAGGGGCAAGAGATTCTAGAACACCAGACTGAATTATGTCCATTCTTCATCCCAGGGAAAGATTAAAAAAGAAGAAAAAAGAGAAAATTACCTCAACCCCCATAAAACCAATCAATGAAGAAGGAGACCCCTGAAAAGAACATTAACTTTGGAACCACCTTCCTTGGCAAATTTTTTTATTACATCTTGAATAAATTCAATTAAAACTGGCTTCTTTCTCACTTTCCTTAATGGGCAGACATGAAATAGACAGCTGTGATGTCACTCAAAAGATACCATGATGCCGACCTTAGGAAGCTCCCCAGTTTTATTGTTACCAGGCGGAATAATTTCCAGACATGCTTTATAAAATTAAAAAAAAGTTTCAAAGCCTGAATTCACCGAGAAAGTTTAATCAATTCAACTCAAAAGAATTAAAAACTTACAGAATAAGTGAGATTTGAAGATTCGGAAATGAGAGAGACAAAATGTTGGAGGGTTGATGGTTTGGTGTTGTGCAAAAAAAATCTTTCAATAAAACTTTGAACGATGACCAAAAATCTATATAGACCATTGGTAAACACATGTACATCACATGTACATGTGATTTAATTTTTTTCTTAAAAGAATAAATTTCAATTAGCTGTGTCCGTTTTTTAAAGCCGCAGACAGGGATAACACTTGGAGTGTCATACACTTCAAATTAAATTTGCCAGCAGGGGAGTCTCTAATATTGGAATTGACATGTATTTAAAAAGCCGATGAAATGGAAAACCTTTATCTTTCAAATATTTTCTGTATGTCTGAATTAATCTATTTAATACGATATGAAAAGATTTATGATACTAAAAGGGGCACTTGTGTAATGGAAAAGGGACCGATTGAAAAGTCCTTTACTGGATGTCTAATAGCCACTCGACAAAGTAAATCCAGGAGGAAGAAAGAAGTTAGAAATGTATACCAGGATTATGTAAATTGAAGATTTAGCAGCTAGGTGTGCATTATAATTAGTCTACCAAGAAATAATTTTCCCTTATGTGGCATATTCCTTTATATAAAAAAAATTCCTGTCCCATCAAATTAGTACTTCACAGCAAACAATTCAGAAGGGTACCTCCTTCATTGTCCTTTCCACTTTTTTTTTCTTTTTTTTTTTTTGCCCTGCCGTTCATAATAATTTTAGTTGGTGACATTTCAAAAACCAATTAACCAACAGCCTACCACAATTTCCGAAAGAACTTGCTCACTCTCAATATTACTCATTCAAAATTATGATGAAAAAAAAAATGTCAAGGCAATTCTTTAAAAAAAAGTAAACCTAAACAATCATTGCCATATTCCACACCTTTTTTTAAATTGGCTGTGCCTCAACCAGGTTTTTAAATATCTCGTCACTGAATAAACTATGGACGCTTTAACCTGGTAATTTAGCTTAAACTGTTACTTTCCGCAATGGCTTCACAACAGGATGCCACAGAGTATGTAAACAAAGTCATTGTAATTTCAAAGAGACACATCACAATGCAAAATCAACTTCTCAAATTCTTTGTTCAATCACTGCTTGTTGTCATTCCACAGGTTAGATAATGAAAGCAATTCTGTCTCTGTTTGATGTTTTTATTGAAGCCTTTTACTACTACTACCTGATTAAAAAACCCTGCTAGCAAGGATAGGTGGTTAAGGCTTCACTAAGAGTAAGATACCTATGTACCCTATATACTTAATCCACCCACAAC
The DNA here is from genome assembly GCA_016163765.1 of Magallana hongkongensis. Lineage (NCBI taxonomy): Eukaryota > Metazoa > Mollusca > Bivalvia > Ostreida > Ostreidae > Magallana > Magallana hongkongensis. The sequence continues at coordinate 35,236,763 of WFKH01011581.1, read as the reverse complement.
ACACAATGAAAGCATTAAATTTCTCTCTGTCATTCTTATATAATGTATGTCTAGTGAAAGTTTGAATTTTAATTAAGAAAGCTAGGGTATTACTATAGTTACAAATCTTGGGGAAAAAAGTAGTTAACACTTGTGGTGCGCAGAAAAAAGATGGTCTTAACTTATCAACTTCATTCCTAGCATACAGAAGAAGAAGGAAAAAACCAATGAATTTAACACTCTTATCACACACCGGGTTCCCTTGCACTTTTTTCTAATTCCCTCTCCCAACATTCAGTGTGTGAGATGGTCTAATTGCAAATCAACAATGGCTGACCCCCATCAAGTTTCCTTGCACATCTCAGCACCCCTCACTGATCTCGCTTGGAGATCAGGTCTGCAAAATGACTCGATTCTTGTTCCGCTCTGTTCCAGCTCCAATGAGCTAAGTACCGTGGTAGCCATATCGCATGTCCACGATGGGCAATCAATAGGCTTTTACTCTGATCTACCACATATCATGGATGGTGGATGGGGGGAGGGATCCATTCAAAAACCATGCATCCAAAATGTATAAACAGGAAATCTGTGTGCTTACAACTGTTTTCATGAATGTTCCTATGTCTTGGACATACTTCATGCAGGCAAGAAAAACAAACATGAGTGAATCAAACCATGAGACCATCCATAGGAGAGAGGCACAGTGCAAAACATTTAAAATGGGTATCAGATAAACAAAACCATTTCCAATCCCCAATGTGATGACTTTCTTCCTTCTCTTTCTTTCTCCAACAAATTTTTCAATCGCATGGTCACTGTTTTGGATGTTGAACATTGTCCAGACAAAGAGGACTTGAACTTTCTTGAAACGATGAACAAAGCAATATTTAATTCCTTCAAAGATTCAATCAAATGCAATATCTTAGTGGAAAATTGAATCAACTACAGGCATTTCCAATTGTCTTCCCCCGCCATTACGTTAACTAGGCAAATTTGGTGTGAATCACATTCAATCTAGCATTAATAATTCATGCAAATGTCCCCCAAAATACACTATTTAGGAAGATGAGACCCCAGCTGAATTTGTTTTTTTTTGTTCCTCAGTCTGCCTGCTTTATGAAAATTTACGGCTGCTTTGTAATTACAGGTCCTTATTTAATTAACAATAACAGTTCTTTAGAAGTGGGTAGAGGCGTTTTATTCTTCCGCGTAGAATTTAACCAAGATGACACTTAACCCCATAATTTTTACACTAATTGTCAATTTTTCAATATGTCGATCAATACCAATGAAGTTGCTTTACTGCTTTAGTTAATAATGACTTACTGCCAAGATCTGTTTCTCAGTATTCCAATTTTCAGTGGATCATACAAAATAAAAGAGAGAGAGAGAGAGAGAGAGAGAGAGAGAGAGAGAGAGAGAGAGAAATATACAGTTCAACCATAGAAATAATTTATCAATATAACGCTATAAAAGGAAATGACAATCAGAAAGTGGTCCCTTTACCCTCACATGTTACATCAAAAACATTTCCCAAGTTAATAATAAATTAGATGTACATCATGAAAAATAACATCTAGCTTGCAATATGGTGTCTGCTTGTTCCTGGGTCTGACATAAGGTCAGCCATGTTAACCTGCCAAAAGGAAGAAGCATGTCACATCAAGTTCATCCTTTTTTTTCTTTTCTCTTTTTCTCTCAACAAAAACAGCTAATTGTCACTGTTCCTTTGTAACACAGCAATGTGCAAAAAAACAAAACAAAAAAACCCCCCTTGCCTGATAGACTGCTAATGCTAATGGCCATTAGACATGTTTTTTTAGACCAGCCCCCCCATGTTACATTGAGCACCAAGCACCAGGTTTTCATTCTGGCCATAATACATATATCATACAGCAGACTACAAGAATGGGTCTGGTTTAATTAAATAGGTGGAGGGCCTGAATAGCTACTGCATTGAGAGCCATTGTAAATGATAAAAGAATAAATACTCCCTGAAAATGAATGATCAATTGGAACCTGTGCAATGTTTTTCCCTGATAAAATCCCTTGATTTACGATCAAGTGACCCCGCATAAACTTCTGACAAATTTTTTATATTAAGTTACCTTCAAGGCGAGTAAATTCCAACAAATAAGCTCTTTCCAAACACACTTATTCTGAAAAATATCAGTAAATTTTCCATCCATATCCCAAAGCAAACGGCATCCTTATGTGGAGGGAAAATGGTGAATTGCACTCAATACTTCGATATTTCAGGCACATCAAAGAAGGACTCACATAAATCGTCCCAGCTTTGTTGCTAATAATCCTGACCCTTTAGAAGCCATCTGACCAAACATTTCTCCGTGCTCATACTTCCTGTGTCCATTTGTCCTACGGATTATGAACACGGCCCATTGTGAAAAAATGAGGGTAAAAATAGAAAAGTGTGCCAGCTTCATCACTGAATTGTCCATTTTTTGTTACTCTCCGAGAGAGCTACTTGCCGTTTGTATTGATTTTGTGGTGCTAGCTGCTGAGTGGCCCTGCAGGGAGTTTTTTTTCTCATGCAGATTTTATTTTTTATGATTGAATTGGTTATGTCCCTTTCTCTGCAGGCTATTGTGACATCATTTTTTTTTTTCAAGGTCCGGTTTAAGAAAACTTCTCCAAGCCCTATCTATTTCTCAATGTTCTTCCTTTAAAATTCTTATGTAATCCCATTTTGAAAATAAATATATCAAATGAATAGAAAATCCTCATATACTCCACCGAGACAATTAATAAACTTTACGATCCATACCGGGGGAAATACATAAACAGCAAAAAAGCACGCAATGTTGTCATTTACAAATTCTTATCAGGGAATTGGATGTGTTACATTGACTGCATATAGAAAAATTTAATAATTTCGGAGTACAGGTATGCAAACATTGGTGTAAAAATTCCTTGAGCAACCTGTTTTGGCAGCACAAATACAGTTAAAGGTTGCATTTGCACTTAGAAATTGATTTTTCTTCACGAGCGAGAGGAAATCTCTGCATTTCTTTTGCTGCGGAAATCTGTGTGATTTACTGGAATGAGAGCATTACAGGGCTTCTGCGTATAAATAATTAAAGCATTAGCCTTATAATGTATATGTAATCTTTGCTATGAGTCCTTCATTATCCATACCTTGACAAAAGGATGCTTTGCTATAATTAAAAATTTAAAAAAGATGGCTGCAGACATGCTACTTAAGTACTTCTTTTATTTAAAGTTCTTTTCATCCTTTGGTGAAAACGGGAAAATAAAAAAACAGAGAAGAGTTAAAGAGACTTCTTAGTTGGGTTCTGACTTTTAATTAGGAACTACACTTAAAAAACTCTCCTCTTCGTTTGGGAAGTCATTCAGCTACTAAGTCTTGATCTTTAAATTGTATATGAGCAACAATTTAATTAAAATGCACAGCTTTGGAAAAGAAAAAAAAATCACCATGTCACACTCTTTAAGTACAAAATGATGAGAGACTCGTTTTCAATGCTAGATCCTCTTTAACAGCAGGCAGGCAATGAAATTGGATTGTCCTGATATAGATCTACATCAGAAGTTTGACTGGTACATTTCAGTATATAAATATGAAAAGTGGTGCAAATTTTATCACAGTTTTACATCAAGTGCAAACGCTTGACAACATGGAGGCAATCTCTTCAATTTTTTTTTTTAATTCCTGGCAGTTTGTTTTGTTAGAAATTGTTCGCAAAGGCTGGGGATTTGTCAGAGAAAACTCACTGCACTGCATGCAGGAATAGATAAACAGAGAAACATTCACGATCTTAACTGATAACCTCAATATACGGCTGACAACTCATCGACATAAAGTTTTATTCAAATCACTGACCACAACAGATTTTGAAGCTTTGCCGAGAACATCCACACATCTTCCCAGTACAACTGAAGCACCTCTAAAAAATGCCAATTTGTGAGGGCATGCTCTCTCTCTCTCTCTCTCTCTCTGGAAAGGATAAAGTGATTCTGTAGAAAAAGCTTACCAGTTATAATCTTTCATAAACCAGATTAATAAGTAAATTAAGAGATTCCTACAGTTTCATTTTCTCCTCCTAAACAAAATCTCTCAATGAAGTACAGTAAGGTCCTGTGGTTTTTATGAGATTATAGGACTTTCATACAAGCAGATGGGCACACATAGCACCCAACTCAAGTAAGACGGAATAAAATATCAGCAAATTTCTGGGTGAATCGGAACAACAAACACATACCAGGCAACAAATTTCTTATCTTCCACAAGTCAGAAACATGAATAATACACAGTCTTACTGACCACAGAGACTGCTGATCACTGAATGCTGAGATAAATATCGACTGACGGAAGGGGGTAACAAAATTACAAGGCTGCATTGCAGTACGACTAGTCTCCCCAAACTTTTTGCATATGTGGTCAACTAGCCATGTAAACACGAGAGCCAAGATTAATGCTTTTACACCCAAAGTCCCCTAATTAGCCTTTAAAAATCTATCTGTTCTCCAATGATACCAAGTTGATTGACACCCCCCTTTTTTTTTTGGCTTCTGTATTGTTTGCAAGATTTTTAAGATTTACTAAAAGTACAAATTGGCCGACATTGGTGGTCTAACTGTAAATGTAACATTCATATATAAGTAAGTAAAGTCTTAAAGGTCCAAGTTAAGGATCTCCTATTTTGTGTTCTGGAAGAATACAGATATTGACTAGGTCTGCAGAATTAAGTCTTTTTTTCTCGCACTTCTCGTGTCAACACCTCATATCGTGGTCTAATTACAGTTTAACATGTAAATGCATTTTGTTCCAAACCAGGGCTAAACAAGAATATCTTTTTTCCATGCTTCGAAAAAAATTTGTCGGGGTTCAAATTACATGTACAGCTTACAAGAATATAATTTCCCTTACATTAACTTACCTCTACCAAAATCAGATGGTGTAATATATCCCAGAATATATTCAGTAAAATCCCATTTAAAAAAAAAAAATTCACTTCTTCTGACTGGCGCTTTTTAGTATGCATGCACACAAAATCACTGTAAGGTTTCTGCAGAAAAAGATATTTTTTTCTCCCCAGAAGGAAAAATCTGTCAGGACTAAAAATGTGTGTCAAAGTCCCAAATCCGGTGTTTAGATCTGGAATAAAAAAGAAATAAATTTTCAGCAAAACATGGCAGATAAGGTAAAAGCGATCTATAAACAAGCCCAAGATAAAATACTTAAATAAAAAACACCCTTGCACAATCAGAGAAAAATACCATCTCTTTGTAGGCTACAATAAAATTATTACCACCACCACAGAAGTTATGGGTAGCTTATTGAGGGGAAAATTCATTTGATTGCTATAAAATTGTAACTCTTTTTGGCCTGATTGCACATAACAAATTAATTCTCTTGCAACATCTGAATCCCTTTTAACTGGGAGGAGAAAACTCTGTAATAAAAGCACTCACATTTTGATTTTAATCACCACCACTGTAAACTCTCGCTGAACCTTCTCTAGCTCCTTGTTCCTAATCAACAACTCTTTGTAATATTTCCAATCAAAATATGTCATAAAAGAAATTTTTTTCCACCTGATCAATTCCAAAGAAATAATCCCTTGCAGCACATGTTCACATCATATAATGGTCAGCAAATCAATGTCTACCAAAGAGCAAAAAAAAAAGTTTTCTACCACCCTCTTCTTTTGCTTGCCAACTCTGGGCATAAATACCTATGTATATCCTTTGTAACAATATGTACACTTTACAATTGGGCACATGCTACCACACTACCAGGCAGATCTATGAATGACAAGAGGCAATGTGATAGTAAAGGGGCTGGGCCTAGTATGAGAGAGACACACGCTCTTAGCCGATAACTGACAGCTCATCAGCCAATCAGAAGGCAGCACTGGGATAGAGGATTACGGACTGGAAATATGGAATAATATTATGAATAATTAATTCCTTTATAACAATTCACTAAGAATATTGCTATCGTTGAACAAATTTTAAGTAATTTAATTGTATCAATGGAATTTTTATCAAATAAAAAATGACTTTTCAGCCAAATAAAAATCAGATAAAAGTAAAGTTTTTACATCAAGTATGAAACATTAATTTTTAAAAAGTTGCTCTTTTTTTCAAGAAACAGAAAAAAGGTGTTTTTATCAGTCTGATTTAATCAAAATAAATTTTATGGTACATTAAATATATATGCTGATCTTGTTAGCAGAAGATGTACCCTAAAGGCAGACGGACATCGTCAAGTTTTATCCTGTGCTGTAGTACACACAATAAAGATGTCCTGGAAAAGTATAAATATTGACAGTGATGTAACAATATGGTAAACTGATACCTGCTCCAACACCAATGAAAATTTACAGTCTCAATCTAAGTAAACATTCTTTCTATGTGAGAGTTAGTCTGAGCCACATCCACACTGTATCAGATATGGACTGTGTAACTTGGGACAGGTTATCACTGTAGACAAACAAATATGGACAGGCCAAGAATAACACCAAAACCACTGCTGGTCTTAAGACCCTAATTCTTGGTTTGTTGATAAATCAGGCTTGTAAAAGATTATAATCCATGATCTATGCCCCCCCCCCCTTCCTCCAATATCAGTGTGTAAGATTACAACACCATAGTTTGGTTAAATTCACACCTATACCCCTGTGTCAATGTGATAATCTGTGAAAACAATACAACAATTGGATTAATTATTCCACTCCATCTCATCAAGGCTTTGACAAGTTTGTACATGAATTGGGAACTAATGAATTAAAGCAAACACCTTGTTTGTACAGATATAGTTTGTATCCACGATTATAGAAATTATATAAACTCCACTGATGCAGCAGTTTAGCAGATTGCATGTAGATATCACCTTCACTGCTATATAGCCTACTGCATCAATCTGGTTTTTTTTGCCGTTCTTTTTTATAGTGTACTTATTAAAAAAATAAAATAGGCCACACAATAATTTATTTTACATTAAAAAAAAAAAAAGATGAAAGATTACGATTATGACGATATCGTTTTTCAACTTATCAATAGACCCATAAATTTTCATTTGCATCAGCAGCCTTTACCAGTTGTTAACACTGTTTACAAAATCAGGGATGCATAAAACATATGTCACACTTTGATAAACGGAGCTACTGTCCCTACCTGACGACCTATATAGATCAAACTCAGCCTATTACCTAGATAGGTGAGTAATCTCCCCTTTCAGTGGGAAAAGTAACCTTAAATTTCCAAGCACCTGTTAATCAAACATTGGTTCTTCTCGCTCTCCTTCTTGTATTACAATGTTAGGGTGTTAGAAATCTGACTAATATTGATAGGAGGAAGGAGCTTACAGCACGGATTAATCCTTATGTAATTTACAAACAAGAATTAATCTAATCTTTTTTTGCTGCTACTTTGTGTTAGAAGATTAAGGGGGAAATGGCTTCTTTCCTGAGCAAAAGAAATTATTAGCTTCAGATAGTCATCGAAAAAAGGAAAAGAGAATTAAAAGAGCTGGGAAATAAAGCATGTCTGGATGATATCCTATATGACTTAAGACAGAAGTGGAATAGGACATTGTTCCTAGAAAATTATTATGTAATTATATGCACAGAGATTAGGAAAGAAAGGCTCAAGAGAAGAAAAACGAATAATTCAGTATAATCAATGTGAAGGATACAAGTAGAATGGAAGTGACTGATTTTGGACTGATATCTTAATCCATGTCATTAGTCTTTGCTATTCTCCTTAACTCGCTCTTTTTCTCTCTCTCTCCAAGGGGCATAACTGCAGATCAATAAAAGCAGATACCTGTAGCCAAAACAATATTAATTCCAATTTCATTTCCGTCATCAAATAAAAAAGTCCTGTTTGTCTCACTTTGAAGTGGCGCATACCTGTGATTATTACATGATAAGTGTAATTATGATGAATTAATGCGAGGCTATCTTTCCTCTGCTCTGTCATTGCCTAGTAGCCTATGGCTAACCAAGATGGACCATGTTGGCAAATCTTCCAATCTTGTTGTCAGCATGTGTCAGACAATAAAAATCCAATAGGGAAAGCTCTTCTTTTTTATCTCCCTGCCAGGTGGAAGATGCATGAATGGAGTTCAAAGAGTCAATTTTAGACAAGCACTTTTCAATGAATGGAAACATTAATTTGGCTCCCCTGAATATATTGACCATTTGATCTTTTTTAGCCATTGTTTATGGGTTTTGCAGCGAAAAATTTAGTCTGAGAAAGTAAGACTAGCAATCAATTCTGGAATTCAATGGTGACAAGACATTCATTGGGCTGGGGAGGGAAGGGTATAGGGTGGTAGGAGAAACAGGTATTCATCTATATTTACACAGCTCTCAATATAAAAAGGTGCTGAGTTGCAAGAATTCTTGAAATAAATTCCAAATCTGCAGCACCAGATTGCACTATTTGGTTTAATACTGCCAACCCCTCCAAAAAATAAAGAAATTCAGGTTAGATATTGAACATTAACCATATTGCCAAGATGGGATATATAAAAGATATATTACCGGCAAAGAAACTAAATAACCGCCAAATGGAATTCTTGAATTAAGGAACATAAAAGTCAATATGCAATCCAAGATAAATTTATATTGATGTAAAAATCAACGTGCATTGATATATTTCTTTTTTATTTTCAACTATAGGAACATGCACCCAGAATCTTTTTTATTTCTTTTTTGAAAAATGAGTACATGTGGCATCCCTAGAAGTTAAAGCTGATAATAATGATCTGATCTTTACTTGAGGGTCCAAAGCTGGCAAAGAAAAATGAACTAGAGAAGGCCTGAAGCCAGTTCTATGCAATGAAAAATTAGACTAATGGTTGTTAAAAATCAGATACCCATTCAAGTGTCAAATCTACTAATGTTTCGACTTATTTAATAACAGTGCACATTATGTAGTATGATTTATATTGAAATTTATGGATTTTTTAAAAAAGGGATATGTAATTTTGTTAACATTACAATTTTTAAGACATGTTTTTGTAATTCTTTTGACATTTGCACTACAGGATATGTCAACATGCATGCCAGGCATCTACAGTTTTGTACATTACTGTTAATCATGATTTATATGTTACTTACATAATTTTAATCTGAAAATTATTTTTGATTATTTAATTTCTAATCTGCATCAATATCATTTACATTCGTGTCAGTTTTTAACACCTTTTTAAAACTATTCTGGGCTGTCATACCTGTAGAAAGATTGGAGGGGAAGGTGAGGAAGAGGGGGTTGAGGGGGTATGGAGTTTAACTTAATTAATATTGTTAAGAATATTTTAAAAAATTTTATTAATTCAAATTACTTTAAAATCTTTTAATCTATTTTTTAAAAAGACTAATATACACATTTGAATTACTATTTCTGCTTTTAAGGGTCATGAAATTTTTTTTAAATTAAAATTTGATTGTTCACATTCACATTTCTAAAAGTTGAATGATTCATATTATTTTTTTAAAATATCAAAGCAATGTTCACAAGTGAAAGGAGATTTTTACAATACAGAGAGAGAGAGAGAGAGAGAGAGAGAGAGAGAAAGCAAGGTCACAATTCTATTAGAATTTTTCATTTAATATATCAATTTTATTTCTACAATGATAAAAGTAAAAGTATACATATATCAGTATGGAAAAGTGTCAAACTGAGGCATTTCCTTTTTAACTGTGAATACATGTACATGAATTGGCTACCAATTATTCATGAAAAACAAACTTTCATACAATTCCAGTGACAAGCATTAAATTAACAGTTTCTACTTTTCTCGCCTTATTCATGACACACACACATTACATTATATACATGCATACATACTCACAAAGCCTAGAATCTCTTGGCACCCTGTAAAGCATCGGTGGGTGGTAGCAGCATGCTCTGAAAGATGTGATGCTGTTACTAACTGGGGAGCATTCCCGCTTACATAATGACCTGGCATGTCATCAAATCAAACTCAGGAGTAACACCTCCAGTATAAATAAATCTGCAGCCATTATCACCGATGACTGACTTTCTTTACCCCTTCACTGTGTTCACCACATGTAGCTGTTGTTTTGGAAAGTAGACATATTAGAGATAGCTGACTAAATTGTAACAGGACTCTCCAACCCTAACCATCCCCCACCCCCCCAACCCACCTCTCTAACAAAAATTAGAAAAAGGAGACAATAACTATAAAATTAAATAATAAGTTTAAAAAAAAAATTGATCCATGGTATACAAAAAAATTACATTTGGATTCTATTTTAATGTGTTCTTTTTCATAAAAAAGTACCCCCCCCCCCCTTCTCTCCACATCTCTCTCATTTAGTATACAGTTTATGAAAAGAGCTTATAATACATCAATTTTATATACAATTTACTTTATTGATCTGGGTGTCTAGCCAGTATCTGCAAATTATATCAACAATCATCGAGAGGTCTCTATGATATTATTTGGCATAAATCACCTTTTACCATTTCCTTCATGTAATTACTTCTGCTAAGAAGGTTTCCTAACTTTTCACATTTTCTGCCAAAACAATTAGACATGGACTAGAACTATTTGTAAACTTCTTACACTCTAAACATACTTCAAATGTCCATTTTCCCCAATCTATCATCATAATACACTCATGGTCAACTTTTACAAGTTTCACATTTTCCATCATGCAATCCCATTAAAGAAATTAGGTGTCTATTATCAATAAAAAATCAAAAATTATGTTCATAATTTAGAGTGAAAAATAATAGCTATGAACACATGTATAGTTTACATGTATATATAAGCACATCACTGATCATGGTGGGTCTTCACAGATTGCTAAGGTTACATGGAGTAATCCGAGTTTTCCCTATAGATACACACTTTTCCTAAAATATCAACAGCTGCCTTGAGATGTTTTCAATAAGGATAAGCCTGAGTTAGTCGTGACTGTTTCTTATTGAACGACTACAAATTGTGATAAATACAACTTACCTAAATCCGTACCCAACATGATTTCAATTTATAAATTTTTTTAAAAGATCCAAATCCTTAAAAATTTTTCAAATGAATTTTCTGTCAAAAGTGTTTTTGGGGACATTTAACAATGTATTTCTGCCAGAAGATCAATACAAGCTGAAAAAACAAAAATAAAGATATCAAATTACAACCATGAAGTTTGATATTCATGGTTCATAGATTTTTCTTGTTTTGTTTTTTCTAATCACTGAGAAAATTGATGACAAATCAATAAAACAACAATTATATCGCTACTGCGATTTCATGCTAACAAAATAAGCTCGGTGCCAGTGAAACTAACAAAATTTTCATCCCTCTCCCTCAAACATGCAAGCGAAAAAAAAGCTACCTTGTTGCAAATATTTAGAAACAATGAACACGCTGACTAATTAACAGATAATTTATGTTGAGCAGACACACAAATATTTACATGAACACCGAAAAGATTAACTTCTTTTCAGGATTTCTGTCTAAAAAAATAAAAAAAAATTTGACTTTTTTTTTTTGCAGCTGAGTAGAGCAACTAGCTATAGCTCTTTTAAAGCAATAGCTCATCAGAATTCTTGGGAGACACAAGCATCTCGGCTTCACCCCTCATCCGGCTGGAAGGGGATGACACAAGTCTCCCAGATGTCTGGCAGGAATACCACAAATGTCAAGCCAGTCTACAATCATGCACCTTTGACTTGCATAGGTCATGTCAAGGGTCAAGGACAATGGTCTGCTGGTGATGAAATTTTATTTCTTCTATCTACCCCCCTCCCCCCTTCCTCTTCCTCCAAACCACACACACACTTTTTTTTTTAATTCTCCAGAAGTAACAATGTTAGATCAAAGAGCAATTGATTAACAATAAAACCGACTGTGTTAGACACAGCTGGCATTGTTAGTTTGTGTATGTATATGTTAATCTGGATTTGTAATTCATGAAATGAATGCTGCAGGGTTACTATAGCTATAAAATAGTATAAAGTACATTGTGAAATGCAAGCATCTAGATATTTTACAAAAATTAATTCTCCGTAAACAAAACTCGTCAATTTTTTTTTTGGAACTATAAGCTTCCAAGTCAAAGCAATATCTCTAGAAATATATATACCCACCAAGTAGATTTTTTTCAATAAACAAAAAATAAATGGCATATGGAAACCCAAAGGTAAAATAAAAACTTGCATAAATCAAAGTAAACATGACATTATGATTGAGTTTAATGCTAAAAAGATAAGCTTGTCATGGAATTAAACTATAATCCATTTAACACAAGTGTTTAGAAATGATGGATCTGTCGAGATTTTACAAAAAAATCTCTACCACTTTAAAAGAAAAAAGCTATGATTAACATGCATCTTTGGCAATATCTCATTTCTCATATCTCTTTCAATCCCTAATGTCATTTTTTAAAATGAAATTTATACCACTTCCGCTGGAGTTGCTTTTCATTAATTAATTAGCTAATCTTAGTGAACAGTATAAAAATAGATTTCCTGTCTAATATGTTGAGAAAACAAAAACCCCTCTAAACCTGAACCTGATATATAAAGATACTATCAATCATAAATATGGATGCTGAGTGTATACAGCCCAATATGTCTCCCTAGTGCCATAAACATTGCCAGTTAGCAGATTCCCATCCTAGATTAAAGCCATAAATCTCCAATTGAAATTCATAAACAAAATGGAGGTAGCACGTGTGTGTGTGAGGAGAGGATTGCTTTTGCGAGAGATACTCTCTGTATTGAATAGATAATGTAAGTACACTGGTGGTGATTTATAGACAAATCTACCACAAAACCTAATCAGACTCCCCAATCAGTTGTCATCTGGATTGCTCAATCACTTTTTGATGTAATTTTGATGTTCACAACCTCTCCATCCTAGTGCAACCTCTCAAGTCTACATTGGAGCATATAATCATTGAATATATAACCAGAGAAAAAATAAATGACAAAAAAATTAAGTTTTGATTAAAAAAAACAGTCATCAGTCAGTTTTAAAACATACCATACATAGCATTTTCATTTTTAGAAGAATGCCAACTTCTGCTTTGGTTGTAGATTGCTTAAATTCTAATAGCTTAATTTACACTTTGTATATAACTTCATGTACTGGTACTTGTTTTCAAAGTCATAGAATTCCATAACTTTTTCTTGCAACTCTTTGAGCAAGCAAACCACAACATTTCATACTGTGGAAAATCATCATACTTTTTAGGGAGCTCATGGAGTTACATTGATACATTTGAATCCCAATCTCTATGAATATTGACACACTTTATTGATAGAAGTTTACTGAAGGAAGTCTTATACACTTTGTCACATAATAAAATCATGCTCCTTACAAACCAATAAATTTTGGACCCCCCCCCCCCAAAAAAAAAAAACTATGGTAAAGAAAATTGGCATCCAGGGTTAACAACTCCAATGTTTTGGGAGAATTGTGCGATGTACTTCCTATTGCCTCCCTACTCAAAAACCTACATAGCATAAAGGGTCAACATGCATGGGTCACACACTGTTACTATTAGACAATGAATGATGACTCCAAAAGCAAATTCCCATAACATTAACATATGTGGAAAATGAAAGTATTTCATCAATAACAGTGATTGACCTTCTCCAGTCTGGCTGGCATGGTTTTGCTGCCGCAGACATTCAGGGGTCAACTGTGGCATTTTGGTACAGATCCTGGTCAACTAATAAACCATGCCATTCAGGCGGCTGCCTCTTGTATTCATCCTGCCGTAATGAATCTTGACTGGGCTTAAACTTGCACGACAGCTGACTGTCTGCTACTTGGGGTGAACAAGAAAATGTGTATTGAACATGACTGTAAAGACCTATTGCTACTGCATGCTTGGAAGTCAGAGCCATAACGATCTGGTCCATGACACTAAATTCCCAGAAATTAGATTAAAGATCATCTTGTAGGAAGCATTAACCTTATATAACCAACCGCTGTATGGCGCAGCTCAATACCCAAGGCTGCAATGGAGTCTGAAAACTTTCAAATGAAGTTCACTCCTATTATAAGTACATGTATAATAAACCAGATATAAATATCTTTATTATATAAATATGAAGTGATAAGGTGGAGTTATGGGATTGGCTTATGATACATCTATATCCTTTAGGTAATGAAACCTCACTCATAAAGTTTCAAAAGATTTCTTTGAAACACGAGCAGAACTGTTTTGATATCTGCTGATAGTTATCTTGTTTATTGTATCGCAAATAATCGGAAGCATCTGTCACCGGAGTACATAGCTATTTATCGTGATGCATAAAACATACTCACTGCTTCATCAAGACCTCCTTTTCCTCTTACATAAACTTAACTTTGTACCCCATAACCACTTTTAAAAAATGTGAACCCTGAATGAACTTCTTGTACCTGACTCAATATTGCAAAAAGTGACTCAATATCGTAAAACGGTGAATTAATTAAAAAGAGCGAGAGTTACGACAGTTTGATAATATCCTCTACTTGTTGTTCTCAACTACGGCATCACTCCATGCCATGAATTTCTCCATTCAGTCCCCCTCGTTAACAATTATTAACAGGTAACATTAAATAGGCTTCAAAAAGAAAAGTCTGGTCATTTGAAAAAAAAAAAGGCCATAAAAATCACCCACCTGAAAAAAAAAAAAAATCTTCAATGCAGAGGTGGCATTGTGCTAAGATGCTTTTATTAAACGCAATAATCAAACTATTGACCATGGATCGTATTACCTCAAAAGTGACGAACAAATTCATAACTTCAATGTCCACATCCTGTCTCGCACTTTTTTCTCCCGAGCCCATTCAGGCTACAATAGGGTAAAAACCGATTAAGTAAACTATTAGTCCTTAAGCTACCTGCGATAATGGGGGAAGTCGACTTTAATTTACAACTTAAAATGAAATCATTTTTCATTCATGTGTTAATATTCCATTAAGGGGATACTTGGATGAACTTGAATTCTGTAGAGGTTAAATGAATTTTACCCATGCAATATGCCAGCTTAATGTGGTACATGTATGTCTAAAATGAAAAATGGGCAGGGACGTACCTTAAACCATACAACAAAATCCACATAAACTATTTCTGATGATGTAGGTCATATAAATGAATAGAAATTAAGAATAAAGACTTTCAAACATGAATAGAAGACTTGCAGGCTGAGGCAAAACCGATCTGTAAAAGCTACTCTAAAGCAACTATAAATCTATAATGCAACATCTTATCCAACTAATTTGTAAGAAAGTTGAATTCTAAATAATTCTAAATATGAGAGCAATTTAATATATGTATAACAACAAAAACATATTGAGGAAGTTACATTTTTCCTAATGATTCTTGCATGCATAATAAAATAAACCACCAAAGGTATGGTAGTACAAACATTTTTTATTAAATAAAAGTATCAATTTGGAAATTATAAGTGAAAATATAAATTCATGCAGCTGTAACACTTAGTCTCAAATGTTACATACCATATCAAATAGTTTTCATTATATACATGTAACACATCAAGCAAAATGCTGTACCTATTTTCATATTTACAAAAAGAAATGTGAATATTTTACTAATACAATAAATTGTAATGACACACCTGTTCTGACTATTAAGGCAATTTTCAGAGATTCCAGTTTAATGGCAAATGCCTTGAAATAAAATTGATTGAACAAAGACATGATTTGACTTTTTCACCTATGCAACAAAGAATGAAAAAACTCAACAACCGTAATGTAATATGGTGGGCATTTACCAATTCTTTTCTGGCATTCACATAACCCTAGAGGTTTGGCATATATATAGAAGATTCATTCCCAATAACCTGCTACATGTCATGTGTATCAGGATACAACACCTTGAAAAATTCTTGGAGTAACTAAACTCAAAATTTATTAGACCGTACAAATAACCGATAAAGAAAAAATACTAAGTAATTAGTTCTTATTACTCAGTATTTTTCAACTCATTGAATTTGGCTGTTATTATCTGTATTGTAATGTGTTCATTTTACCACCTAAATTTGCCTGATGCTTCCAAAAGCTAACAAATTTATAAACAGTCCCTAATTAATTATATTTACTGTACCAGCTTCAACAAAAATGCATCTGTGTATGGTGTTACCCAGATGGAGTAATTTTCACAATATTAACTTGACTCTTGCATGATAATGTCACCATGCAACCATTTCTACATTTCCCTGAATTATATCAAACACTTTCTCCAGAGACCCTAACGATACATGTCAATTTTTTTCCTCTCTCAAAATGTCAAAAAACCACATAAGTAAAAATGTCAATTCCACCAATATAATTGAGGACAAACATGCAAGGATAGAAAAATGAGCCTTCCTTTGGTCAGACTCTTTATAGCATAGCCTCTACACCTGAACCATGCAGTGACCAAACATTATAAAGCATTTCACTCGACTTTAAATGGCTTGAGGGGTTGTTTTTTCTAATTATTTCGGAACTATTAGGGGTTTTGTGAAACACAGTTCTCAAATTTACAAGTCTCTGTTTCCTGCTCAACTTTAAGCAGACGTGAAAGAGATTTACAGTGATAAAGA
>WFKH01011581.1:35185695-35220205 GCA_016163765.1 Magallana hongkongensis | reverse complement strand
CAGTAAATAGCCACAGGTGCAACTCAAAAAGCCATTAAGCCAAAAGGTTTACTTAGTGCACTTGGGAGAAATTAGAAAATGTTACATACAGCATATAGGAATGAACAGTTTCCGTCATCCATGCATGCAGCAATACAGGGAAAGCCTTCAGCAGTTTCCCATGACCCTGTGTCAGATGTTACCACCCTTGTACAAAATTCGCACTCGCACAAAAGAGCCCGAAATAGGCCAAAAATTTACCATAAAAAGCTGCAACACTGCTAACAAATTCAGCCATAAACACAACAGCTTTCTAAAGTAACAGTTCAATCAGAAAATCTATTTAATCAGGCTAATAGAAATTTCTCGCCTCATCAAAGTTGTAAGCTGGGTCAGAGTTTTTAAGTGCGGAGGGTGGACAAGGGCAATGGTCAGTTTGAAATGGAGTTATATTATTTTCTTTCCTCTTTAGTGTAACACTTGACAAGTTTTATCGTTTTCATTGTTGGTCCTTTATAATGGACCTCCTTTCACTGAAAAGGGAAAATCAGCTGTTTTGTAAAACAAGATTGCTGCATTAACACAAACGTTTTATGCATTCGTTTTGGGCTTCACCATATACTAGCTGGTACACATTGAATTATATCTGAGGATGTTCTTTATTAAAAATACCAAGACTTTGGACACATTTTCATTGGATTGTAAAGACAAATGTTGGTGAGAAAACCTGCACCTTTTAAGACTGAAAAAAACCCACTAGAGATTTTTAATGCTGCAGTATCATATATAAGTCATTTTTGATCCATTCCTTTATCAAAGGTCTTGCTGTTTAAAAACAAGACCAACAAACCTTGTGTACAATATTTACCATTGTAAGATAACAAAATAAACCTCCCAAAACTCGGAGATCTTCCCAGAAGTTTTTAAGACTTGGATAATAAGCAGTATAGATAATGAGATAAGAGATGACACAAAGTGATGTGAAGTTTATATTCTACAACAATGTATTTACTGTTAATGTTTGGCACAAACTTTACAGTGTACCCACACAATTTTCTCACACACTTCCCCAACACATCCCTAAGGTCTTCGTCCCCATCTCTCTTCCCTCCTTTCCTTCCATTCCGACTGAAACCCCCTAAGCCTCACTCTGTTAGGGACATAAACGTTAATTGTTAAAATATCAAAAGAATTTTCATTTGCATCAGCCTAGACTCCAAATAGCATCTTAGAAATTCGGGAAACTAGCGTTCATGGGATATAACACAAAGATGAGAAGCTTGGCTTGGCAGACATGCCGTCACCTATGCACTGCGCAAAACAGTACTCTGTACCCATAATACCCATTCCTATGAAATAGTTGCCCATTTACTTTTCGTGTCCCATGCATTTCATCAATTATTCATCAATTACATGAGACCATTTTGCCACTACTTGTAATATTGGGAATTTTTGTGGGTTTTTATTTTTGCACTTTCCGATTATCTACAATAATAAATGCACTTAAAAAGGTCAAGCTTACAAAAATTAACAGGGAAAACATAATACTTTTTTTTATAATCTCATCATTTCAGAGACTGCATGCCCTCATGTTTTCTGCCATACTACCAAACAATCTGATATTACATACCTAGAACCATATGGCAAATGTGTAATTCTGTTAAAAAAAACTATAGAGTGGTTTCATTTGCTTTGTCAAACACAATATCGGTTAATACTGGCCCCAAGGGTTAATGTTTTTATCTTGCAAAAGAATTATTTGAATAATTGAAAAAAACCTCAAATTTTCGATAAAAATGTCAAAAGTTCCTATCACCATCTAGGCAGGGGGGTATTGCAAGGGCTTTTAGACATGGCTTTTTCTCCCTCTTTTTTTTTTTTTTTTGATGTTTAAGATCTCCACCCTAAAAATGCATCTTGTCCTGCATTTTTTAACATACAGCTTGGCTATGAATAATGAAAAATGTTAAGAACCAAAAAAAATCAGTCCAATTATAGCCTGGTTTTGTTGAAAAAATGTTTGAGATGACTGACATGACTTTTCCCTGAATATAATACAACATCTATATTGCATGACCTTATTAATAAACTCCTATTACAAATTAAGGCAAATCATTAGTCTTTGAACTCAATATAGGACGAGACCAATTTTGCCGTTTATTCATTTCTAGCTGCTGACTGCATGTTAATTAACTAATGCAGTGCTGATACCACCATTTTCTCTCACTGCAAATGATAATCAAGAACTAGCGGTTGAGACGTTAAACGACAACAATCAATCAACCAAGAAATACTTGTGTCAGACCAAAGATAACTCCTGTTCGTCTCTCAGGAAAAAACAAGTCAGTCTCTAACATCATTACAAGGAATCTATTTGCCAACTTTGTCCATATAAGGAATTCATTAGTCTTCAATGGCTTTCTTGCATGCTGAAAATAAAAGAGCGGCAATTTCTACTATTCGTTCTTAATGATATATGCAGCAGGTGTCCTCGGGATATTTTTTTCTCTGCTCGATTTGTTTAAAAATTTCATGACAATTCTGCCATAATTAGGAGCTTTAATTAGAGATTTCTTGCTCTCTTATTTCACTTTGCTTCGATGGTAATTTTCTTTATCTCGTCATACAATCAATAGAATGTATGGACACGGGGTTAGCATTGAAACAGGAAGTTAGATCTTTCTTTAACTGCCACATATCGGGTTTTTTTCCATCTCTCGTGATTAAATCATAACTTTAATTATCAAATGTTATTTCACGAAAATCACTTTTTCTAATCAATAGCCACAGACTTTCTTCTCCAATTTCTTTGAATTAAAATACTCAGAATTCTTTCTTCACATGCCAAGGCCCTATATTTCATCAGATAATGGCTGCACATCATTAATATCCTACTAAAAAATCTCTAATTTCTTCTATTAATAACAACAGATAAAGCATGCGTGCAACTACTTGAGATATATTTACATAAAATTCAAAAATAAAAATTTAAACTGCTTTTTATTGTATTCATTTCTATTCAAACTGATTTTTTTTTCACATCCGATATCAAATTTAAATCAAGAACCTACCCGTACATGAAAAGTAAAAAGAATCAAATATATACATGTCAATTATATCGTTTCTCTGAACTAATACTGAAATTATTATAATAGATAGACTACCTATCCATAACACTTAACCACCAGTACCGGTATTCAAGATATACATGTATATATCCCTTCCCACTCGAGTTCCTTCCTTTTCAAAAGAACAAAATTGGTTTGTAAATGCTCATCATTAAGATATATTTCTTCGTTTGAATGAATTAAGGAGCATCGTTGAATATTCAAGCCTCACCTGACCATTAATGCTCAATTGAGTGTGAACACGAAATGTGATGGATACCGATCGCAAATCTGATTTATTTTCTAGTATTGTACCTCGATCTACATGTCCTTTGAAAACAGCCATCAAAACAAAATGTCTTCATTCAAGTTTATTAACCGGACAAAGACAACGGTAGAAGCTTTAATGATCGAAATTGTCAACTTAAATTTTTGATTTTGTTTGACATTTTCTGCAAACAACCAATAAAAGTGGTGGCGATCATGTCTATTAATACTACATGTTTTGAATGTCAATTTGAATTTGTTTAATGACAATTATTAATACACAAACCACAGGAGGGGAATGTCTTTTAATATCCCCCATCCATGACAAAAAGTGATCACTCTTGCCAAAACTCCATAATGTTAGAAACAGGTACTTAATGAGGCATAGGTCTTTTTACAAGGCTCTGTACCAGATGCTTGGAGGTTTACCAAGTGCAAAAATTGAAAATAGCATGTCATATTTCATGTAGAGGCACATTTTTAAATTATCAGGAGAGAATATCAGCTTCTCCCTCTCCTCCTTTATACACTAGCGGGCCCTTAATTTCACTAATATTTGATATGTCACTCAAAATTATATCACAGAAAATATGATTGGATCACCTTGTGAGTGAAAAAACTTTATCTATCAACTTGATTTCTATAAAAAAAAAAAAAAATTGACATTTCGACAATTAAGGTTCAATTTATTTTCTGTCTTGAAAGCTTGTCCTAACTATCAACAATTGTACATGATTTTTACAATACACATTTTTTTATTGGGTCATTTTTATCATGTCTGCCAATCAAAATAGTGTGGGAAAATACCCTTCTAAATCACCTTGTTAAAAACTCGGTGTTTGCAGGAATTTGACAGATTGTTTCACAAGACAGCTTGACAGTCAAGAAAGAACATATAAAAACCATGTTAAACAATTTGTTCTTTGGGGTATAATTTTACAGCAATTATTCTAAACATGTTTCAACCTTTGAGAGTTTCTTGTACTGCTCAGCATAAACCAGTGATGGACAGATGTTTTTTGTAAAGTGATCTTCAATTGGGCAAGCTCATTGGCTTTTTGACTAGATCTTCTGTATGAAAAGGCCAGATGATATTTTCTGGACTTAATAAAAACCAGGATTTAAAGTTCAATGCATTACTCATGTACCTCAGATCTAGCAACCATTTGATAAACAATTTATGTACAGTTAATATGGAACTGGGGAGAGGGAGAAATCTGTATACAGCTTTTCCATTGATTGTTGTTGAAAGAAAGATTCTGTTACAGCTAGGGCCTAGCTTTTTTCTCAAAAACACTTCAATATAATAACAGTCACCAAGAAAACTTGTGGTTAATAACCATTAAACACTAAAGCTAATTAACCACTAGTATCAAATTCTGAATTTGTGAGCATTAAAAAAACAAAGCACTTTAAAAAGTTATGTTCGTAGGTAGGTAAATCCTGAAATTTCTGGCCTCAATTTTTTAAAAAAAAATAACTATTCTTTATGCCATACAGTAATTACAATTAAACTTCCCGCTGTTGCAATAAATATCTCAAATTGCTCTTTTAATTTTTTCCTACTTTAGTATTATTCACATGGACTAAACAAATATATTTTGGATTTCTTTTAGCAATAATCAAAGTTGAGTTTCCATTTTTATGATACCTTACAGGGATTTACAAGATTTGTGCTATAGAGATAAAAAAAAAAAAAAAAGAAGAGCAAACACTCTTATAATGCAAAACTTCAAATTGATAAAAAGGATGATGAAAGAACATTGATTTTTTACTGAATCTTCAAAAGGTTTGACACCATGAACAATTTCAGGTTGACCTATACCTGTAATCATTGTGACAGCATTTTACCTTTACTGCCATCACAGAATTGACAAAATAAAAACCCTGAGAGATTGATTTGATATTGATCGAAGGTGCCCTTGATCCTGAATTTTTCGACCCCAATAATCTATTATTGGTGTAAAGATGAGGAGGAATATAAAACTGTCCCGATATTTTCTTTCTTATACCCAAACCGCCCATAGGACAATAAAATGGAACATTAACAAGAAGGTCTTAACGAGAAAGATTCAAGAGGCCAATGGTTACTATCCTCATTTCCCGATTTTTATAGGCCCGGTTACATAATATCAATCACTGCCAGTTTTGCGGGTGAATTGAATTTGGGTGGAGAATTTTCTGCCCATATTGGAGGACAAATTGTTCTGTGTTGATGTAATACACAACCTTTACTGGGTAATTGAGGAACCAGGGACTCTACTGAAATAATTAACCCATACAAATGTAGTAATATACTGGCATATGTAATCCTAACAATATCATGTCTAATAAACTCTTCAAATCATTAGAAGCTATTTTTCTGCAGCAATTTTTGGTAGGTTTTCTAGGTATACAATTGGTTTAGGTGGGAATATATAACCAGTTATTGTTAACGGCATGTTTATGGTTTTTTTTTGCTCTAATTTGTATTAGAGAGAAAAAGATTTTGAAGACCTTTTTATTTCACTTCATAATGGCATACAGTTCTACAAATGAATAATATATTATATATTAAAAATCAATTAAAACAATACAAAAACAGGAAAACCCAATATTACTCCAAATGTACGGTACTTTTAATGACTGCTTTTAGTGTAATGAAATTATGGGTTAGCTTGTAAGTTATTCACCATAATTTTTCGCATTTGACCGAACTGTACTAATTTTTGCTTCTTCTCCAGGTAAATCTATTACAGACTGATGAACTCAAAGAAGTGTGAAATTTCTCCATCAACCAATCTATTGGAAGGTAATCAGGCTTTCCTTCTCCCCCTTCTTGGTGAGAAATAAAATCCACAGGAAGCAATAGGGGTGTGGCCTGATGGTACACTCATCCAAGAGCTTATAGTGTCATGTGAATAAGGGCCATCACCCTGCATGGTAACCATAATACTCTTGGCTTTCACAGATGTGAGAACTGGCTATTTTCTTTCTCCGTGTAACCCAAACACACTCCAATGGTGGCAGCTATGTTTTCCTGTTTTTTTCCTGCAGGCAGGACAGAGTATTTAAAATAGATAAAATTTTCACAACTAGATGTTGTCTTAGTTTGGCTTGAGTGACATAATCTATACTTCAAGCAATGTAAACAACAGTTCTAACAATCTATCAATTTCTAAATCTTTCTGCACCTCTCAACTCCTTGAACAGTTTTTGTTGGGTTTTTTTTTTTTCAATTTTGTTTTTTTTCTTTATTGTATCAAAATATATTGGAATGACCTTAAGGTTAGTCACCAAGTATTGCTCATTCAAAAAAAAATATTCAAATTCCAAACCATTTTTCTCAACACAAATTTTTCTACAAAAACGTTTATCCTTCTCAGAGAGAGAGAGAGAGAGAGAGAGAGAGAGAGAGAGAGAGAGAGAGAGATTTTTACATATTTTACAAGAGGTGGCAGGACTTGCATGGCAATGCAAAAGGCCAAAAAAAATGTGTAACAAAAGACAATCATTTTAATATTATTGCTGATAAAAATATGTGACAACATAAAAGAAAAAAAGGAAAGAAAAGAAAAGGAAGGAAAAAAAGTTTCTGTTTCTATCTGTCATCTATTAAGACCCGACCCATCTAGACAAAAAAAACAGACAGATTATATTGCTGCCAAATTTGACAACAATTGGTCATAATATCTGTCACAGGCATCACAAGCCAATAACACCAAGGTACTTAGTAGCCAATAAAACCATCAAAATGTTTACATCTCTGCCAGTGGTCATCCGAGACTCGGGACAACTTTCATGGGCCCCCGAAGAGTCCAGAATGGCTTTTCCAATACCAGCACAATGAAGCCTAAGAAAACCCTTAAATGGACACGTGAAATTAAATGGCTCATGAATATTGTAAGTGGGCAAATGAGATTACAAACAGCATGATGATATTGGTGAAAGATCACCATTAAATCTTAGGATATACTGTCATTAAAATGTCACAAGCAGAGGCTATGAACTCTCATTTTTTAAGTGCTTAAAAATCCGAAGATTATTTTTTTTTTATGTACATAAAAACTTGATATGTCATTCTTAATATAGGATAAAACCATAAGTTGAAAATGGGTTGTTTGTGTAGTTACAAAAAGAGAATAAAATCTAAAATTTTGCTTTCTTAGATCAAACCACTGAAGTCATATCTGGAAAGTACTGTGGAATCATTAAAATTCGTGGGGGCCAATTTTACAGGTTCATGGGCATGTAATTTTGTGTATTATCTTATACTTATGAAAGGAAATATGACTTTACAACACTAATTTATTAATTCGTGGAGGATGTTAATTCGTTGATGAGAGGTACCCACGAATTCCACGAAAATTGAGCCACCACGAAATCTAATGATTCCACAGTATCCTCAAATTTCAGAAGAAATTAGTATGAAAATTCTTATCCTGAAGATATTTATAATAAACAAAAAAACTCTATTCAAAGATATCTTAAAAAGAGCAAATTAAACACAAATAATATCTCTTGTGAAAATCTAAGCATCTACGTAATTGACAAAATATTGATCAGAGTTAAAATCGTTGAAGATCACAAATCTTCTTTTCACCTGTAGCATTGGACGGATGTTCACTTGATCGGGAGAGAAGTCGCTTATGCAAAGTGAAGTGTCTGATTTTAATCTTCTATCTTATAAAGGACATACCATCCCCTATCAAAGACCTTCTTCAAACATCCCAAATCCAGTCAATAAGAGCTTATAAATCAGATGTATGCCCCATTAATCAATAAGATAAACAGTTCAATCATCTTCAGAATCGAGATTTAATTTCAAGCAGTATCATCTTTCAGTTTTCTTTAAGAACAATTTTGTCAGTTCTCAATGGAAATGCCATTTATACCTGTCGGGCAGAGAGGGATATTTTCTTCCCCCCCGTTTACAGGTATGGTACATTACCTGTACGTGCCCCTAAAATCTTGTTTTTAGCCCTGACATTGACGGGAGCGAAAAAGTTCAACGGCTGCAGGAGGTCTGAACGGAACAGGGGATCGTTTGACCAAGAACAAACACCTTGGTTATAATGCTAAAACACCCTCCAAGTCGGTCTTTGTAAACGTGTTTACCCTCATAATGGATTAGAATTATGAGTCAATCGTGTTCCGCTACAGTCTTTGTGTGTTAAATTTAACCCCCGCACACGATTCATAGATTATCTCCCTTTAATAAAAAGTCATGCCCATAATTTATGGCCACGGTAAATTGAACATTTTCTCACTGCAGGGAAATCAAATTCAAAGAGGAGGAATAAAGTTTTCCATTTCACCTAAAGAGATCTACTAGGGCCCTCTGTCAACTTTTCAAAAACTTTTCATTATTTATATGAAATTTTATATCTTCCATAAAAGGCGCCTCTCTTCACTTCGAATTAAGTTGGATGAAGATGGTAAACAATATACATATCCCAAAAGATTTATGTAAGAAAGCCGATTTTTGGTAGATTAATATTTACGATAAGGGTTTTATGGTCATTAGTTTCAATTTGCTGGTTGAGCCGGTGCACAGCTTTCCTTTCATGGCGGCCATTGGTTATTCACACTGCTCGGCAGGAGTCTGGGCTCTTCCATTATAACTCGGCTGGAGAAGAGACATTAATATTTGTCAAATAATATTACATCTGAATGGATCTATGAAATCTTGTCCTCTTGATATGCAGGAATAGAAAAAAAAAATTTTAAATAAATATCTTCCAAAGAAAATTGATTCATTCATAAAATCTCTATACTATTATAGCAAAATGGGCATAATGAAAGATGATGGAATTTTTTTAAGGTCCATATATAGATAACGAGTCAGTTAATTATTATCACGATTCATTTCGTCCATTGAAATTTCTTTTAAATGAAGTGTGTGATATGCCAATAGAAAAAAAAATACCCTTAAATTTTTATTCCCTGCATAATACAGTGAGCCAAAAAATTCAAAACATATACTTAGGTTAATCTTTTCCTAATTTAGATTAATTAAGCTTCTTCATTATGCAAAATACTCCTCACACATCCGAGCAAATATATAACAAAAGAATCTCCGTGACAACCCTTCAGTCCCACTTTGATCCACCCCTTCTTTTTTAACACCACGCCATATCACGCTGCAAGACGGCATGACAGATCAGTCCCATCTCTGTCAGCCCAGACTATTTATTGCTTGCAAACTGCCTCAGATCGCAAAACAACAAACAAATATTATTTACTACCATATGGGACAATTAAGCATTGCAAGTGCAGGCAGTAATTTTTTTCCATTCTCTCCGGTTTTTTTTACCTTTACCTACAAAGCACCTTCATTCTTTCTTTTTCTTACTTGCAGAGGGACTATATATTTTTATGTTTTATCTTAGAACCTTTTTTTTTTTTTTTTTTTGGCTGTAGCAAATGCTGTAACATTCTTTTTCCCCCAAAGTGTGAAGTATTGACATCATCAAAGAAAATAAAACACACCAGAAGAATACTCCTTATTGTTCCATCTTGACATCAAAAGGCAACCACATTCGGGACAGCTGAGGATGCTATGTTCGTCTGCTGCGTCAGTTCTGGGTAATCGTCTGTTCAAGTTACCTCTTCAGATTTCTGGAGGTGTGAGAAACGGCAAAAAATGAACCCCAAAAAACCGAAGTACCGCACAGGTGGATTCAATATCCCTTACAATTTATCACCTCCATTTTTTTGGGTGTGCATATTTCACAAATTGTTATTTTTGGGACAACAAGCACATTTTGCAGTTTTTGTCAACATAAAGGTAACATTTCCTTTCAGACAATTCAAAATGGTTAAACTTTCCAATCAAATTTTATAAAACTTCAAAAACTATATTTTATATAATTGCAGATACAAAATATGTATTCTTCACAGACTCTTAACCCCCTAACAAACCCCAAGTTACCACTTACAATTCCTTTTTCTCCAAATAATAAAAAATGAGGAAAAGAAAGAACAAATTGGCTTAAGAAATAGAACCAAATTTGAATCTGTTGGTGAAGTTTGCATTGAACTTTCTGTCATTCCAAGTGATTGCATGGATCCATTACTATGCATTGATGTGTGCATCAGATTCAATCAACCTCATTGACTATTCATGAATCACAGGATGACCACTGCAATTGTTTAATGGGGTTTCTAATTTCAATGGTGTGCTTGGATATAACCTCTTCTCATTAATCACTGCTTTTCTCTAAAACTTAAGACACCCCAAAAACAATGGGCCCACATAACCGTGAACACAATTTTTCTTTTCTTATAAAATTTCTAAAGACAAACTCCACCGCCTTTAATTAATGAATCCCCCAACCTCCTTCAGAAGTTCATCAACCAAAAGAGAAATCTAAAAGAGGAAGAAAAATTTTCTAATGAAGCTACTTGACCAGAACATTAATATTTATACAGCCTATTATCAGGAGAAAATTAAGCCGATTTTTGTTAATGAACTGTCAAAATGACTCTTCAAGTGAAGAAGATGGAGCCCAAGAGTTTCCTGTCCCGACATGCACCCCGGAAAATGACCACTGGTCACCCGGTGGGTCCTAGGGGTCAGGATACTGACCATCTGCACACCAATCTTAGGCACCTAAATCAACACAAATCTGTCCAGATTCTTGGCAAATCTGTATTCCATTGTCCAGTAACTGCACATTATTGGTGCATAAAGACACTGCAACATGTCATTGTCTTTGTATTTAGACACCCTGTTCTCTGAATTAACAATTCCCTGGACACGGGCCCCAAAAATATTTTGCGACCACTTACTATATTTTTCTTGATATTAAAGTTCAACATTGGGGTAAAATAACTGAAAGCATGATCAACAAAGACTGTATCACTTTTTCTATCCTCGACTGATAAACCCTGCAGACCCATTGATAAAGAACTTAATTGATAAAGAACTGCCATTTACTGTGTGGTCTATGCATGGAGACAGTGTGCCAGGCACACTCCCCAATAATCAAGTCCATTATTTCTCAATAACTTTATAAACACTGTTTTTTGCCTTTTTATTATCCTGACAACTAAATAATTAAATCTTGTTACAAAAAAAATGAATGAAGAGATTACCATCAAGTCCAAAAATCTTTTTTATTTTCAGGTGCCAGATGCATGTTTAAATACTGGTAAAAGCCCCCCCCCCCCCCCCCCCTTTTTTTTTTAAATTTAGAGCAGCTTCCGAACTAGAAAAAAATTTCAATTGAAAACAGGAAGCCTTGCCAGCATTTGTTCTGCTGGAACTACTTTCTGATGCAAGTTTAATTCAAAACATGTTAAAAAGGTGACATTGTAAATGTGGCAATCGAGGAGGGTACACACTTAGAGTGATGAAACATGCCAGAAGGCCAGCGCACCAAGAGAGGAAATCTACTTAATTCTCAAATTATAATGTAAAACAGCGGCAGACATAGTGTTGCCCATCATTTGAAAAACAATTTAATCAAATAATATACTATTGCATCTGGGTGTTATAATGGAGACGGCCCAGTGAAACATGTTTTCTGTTTTGCATTTTCGCTTCTTGCATGACTTGAAATTCAACATTTGATTTAGCACTTTACCCATTTTTTGGATTTTTTTGTGTAATCTTCATCCCCCTTCATCAGTATGTACATTAGCTAGTTTTAAAAAACCTCAAATTGCTACATTATCGTTTGGGTGGACATGCCACATTAAAGAGCTGATGAATGTCACCATCAATTTTGATTATATCCCCGAGTATAAACAGTAACCAATTTACATTGTATTCATAATCATTAAAACTCATACATAATGACAGTCAGAGCCTTGATCACTTACAGATACCTGTGTATTCAAATATAATACAAAGCATACTTAAAATAATGCATTTAAAACAGCTCTATAGTTATACTGTAAACAACACTTTTCAGAACTTTGGAATCATTATTTTGATTTCATTGTACCTATAAGTTTCTAAGGCCTCATCAATGAATTTACATCCTCAATGAAGTGTAAAACACATTCTTTTAATTGCATCTGTGTCATTGATAACATCCAATCTATTATATCACACCCTAATAAATTTTTTAAAAAATTAAGGAGAATTTAAAATTACGTAAGTTTAAATTTCGTCACAAAGTCAAAACTAAATCTTATCTAAATCTGCTTATAAAGCTTAGTTATACCCTCTTCACACTTGCAGACCTTACATAAGACTGTACATTTAACCCTTTATTCAAATTTTTGATTTCCTTGGCAATTTGACACTTAACTTAATAGCTGGGTTTTTATTAAAATGCACCGGATCAAGGGCCCATAACTGTTCGATACTGAAATCCTCACCCAGTTCCTATTATCACTGCAGCTGTCTCGCAATGACAAAATTATGATGAAACACAAAGATTTCCTGCTGAGAAGGGCTCTAAAAACACTGGCTTATCTCCCCTTCATCTTCCCTAAAAGACCCCAAAATTTACGGTAATAAAATCTATGTGCCATAATCACCGAAGAAAGGAAGATGCTCAAGATTTCTCTAAATGAAAAAAACAAGTGGCTCCTGTTACATCATTTACATACCTTATCAGAAATGCCATCACACTAAAACAGAAGGGGAAACGTGTCGTAATCATCGGCTACGCGATACCCTCTAAAAACAAGTTGCACAATATTCACCGAAACCCAATTCCCATTCACTTTGGTTTTTATCACTCTGTTTATGACAATATAAATCCAATAAATTTAATTTAATACTGTAATTTAATGAAAATATCAATTGGAAACAGGGCCCTGGGTTAATGTAGACTTTTATCACTTTTGCATCTGCAGACCTCCGAAAAAATTTAATAAAAATCTACATATAACTTGTTATTTGAGAAAGGCTAGAAGGATTATTACTTGCATGCAGTGACAGACCAAATAAAAATTGTAAGGCGTGGGTCAGAAAGTATCAGAGTGCATTTGAATATATGCATTCCTGCAGTCAAATAAATCATGTTGAAAAATAAATTAGGAAATTATCCTTTATCTACAATGTTATGTGAAAAATTAAACCTTTATTTTTTATAAACACTGCATTGGAATATATTGATCGATTTATTTAGATACATGAGCACGCATTAGTATATTCTATACATACATTTCAATTTTCAAATTGATGAGTTCTGGGTTAATAAAAATCATTTATGCCTTTAGGTTGATCCATGGAAAATATTTGTAAAATACATAATTCTTAATTCAATTTTCAAATAGATAACATGTTAATTCTTTACTCATGGTTTATATGTATCCATCCCAATTAGGCCCAGTACACAGCTGAATGCTCAGCTTGAACCAATCACACCTATCTTAATCAAGTATATCATCAAATGCATCCAACTGGTTCAATTAATCAAACATTTCTTGATATTTCGCGATCATCCATTTCTGTTTGAGCCTTACCTTATCTCCAGTTATCTCCCCTTGATTTTCTATCTTGCCTCCATACAGGTAGGTATTGGCCCCTTACATTCTTTCGATGCAGTCTTGATTATCTCCGACAAGATAGAATGGAACCAATTTTGTTTTTTTGGTTGCTTTTCTTCTGTTTATTCTCTTAATCACGCTCACGATTAGCAGTACAAGTTCACACCTCAACCATCAAAGAAAGGGGAGAATCCTCACTCCACTTCATCAAAACAACTTACATCCTTCCTCAGATACCTACAAAGATAAACATTTACATGAATAAGACAATATATATTCTGTATTTATAATTCAATTCTAACCAATTCAAAGAGCTAAAGAGTATACACACTTCCTGTACATTAACTAATATTAACAGATTTGCTGGCATTGATTCCCTTGTACTCTTTTATATTTCTCTTCCACACATGAATTGAAAGGTAATTTATACATGTATCTATAGGCTTAGTAGCTTCTATATAAATGAATCAAAACCTAGAGTCTCATCACAAAATCATATATCACACTTTGTGCTCTTTCTTTTCCAAGTATTTTCGATCAAGGAAATGAAAAAGTGAGAAGGGGGGTGCTAAAAGAAAAGATCTATTTTTTGAAGCCAAGAAAGATTAAAAAAAAAAAAAAGGATTGAGGGTCTTCAGGCACATATTTATAAACACAATCAAACATAATCCACTTTGATGTAGTGCAGAAAAATTAGCTTTACTAACAATGTAATCAGGTCCCCTTGCACCACAGGTGTTAGAACTTGTCCGTGAAGACAGACGGAACAAGTATTTGCCGAATCCCATTCCCTGCACTAGCTATTCCCCCAATCACTCTCATTATTTGTTTTCAATCAATTTACCTATCTTGTTCATTAATCAAACTGTTGAGAGAAACTATCAGATACCCAGTCTGTTTGACGGAAATTTTTCGAGTGGTCTCTTCACAATTAGCGATCTTATCGCTGTTATTTACATATTAGGCAATCAGAATTTCAAAAATGTACTTTTCTGAGGTTTCCTAATCTTCCACTTGGACCAACTTCTCTAATCTCTTCACAATATCAAGGTGACTTGTTTTTCTTCATTTTTTCTAACCTTTAGCAAATTAAATGCAAGTTTGAATTAAAATTGATAATGCAATCAAGTCCTAGCTGACATTTTTGATTTTGATTTTTGTCCACAATGAAATTGAATATGTATAAATTTTAATTATCATCAGGAAAAAAACAACAAAGTCTTTTAATTAATATTAATTAAATATAATATATATGAAAATATGATAATATATACCTATATAATATATCCTAGTTTTTCCTTAAATGTATTATAGCCTTGATTAAAATCTTATAATCATGGAATACCCCAAAAAACCCAAAAATCTGTTGTTGAAGCCAGCGTGTACTTTGTTGTATATATAGATTTCCACTTTGCTGAATTTGTTAATTAAGTGATCTGACAACTTGAGGTTTTCCACACTTCCTCACCGAGAAACTGTCAAGACCCCTGTTCCCAGTCTTGCATGTTTACACTAAATTTAGAAACACTTCCCATTGCTAGTCTACCAACATTCTTGGCCGAAATTTTTGCGTCCATTTAGATGGAAAAAAAAAAAGTTTATACATGTAATGGAATTAAAACAGGATCAATATTCTACAATTGTAAATAGTCTTTTGATTCTATTTTGTTGTTAACTTCTCAAAATTTGTTTATAAAATAGTATTTTAATCAACATAGCTAGGGCAAAAACCTATACATATACAAATGCATGTCCTATAATGCAGAAGTTACTGGTTTGTACATGCAAAAACAGATAAAAGTATGCACCAAATCCCGAAACTCTTTTTATCTTTTTAAAACAATCTCTCTGTTATCAAACAAATTTTCTGCTTCAAAGACCAAAAAGTTATAATTTGCTAAAAAAAATTTGAAACATAAAAACGGTGTAGCTGCTGGGTCTAATCAAGTAAAATTCTTTAAATAAATAAGTTACAAAACATAAAACTAACATAAAATCAAACAAAACAGTCATCATCATTGATACAACAAGGTTCAATACATGAAGGTGTGCAAAGCTTTTAATCAGACCCCCTCACCCATCATGTTTTCTCTATAAATGCTCCATTGCTGTTTGATCTTCATTGCAAACAACACCAGATTAGAAATAGGAGGTGCAAACATTAGCTGTCTGGCATGCGAACAATTTCTTTTATTTTCTGCCATTTCTTAATTCAAGTCATACAAGAATTAATTCATGACATACTATATTCATCAGGCCTAACATATTTCGCTCAAAAAATGATCTCCCAGGCAATAAAAAATCTGGGTGGTTTGGGATTTTTGTTGAAACATGAACAAAAATATTTGAACCATATTTCATAAAAAATGCACTAATTGGTGCATTGAAAGTTTTAACACATTTGCACATTAGAAGCACATATTTCAATCTTAAAATGATTTGCCATGCTTATTTAATACTTTAAGATTACATGTCAAATTTCAGACTTCTTAACTCTAACATTCCAAACTTTGCCTCCAGATGAAATGAAGAATAAAGTTGCATTGTCAATGTAAAAGGGAAGTAAGGCATTCAATGATTAAATATTGTTTGCTGTTTTGCATCCTTTCCAGGATCTATTGCTTCTATTGCTGATGCCTTCTGCATCAAACTAAGACTAGACTCTTGGTATCTGAGATATAGGAGATATCTACAGGAGATATCTTCTTTTCAATTAACACTTGCATTTTGGACAACAGCTAGGACCTCTGTGCTAAGGCTATGCAACCCTTAATACCTAGCTGAATTTCAGAGCATTAATTGATACCTTCTTAAAGGTGTTGTCTGTTATTCAAAGGTAAACAAATTAAAACAAGAGGCCCATGGGCCACATCGCTCACCTGAACAATAGTTCTTGTATCTGTTTAAATATGAAACTTTTTTAAAGTATTCAAATCTCTTATATTCCAAGATTTGACAATACATTAAACAACATATAAAAAGAAGCCTCCTTTTTTGGACATCATATCTAAGATATCTAAGATATCTTAAGACCTAAAATGCATCGACTGCCCAATCTTCTTATCCTAGGCCTCAACATATTGAAGATAACAAAATTGTAAAATGAACTATACATAAAAAGTGAAAGAAGGTCACTGTGACCTTGATATGAGGATATGAAGATATGAGGATGCTAATACACAAGTTAAATACCGTAACTAAACGTAGCATTGTATTTCTTGAGAAGAAGATTTTCAAACATATTTCCTATATACTTCTATGTTGAACTTTAATTGAACCCATCTTTGGGCCCCAGTATTGGTCTGGGGGGTCACAGTTTTAACAAATGAATTTAGAATCTACTAGTACACTATCTCAGAATGCTTACATAATAATCTCACAAATTGTATTTAAACAATTACTATATACCAGTATATTTGAAGTTTGAAATTTGAACATCTATTGGGGTACGAGTATTAATCATTATCATTTAATTATTTGAGGATGCTTGCATAGTAATCTCACTAACTTTAGCACTGTAGTTTTTGAGAAGAAGATTTTTAACATTTTCCCTATATATTTCTATGCTAAACTTTGAACCACTCTTGGGGCTCCAGTATTGGTCCAAGGATCTCAATTTTAACAATTTAGAATCTACACTATTTGAGGATGTTTGCAAAGTAATCTCAATAATTGTAGCATTGTAGTTCTTGGGGAAAAGATCTCTAAACATTTTCCCTATTTATTTCTATGTTAAACTTTGAACCCCTCTTGGGGCCCCAGTATTGGTCGGGGGTCATTGTTTTAACAATTTAGAATCTACACTATCATAGGATGCTTGCATAGTATTCTCACTGATTGTAGCATTGTAGTTCTTGAGAAGAAGATTTTTTAACATTTTCCCTCTATAATTCTATGCTAAACTTTGAACCCCAATTGGGGCCCCAGTATTGGTCCGGAGTCATTGTTTTAACAGTTTAGAATCTACACTATCTTAGGATGCTTGCATAGTAATCTCACAAATTGTAACAATTTAGAATCATCACTATATATACAAGCTATGGTGTAAATATTGGCATTTCTGGTGCAGTGGTTCTTGAGAAGAAGATTTTTTAAGACACCCACCCTATTTTCATATTATTATCTTATTATTTATTATATCTGTCCGAAAAATAAAAGCGAGGTTTTAAAAACTGCAGGATCTGCTTCTTGCTATATTATGTGGATATTAATTCCCTGCGTTTAATTAGGAATCCACAGGATAAACAAATAGTTTCATAACTTGAGTCCTCAAACTTTGAAGAGGGATGGAGATGCCTTGTAATTTTCACATCTAATATAAAAAATATTCTGCTTTTTTTAAAAAAATTTTCTTTAATCCATACCAGACAATCTGGACAAAGAAGTATACTGGAGCAGACTGAGCAATTAGTACTGCATTAATGACCTGGATAAGTTGGTCAAAAACAAACCAACAACAACCTATATCATAGAATTCCTGGCCATAAAAATCTCAAATGTGATTGGATATTTCATCATAGGCATCACCAATTAGCTACATTATCAATGAATGCCTTAATGAAATAAATGAATTGTGAGGCATACCAATATGTTATTGTGTCTGTGTGGATAATCACAACTGCATTGCATACACCAAAGATGCTGTTGGAGCTTCAATTTCTCTTGTATTAAAAAGACTATCCATAGAATGTCCCCCAGACCAAATTAAGTATTTGTGGTGCGATGGAGTTTAATAACTTCTCTCATTGAATTTATGCCATTACTGATTTTTCAATAAGAGAGCATCAATCTCTTACGATGCCTGAGGGACTAAACAAAATATAAGATTATCAGGGCCCATGAAAAAGACACAACAAGGGACAAAGGGAAATTCCTTCGTCTTTGTTCAAACTTCTTTGAACACCACGATGAAGCAGTTTATTCAATTAAATCCATGTAGAAAAAATGAAGAAAAAACTCTTTAAAAACCCACAATATAAACAACATTGGCTAATTGAGTCGGACTGCAGAGGGTGATGGGAAAATCAAGAGAAATATTTCAGTACGTGATAATTATATTTTCTTACTTTTGTAGTGAAGAAAACTAGCTAATTCAAAAATATGAAGAAGCTAATTAAGTGGGGTTGAACTTGCTTTGCTCTCGCAAAAAGATTCTGCAAGGGGACAAAACAGCACTGAAAAATTCCATGGGAAAAAAGGTTGGCAATGGGCAGAGCAAGGAAATGATGGAAACATCAGAATTATAAAGTAATTAATCTATTTGTGTAAATGAATGTATTCAAGAACTCCTTCTTTTTCTTTCATTCTTATACTTTTTTATCATTATAGTCCCCTTCTCTCTAAAATCTCTCACTCTCTTTCTTGTAGAACCAACATTTGGTAATCAAATCAGAGAAGAAAATTTGCACAAATTATTTCTAAAGAAGTGCAATATAACTCCTAGCAATGCCCTATCCTGAGCTAGGAGTTGACATAGACAGGAACCAATAGTCAAGTAAAACACCTTACAAACTAAGTATACAAAGATGACAACTTGTGAATGGAAGGAGAGGCAATTTGTGAACACTGCCATAAATCTGTAGCCTATAGGGTGATTACAGCCATTACCTGTGTCACATGGAGACCAAACATGGCTGTTTGTCAGGTCACGATGGATTGCCTTACAGCAATGCACCAAGACAATACACAGCCGATAAAACACGTGTTGACAACATGAAGAAACAACAACTTGAAGACAAAAAAAATATTGACAACAAAAACACAAAAAAAATCTTGTCTATTTTTGAGATTTTGATTGATACAAGGCATGAGAGTAGTGGTTGTTTTCAGTTTTATGGTTTTTCCCCCCTCATCTTTTGCTTTAGATGATTAATCATTCCCCAAAATAATCAAACATGCATGTTGCTAATGTTTTCTTTTGGAAACAAAAATCAGCAGATAACAGAAAATTCCTATCTTGTTTTAATCAATCAAAAACCTTGTATTCAATTTACCAGTTATTTTTCAAGTAGGTGTAATAAGTTGTGAGGGTGATTTTTTTATCACCAGCATGCATGTTAATAAGAAATCTGCATGCAGATGATACACCACTCAAATATGAATTACACATGTATACATTCTTCCATCAAATTCCCTCAATTAATCGACTTATACCGAATATAATAGACAGCAATTTGAGGTCCAATGTATTTTGATTGCTACATCTTCTTTACCGGGGTATATGCCTTTACCTTAGTCTAAAGTGAATACATAATCTTCCAATTAAGAGATGTATGGACCGGCCAAGTTTATTATTGGACAAACTTCTTACATTCGTGCAGACATACTCATCAAGCAAATGTCATTTTCCTGTAATTTTTTCTCCCAACAGGAGTTTAGCCTAATGGCCGACTCAATTTCATTTACTGTTTACAAACATTACATTTTCGCAATGAACTAATTTCTCCATTCCTCCTATTAATGATTATCCATCATTTGAAAGACCAATTTCACCCAACTTGCTTGCATCTAATGGAATTTTCATTATGTTGGAATTCCTGTTTATGCTTTTAAAAGCTTCCAGCGTCAGCAATTGCAGTTTTACAGTTGACAAGCTTGCCGCTGTGTGCTTTCACAACACGGCAATCGTAATTCACTTTCCTATCATTATGAAGAAAACAAAAAGTCTACATAAAAAAAACCTGAATCAGCAACAAATAATGCTCTTACAAAAATAATCACAGTAATAACTAAAAAAACCTTGTTGAAAAATGAAAGTTTGAGTCTTTTATTTTAACACACATTATTTTCCACAGCTAGGTTTATGCCAGATTTAAAATGAGGTAGATTTTTATCTTAATTTCTAGCAACCAATATTCATTGAATAATCAAACGCTATGGTGGCTTTAAAAACCATATGGTAACTGACAACAAATTCATAAATATGATAGATGACTTTAGCTTTTTACACAATCCTGGGGCATGCAGATGTCGGGGGACCATAAAGCACCCACATGCCCAACGGCAGTAACCGTGGACCCCCAACAAAGATACCTGATGGTTCAACATTCTTAGAGGGGTGTTTCAAGAAAAAATTATCACTGAACCATAAGCTTTGTAGTACAGAGGAAATATGAAACATGTATATTTGAATTCAAACCAATGTTTACACCATTGACCACATGTGCAACTTCATTCTGAAGCCATCAAAAACCCATTTCAATAATTCGAAAAGAAACCTGATTTCAGTTTTATCTCTGAGTATAACATAACATAAGATATTTATATCAGTAGCAGGTTGCAATTCAAACTGGTTTACTTATTTTTTTTCTCCTCAAAGACCTATCATATACATGTATATATTTGTTAATTTTTCTTCTTGCAGGTGTTAATGTACACTATAACATTTTCAGTTAATCTTTAAATAAATTGATATTACACTGTTATCATCTAAACCAATGAAAAATATTATGAATTTGACAATTTCTAATCCAGCTAATCGATATTTTAATTTATCGAATCCTACAAAGTTGATTGCAGATGCTATATATGTGTTTCAAAAAAAAAAGACTCTCAACAAACAAAAAGTTGAAGAAAGATGTGTACTTTGTGCATTTTGAATTGCATTGATCTGTTTGATAAAGCATAATACACAAACACATTCGTTGAAACAAAATTTCACCACTAATAAATCATCATTAATTTATAACTTTTTTTTTGAATTATCAAGATAAAAGAGATGATACTAAACATAATTCACTCTAAACCTAAAAACTCCCTTCTAAAACTGTCAGTCCTGGCAATTAACTGTGCATTGCTCTTTAGTATGTGTATAATGTGAAATACTTTATGAATTACATCAGAAGATGAAATATCGGAACAATTCAATTGATCTGGCTGACTTTTTAACTTCAAAAGCATCTTGGGAATCGATTCAGAGCCCCATGGGATATCAACTGTTTTGCCCCCTAAATGTTTGAGTTTAACACATTGGTAGAGATGTCGCCAAGATAGGGACCAAAACATACGAGAAATTATCTCTGAAACTCTCATCCTCTCACACTTCAAACTTGAGATTTTTTTATTCTCCTATACATTCAGTAATCAAAATTTAATTAAGTGAGGAATTTTCTGACTCTTTTGCAGATCAATTCGATTAAATCTTCTGAAGGCATGCAACATAGTCCCTCCGAGTGTAGTAGACTGTGTGACTAAACAAAATATATGGATATAACCCCAATTGAAAATCGTCCAATTATAATTGTGGGAGAAACAATCAGTCTTACATCTTTTTTACCTTTAATTTTGGTTGAATTAGAAGAGAAAAACTGGAAAGAAATGGGGAGAATTTCAAACTCTATCGAACACTGAGTGTTTTTTCTTTAGAGAACGGAAAATCATGTCATTTGGGATTTCTGAAACTTTATTTTTTTCCTAAATGATTAAGTCATGGAGGTATGAGAAAATACAATGTAAAGTGTCCAAGGCTGAAAGCTTTTAATCATCTGCAAATTATTAAAATTACATCCAAATATCATATTGACAAGTCAGCTCATTATTTCTTACCAACATGACTCCGATGACAAAACCCCTACAGACTTGGCTGGTAGCACTTAGCCTAGTGGACTGCCGTAACAAGATTGCTTCAACCCGCTGAGAAACTTTTTTAAACGTCAGAGCTACTCCAGAGTTTTCTCCGGCATAAAAGACAACAAAAGAGACTATTAACAGGGGAAATGAAATCGTAACCAACCTCAAAAAAAAAATTTGTGTTAATCAGACACACAAAAATAAAAAAATATATTGAACGTTCCCCATTGAAGTCTTTTTTGCATAAAACAAAATCTTGTATGAGCACTTTAATAACCTAAGCCGTTTGTCGCACATGTTGCCGATACGGAATCAACAATGCGAAAGCAAGCTGAAGTCCGTACTACACTGTTGACTCATTTTTCTTCCTTTATTACATTTGAAATCTCTTTGACAGGTGAAATACAAGGCTGATTAATGGAACTGTCAATATATAATCTAACTTATTGCAATATATTTGTTATAAGCTGAAAACCAGAGATCCATTTCCCAAGCCAGATATGAATATTTTATAGTCTATCCTGAGTATTATTTAGAAACTGTCACTTAGTAAAACTAACACAAACTATTAGCTCTATGGGAATTTATTAACTCTAAAATGCCAGCCAATACAAAAATGTAACTGGATCCCAATTTTATTGTCACTTTTTCAATGCCATTTCCTGTTAAAAAAAATTTTGCATACCAATAACTATGAATTTTTAATTTATGAAAATTTTTTTTTTTGCAATGCATCAGATAATTAACTATAATAAAGAGAGCCGTTTTGTGCTCTAGCTGGCAAATACTTTATGACTCTTTCATATCTGTATGAGGGATGGTCAGCAACACAGAAAAGACAAATAGAACCCAGTGGTGATAAACACTGCACATGCCACCCAAAAAACTTGTACAAACAGAGATTATGACAAATTACCTTTCAGTCTAGATTAATTTGACTCAAAATACAAGTAATTTGACTGGACATAGGCCTACAGGCCTTAACACTAGCCTGGTCATTAAAATTTTTTTAGGCACATGAATGGAATAGCTTGCATAAATATATATATATATATATATATGATATGAAATTGACCATAACTTTACTTTTCCAATATTTCTAATTATTTCAAAATGCGTCATGTTCATTTTTTAAATGTTATTCGGTGCTTGGTAATCTGTCGTTAAATTTAAATTCACATTTTCTTTAAGAATAAAACTAAATCCAGTTCATCTGTATGTTCCCCTGGTATATAATTTTTTCAACCTTTTCTGAAAATACTCAACTATTATATGTTTTTTAAAGACCACAAGAAAACACCATTTTGATGGAAATCAAGGTATGTATTCAATAACTGCACCTTCAAACAAATTATCACTTCTTTACATAAAACATTGCCCTGCTGTTAAAAATTTGTCTGCAGTTACAGCTATCTTCTTGGACCCAGCAGAGAGATACCGTAGAGTTTATATCTTTAGAAATTCCTTTATTACCCTGCTATCAATGACACAGCTTAGCACCATCAAGATAATTATCATCCGTGATCTTAATTGTGATAACCTCTTTAAAAACGGCAACAGAATTCTAGGTATTTCTGCAAAATACACGACTGCTTGCATGCAAACCACCGATGATTCAAATATTTGTTAGAATCAAAAAAGTTTTTTCTTCTTTTTACTATTCAGT
Organism: Magallana hongkongensis; assembly: GCA_016163765.1. Lineage (NCBI taxonomy): Eukaryota > Metazoa > Mollusca > Bivalvia > Ostreida > Ostreidae > Magallana > Magallana hongkongensis. Next base: position 35,196,187 of record WFKH01011581.1, on the reverse strand, counting down.
CAAGTGCCCGTCAATAAAATGTTAGGAATCCTCTTTTGATCTTGTTTGTGAGTGCTGTCACAATTGATCTATTACTCGATAAAAGTATCATTACAAATTTCACACATATTATACAGGTACATTGTACAGTGTATATGAAGATTCGATGTACCAGCTGGTATTTATTTTCACTGGAATAAAACACTCCATAGTTTGAAAAATATGTATATCTATTTTGAAGAAGTATGAAACACTGAAAAAAAAGAGGTGATCTTTTAATTTTTGTCCTAATTTTTAAAGCATTGGGTGGACCTATTATGTAAGGTGCTATTGATTTATTGATGATGACAGCAACCATTCCAAACCAAGATTACACACCCTTGAATGACTTTTAATTCTTTGGTTTAAAGACCTATCTCTGACTTCACAAGGGAACAGTTAAAAAGTTTTGAATTGATAAGCATCAGCAATTAAAGGGATGGGAAACTTCTCTCTGGTTACTACTTAAATTCCAAAATAAACTGGGAAAGGGGTCAATTTAGGTCAAAGAATCCATGAATATAAGACAAAAGAACAATGCAATCATGAAGGTTTCAACAAATTCTGAGGCTTTATCTAATATTGGGGGAGGGGAAGATAAGCTAGACTGTTTCTTGCTTGCTTAGGTTCTAAAGTTTCTGGCTGTAATACAACTTCTGACAAATGACTTCAAACATACCAGAGGTATGACCATCTCAAAACTTTCTTCCAAAAGAAAGCGATTTTTCCAGTTCTAGATATGCGGCCTCCTTTGACAAAAATTAATGGGATTCCATACCCAGAAAGCCTGACAGAAACAGAAGAATTTTAATTACTATACACCAAGGTTCAGCCCTGATAATAAACTATCTCTGATTCAAAGTTGCAGCTGTTGTCAACAGCCTTGTGCAGAAAGGGAGTGTCAAGCTTGCACTGCAGACAAATTAGAAGCAATTAATTTTCAAAGACCTTTTCAAAGCATCTGAAACTCTATGCCAATACATTAGAATTTTTTTCTGGAAATAAATGGATGTACCCATATACTGGCAGAGTTTGCAAGCAACTGATGGGTGTTCTGAAGCACCATATACATGTGTCAACATGTCTTCTGCTTGGCAAAGCCTGTTGATATAAATTAGCCATATTTCAAGATTAAATTTTCTGGAAATCTGAAAAAATCATTAGTGACTTGTTTTCTTCACCATTGCTGCACATTATATTTCAAGCATGAAATTGCAGCTCATTTTGTAAATTGCAATATAACTTTCACCGGAACCATTTGGTACATCATCACAACCCCCCCTCCCCATCTCTCCATAGTACTTTTGTATGGTGTGTGACAAACCATTAGCTTGGCAGGAAGATTTAGATATATATTAAGCTTGGACTGTTTTGTCATTACTAGGAGCCGAACATATTTATCGGTTGAGCTCACAGGAGTTGCCACAGGACTGATGGAAAAGGAATTATATCATTATCACTGTACAGACTTACAAACACCATTAAAAACTCCCATTTTGCAGTCTTCTACCCAAATCGATTTTCTATCTTTATTGATCCAGCAGCTGTCCACTCTAAGCTTGGTATCAATCTTTAGGAGAGAAAAAAAAGTCTCATCACAGGCATGCAGGAGCAATTAGAAGCCATCAAGCGTTAAGGGTCATCTTCAGACAGCTAAGTCCCAAATTTCATCAAATATGCAATTAAAACAACTAGGTGCTATAATATTCTTGAATGAGCTTTAGTTCTCGAGTAAGGATTCACTGTACCATATGGCAATCTACTGGAGCTCAAGGGGTTCTAAATCAGGGGTGGAGAAAAATTCCATGGGTATAATGGTGTGAGAAGGGGATCATCATAAGGAAGAATTTGGTTCCAATAAAAAGGACAAGATAGGAAAAGATTCAAAGGAAAATTAATCTCAGTAGAAACTGGTAACATGGATACATAAACAAAATGTGGAAGATAGTGGATAGAGATGGAGGGTGGAGTAGGAATGGATGGAGAGTCAACGTAATAAATGAAGGAACTCAGAGCTCCATGCAGATATGGATTGGGAGGAGGTATAAATTATATATTTGATATCACTGCTTGAAGGCAACAATATTACATTTGAGTTAGGAGGGTGTAAAATTACTATCCCAAAGGTGTAAGAGGAGGGAAGGTGAACTTGATTTGGAGGGACATGACAGGGTTGGCAAGGGGCGAGGGGGGGATCGAATAGGGCTGGGAAGTAAATGAATTCAATTCTTTGTCCTCTCCTCACCCCACCCCCTACCCATCCCTTACACCCCAAAATATTGGCTTAATAAAGTGTTCATATCTCATCTAAAATATTTTCAAATGAGTTTATAGACTGTAATTTGTTTCCCTGAACAGATGGTTGTTTTCAAACCCACAATGTATAATCAAGTTTTGTATTAAGATATTATAAACAAAATATCTCTTTTCATCAACCCAAATTTCAACACAATATCCATAAAATTTATATTCAATTACTCCTGAAATGATTCATGTGCCAGCTAGTTTAATTTCACCCTTCCAAAAAACATCATTTCCTAATATAATCCAATCTGCTCTCAAAGTCATGAGCACACATCACGTACATAAAACATGTCCCACCACAAAACTACAGCAATTTCTTTGAAACTTCAATGAAAAATTACTTAATTTTCTCAAATTAACACCTCATGGAGAGACACAACAGTTGCTCTCTGTATTCAGATTTTTCAACAAAAAAAACCCCATAGACCTACATCATCTTTTTCTCTCCCCCTTCCCTTGTGGTGCATGTTATCATGTGGCAAGTCCCATGCCCCGGGTCAGATCCTTGCGAGTGATTGATAAGAACTTTATGGTAATGCTGAGAGGGTGCGATAGCGGTGATTTTACGGTCGTACTACATGTTTCCGATTGCACACCTCACAGGGTTTTCAATTCCATGTCCCAATAAAAGTCTGGACAATTAGCATTCTCCATCACACCCTTTGACAGGTGGCACACTAATAAAGCATTTTCACCAGACACAATCTCATTTTCATACAAATCAACTCTCTCTAATCACCCATGAATTCAGCATCTCTTTACATGGAACTCAGCTGAAATAAAGATAGCAATTAACAATATATCAACTGATATTTTTTTTTCTCAACTCAGATTTTTTTTAACCAATCCCCACTGTATATTCAAATTAAAATCTCCAGTTTCATTTCTCAATTTTATTGATGCAAAAGATGATGTTTTGTATGATAAATAACATGAAAGTTTGATGATTAATTTCAACATGAGATAAGGGTTCTTATCTTTTAAAGGTGCACCTCTCATATAAACATGTACATTGTACATATGGCATCTATAATTCAGTGTAGCTCATTACCAAGAAAGTAACATAATTACAGATTCTGGATTATTGTTTTGTTAGAGGTCAAATTAATAAACAAAAACTATCACTGATATTTAAAACCTCTATATCTCTCTCTCTATATATATAATTGGTGTAATTCAATCAAAATCTTTACTGGTGTGCAATACAAGTATGGATTCTAATTAAGTGCTGAATCGGCAAAAAACAAGAGCCAAGTACTAGTGACTCAGCGCAATTTTCCTCACTGTCTGCGTGACCAACATCAATATGATATAACATTTTGACAGTGGACACAGGCTGAAAGACAGATAGACAGACAGACATACTGCACACCAGTAAAGATTTTGAAAGATACACAAGTAAATGCAAGACGGTAACACAATAAAACTCACAAAGATAATAGTCTGTGTTTCTCCCACTATATCCAACATGCAATCTTACATACAGATTCCAAAACTTCACAGCTAGCAGATCTATGTATCAGGGCTTTTATAATGAAGAAAAATAATACCCTATACAGTTTTTTTTCAAGCATGAGAAAATGTTTCAAGTTTGAAAAAAAATTTTCCCCCCAAGCAGGAGACAGAAAAGAATGACTCGTGGAGGGAAAACTGAGTGTTTCAGATAAGCGGAGTACTTGAGGTTTTTGGCCCCCTCATCAGTCTTAGATAAACTTGTTGTCTGCAATGATGATAATCAACATTGTCAGGCAGAGAGCATGCATGCAACAATTGAATTTATATCAGAAGAAACCACCCAAAAAAGCAGGAACCAATCTAATAGCAATAATTCTGCCAAGAGAAAAACAAACTTTTTTTTTTACTCCTTCATGAAATAGTTTTGTTATCTTTCATTCTTCTTTGGGGGAATTTGCAAAAATACCTTGGAATTTGTGAATATATGTTTCATGACAATTTATTGGTAATTTTTGTTACAAATTTTAGAAATTTCTTACTGCATATTTTACAATTGATAACACTTACCGGGTAAATACATTTTCTACAATATGTTAGCATCAGCTCAAATTAATACTTTCTCTTTACCTTTAATTTCATCAAGATTTTTTTATCAGCGAGTTATTTTTTTTAAACAACTAGTTTTCAACACCATCACCAATTCGAAAAATACAATAACATCCCTATTAGTTGCCACTCTCCTGAAAAAAATCTGTGTTTAATTTTCTTATGCAATGTAGAAAACAATACCCTTGTTGGCAGATATTAGATCTTTTTGATCAAAATACCATAATTCACACGTATAAACACTCTGGCTCCGAGATTCTGCTTTGTCAAGATATCCTTTTCTTCTGCAGACTTCAGAAGACGAAGGTTGTTAAATGCTCTCAACAACTTGGTACAAACTCTGAGTTTAGAAATTCTCCGAACTAATAAAAGAGGTGTAAATTGAGCGAGACAGGGTGTACCAGTAGATTATAATTACAAGAAAGAGAAAAAGAAAAAAAAAGAAAGAAAGAAAACCTTCCCATGCATACATATATATAACTGTGTATCACCGCATACACTGCAGTCAATAAGATGAGTAAATTAACTCCCATAGACTCCTAATGATATAAATAAATGATATCCAGCCTTTTTATTATGGCAATTACAAATCCATTCAAGCTACAGGATTTGGTTTCCAAAAAAGTTTATACAAATAGATAAGCTTTCATCCGACATCTAAATGTCAATCATAAATTTCCCTAAAAAAAAAAAAAAGGTTGTACTTTCATTTCCAAGAAGAAATGGAATTCAAATATCTTTGAAGATAAACTTCATAAGATTATTCAGTCTTCAATAACCTAAACAGATGATGGGTCTGTTGGACTTGTGGAAAACTTGATCATTTTCATAATGAACAAATTATGTTTCAGAAGAGATGTAACTAAGCACAAACGTCCACAACCCTATATAAGCTGTTGGTCAAAAGGTCACTCTAACCAAATACCTCACCTCATAATGGGGATTAATTTAAAGATGTTTATTTTGAAATTGAGTGATAATGATCAACAAATGGTGCATCTTACTGATCTACAGAAGATGGACAAGGCCTATCAAAGCCTAGCATCACCTCAAGTTCAACAAACAAATTTCATGTCCCGTCTGCATTAACCATCAAAATGGTAGAAGGGAAAACTCTTTCCTATTTACTACAGGGACCCTGGATAAACAAGCCTCTCTTGATGAGGGAAATTAAGAAAAACAAATCAAGTGCAAACTTCAAACCTTTAGTATAGATCACAGGACCCTTTATTTCAAGAGGACCAGCTAATATGAAAATTTGTTGATCTAATTAAAATGGTTTCTCTTTCATCTCAAAATCCCATTTGGACAGTTTCTGCATATTTTCTTCTATGGCTGGCGTTTCATTTGGGGTCATGAACAGAATCATTGCAAGGTTTTAATTACATTCAGCAAATTTTTAGAACTCTAATTAGCAGGACTGTAATTCCACATTTTATTTGTTTTCACTACAAGTTCTGATATCAATATCAGACAACTGGATTCCATTCCCTTGACAGTTTCAGATGATAACAATCATTTATGTCCTACAAGGGTTTAATCAAGATTTCAGGAAATGACATTACACAGACATATTCAGATAAATACCCAGTAAAAAGGTAGATACAATTCAAATTAATGCAAAATGATTCAAACACAAATGATAATTTTTTAAGAAAACCTGAAACATCTCTGATGTCATTGATGAATTTAGAAAGTAATTAAATTCCTAATGCTGTTAATGGTAAAAGCAGGTAGAAAGAAATGAATATTGAATAAACCTTTTCAGAATTTTAAAAAACGTATTTTTATTATCGATACCTGTCTGTCATTTTCTGATGACCATGCAATGACTTAGAATTTTTTGAAACAGCTGGAACCTTGAATATATATATTTCATATGAACACTTGACATTTTGTTCATGCAATGTAAGTTAAAAATTGTGCGCAAGTTTTTTGTTCTTAAAATTGATGACCACAAACTATGCCCACCTTCTGGCAAAACTCAATTTAGAAGACAACTTATCAAACAAACTTCAAATGCAGTGTGTGTGTCGACAGATCTGGGGATTGTTTGAAAAAGGAGGCATCAAACGCATCTCCACTTGATTATAGCGTTCTATCATTTATGGATCATATTTCTGCACATTCATCAAAACTGTAGGCTTACATCACTTCAAATCGGTTTAAATCCTTTGATGGAATTTGCCGATTAACCTTTCACAGGCTTTTGCATAAGGATGTGGAAAAACTAACAAGAAATCCCGTTGATAAGACCGCATTTTTAAATCCCCCTAGTCTTAATTTTTCAAAATATAATGAAGAAAAAAGCAGTCAAAAATCGATGAAATCCCATCCCTACCACTGCCTTAGCAGACACTGATACACCGATTTTGTTTGCTCTGTTTAAGATTGATTAAAAAACTTGACGATATCGTCCTTGCTAAATCCGGTGCCCTGGTGTCGAATATCTGTGTTGTCCGATCTCCTATCATAACATATTGTTTTAAGGACGCCTGTAATTATTTGACAAGTGCTTTAGATGTTGGAACGAGTGTAATTCCTCGCACCTGACTACATGATGTGACGCTGACAAAGATCAAAACCATTTTGTCGTTACTGATACAAGTCAAGGTGTCACATACAAGGTATCTGTATGGAGAAGCATTCAAGTGCCTAAAAAAAATTTTCTTCAGACAATTTTTGTCTTTGATGCAACCAATTTGCACCGACCCCTAGCTTTTCCCAATTTCACACATCTTTGAACTTTTCTAAGTTACTTATGCAATGTCTAAAATTTGGAACAAGCCTATATTATGTACAAAAATAATACATACCTTGAGATTTCACCTTCAAAAGAGAATTTTTGTACTTGTTTTTAGAGGGGTGTAATACATGAAGCCTAGCTAGAAAAAAATATGATCCAAGTCAGCACACTTAAAAAAAAAATGGAATTCATGGCATCTATAATTTTTATATTTTTTTGCATAAAATGCAAGAAGTTAGATGTATATCAACAAAATGTGCTTTTCCACCAAACAAACACCTGATCCAAAACTGATGATTTTTTTTTTCCTCCTGCATCTGAACTGTTTCATCTCATTCTTCATTCATTACATCTGAGCGATTCTAATAAGCAATAACCCTTCTCTCTCAATTCATTTTACGACGGCTTTTCAACAACCTTATTTTAATTTCACTGGCCAAACCTACTTATAACACTCCAGTAAACTTGTCAACAATTTTCCCCCATGGTCTCCATCTCTTTATCCGTCGGAAACATTACATTTTATCGGATTTGTTCTGCTAAAAAGCCTCATTCTACTGTCCGTGCTATATTACAAGTAAATAACCAAAACCTGCCAATATTGGAATGATTTCTCTCAAAGCACTGGACTAGAATTCCTCCTGCCTTAATGCACTGTGATTTTCTGTACAAATATAAAAACTTTTTTTTTTCCAGGAAGACAGTTCCAGCAGTCTCAAGCATTGATCTTGCAATTAGCTAAACCATAAAAGTAAATTTATAGCATGTTATGTCTTTGGGAGATTTTGACGAAAACTATGAACAATGGCTAAATCATCAGATTCCATTCTGATGCGGAAGCTGGCAAGTTAACTTGATGTCAAGGGGAATAACTCTTACTCCAATTTTCTTTCTAACAAAAAATCCTTGATGTCCTATTATACTGTTGATTTCATTCCCGGTTTTTTTTTTTTCATTCATGTCACTATTATGTAATTTTTCAGAGAAATCTCACATTTTTTAGCTAATTAGTTTGGAGAATAATTGCAATATATCTTTTGTGCTTGCAAAAATAAAAGAATTTCAATCTCTTCGAATACAACATGAAATCAATATTTCTCTCTGGTTTTATGATTACAAAATTATGTAATTCGACATAACTTTAATCAGAAAATAATTTAATGTTCAAAAGCTTGGAAATGTACCTCAAGATGGAATCATACCATTTCAGTTATAGCCAGTTTCATAGACCTTGTTCATTTAAGGCATCACATGAATTCTGAGTAAAGGGTTTTCATTTTGAATAGTTTCTTTGATGCACACACCTGAACTCCTAGCAATTATCCATTTTATGGGACATCAATAAAAACTCAAAAGATTCTAGGAATCAATTAAAAACAAAAACTTTCAAACAATTAATTCAATGCTTCAAAACTATTTTCAGTAATTGCCAGAGATACTGAAATTATTGCCAGGGGATTTACGTAAGCACAGATTAGCATATCAAAAACAAATCAGCATAACTAAGATTTAAAACCCTCATCTGTATGACCCTCGACTTTTGAATCTAATTTTCTAAGGCTGTTGAACAATTGTTTGGAGTTCATTACACTGTGATAAACTTGAAAAAGCTGCAATTTTTTACACATCTGCATCAAAGTAAAACATCTACATATATCATACGCAGAAAAAGCAGACAAAATTCACACAACAAACACGGAAGGAAATTAATCAACTTGACTCAACTTCTGCTCCAATCTAAATCTTAAGGAATCACAGTACCAGAAAGTGAAGATTTGCATGTTTTTTTGCACACAAAAAAAAACAACCAAAAACAAAAAAAAAACCCAGGTATCATCAAAAATATATCAAGCGAAAGTCTGTCTGAACTTTAAGAGTGCACAGCTATGAAAGAGAAGGAAATATCTGAATTCAATCTGAGTCTGAATCGGCTGTCACAGAAGATTAAGCCATTTGTCAAACAGATAGCAACATTTTGGCAAATTTTTACAAGGAAAACATTGTAACATCAGAGGCAGCCATCACAAGAATCAACTTCTCTGTTTCAAAGCCCACCAAACCACTGAATTTAATCACATACCACCTTTCAGATACTTTGCAGCAATAATATAAATAGTACAGTTTCTTTTAGAGAATGGGAGTTTATCCAAGAGAAATGGAAGTTATCAAAGAAAACTAAAATTTGCAAAACTATCTTTTTGAAAAAAAAAAACCTCTTATCTGAGAATACTTAAAAACTTACTCACTTTCTTTTATTCTTTTGGGGTGGGGTGGAGAGTGTGTTTAAATTAAAGTTGGTTTCTAACTAAAAGATATTTATATGCACAATGGGACTACCGGTAAATCTATAAATAATGATTGTTCATTCATGTTTCCTATGAATACATGAACTATCAATAATCACAAAATGCATTTATTTATAACATGGATTAGCTTTCATAATCCCGGTCTGACAAATATCATCAAGCCTAACCTTTGAGTTTTCATATTCCATCTTGGTCCAATTTTGGTAGATAACAAAAGTACCTTTCTTGTGCCCTCTGACCTTTGTACCCATAAATCTCTGCATCCAATCAGATTCTGAGCATCATTGGACAACACTGATAAGTTCCCGCTATCTATGATAAAATGTCGGGCCAGTTTGGGACCATTACCATACGGAATCAATAGGACATGTTTCTTCCACACCATTGATTTCTGTAGCTAGTGCTAATACAGATAAGAATGTAATGACCAATATTTCAATTTGTCTTCTGCATCAAATTCTGTTCTTTAACAATTAAGGCTCCATTATTTTGTGCACTGCAGACCATTAGGTTTCATTATGTCTCAATAGTGTGATGGCTGTCTGTAGTTTATTGTCTTATAAATACACTCTTGGGATGTCAAGGAGAAACACTGGATTCTTCGAGGTTTTTTGAACAGATCTTTATGTCTTGATCAAAGAATTTTTTTTAAAACAAATTTCTATCATGGATTTTCTCTTGAAACAATCACTACATACATACCATTACAAATCTAAGAGAATTTGGTCTAAAATGTGACACATAATTTTAAAGAAAAATATGAAGAAGAAAAAATTCATATTTATTTAAATTTTACTTAGACATAAGTATGATAAATATTAATTTCTTAATGTAAAGAAATAAAAAACTGAGCAAGTTTTCAAATGAAAGGGGATTGGAGGCCGGTAGAGGAAAGGAGGAGGAAAAGTATTAAGGAGTCCCAGAAAGGGAGAGAATTATAAACTGAGAGAGAGAGAGAGAGAGAGAGAGAGAGAGAGATACTGTGAAAAAGGAGTGTCACAAAGAGAGATCCAAGACCCATGAGAGTTCAAGGGAGCATGCATATGAAACAAAGAAT
>WFKH01011581.1:35165920-35177431 GCA_016163765.1 Magallana hongkongensis | reverse complement strand
TCTTTAAAAACTTGTATATTATCAATCTAAATATAAATAGGGAACCTACTATTCAGCATTTCAAGGTCAAATGAATTACAGAAATATAGTTTATTGTGCAGGTATGTTGAGGAAAAAAAATTATATAAGAGAATGAGGATTAATGAAGAAAACTATCCAATATGTATGCTCATCTGTCCACTTCAGGGGTACACATTTACACACACAAAAACATCCAATTTTAGGATTGATTTTTTTTTATTTTATTTTTTTGGGGGGGGGGGGAATTTTCTCACCGTTGTTCCTACTCCCATAATGTTGGTTGCAGAGTTGGGGTTCTAATACATTTTTCCTTCAATGCTGGTTCAATCTCTTGTTTCCAACATGTACAGGTCTGCAATTTTACTTGCCTGAATTCAATAGTTACGGAATTTATTTTCTTTATCATAATAATTAAATATCATAGTCAATACAAGTATTAGTATATTAATTAGTTCCATGTTAATACTTACATCATTAATGATGTAGGCCTAATTCAATGAATTCAATTCAGAAATACTTATGGAAGAAGGAAATTAACCATAACTTACATCTTGTCTGTCCTAGAAAATGGCCAAGTGCACACTGTTGGGCCTTTTACAATGATTTACAGTTTTCTTCTTCATTTTTTCTATTCTAGAATACCCTTTTCACTCGGACCATTACTATATTGCCTCGAACCTTTTTGACAATTTCTTCTTTCTTTTTTTAATCTTTAAAAACATTTATAAGATTATGGCATGCACAATAACTGTACATATCAGTGATAACGTTATGTACATTATCACGATGCATGAAAAGCGAGTGTACTAGGTTAGATCCAGTGGCTAACGGGGTCGTCTAAAGTCGTATTGCATCGTTACCCAAGTTCTTGAGTACTAAGTCGTGAATTATATATGCATTAATTAAAGACCATTATACTACATGTATATCCCAATACATGTACTGTGAATACTTTACCATTTTTCATGCATGTGGTTGTAGCTTGATGCGCAAGCGCGAAGCGATTGATGCAGGACTTTTAGCTTGCCTGGTCGGAGTTCGATCCTCAGCCCGCTACTTTTAAAAGTGTTATTGTTTTCTATTCCAATCAAGCGAAATTTTGCCTTGTTATCCATGTTTTAAGGTGTTATTATATTGCACAGCAACAATATTGTCCGAATGAGGATTGAGTTGTGATTGGAAATTTAGTAAATTTTAAAATTGGGGATTTTTTAAAAATACAGATCGGCGGACTGCAATTAGGATCTTGATTCAGTATCTGGAAAACAACCAAATATTATCATAAAGGGTACCAAACCACTGGGATTTGTGATAGTTTTATGTACATATATGAGTGAAAAGATTAAAGCTGACCCCGGCAAACCAAGATATCTAAATGTTTTATTAAACTTTTTATTGAACAATAAAACCCAGACCTAAATCAGAATATTTATTAAAATTAAATCTATTTGAATTCTTCCCAGAAGACCTGGATATCGGCAGACGACAGTGGGGATTTACAGCTCCGTGCCACACCTGACATAACACTCTTGTCGTCTGATCATCAAAGAACGACCTGCTAGGTGCAACCGCGTCGAATGTCAATAAAGAGCCAAGTCACAAAGACAATTCGTTGACGAGAGTTTGGCGAGATCAAAAAGTTTATCGGGTAGCAACATTTAGGGTAGGTAATGGACGAATAATCGACTGAACGTCTGAATGCAAATCCCCAATTAAACATTGGTATAATGGGACTACAACCAATGCATCTGACTGGAAGCCAATTGGAGAATGATATCGTCATTTATCTGTTACCTGGTCTACCTGTCAAGCTGATTTCGCCGGCCGGACCCTATGAAATGTTCAGACGAGGGGAATATTTTCCATTAGCAGGGGGCTAGCGTATGTGTGGTTTGGTATTCAATCCTTTCAAACTGTACCATTACGGTTGGAAGCAAGTCGGACCCCCTGTAATACGCTCCGGCGACAGAGGACCAACCGAATTATGTGGGTCAGACATAGATGGATGAGACATAATGATTATAAACGTGAAATTAAAAGTTTTTCTTGGAGCGCTAATGATTCGGTCACTCCGTGTATTTGAGATAAGCCTTATTACATGTAAGATATATGGAAACAACAGTGCAGAAAAACTTATATCAGACCCTGTTTTTGAAAGTGTTGCATTACACTGGTATCTACGGTGTATTTTGAGGGGGCACGGGAAAGTACAGATGAATTATTAAATGATAAGAAGCGAGATAGAAAATTGCTACCAGTCCGAAGACAGACAGCGACGAAGATATTTTCTAAACTCGATTGTCTTCCGAACTTCATTGTTTTACTATTAACCCTATAATTAAACCCCTTTTCAAGCTCATATCATAATTATTCACAGTTGTTTTTAATCAAAACTATTTTTTATTTAAAGAGTGACATTTTAATAATGGCAAATTATTGTTCAACTTTCAATATATAAACTTTATATTGAATTCGATACAAGATGGAAGAAAGCCATCTTTTATTGGACGCTGACATTAGACCGAGGTTAATGTAACCTCATAAAAAATCAAGGGAGTGTGTGACTTGTCACATATAGTTCATCTCTGTGTATACTGTCTATCGATGTGACATTATTGAAGAGAAAATTTGTTTTTGACGCCAGATGACCATGCCAGAAAGAAAATTGACCATGATTGAATTATTATTAAGATTTCTTAGTAGAACAAACAAAACCTTAAGTTGTATCCAATTTTCTTGACAGGCGTCGGTATAAATTCAAAGCGACGCAAATTCTCGTATACGATTAACGAGTGTATTTCAGGAAACATGGACAATTTACACGTCCAATATTTGTGCATTCGGCCGAAATCAATTTGTCCAAGCAAAATTAGAAGATCTTGATAGATCTGCTCGGCTAGACGAACACGCCGTTTTTTTTCCTAAATTGGAATAACTGCAAGTATATATCTCTTTGGTTATAAACTACGTTGTCAAATTCGCAGTTAAACGAAGCATAACTGTTTATCAGGAAATGTCTGGTTACTTTTATCAGGAAATGTCTGGTTACTTTTCTGAAAAATGCCCTTTTTTAAATCGATCATTGATTGGAAATTATCTGACACAGCTGACAGGTTGGTTTTTTCTTTCAGATCACGTTTTGACATCTTTTATATTCCATTCGAACTCACCTCTGCATTTACATGGATTTATTTATCAATAGATATCATAATGAGTTCATATAAAAGGTTTGAAAGATTGAACACCATTACACGCCAGTTTCCAATGCTCACGATATCGATAATGCATAATAAATAGTGAACAAATTAATTCAATCATTGCACTGTTGCAATGAAACTTTTTCTTCAGTATTGTTTTTCCTCCCGAATTTCCTCGTCTGATAGTACTGAAATTAATTCAAACTTGTTAAGAACCTTAGCCTCGACCCGACTCTCATTTATTGGACTCGAATTAATCTATATGTTTGTGTTAGCTGATGTTTTGAGAAAGATTGATTTAACAAATGGCGATCAAGATGACCAAAACTGCCCCGTGACTCATGAAAAACGACTGTCGAATCCCGTTCCCGAACCGATTTAATTACTCAACACGCAAATAGGATGTTTCTTGTCCCAAGAAGGGCTCCGATTAATATGCATATTTATTGCGACTTTTGAAATCAATCAAAGTTTTTGTTACTTGTAACTGTCTAATGAAGGCCATTAATTCGGAGTCTACTCGGCAGATTAAGGTCAGTGTAATCCGAAACGAGACGAACAAGAAAAATAAAGCGGCGTAAGAGAACTTGGAAAATCTGTACCAAATTTGAAAAGAAATTTATACAGAATAGATCAAATGATACTTCTGGGTGAAGGGTTATGTACATGTATATTCGTTATACACTATAGCATCCCATTTTTGACTGAGTCATCTTTAAAATTATCATTTATAAAAGTCAAATAGACTAGACACTTATAATCTCACTTTCCAAATATCTAAAATAACAAAAAAATGAATCGATTTCAAATAGATTATCATTTCAAAGGGTTTTGTTATATGACACAGTCAGTTCCAATATAAGGTATCCCGCTCTTCCCGCTAACCCTTGCTAAACCAAAACGTCATTACAGATTTACATTCATAGGTAAAAATAGAAAGGAAGTATCGATGTCCATCTGCCCCCTCTCTCTCTCGCTCTCTCTCTCTCCCTCTCTCTCTCTCTCTCTCTCTCTCTCTCTCTCTCTCTGGCGCTTTTATAGCCGAATTTGATTGGTTGTCTTTCAATGAACAGACAGACAAACGGACAGAAAGACATCCGAGCCATCTGACAACAGGACTTCACAACACTTCGCGCAGCTGATCGATCACTTACTGACTGTAGAAGCCTCGTCCTGTCCGTTGTCCACTCTACCCATTTAACAAAAATTCTACGTTTAGTAGATGCACTATTTTCTAGAGTATTTTTCAATTTAACATTTTGGGGAGTACATGTTGTTACATATATTTTTTATTCAGCAATACAAAAGTAAAATCAAAGGGGGGGGGGGGGGAAAAAACTTTAAACAAAAAAAAAAAAAGGAGGAAAAAAAAACATCCAACCCGTTGCATGTTGTGTAAACAAAGTATCAAATGCGAGTGTGTTCGTGCGTGGTCCTAATTTGTACCAAGACAATCGTGTTTGCGATAATCTGGAGGAGCACCCAGCTAACTCGAATTGCCACACATGATTAGCCATTTGTTCACCAGCCCTCAAGTCAGCGGACCAAAAGTAACATGGATTTACCGATGTGCGGTGCTTCCCTTATTACCCTAAAGCAGGCTCTGTAACTATCTGACTAAAAGCCCGATATTTGTTTTAATTTATAGGGTAGGCTTAAAGGCTAACCAGGAATAATCCTTCACAATTGATGAGAGTTTCAAACCAAAGTTTCAAGGTTTGAATTATGCACATGTACATGCATGTAAATATGCATTCTTTCCTCTCTCTGATTTCGTTAATTTCAATGTCCAGAATGAGACGTTGATATGCGGTGTCAGTGCTGGTATTCATCAAATGCACTTCTTCTAATGTAAAGAATATAGAAAATTAAAATGGTACAGATATCTTCTCTCTCTCTCTCTCTCTCTCTCTCTCTCTCTCTCTCTCTCTCTCTCTCGTGATAAGAGAGATAACTCTAAGTAACAAGTTAAAGTTACAGAAAACACGTGTGTTTGTTATGAACCAAGTGGGCGTGTCGATATTGCATATCGATTGGCTGTTTACGGGTGCATATAGGGTGATTTAATCCATGCTACGCATGACTTGGACACGTATAAAGTAGAATTCGGGTTTTTTTTAAAGTTATTCGAAGTTCGATGCCACTTTGCAACAGACTATCCCCACCCACCCCTCCAAAATTATAACATTTATTGAACTTACGTCAGTTTTGTTTTTACATGTTGTTTTTCTTTTTTTGTAGAATGAGTATGCATGTATATGAAAGTAAAGAGACTAAGAGAGCCATGTACATTGTACTATATATATAATTGTTATTTTATTCTGTTGCATTCGCGCATGCGAGCTCATCCTATAAATTACGTGTTTGCGTTTTATTTTATAAATAATTTATGTTCGGTTGAACTGGTGAATAAGAACATAATACGAATTTCATGGAGTGTCGAAAATTTGCGACACATCTCTCAGATATATGAAAAGAATATCTATAGGAATTTGATATCTATGGACCGATGAATTAGACAAAATCAAAGTATTTTCAATTACACTGTGATATTCAGTTCGATATGAGAACGTTCGATCTTGAAGCATACTAAAGATACATGTACAATAATTTTGCTTCACATGATTTTTTTCCTATAAAACGTAAAATGTTTAAAACAACAGTTTTTTTTCAACCTAATAATAATTATCCACACTCTGATGCACGTTGAAGTTATATCTATGTACAGGTAAGTACTTTTTTTAAACGAGAACAAACTTTTTTTGAGGTTTTTAAGAAATCATAACCTGGATTGAATCAATATTTTTTCATTAGTACATATAAATATACATACTTCATTGATTTGAGTAAACCACATTGTACTTATGTCTATATTGTAACCCCCCTCTCTTTCTTTCTTTCTCTCTCTCTCTCTCTCTCTCTCTCTCTGTGTTTTATGTGACAAGAGAGATAACTCTAAGTAACAAGCATATAAGGTGATCCCTATTGACCGATAATTTCAAAAAATCAAAGTATTTTCAATTAATATTCGATTTGATATGAGAACGTTCGATCTTGGAGCATACCAAAGGAATGAATCCCACTGTACCTTACATATATATATTGTGATATTTTTCGTCATTCTCTTGTCTCTGTTGCCCCCCCTCTCTCTCTCTCTTTCTCTCTCTCTCTCTCTTGTCTTTCTGTATCTCTCACTCTCATTTAGTATTCAGATTTTAAAACCTGTTTTTATTACTTTAATTTTAAATACAAATTACTTTACTGATCTAGTATCTACAAATTATTTCGTCGAAAAATATCATATAAAATCTGAATGTTAATTACATGTAAGTTGATTTTTAAAGTAGTTATTTAGATATAAGATCTCCTATTGTTTATGTTACGGTTTTTGATTTTTTTTACCTAACCCACAGCATGTTTATGATCTATTTCCAATCCGTTTTTAAGGTGGATCATGACGTTGCAGTGTAAAATTATTTGTCAATAATTTTTTTATAGGTTTTTTTAACACATCAACATTTAGATGTCCTCTACAACATATATTAATTTTGCGGCCACTTTCTTGCCTTGAAAGGGAGATATTTTGAATAGAATTACCCCCCCCCCCCCCCCGCCCATCTTTTCTGGCATTATGAGTTTTTGTTGTTGCAATTGACATTTTCAATTTTCTGAAATAATTTATTTGATGGAATTTATTTACAAATTTTATTCAATGATTTTAAGAACAGAAATATTTTTAAAAATTAATTGCGAGTGATATAAGCGCAACGTCACGATTGAATGACGCCACAAAAGGTTTCATGGCGTATAAAACATTATGACGTCATAATCATTATCTTTGTTAATACATAGCAAACAAGACAGCAGCAACCATGATTCGCTACGTGAAAATTGTGGGTCTGACTTTAGCTGGGCTAGCAATGAAGCTGCCATCATGCATAGGCGCACCATTCCCGCGTCTGTCATTGGCCGATTCCGAAGAGTGGCGCACAGAGCCTAATATATTTCAAACTTACGAAACTGCACGAGAGATGGATAGTCACACCACTATCATTAAAATCCTGGTCCTGTGTGCTGGAGTCGTAATCATAATCATGCTGATGGGATATCTGGGAAAAAAGATGGCAGATTTCCTTCTGGAATCAAAAAAACATGACGAAACAGCTACCCAAAAGCCAGGTAACTGGAAACTTCCGACCAGCGCAGACCGGTACCATTTTCAACATTGCTCATTGAAGATGATCGAGGAGGAAAAGACGACCACTCAGACCACTGATCCAACATCTGTTGTTTCCAAAACGTCTTCCATATTTGAAAATCCTAACATCACCACCGTTCTGGAGTGTCCTGGTCTCTACGGAACTCTGGGAATGAAGGAGTCTGACGTGCTTGTCATTCGCAACCCCCTGTTTGAGAAAGGTTAAATAGTGTGATCTATATCGAAACTTCACGCGTCCAAAGACAATTCTCTTTCTTTAAAATGCAATTCAAAAGGGAATTGAACCTGCTAAAACAATGATTTTTATGATTTGGTTCACTTGTTATCGTCTCTTTTTCAAGTAAATACCATGTTTAAAGCCAGATCATGTTTGACTGAATAAAAGTCCAAGTACAACACCCCATGATATTTCTCTGGGTTTTTTTTATATTTGGATTTCATTCTGCCTAAATAAATAACTTCTCACGTGAAATAACTTTTAAGATACTGCAAGAAACGAAAATCAACAACAAGGCTTTTTCCGAAATGTCGAAAAACATTTTCATAAGATATACAAATCCGAAGTAATCACGTTTAGGCCGATTTCAATGATGAATATGCTTTGAAAATTTTTAGTTTAATTGGTAGTTTTGAGAATATCAAACTTGAATTCTAACAAGTCACCAGACATTATTCAAGCTTACTTCATATGAACATAACTATCTCAGTATTTTTTAGGAATATCGATGAATGCTTTTTTGTTATCCCAATGGATTTGATAGATTTTGGTATGGCTCTTAATTTGAGTTCAAGAAAATATGGAATGCGCGCGGGTCGTTTACTTAAGAAATAAACAGCAATGTTAAAATGTTCACCAGGATATGAAGTTGGTTGGTCACGTGATCAAAACCTGTGAAGCCCGAAGGGCTTCTCAGTAGATTTGATCCCGTACCAACCAACTTCATATCCCGATGAACTTTTTAACATTGCTGTTTATTACTTATATTTACGTTTAAGAAAGACAAATCGTTCAGAACTGTTAAAATTACCGAGATTTTATGTTTACAATAATCCAAGCGACAAGCGGTAAGCGCGTGCTGTGATCATTGTGACGTCACGAAAACGTTCATACAGAATTGAACGTTTTCGCTATTCTATAGGTTCATATAAGGAAACATATTTGCAAATGTGAATATAATACTATGAGTAGGTCGGTAGTCTTTCAAAGTAGAAGTACCAACAAAGGAGTATGTCAAGGATCTATGCTCGGACCGCTTTTATTCCTGATTAGTGTTAGCTTCAGAACAGTAGCTCTACAAGAAAATTTTCCCTGTTGGGCTACATTTCTGCAACTCTAGATTTACGTTTAGGGTGTAGCACGAAAAATCTGTTATTTTATACAAATCCGTGCCAATGATACCTAAATATTTCCTAAGAAATGGTCGGTGATGAGGTGGGGTGGAGGGCGGGGATAAGGGTGGATGCGATACTTGAGATGAAGAATCTGCAAAATCATACTTAATATACTGAGTATGAAAAATCGTACTATACTATATTCATGTGTTTTTTTTATTTAGGTGAACGTAACTAAAATAACATACTTTTTAAAAAACTACCGTAGAATACATTTTTAATCAAATATTATCTCTCTTTTGTTTCCATAGTTTTCGGCTTTCTAAGCTGTCAATCGAAATATGTCGTCGCCGTGAACTGGGAGAAATTCTTAACGATTAAGAGCATCATTTAATAGAGTATTTAGCTGCTCATTGGATGAAAAGTGGGCTATGTTCTAAGAATGAATAGAAAAATAAAGTTTTCTAAAATGCGACCTAATCAAAGGAAAAACCAGTTCCACAAGGACCGAAATCCATATTAGGACCAAATAACCAAAACAGCTCTCCATGATTCGGGAATCTGATGCAAAAATTCATGTATTGATTACTAAGCATGCAATTACATGTAATTTGTATCAGAGGCCCCCGGTCGATTGGCCATATTTCATCAATATAGATAATGCCAATTAATTCAATATAAATTAAATTTGCGAATATATGTTTGGCGGTACCCCTTCATAGAGTTCGAGTTTTTCTTTTAAAGAATTGATAGTACATGTGTATAATTATGTTCAAAATTCTACAAATGGGGAAATGGGATTTCGAAGAGTTGTTTAAACGTCGTTTAAATTTTTCTAGAAAATGAAAATCCGCTGGTTTTATTCGTAAACCAAGATAACGGTACTTAGTTGAATAGGATTAGAAAATATGAGGAAAAACTTTATTATTTCATTATTAATAAGATGTAAATCAGTTTTTATAACTTAGATTCAAATAATAATGAAACTATAGATTATAGAGTATCTCACCAAACGAATAATTGTCGCTAATTGCAATTAATGTTCGCAAAAATTCTACCATTCAAATTTGAAAAATCTGCTCTATGTATATCAAACGAAGAAAATTAATTATAAATCATGGATGTCTCAAATCATTTTAATGATGTAGAATGTTTTTGAGAAGCAAAATGTAGTTCATTTCATTAATTATATAACAAAGATGGATTTATTATAGCAATGTCAGTGTCCATATTATATTTATTGCATCATCTTTTCTCCATATTAAATAAAACGAAAAGGTAGGGCAGGATTTTGCTTTACTTTTACTTGAATATCAAATAGTTTGTCCTTAAAATGCTTTGTCTTCTGTATGTCTGACAAGTGCTGACAGACTCTCTCTCTCTCTCTCTCTCTCTCTCTCTCTCTCTCATATATGTTGTTGTTTTTTTCCCCGACTAATGAACAAAAGGAACACCTAGCATATTTTTTAAAATTAAGACAGAAATACCAAAAAAGGCATTATGCAATACTGCTCGTTTTCTCTAAAACCCAGTTTCATCACGTAATTTAATCAACATTATAGAAATTAACGGTGCAAACACGGCGATATTTTTGGCACACTATTGCTAAATTTAACCATTGTATTTCTCAATTCCCTACCTAAAATGTACATTTTCCATATCTCTGCACATGCTGCTATTTTTAAAAATAAGTTTCTTCCAGATGTTTGTTATTAATTGGAAAGTAGAACAATGGAGTTTTCATGTCAATTATTCTTATAACATTAACGTGTCTAGAGTTTTGCTGACCAGGTACATGCATGTACTCCGCCAGCACCGGTATTCCAAGAGATACTTATAATGAATTAAACCATTTCTAGAATGTAGTGACGTCATCCTATGGTAATTGTTCATTCAAACAGCTTTCACAAACCAAAGGATGATTATTTAAGTTCCATTCAAATATATATATTTCACTGAAATGCCACCATTGACAATATGACGCTGCAAATTTTATTGTCAGCATCTTTCCTCACCAGTACCTCAATGACAGAGGAACTAAATTGTGAAAGTTTTCTTCCATAGACCGAATGCTTTTACGCTCTGAATTTATGAATACGACATTCTAGTGCTAATTTTTTTTACAAACATTTATACAACAAAATCTTGATACAGCAACTCTGTTTTATTATAATGGTCAGATTGAGAAATATACACAAAAAGTTTTCAACATTTCACATGGCGATTGTTATGAACATTCTTAATCCAAAAATCAATAAACAGCTATTCGAACATTGTTGGCACCATCTGAACCTGTTGGGTAGGACATTGCAACCATTGTGTTAGAGGAAGGTGCCATCCAGACGGTTTTTGAAGTGCCGCCATTTTGTGACGTCGACATCATGGCCATGGTTCCCATTGCATCAACGTTCATTATTCTAGATCCAGTATTTGGCATTTTAGGAATCATTTGATTAATCATGTTTGTTTGTGGCATTCTGTTTACCATATTTTGTGCATCTACTGAAGACATCCCTGTCATTATGTTATTAGCAGGCATATTTGTCATGGTGTTGATCGTGTTTGATTGGAACATTTCCAAATTATTCATCATGTTTGGTTCAGGGACTGGCGCCATGTTATTCATCATGTTTGGTACAGACATTTTTGCCATATTATTCATCATGTTTAGTTCAGACATTGGTGCCATACTATTCATCATGTTTGGTTCAGGGACTGGTGCCATATTATTCATCATGTTTG
>WFKH01011581.1:35131568-35156790 GCA_016163765.1 Magallana hongkongensis | reverse complement strand
TGTGCTAAGCCATCTAATTGCTTCATAGTTTCTCTCTCATACATTTCTATGTAAAATTAAACACCCAAAAATTGATAAAGCCCCTCTAGTCCCTGACCTCCAGGATTTGCAGTATTTTCTTCATAATTGTTTATTTCTATATTTTAAATTACTACCACAATCTCTTTAGATTTTTTTCAGCATGATTGAGTATATTCTTTCTAAACTTGGACCCCCTCCTCTATTATGACTTCTCTCTGGGATTATAGTATAGCTCGACTTGTCAGAAAATTCTTTTACTAGCTTCTTAATTTCACAAATTGTAGCTTCAATATTTTTAATTCAGAATATTTTTTTTATCACACATCTCTTATTTAGATCTGACCTTCCCTTTACATCCCTCTCTGACCCCAGTGGTTACGATATGTCAACTTTGATAATTATATGTACTAGCTTGCTTTTATATCAGTATAACAAGTTATAGCCTCAATTTTCTTCAGACAGACAAAATATGAATGTGAAAAACATCCTCAAATTAGCTTCCTTTTATATTAATTTCACAAATACTTCCATCAGGGGCTGACAAATCCGATTGCCCGACGCCCGGTGCAAGTGATTTTTTCTATCAGGCAAGTAAAAAAAATCGGTAGTGACTTGCCCGTGGGCAAGTGACTTTTTAAACTTTCGCATATGTACTGAAAATGAAAGTACCGTATTTTGCCGAATATAATACGCACTTTTTTTTCTAGAAAATTCTTTACGATCTAGGGATGATTAGATTATACACCTGGATAGGATTTTGACATGTTTTTTTCAGGTGCAGCACGGGCTATCATAATGAAAAAAAATTCTCACTTCTGTTCATCAGTACTATTGTTGTTGTGTTTGTTTATCCTAATGTTTAAAACTAATTTAATCTCTGTTAGAGCGTTTAATTGCAAAAACTGTTTTGATTATAATCTGTTAATAGATAAATACTTATAAAATGGCATTTAACATCAATTTGAGCTGTTTATTCTATGTTTAACTTCTTTGAGCTGTGTTCACCATCTCCATGTACGCCGCCATTACTGATATTAAAAATAGATGTGTGCCTGTTATCACTCGCTAATTGTAATCATAGCCTAGATTAGAACTTTTTGAAAATTAAAATATTAGGCCTAATATGATAAGATACATGTACATGTATAATTAGCTTAAATTAAATAACTCTCTGAAGATTCATTTCACCTTTATTTTTAACACCTCTTCGGCCTTATTGAAACCATGGTTGTGAACACGTGTGCGCTTGTCACCTATTATCTCGGACATTCACCTAAGGTGAAAAAATTATCAAAACACCCAAAACTGTTAATAAAATGTTTGTTTTTTGCCTCTACAACAAATCCAACTAAATATCAATTTGTAAAGTGTTGAATTTTTAACACATTCTTGAGAAAACCAAGAGGAAGAGAATGATGTTAAATAAAAAGTATATATATATTATATGAAGAGTATTAAAAGTGGAAAAATTAAAATAAAGCGCAAAAACATCGTACGGTATGTGTATTGTTTATTTTTAATCACAATAAAGAATTTGGTAGGGCTAGTAGATATTGAGGTAGGGCAAGCAAATTTTGCCTAGCCACTTGCCCGAGGGCAAGTGCTTAAAAAATGTATTTGTCAGCCCCTGCTTCCATTTGCTTTAAAATGAATTTTCTCTATTTATTTCTATGTAAAGTTGGAATTTGACCCTTTTAATTCTGGAAAGTGTCATGAAATAAAAAAATATATAAAAAAATAAGCATTTCTCTAATAGGCGAAAAATATATATACGCCTATGATTATTTATAAGTTGACAATACTATGCAGTGTTTTCCCCAGAAACTTTGATGCATGGGGGGAAGTTTATTCGAGTTGGTGTGCAGTGCAGTGTAACAGAGTCCCAGTCAGGACATAATCGCTGCACGTAATAATACTATAATCAAAGTTTTTGAAATCAGCCGGTCCCACCAGCAAAACGGGTAAATATTTCAAATGTCTGGTAATTGTTCTTACTTAATTGGTCAGAATGACCGGTAATATAAAAATGAACAATTCAAGACTTTAACCTCTTTACAAGCAGAATTTAAATGTTTGCAAACACCTTCAAATTGCTTTAACAAGATCGAAGTTTACAAGCATTGTAAGGGTGGGCTAATTAACAAAATAATGATAGATAATAATGATATTAAGGTCTCCGACTGCTACTAACCGACAGCTATGATTTTCAATATATTTTTCATTGAAGAACTATGTTTTAATTTCAATAATAATAAATAATGACAAATTTAAAACCTAATCTTTAGGGGGTAAATTTCTATTCTTTTTTATGTTTCGTCATTTAGTGCGACCGTACTCCGTAAACAATATGGCTCCTGCCAACCACAAGAAGCAGTCTCTGGTTTAGTTTGACTTTTACTTCATGAGAAAATTAGACGGATTTTGAAATATTTGTTCAACATTTTCAAGGAAAAATAGAAACGCAAATTACTTGATCCAATATCCTGCCCATTAAACACACATAATAGATATAATTATTATAATAAAATTTTTATATAAACTGTGCTTACATTTTCGATGCTTAAAAATATTAAGAAAGAGTGGAGATTTGGGAGTTATCTCTACTTATAAATTTAATTCTTCAGTTTTTTTTATTTGAAAGTCAAATATGGACCTGTGAATATCTGTTCAGACTGGTAAATTTCATCAAATCACTGGTCCACTTGAATGACCGGTGATTTTTTTTTTTCATTTCAAAAACTCTGTATAATTGTTTGATAAAATGTACTACACATTATGTACTATAATTGATGCAATCTTTTTCAAAATCTCAACATGTATTTTAAATTGCCTTTTGCCAAAAAAAAACTTGCCTGTGATGTGTGTATGTTATGTATATAATGGTAAGTTTGCATAGCAGCATTGATTTATCAAAACAAGAGACATATGCAGAATTATTTTACCTTTTCTACATTATATCTGGCTCGCTCGGCATCTTGCTGTGCTACCTGTTTCATCTCAACAGCTAGTGTGAATTCTCTTCCAAATGTTAAATGTGTCTAAAAATCAATGCAATATTTTCAAAGATATAAACAATAAAGAAATCAACCAAAGCCAACGAATAAGTCATTTTCTTTAAAATACAGGTATGGATGTTTGATTAGTTGGAAACAGTTGAACATTTGATTGTAGGTATTTAAAAAGATAACGGACAGCTCTCAGAAACACTTCATCTTGTTACATCTCTTTAGTAAAATAATAACAGATGTATTTATTGTCAATCATACCAAAGAAATATCATCTAAAATTATTCCAAACTGTGAGGCTCTAGTGATGAGTTCTTCACTGACTTTTTGGGACACAATTTCTCTCTGTGTGATCATTTCACTGGCATCAAACTGTGCCTGTATTAAAGGAAGAGGCCATTAGAAGACATTATAAAATCCAAATCAATGATAAGTACATTTAATGCAAGCTTCTGTTTTAGAAAAGTCCAATTCTGTACATAAGAGAGACCTATTATTTAGCTCTACAGGAAAATTTGGGTTGACATGCCAAGCTTAAGTTCCACATTTACAAAAAAACCCCTGCAATTTACAATGCACAAAAACTTGTACTCATTTTGGACTGATTTACCTAACTACTGAACAGATAAGATATTTTGTGCAAATAATTGATATAAAAAAATCCCTCAGATAAATACTGATGTTGTCACTTTACTTGCCTCTAAAACTCTTTTAAATGCCCTTATAATATCTCTGTATGTTGAAGAAGTGTGGTTTGTTTACATGTAAAAATTCACATTCTGCATGTAAATTAACAATTTCACTTTCTGAGGTTAAGAGAAAGTCTGAGGCAAGTTAATTGAAGACATCAGTAGTAAATTTTCTGAAAAATATTTTGGTAACCGTATTGCCAGATCTGCAGCACCTAAAATTCAAATCAGTCAAAAAAATTCAAAATGCATTCTCCACTTACCACAACTGCTTTAAGGACTTCATTTGTGATGGAGGGTAGAACTCTGTCATCATAATCTAGACCAAGGTTTGTGTAAATTTTAGGTAGCTCATTTACAACAGGTCGAAACAGAATACGTAATGTGATATTAACATTCTGTAAATCTGTAAAACAAGACAATTAAGTGTTAATGAAATGAAGTCCTGATATCCTGATATTGTAAACAATATAAGTATAAAATATTATTCCTAAAAGATATGTGAAGCAACTTTAAATATGTCTTTAATTAATGTAATTATGTTTCAAACAAGCATTTTACTTCTCTAATTTATTTTTTCCATGCTATTTGTTGAAATATACTCCGAAAGAGTCATTCTACTTGCCTTTACTTCCAGTGACTACAGAGACATTTCTTGGCCGAGACCTGCAATCAAATATGATGGGTCTCTGTACCCAGGGAACAAGAAAATGAGTTCCCTCTCCTGAGACTTTCTCTTGAACTCCTCTAAATCTGTCAAAAAGCACAGCTCTATGTCCCCCTTCAACTGTAATAATTAACCAAAGAGATGTCACTCGTACAATATAATGCAGTCATGTTTTGGTGTTTCTAAGCAGTCATGTCTTTTGTGTTTCATAACAATTATAAAGAAATGATAAATATAAACAACAGAAGTAGTAAATCATGACAAACAAACTTAAACTTAATCTAAATCTCTGAACACCAAAACTTCAAAAAGATAACAAATAAAATTTATATCCAAGATTTCTGATGAAATAATCTGATAAATTTGGTTTTGTAAGCATATCACCTATTTATGCACTTACCATTATAAAGTGCGAGGTTTACGACGCTGCCAAGGCCTGCGACAGCAACACCAAGTGTTCCTAATTTGGTGAAAAAGCTAGACATGTTGTGCCAACTCTATTAAATAGCTATAACAAATGATAACGCAATAATATTTCTCCAAGGTCGCTACCACATGGAGTCAGTATTAACTGTAAACCGGAACCGGAAATAAAAAAAAAATGGATTTAAATGAAATAAAATTCTTATAAGCAACAGGAACATTATTAAATCTAGAGCAATCTATTAATAATAGATTAAAACTTATGCTTAAAAATTTAACATGCAATAATTTCTTATTGTATTTATTTAAAGTTAATTTCCTACTCGTAAAGTCATGTCCTCATATAGCCGTGATCGTATAGTGGTTAGTACTTCGCGTTGTGGCCGCGACAACCCAGGTTCGAATCCTGGTCACGGCAGTGGCTGTGCAGTCGCTGTTACGGCAGAGGATGACATTTCTTTTTTTCTGGAACGATTTTTGAAGGATAGGCCTAGCAGATAAGAAACAACAAATTGATAAACCCATTTATAGTTTTAAAAAAGGCAACCCAACGGGCAAGCATTCTTAAATTTCCTGATCCATTCTTGTGGACATTTAGTTCAGTTTGAAAATTTCCCAAAGTATGTATACAGTAGTGATAAATAAATCAAGTTATTTTATATAATACTGTGGTAAATGTCAAGACTTATTGTAATTTTTAGCTTGTTTTCCCACTACTGAACTGAAACTGAACTTTATTTATTTTACAACGATTGATAAACAAGTTCTACAACTTATATTAATATCTCTCGTTGGCACGGATGTTACCGCGAGGGGGTCATTGATGTGGGAAGAAGCTGGCGTACCCGGAGAGAACCCACGTGTCCAAGCGGGCGACCGCCATACCCTATCACATACAACCACTGTCGATCATGGGGATCGAACTCGGGTCGCAGCGGTGAGAAGCGAGTGCATTGTCCACTCCGCTACTTGGACAGCTTAGTTTTTCCACTAATGCAGGGCATATATAATTTGAAAAAAAAAATATAAGGGTACAACGAACAACAAAAAATGAAATATTCACGAAAGATTTGGGTGTATATATTCAGCAAACCCGATCGCTTTGGTTTATTTACAGAATACTCACATTACTCCCAGGGACGTAGCATCAGGGGGGCCAAGGGGGGCCTGGCTCCCCACTCTTTGTCGCAACAAAGATTTTCTTAAATTTACATATAAAAAATTGAATTATGAAGGAGTTGGCCCCCCCACTTTTTTGGGTGTAAAAAATTGAATATAAAATAAGGAAATGAACAGTGAAATTGAATGAAGTTTTTGAGGAAATCGGTATCCCCCCTCCCCTCCCCCCCCCCCCGGATTAGGATTTTCACGATTTTGAGAAGGTTCCTTTTTCCTTTTTTTTTTTTTTTATTTGCTTGTCAAGATTTTTTGGACGTGCCCCCCCCTTTCAAAAACTACGTGCCTGACTCCAACTTTTCGACTGAATTGTATAATTTTGAAAACACTGTATAAGACGTACATCGGAGATTAAATTCCATGTATCAAATACCAAGTTTTTATAAAATTTAATCCTCTACCTGTTTATGATCTCTCGAATTGTGACAAAGAATGAGAGTAAATTTTGTTTTAAAATTGTAAAATCTGCTTGACAGTTTTTCCATGAAGCAAGCATTTTTCTTCAAACTGTCAGGAACTCTTATTAATCCTTGAGGGCTCTTTAAATTTATTGATTATGAATAAAATTAAACAATTTAAAAACGGCTATCGCCTCGGTGTTGATTAGGGTGTATTGTGTACACCTCACCTTGCTCATTCAAGCGGGCAGTTTGGTAGGCTTGACGTTCACAAGGACCCATACGTGGTTGGCTTTGTAGGGTAATTGCCCAAATAATGGCATTAAGCGGATTCAAAATTACTACGATTTACCAGTGACTCAAAAAAAAAAGCTTTGAATAGCTGCATTTGTTTATACAACTGTTGTTCAGATGGAATGAAATTTGCAACCATAGCGAAGAAATCGCGTCCATTTCTGGATAAATTTCTGTCGACATCTAACCGTGTATATTTCATTTTTTGGGGAATACATTTCATTCTTTTCTGGTGTTGGATTGTGAAATTTCATTTTGTCTTTGGACACATATTGGAGAAACCTAAATTACTCAAGCTTTTTAAATTTACAGCTGGAATGTTTAAATGATTATTTTTCTGCGGGAATCCATTGTGTCTTTGGAGAAAAAGAGTGTAATTAGGTTTTTTTCTTCTGCCGGTAATGGATTTCTAACTTGACTTGGAAATTGCCGTTACGGACACTAAAATCTGGGTAATACTACCGCAGTAGAGGCCTAGTCCCCAACCTGATTGCGAATTGATTTTTTGACTATAGCAGGAATTCCAAACATATTTTGGGATCGATTTTGCTTTCCTGCTGGAAATACAGGTAGGAAAATATTTATTATAATTCAATACATTTTTAGAAGAACGTTCATTTTTTAAGGAGATGCATGTGTGTGGGGTGAGGGTGGGGGTTGGGGATGATGGCAGTCCCTGGAAATCACTTTCTCCGTATAATGGTCTACTATGGTAATCCTGAATTCTCCTTTACTTCCTCTATTAATATTATTAATGAAAAAAAAGTATTATATACAACCGAAAAGGGTAAGAGACTATATAGTAAATTGTTATTGTGCATATTGCATACTTGACAATTTCTGTTCAAACCCTTTTGTCGTGACCACCGATCAAGAATCCAATAATAAAAGAATCGAGCTGCCGATAGCCTCGAACATGCAAATCTGACACTCCATTATATAGTCCTTTTTCATTTACTTTCTACCTAGCTCCTTCAGTTCTGTGTATGTAAGGATTTAATGTGCATTTAGATTGAGCTTTGAGAGCGCATTATGCTGCCTTCAAAGGACGTCCATTTAACTCAGTACATGTCAAGTGCAGTGAAGAGACGCGTATTATATATATGAAAGCTTAATACCCATTCTATGATGATAAATAATATAAAAGAAAAAAAAAGAGATATAAAAGATTTCATTGGTAATCTGAAGACGTTTTCGGAATGTTATGAACTCCCGTAAACTTGAGAAGAAGATTTATAGACATGATGTGCTCTTTAAGACACGTACACAACCCACCCTCTTTGCTCATGGTTCGTGGAATTGTAATCTAAGAAACAAGGAATGTCATAACCCGTTCTGGAAGAGTGAAAGTTGTGCATTGATTAGAATCATCACTATAATTAAGTCTATACAGGAATGTACATGTACTCGTTAAATAACTCCCAGGTGAATTAAAAACAGTTTACTTAAATTTAATTACTCTTTGAAAAAAACCCAACTTTTAATATATATAAAAGTCGTTCACACATGTCATTGTGGTTTTGAACAAGCAAAAGGTACATAATACTTGGAACAACATCCATCAAAACCTGCTATGCTCTATCAAGTGCTTTGTATCTTGGGCAATTATGCGGAGTTTGATATTACAAATCAATTTTCATAAATTTCACCCCCTAACACCTAATTGTGGCCCATGGCACTCGTCCTTTGTTGAATTCGGGTTAGTAATGCAAATGCTCTCAAGCAGTTTGATAAGGCAAGGCATTTGGTAAATGAGGGCCCCATTAAAGATCCTATAAGAGAACCTTGAAAAAAAAAGTATTTATTAATTTTCGTTCTAATGCTAATGGACAAGAAGTTGTGACCAAGATCAGAAGTTGGGAAGGGGGATTGTCCCATTAGCGTTACAATAGATTCTGTAAAATACCACCGTTTCTGCTTGAGTAGCTGAGCGGTTTTGTTTAACAATTCTTTAACCTTTTGGCTGACGTGTATAGATGAATTGACCGATTGTTATCAGCTGTTAAGATTTAATTCTTGCTTTGCGATTGTTATCTGCCATAAGATATGATCCTACCCGCCATAGAAATCTTATGTCAATGAAGTTTGCAGTTAATGATTCCAAATGAAGAAAAAAGAGGAAGGCACATGCATGTACTCTTAGTGGGTCGATGGGAATCTCGTATTGCTCCTCTTTGATCTTAACCAAAACACAAACCCACGCATCTTCAAAGACATGCAAGGATTACTTCAATGCCAAATATAAATATTCAAGCATGATTTTCGGAAGATCAAAACGTGCGCAATGAGTTTAAATTAGGATGTTCTTCGGTGCAACCATCTTCATACATATTGCATGCATTAAATTTAAAATAAATGAAAAATTTTCAAATTTTGGTTTCCCATTATTTATCGAAACTTTTTAAAGAGATACATGTCCCATTTTTATGAAAATGTCTACTGACGTGTATATATTGTATGCAGTGCTTGGATTTTACATTTTATTTGTTTGGCGACGATTATGCTGAAATTATAGAAATTTGATGGGGTTTCTTTTAAAGCCTATATGATTTTTGTAATAAAGAATAAAACGAAGAAAGAAAGAGATAATGGGAATTCCTAGCATTTCCACTGTGCTATTTGAAAGATAAACTTTGAATTATTGAAGAGATGGAATATTTGACAAGAATGATTCTATATTTGTATGGACAACTAAATGCCAGGTGTTGACATACGATCTAAGTACATGTATTATCTTGAAGATCATTTTGCAATTTTAATGATTCTGCTACAGATACGAAGTTGTGGTAAATGCGTTTAAATCGAAAGCTGGCATAGTAAATGAAGGGACATTCTTTAGGAACAATGCCAATATCGAATTTTTCGAGGACTTCGTCCATAATTCATACACGAGTTGTTGGAGGGGGGAGGGGGTATTGTTCGAACACGTGTGTGACAAATTAGGTATATCAGGTGTGGTACAGGTATGAAATTCAAAATAAAATGTAAATCTGTTCCATAATCCATACATGTTCTGGATATTTCGGAGATACGATTTGCACTCGCGGCGTAATTGCGATATCAAAACAGCAGGTCAGGAACTTCGTGATCAATTGATTTCGATTTCATTTTCAGAGTCCTTTGTCATTCCGTATGTACAGAGTTTGGATTTCGCACTTTTGATTAAGCAGAAAATTAGCTGCTTTTGGCAGTTTTCACCGAGGGAAGCATTGTCCGCTCTGACACGGAAAAATTCAAGTGAGCGAGCAATTTCGGTTAATCTTTTCTAGAACCTTTCAAATACATAAGTAAAAATTTTCAGGGAGCCTTTGTCACCGACAGCTAGTTTAATCTACCACTGTTTGCTCTATTTCTATAATCTAAATTACACGGCTTGAAAGAAAATTATTATCTGCAGCGCACAACGTTGGTCGCGGTTGGAATATTGATTTTTGTTTTGTTTAAAATACTTCTACAAAGAAAAAAATAATTAATGGTCTTTGCGATGAATGTCAACATAGCCTAAACACCAGACTGATATTAAAAAAAAATCTTTTGTTCTACGGCGCTAAATTTTTTTTATCTCTGTTGGATGGTAGTTTATTTTTCCCATTGAAAACAGGACAAAGACAAGTCCTTTGAAAAAGCTTCCGAATCTAAATTTTAAAAAAAGGGGTGGGGGTTCTATAGAAATACCAAAGAAATACTAGTATAGAAGCAATGTTCGCTTAATGCTGTACAGTTTAAGTTGGCATTCCAAAGATATCAAACTTTTGATATCATTTTTATCGCTAAATTATTTGTCGTCATGAATTAAAAAAATATCTTTTTGATGAGTGGTGGAAGTGTTAGAAACATATAGGATATTTTGTTACAAAAATATAGGTAAATGCAATTGAAACTCGTTTTTTTTTACACATAGCTGAATCAATAAAACGACAAAAGCAACCTTGTTCCAAATTTGGCTCGACTCCCCCATTTTTTTCGTCATTGTCAGATCTCTGGGTTTTTTTTCATTACTACGTTACATTAATAGAATTTTAACAATATATAAAAAATTATTATTGATATTTTTCAAATTCCCTGAATTTCAAACTATCTATTGCAACCAAATAAAGGTTAACCACTCAGCAATTCACTGTTAAATGAAATGCATCATTGTTTACACTAGCAAAATTTAACCCAACGCGTCACTGTAAACGTAAGAAATACGTGTAAAAAGAGAGTCCATTAGTTTAAGGGACGTCATAAAATGGGCAGATGGAGCAATTCAATACTTACCGCTTTCCGTTGTTTTCAATTTTGTAAGAAAATGATGACAATCTTTTCAAAATAAAAAATTGCACAGTATAATTAATTTTTGACTGTCGAGGTGTGATCACCCTACTCCGGACCAGGATCACGCCATACGCCTCTAACATAAAATGTTGCATCAAACCTCAAGGGATTCTCATTTTCAACACTTATAAATGTGTTCCTTATACATTATATATAATAATTCAAAGAAAGTTTACACCTAAAAATTACCGATAGCATTTCATAGGAACGGTTTCCAATCGCGTGATCGCATGATCGGATTTAATTAAATTTTTGTCGTATGTTTTGTTTTTACTACATCTTGTTAAATTTACAATTTGACAGTACATATATAGTTTTTAAAAATTCATAATACTTTAACAAAATGGCCACATAATTATATAGCTAAGCCAACGTCTGGTATATATATTCTCGTTTCATTTATCATAGTGTCTTTTACAAAAAATAGATTATCGAGAATCAAAATTTGTACATGACCATTTCAAATTTTGATTCTCAATAAGCTTAATTTTTGTAAAGGACAGTGGCTACTTTCAACTATGCCACAGAGGCAAATAGTACTTTATAAATCTTCATTCTGGAGGTAGGGGTGATGGTAAAGTGACTCTGTTGATTGAAAGCACTATTATTGATTATAATTGACCAAACAAGTTAATGAATGAAGTTCTCGTTGCTTGGTCCGTGCCCAAGCATGCATATATTTAACCAAATCTCACGACACGATTAACCCATTTACAGAAGAAATCACACGGATTAAAGTTGTAGTACAAACGCCTGTTTGGCAAACAAAAGAACATTTACACTGACTTGTTTTAAATGCCCCCTATGTTTTTTAATTTGACTTTCTCATTACCTTTGTAATGGAATTAACTAAATCGAATCCGGGATCTGGGCAGCTACGTGCCAGGCGAAGAGATTCCCCGAAAACGCTAAGTGTAAAAACACAGAGCCGGGTAATGGAAAAGAACGTAAATAAATATATTTACTACAAATAAATCTCTAAAACACCCTGGAGGCACAAGTTGTCATATTTTATCTGAAAACATCTGAAGGAAAAACAAGAAAAGTGGTTGAAGAACATCACCCCTATATGTAACAAAATTGACACACTTCGTTTACTGCTGATAAATTAACATGGAGCAACAGTTTAATCTACTCTCCTATATTTTTCAGTATTCGATAATAGGATAATGTACCTTTTGGGGAGGTAATAACACGTTGGTAATTTGTCTATATTTGAAAGTATTTAGAGAAAATGATTGCACTTTACGATATATTAAAACGCACGTTGGTAAATTAAATATTACGACTCGATGCTCTTCGTTGCAGGTCAAATGTATCACGATTTTCCAACCTTGTAGGTATTAATTTTTTTACAATGACGAGTATCTTTCAAATCTAATCTAGTTTGTAAACTCAAAACTATACGCTATCTCAGAATGACTGTGTAAAATCAGCAAAGTTTAATTAGTCCCGTAAATGACGTGTAATTCATAATAAAGAAACACCAGATTGACAGGTCAAATCCTTGGCATTGGTAAAACACCTTATATAAAAGATCTCCTAATAGGTCATTTTGGCTGCCTCGTGAATAAAATACTAATACGCATTGTCAGTACTTCTTTGTACTTCTAATACCTACGAGTATTGTACGTTAAAATGGATCTGCATTGAATGATTAACATCTAAGATGCATAATATAACTGATAAGTCTTCCTCCTCCATTTATTTTAAGAAAGGTATTTTTACACCAAAAGCAACTGACACCATAGAACCATTTTTATTCATGGTAGATTAAATTTCAATTCTTGTTTTTGTATAAAAAAATATCACTACACGATTAATCACGATGAGGAATGGCGACTGTTTCTGAGTGAATATGACACCTTGTCCGCTCCATTCCAAACTAAACCTGAGAGAGATTAATCATTAAAATGCCTCAACTCTCTTAAGAAACTAAATGTCAACTGAAGAAACCCTCCGATCATATAAAA
This sequence comes from Magallana hongkongensis, assembly GCA_016163765.1. Classification (NCBI taxonomy): domain Eukaryota; kingdom Metazoa; phylum Mollusca; class Bivalvia; order Ostreida; family Ostreidae; genus Magallana; species Magallana hongkongensis. Next base: position 35,143,827 of record WFKH01011581.1, on the reverse strand, counting down.
TAATAACAGAACAAAAACAACAATCATCCGTACGGAACAATAAATAAGCAAAAAATTATTACACCCCCCCTCCCCCAGCATTTCAGCAAAAGGTCATCGTGCATTGTTTTATTAGTTGTCTCTCGTGGTTTATTTACTCACAATAGTTTATACTTCCGGCCTCTTATCAATCTTGCTTTCTTTCGGTCACTCAAACACAAATTGTCATGAGTTTAATGTTAATGGAAATCACAGAACGGACAGGTCAACGTGTGTAACAAAGTCACGCGTATACATTCTGAACTCCACTGGAAAAGTAGTATCTTGCGGGATTCCCCTTATTCGTGTCAACAAAGTTTTAGAACTGTCAAGGGAAAACGGCTTTAAAATGGAAAAGGGTGGCGCCCAAGCACCAGTAAATTGTGATCTGTGTGAAACGGATTCCGTTGCTAACTGGAAATGCATGGACTGCCAACAGAAATTATGTGATCCTTGCCACAATTACCACCTAAAGCTCGCCGGGACCAAACACCATAACATTGTTTCTCTGGCGGAGTCCTATTCTAAAGGTGAAGGTCAAAACATCGCGCTCGAGGAAAAGAAGGCGGGAAATACAACTGCGATCGCAGGCGGGACGAAACATCCTAAAATTAAGGAAATTATGGAACAGGTAGATAAAAAAGAGAACGAGTTGTCTTCGTTCGATCACGTTGTTCAAGAATGTCAAGATTTTCATAATAAATACGACAAAGCAATAATCGAAAACAAAGCTGAAATTTTGGAGATAAGTAAGAAACTGAAGGAAAACATCGACTGCATGGAGAAAGAAATGCTGCAGACTGTTGAAGACAAATCGAAACCCGACAAAACTGCCATTGAACAAATGATCAAGGATAATCAAGAAACCAAAGAAAAACATATAAAACAGTTAAAATATATCAAACGACTTTTAACTACTTTAGAAGATGCTGATGATGATTCGACTGTCGAGCAATTTGCCAAAGACACCCTTCCAAAATTAGCTGCAATGAACGTACCAAGCTTTTCGGTCAACAGTCTCCCGAAGCCGTTGAAGCTGAGAGCTGGAAAAGAAAGCCTGCAGTCCGTGCTTGGAACGCTGGTCGAAGACAACAGATTTGGTTCTGGTCAGATGAAAACGTACAGAAATGAGCTGAAGTTTGAACTCAAATTTAAGCCGGAGAAAGGCAACTCCAGTGTCTACAGCATACAGATCCGACCGGACGGCAAAGCTTGGGTTACAACCTATAACTACCGGGTCTATTTAGTTTTGCGGTCTGGACACATTCACGATGAATTCGTTGTAAAATTCTTGCCCACCTACACCACTGTAAACCGCTATGGCACTCTGTACTGTTCCAGTGCCCGACCTGAACTGCACATCATAAAGCCGGACCATACTATAACCGAATTTGAGAATTTGGCCCCGTATAGCACGTATGGTCTTCACACGAACGCCGAAGACCAGCTTTTTGTTTGCTTGCAGAAGAGGGACTCTCCCGGAAAGATTGCGGTATTTGCCGACAACGGGATGCTTTTGAAAGAAATCTGCTTAGATTTTGCTGGACAGCCGATGTTTTCGGTCCCGAGATATGTCACAGTGACGTCCAAAGGTCACGTTTGCGTGGTGGACGATGAACACTTGGTAGTGGTCGACCCGTCCGGAAAATCGAGTTCACGTTCTAAACCAGAAGAGGACTGGAAAGGGAAGTCTATCATTACGGATATGAATGACAATCTCTTGAGCGCCGTTTGTCCGCTAGATTTTGTTCCTCTACCTATACACGTAACAAGCGTGGACGGAAGAGTTGTCAAGCGTTTCACCGTTGAAGGTCCCGGGATTTCCGGCATCAATGCATTAGCTATCGACCAGCAGTACGAGGAACCAGTTCTTTGGATTGGTACCCCAAATGGTCACGTGATAATAGCAAAGTTTCTTGATATGTAGTTTTTGTTTAAAATTAAGATTCATTTACAATGATAAAATACTAGTCCATGCATGATGTTGCGATATTTTGAAGAATCTTAAGATCACCATAGCTTACTATAGTATTGATTGTATAAACATAAAATATTGAATAAAGAAAAGTGTTTGTTACAATTATATAATTATACATTTGTTTGCATATGGTCATGAATCTCGGTGTTATTGTTCGTTACATTGCATTGAAAATTTACTAGAATCTACTAACAAGTGTTAATAGAAAGGAAGTACCAATCTTTTGCAGACGCGACTTTAACATTTTAAGCTAACGCGTAATATCCGGGTTTTAGGATACCTCTGTCTGTATTATAATTGATGATTAATGAAAATACATACTCTAAACTTCGATAAAAATAGTTTACTTGTCACGAAGTAAATCGATTTTAAGTTTTAGAAAATTCTTCGTCGCTTTAAGAAGGAAAAGTCAGTCGGAGCGCTCAAGTATCAACCACAATTAATTAATGTGCAGGGACGATTTGTTTTTATACATTGATATTATTTAAAAAAAAAACCCACAAAAGGCAAAAAATGTTTCCGAACACTAGTACCCTTTAGTCCTAGTAATTACCGGATATAATGAAATATTCAGTTTACCCCAGTTCTTCTTTTTTTTATAAAGTGTGCCTGGTGGAAAAATGTTGATCCATTGCGAAGAACAATTTTGCACGTGCATACCATTTCCTTGAATTCTCTTTTACATTTTGGGTCAGTAAACTTTATGTAGGTCAATAATATATAGTTCAAACGTCCGCGATTTTGTTAACACAGTTACTGGTGATGGTAGCGACCACTGTTGGCGACGACCAAGTGACAGTGTAGTAAGTAGGTCGCTAATCAAAGACAGTCCTGGTTGGAGAAGAGGTCGATATTGAACAACATTAGATTCGTGGAAAAACCTCAGCGCCCTTCGCTACTAAATACTAGACGCGGCCAAGAGTTGCCGGAATCAATGACATAATTGGAATTAGTTTCGACACGAAAACATTCCTTGCAGTTTGATTGTTTCCTAAAGGATGAAGCAGCTTTTGCATAAGTCTCATCGCTGGAGGACCATTCCTTTCTAAAGAAGCAAAAATTACGTAACATTTGAATTAAAACCATTGCTAACAAATTTGATGACAGTAGTGATGATATAATAATTTTGACCTAGTTTTTAAAACGTTGCCAGCTTTTAAAATGCAATTACGCGTATAATAAGGATCATATATCACGTCATTGAAATGACATTGAAGATGTTCTCGCAAAAATTTATGGCATAATTTGATCTTTTGAAAAATATGAATATCAAATTAGGCCCAGTAGCATAAATCATTGACTTACATTTCGTTGTAAGTAGGTCAAAGTGGTATAGAAAAGTTTGTATTTTGGGTGTGGGAATTTAACTGTTTTTCAAGTTAGAATCTTTGACCCTCACCCTTCTGAAAAAAGAAAGAAAAATTATATAAAAAAAGGCAGAGGAACTAAATGGCTCGGATAATACTCGAATATTCGAACTATGTCGAGCAATTATTACTAAAATGCAACTAATATTTACCTTTTTGGTTATCGTTATATACTACTAAAATGTGTGTATTGTGCAATCCTTATATCCATGGTTGTGGCCTAAGGTCGCCCGTTCAAATAAAGTCACCATAAATTTTATTACATGTATTATAATGGATGGTTATCAGAAAACTTTGTCCATGTTTATCAAGAAGTTCTACAACTTCTTCCAGCTTTGCCAAGCACAGATCACTTGAAATGAAAGATGTTGCTTCTAACAAGTAAAATACATCCTCAAAAAACAATATAAAGAAAATAAATTTTAAAAAGTTGTTTGTTTAAATAACATGTAATGAATTCAATATTGAGTTCACTCATTCCATGTTCTGTCTCACTTTTGAATTTAAATTTGAAATATAGATTACGACACTATATGGAGCAAACACCTCATTCCGACTATGACATGCATACATGCTATTAATGAGGTTTTCGTGGAACTACAAACCCCTAAAGGTTTATTGATAAAGAGCTTAGAAGCGTAGTTACACAATGGGGAAAGTGATTTCCTAACATTGTATCACACGGAACTCTCATCTATTTGTCATCAAGGGCATCACAGTAATCTACTGACCAATCTGCGTTAAAAAAAATGGTTCCCGGAAGATCATTTAATAAAGTAATTGTTGTAAAGTTCCGTGTATGCCTGCTGTGTCGTCCATCTGTCCTCCTCATCAATTTCCATGCATCCTTTCAAGTTCAAGGCTACTCACGTCTGCCTATCGACTTGAGTTATCTCTCTTGTTTGTCACTTACTTCCGCTCGTGAATTGCGGACCTAATGGACAGCCGTGAAATCCACGTGCAAGGCAATCCCATCCATCTTGCAATTCATTGCGATTCATTCAACTAAATGAATAGAAACCAAAAACACACTTGAGAAAATGTCCAATGAAAGGAATTTTTCTTTCCTCTATAAATTTCTTTGCGGTTATCACTGTTACACTGCTTTTTAAGACATTTTTGTAATGCATTAACAAATTAAAAAAATTAATTAATCGGTAGATATGCATATGCTGAAAGGAGATTTCTTCAATGAAATGCACATTTGTATTTCAATGCCTAATATACAAATAGGAAATATATCTAAAGTTTACAAATATGTCAGTCCTGTGTATTTTCCAGCATAATATTTGATCCCTCACACCCTTTTTTTTTGTTGAAAACGCTTACAAAACCTCAACAATGAAACTCGGTAAGGGAGCTCTAAGGACAGTTCTTTGGGTAGTAAAGAATAAAAAAAGGGGGGATTATTCTTTTGAAACTAATACCTGTACTGCAGTCTCTGCGCATCAATTGAGAAAATCTGGGATTGTATCTGAAATATGTAGTGCTTTCGTCCTCTGTATAGGAAAATGCATCGATTTGAATGGGTGAATAAGTGCTCGACTTATCGGAATTCGTAGACTCAAGATGGGAAAAATGAATGTCCCATGCATGAATATCGTATCTGTAATTCAGCGGTTTTGTAATGTATATTTGGGATTGTTCAAAGCTCTTGTTTTTTTTTAATTTCTTGCTTCCCTTGTTTATATCTTTTGACAATCAAACATTCGTAGAAAATCGGACTAATCAATTTTCACCAAGACATAATTGTTCGAGAAACTCTTTTGAAAATAAAGCATCATTGATCACGCCAATACTGGCAGGTTTTTCTTCTATTTTGTAAACAATTCGAAAAATATTAATTACTTGACTAAAATCTTTTATTTTTGTAATCTTTTTTTGGAATTAATGAAATCTTGTTTATGATCATGGAAGCGTTTGCAGTGATTCACGTTGTAAATAAGCATATAAGGTTCGGCGTAGAAAAATCTAGATTAGTCATATCACACTCGAACGGTCGACCTTTTTTTCATGTGTAATTGCCTAAAGTCATTGCAATTACTTATAATATGGAGAGTCGCGGAATTACAATTCCAGGTGATGAAATTGCAATTTAATGCAAAAAAATATCGTTATCGCAAGCATTTTATGTCTTTACATGTCGGTGTGTGAAAGATTAGCCACCGATAATGCTTACTGCTATCCTGGTTTTATTTTGCTTTGATAACCTTTTATTTCAATTGCACTGAACAATCTTAATGCACCCTTTGTCGTAAAGATCATCTTCTACCATTGCAGGGTAATGCTACCCTGAATAGATAACCAACTTTTCTTAAAATAGAAATTTGCATTAAAATTCTTCATTCGTTTTTGGAATGAATGTTTACATGTGAAATTATTGACGAATAAACCTTCTTTTCAATATTTACTCAAAGGAATATACATGGTGAAAAGACCGAGGAGTTAATCCGACATTTAAGTATTTTATCATATTACCACCAAACCACTAAGAGAGTTAATCCCCTCATAGCTTCTGTGTAATCCCCTATACTTGTAAGACTAACATTTTTATATTTTTCTACTTAGTGTCTCTCTTGTTCCTCATATTTCTTAGTAAAAAGTAATTGTTTGGGCTTTGAAGATATTTTTAATTTCACGTACCCCTGTTTTCAAGTGTTTAACATGGAATTAACTTTTATAAGTAAAACAACTTTTGCCACTCTCACGTCTGTTGGTTTGAAAATGTACTATCTATAAGTAAAAAATATGGGCATGATCACCAAATGGATTTTTGCCAAGTTAAAGAGAAACAGGAATTTTCTCTTAGGATTGTATCTGGAAAATATTTGAAGTCTTTAAAGTATTTTCTCTCACAAGATTAAAATACTTTGTGTTTTTTTGTTTAGTTAATTTTTCGGATTTGAAGTCAATGAAAATATCTAGAATATTTGTTCCTGTATACAGAATTGAGAATAAAACAAAATAATCTTCTTCCGTCAGCTACAAGGTGTACCTGAGATAACTACAATAAATTTGTTTATCAGTTGCTGGGTAGCATACTTTTGCAAGATGTTTTTTCTTAATCTTTGATTACGTGGAAATCGTCGGTAAAGGTTACCTTTTTGATTCTTAGACTTAACACATTACTGGATATTGGCCATATTGGATATTGAGTGTGCGAGACGAATATCATGTTATTATTGTGTATTCCATAACAGTGGTAAGCAATTTTACGTCACTATTACCGGAATTAAGGCAATTAGTTCCACCCATTAAACCCCTTAAAATCGTCTTGTCATATACCTTGCTTTATGAAGCAATGAAACCTTTTACATTCAAGTTACATGTAATTTTCAATATTGGTATTTGCTAGCTAAGAAGGAATGTCAAAGTATTTTGGATTACTGTGTGGATCTTAAAGCATTTGTTAAAGAGAAATCCTCTTCAGATTCATTTCAAACTCTACGTTTAAATGAAGTGTCTGGAATTTAATATACTATGTGGGGTTCTGTTGGATTTTTGTTTCTCTACATTGATCAATTTCGGAGATACCACGACTCTTGCTCGGAATTCCACCCCAAATGCTATGTTTTAGCTCATATTGCCAAATGTGAAAAACATTAAAGATCAATTGTGGAATGCGATAACAATTTGAATGTGTGAAAGGGAATTTATGTTTTCATAGCGGTAACCATTATTTATTTAAAGGCTCGTTAAATTACACATATAACAAAGATTTTAAATTGATGATGTATTGGTTTTAAGTCCAATTGTTTGATGAAACAACACGACAGCTGCCTCATAGCAAATACAGATGTGTGTGTATGTATGCAGTCTTCACCTGCAAATAGAGAGTGTTGCTTAAATATCTCAAACATGCACTTGGAGATAGGTCCTTTCGTGTTTTCATCTTTCCTTAAAATAAACATACGACTAACTAGCAATTTGTTGTCTTTTTTAGGAGATGGCTTTTGGAGATTGGGAAGAAGGATTGACTTTGCTCACCTCGGGATGAAACCTTCGTTGCTCCGTTATGGTTAGTTCACAAACATCTCAGAGCCATCTTGAGCTTAATTCGCAGACGATGACTGAAGTGAGTAACACAGATAATGATATCCGGGATTCGTCCCGACCTCTTGGCAAGCCGCCAGTAGGAAAGCATCGTCCTGTTCAAGAAAATGAAAATGATCCAATGACCACCCTTGTAAAAGGTGACTTGAAAAAAGTGTCTGTTTCCCCCCGTGTTGAGTTAATGTTAAACAATGAGCTATTCAAAAAATATCTCAATAAGCACGGTAATTTATTGGAGAAGATGGCTCAAAGGCAAGGGCGAAGCAGGGGAACATTGAAAAAGGCTTTCTCCAACCTTGATCTTTCTAAAATTGATCTCGAGGAAGAACTCCAGTCAACAACTAACTTGACTAGTTCTTCGAAACAAATGAAGGAAGAAAATAAAGAAAACGAGATTAGAGAAAAAGACTCTGAATGTACAGTATCTATGCACTCGCAAAACCCAGCAGCAATAAGGGCAAAAAGGTCATTGTCTTTGACGGGCACCAGTGATCCCAATTTTAATGATATACAAGTAGCTTTGAAATTAAATGACGAGAAGACAAATGCTCGGATAAAAACTAGGCGTTCAAAGTTTGTTATTCCAAGTTTTGAAGACTTTAAACGATCTCAGAAAGAAAAATTGAAAAAAGGACAAGAATATGTAAAAGATGTGCTCCGAAACAAAGAAAATATACCCCAGTCTTTCATGAAAAATTTGGACAAATGTGCATCGACGGTGACGTCATCTAGGCGATTACCAAAGGAACCTAGCTCCGGTGAAAGCCCTACGCAAAAAGAAATGGTCTCAACTAATGACATCTCGAATGAAAGTGTTGAACTTTCTGCAACAAGCAATAATGTTGAAAATTCAATTGAATCAAAACATGAGAGAATAGTACACGAAACTATAAACCAGGGGTCTAGATCGCAAGAAAGAGTTCACAGAAAATTACCAAGTATAGAAAAATTGCCATTAAATGATAACAAATCTAGTCAGCAGGACTTTCATCCTGGCGGAGAAACTCAGAAAGAAGATAACAAAGGAGTTGATAATACTCACGTAACAAAGCTTGTGACAAGGAAAGAAAGATTAAAGTCGAGTGAATCATTTTGCACAAGAACACCAGAAGTTTCCATCCAATCACCAAGGCGTTCTAAAAGTTTGAGAACGCCGGGAAGAGATGACAAATTAACACTATCCAAGTCATTCTCAGAGGATGTTGATCCGCTGGAACTTTCCACGGATGGAAATACTGTGTATGCTACACTGAACATATTTTCCACAGATATCGAATTGGCAGCTAATGCTACAGATACAGAGGAGGAGGAAGAACAAGGGATCCGCTCAAAAAGTAAAGATAAACTCGAAAATCATTGTAATTGTTGCATCAAGAAAACGGGTGACATTTGTGATGAGGATCCATCTTCGAAACCTGCTAGTGCAATAAATCCCCAAACAGTTTCTAGTCCAAAAGAGACCAATCCTTCAAACAAAGCACTCGTCCTTGGCAACAAGAACGGCTCAAATAGTCGAATAATTCTTCGAGCGGCCCGTAAACGTAAATTGCCAACAAAACAAAGAAAGTCCAAATCAGATGTAATGAACCAAGGAGCAAACAAAGGTCTTCCGACTGTGAGGTCACATCCAAAACTCACGTCACCACTGTCCATTGACACAGTGACGCACTCTCGTGAACAGAAACTTGATGCAAAGAAACCGCAACCAATCCATCTCCCATTAAACAGGTCTCACAGCTGTGAAGTGTTTAACTTTAATAACTTCAGTCCATACTCCCCAGGAACGTTTTCTTTTCCAAACAGTCCTAGCGATCTTGCTTCTTTCAGCTTTCCCTCGACGGATAGCTCAAACCCTGGGTCGGAGATTGATATATGTACAGTAGAGCCAGGATGTAACTGTGAATCTGTCGACATATTCCAATCTGACCCCAAGGTAAGACTCTTTATTTTTCTCGTTTTCGATGTTAAACTATTGTTGGAAACCAATGATCTGTCTAGTTTCTCATTCACATACGTATTGAAGAAACCATACAGCTTTTACGTTTCTGGTGATATACAAATACTTTAGAAAGGAACTTTGTTAAGCTTATTGATATTACAAAGTTAAATATAATATGACTTATTCTATATTTTTTTTAGCATTATTTTGTCTAATATCATGCGTTATCATATAGTGTACACGGACAAACATCATGGTGTCTTGCAAATTTCATTTGCAAATTCTATAATGAAAACCAAAAATTAGTAACAATTGATTCAGTATTTTGAGCTTAACTATACATTCTAACATTAGCTCTATTAGCTTAGAAAACTTTATCTCTGTTACTATTTTGTGACATAATAGAACAAATTTAAGTTTGATAGGCCTATTCCATTCGTCTTACTATTATATTTTGATTTATTGAGTTGTATCAAGACATAGGAAAGTTCATTTGGTTTAACACACTCAATATCGGCTATGAATTCTTTATCAATGGTGACTATCCGATTCTAATGAGTTGTTTTGTATTTCATTCAGCTGATTGTGTCCCGCTCCACTTCTGACGTCACGACAGATTCTCAGAGAAAACGGCGGGAAAGGAAACAAAGACCTTACAAAAGCGATCCCTTCAATGGCTCATCGAGGCGAATTGACAATAAGCTTCACCAAAACTTAAGTAAGCAAATCGGTGGTCATTGTTATTTCTTCATAAATAATTAATGTTTAAGCATTCAACTCAAATGATGTCCATTGAAGAAACTGATTATATTTCAAATGCAAAAAAAACCCTCCCCCAAAAAACCACAAAACAACCCCCCCCCCCCCCCCCCACACCCCCAAAAAACAAACAAACAAAAGCACACAAATAATAAAACGGGGTATATAAAAGAGGTCATACAATTTAGCGCGACGTGTTTAGTGGGTTCTAGTACAAGTATGAGTGAAAAGTTAATTCCATTAACAATAAATAAGTAAATTCCGTTAACATAGATGTACATGCATATAGCTTTCCGGTGATTTTTTTGAGTCGAAAAACATCAACTGTCTGATCTTTATGGTTTATCGCTTCTGGTTGGATAACCTTCGATAAGTGACAAAGCCAAAACAACCGCTCAGTATACCCCGAGACACGCAGTTAAGCTATCTGCGTAGGACGTGTCGGCGAAGGACCCCAACAGCCTGTAAATTATCACGTTATGTTAATCAGCCTATTGGCTACGTCCATTAGGGGAATCATTCTATTAGGGTATTGTACGTGTCAAATCTCAAACTGTTTTATCCAAAGAAAACGTTGCAATGGCAAATACACATGCATGTTGTTGGGGTCAACTAGTTCTATAGGTTCATCGCTTGGTAACAGATGTGCATGGTTTTGCGAACGTTAATCTATGCGAATCATTTATAAAGATACACTTAATTTGATTAATGACAAATTAATATTGTTCACGTATAAGGTTGAACGGCCGATGCTTTTTGTCTAGTAAATTAGAAAATGTTTTACTAATTTGTACGTGAAACCAAAAAGGATAATAACCTATTATTTCAAACAACATAAAGTTTTATTGTATCTCTTCTCTTTGTGTCATCTCGATTTATTTCATCCATCGAAAACGTTTTTGAAATGCAAATTTCGTATCTATTTCCAATTAGAGCATTTAAAATCTACTAAAAGTGTATAGTATTGTGTATATAAGATTGCTATAACTGTCCATGAAATGACAGTAGTTCGCGATAACGTTGTTTTAAAGCAAACACAATTTATAAAGTAGTAAGTTCCATGGTAACCTTGACCTTGTTTATGTTTGAGAATTCTGCGGCCAATGTTTTTGGGAGAAAATTAGTCAAATCAAAAAATGACGAGTTATAACACTATATTAAAACGACACAGACAGTTCAAAACAACGTTTTTCTTTAGAGAATCCCTTGTCGGGTTGCACCATTTCCAGTATTAAATGCTCTTTGCACGCAAACATACGACCACTTTTGGCAACAAACATGTCGTGTTGACCTAATCTGGTCGTGGGACGCTCGATAAGTCTTCAAATCTCGGTTGTACTGATTGTCAAGGAAATCAAACTGTTGGCTTAAATTGAAATGGAATAGATAATCCGATGTACAAATAAAGCAAACCACTATTCTATATCTTGTCACTGAGCCGTCAGATTTGACAAAAACGTCTTGTAGGTGGCTTCAGTGTTATCAAAATCAACAGTATCCTATGGATATACGAGTCTTGGTGCAGAAATGCAGATACATGTACACTATTACTGTACTTCTCTTGTCCTCACTATTTCTTTTATTACCTTTGAAAAAAAAATTATTATTTTTATTTATTGCATCAGCTTTGAAATACTAAAGCACGATATACATTTTAATGGAGCTTAGTTTTTTCCTATGCAGTCAGCGCTATACCTGCACGTATACCCAACCTGTAAGTCGATCCTTGAAAATTGTGGGTTCGGCCAATAAGTAAAATTAACTTTCATTTCTTTTATCCTCCGGATTTTCGGCGTTCAACTTAATGAAATTCAAACTCGTACGTGCGCTTTCTATGTAGATGTACTATGAAACTTTGTTCGGTTAATATTCTTAGGTCTGTGCGTCAATGTTCTCCAAACTTCCCAAATTAAAAATTTTGTATAAAAATCTAGTTACAGTATCATCAGAACAAACCGTTTAATCTGATTTCAATCTTGTGATATTCATGGAATTATGTGTATTTTTATTTCAAACAAAGCAATCATCTATAAAAGGGTGTGTATGGGTTTGTTTTATAAAATTTAATCTTTTTTCTTGAATCATAACATGAATGAAACATCACTTTTTTTTTTTAATGAAAAACAATGAAAATTTCTGCATCGT
>WFKH01011581.1:35110414-35131468 GCA_016163765.1 Magallana hongkongensis | reverse complement strand
TAAACTTATGTCTATCACAATATCTATCGGACTGTCATGTATCTGATGAAACTCTTGAACTTCATTTCCTTTTTTATTTCCTTCAGTGAAGAATAATTTTCTGATTCCTAAAGAGGAAGACTGTACAAGCAATAAGAGTGAGTTTTGCATAGAAGATTCAGAAGAAAAGGTACGTGTGCAAATGCAAATTAATTTAATAACAGTTACTCCTTATTAACTTACGGAATTTATAAAAATACGAAGTACTCAGAATTTGAGAAGGTAGAACCAAAATATTTTTTGAATAGAAAAAGACTAAATCAATATGATTCCAGGTGTTGATAACAAAATACTTGATCTTAAAAATATTTGGTTCTGTCTATTCTATTTGAAATATAAATCTTCTTGCCTACTATTTTAGAAAATCAGAAAAGTACACTGATGGAATAAATTCATTTGCTTGTTTCTGAAGTACATGTAAAAGAAATCATTGAAAGTGTTTTTTTAAAAAAAATCATCTAATTTTTTTTAGAACTTTTTTGGAAAGGACCCTTACCGAAAGATAAACCATCGTCTGAGTAACATCAGTGACGTCAGCACGGATAGTGGCGTCATTGGTCCGGATAGTATCCCGGATGCTCCACCGAGTCCTTCTAGTAGTATCTTCAGTCAAACTAGTCTGTTTGAAACATCAGAGGTAAATGAAACATTGCTTTCATCATCATCATCATCATCATCATCATCATCGGGCATTGTCATTAGATGAAAAAATTGCGTCTATTTATCCTTCAAAATGAGTTCTCTTCCTTTTTAATAGTTTTTAATTTAATTTGAAAATCCAAATGGGACTGATTTAGTAAATCAATCGTAAAATATGTCGTTCAGACGCAGTTACATAAGCCACTAGATAAAACCTCAAATATTTTGAAGCAGACCCCATTTTAATTACAAGTTCTAAAGATAATCTTTTAGATACCATAAATGTTCATACAGGAAAAATACAGCGTATGCTCCACCGGATACATATGATGTTGTTTCCAAGAATGGAAAAAACAATTTATTACAGTTTACAAAGATTTTCTATATACCCAAACCCCGATGAGAGATTGACTTCTACTCACAACAACTGTGTCACTAGATTGGACAAGTATCGACCAATCAGAGGGCTAGAAACATCATATTGATTACAATCTATCGCTATAATATGAAACGAGTACGAGGATGTTGTGTAGAATAATGTCAAACACACTCTAGGAAGCAGTACTGTTTTTGACTTCTTTATCAGTGCATTCTTTGGATTTTTGTATATAAACATGGTGCTTAGTTTCTACGACGTGGTATGTTTAAACGCTTTACATTTCATCTTGTCTAATGGATCTACGCTCGTTATTCTCTTCTTCTAGATGTGATATCATTATGCATATCAATGTACAATATTTTTTTTTCCAATTAGAAAACCATTGATGAAATTATATTTTCAAAGTAACTAGTCTGCAGTACTAAATGTGCAAATCATGCAATCGTTATTTTACAAATGCACTGTTTAAAAAAAATAAAAAGATTGATTTTACATGGATCTTATTCAAGTTAATATCCTTTACATAGATAAAACGAATAAATCATATTCAGCAAAGAATTGAAGTGGGTTTTTTTTTTCTCCTTAGGGGCAGACATGTACTGATGCAGACGAGAAGAGCTTTGGAGACCTAGAGTACAATCAAGAGAAGCATGAAAAAGAGCGCAGAGAAACTATACTGGAAATCAGAGACACAGAAATCAATTACGGGAGGGATCTTAAAATCTTAAAAGAGGTATGCACTATTGAAATTTTGTAGTTATTATTTTTTTCCCCCGCATTTTAACGCACAACTGAAAAAAAACCTTAATGAATGACATTATTACAACACTTAAATGATAAATCTTAAATGTAAAAAAAGAGATAAATTTCTAAATTACTTGAGATTTAATATATACATGTACATGTAATACATATAATCTTTGAGAATGTTGATTTAAAATCTACTTCGTGCAGAAATTTTAATAAAAGTTCATCAACTGCGACATTTCAATTAATTAGTATGCATGTTACAGGAATTTTACAAACCCATGAAAAACAATGGTTTACTGACGTGTGAACAGCTTGATGTGATATTTCAAAACCTGGAGGAGCTAATTGAGGTCAACAAGCAATTCACAGATCGTCTGCAGCAGACGGTAGAAGCCGCCATTGTTGCAGGGGATGAGGTAAAGGGCTTTGGTTTAATTTTTTGGTTGATAATAAAAACAATCCTTAGAAATATTTATCGGCCAATATGTATTTTAATGCAAAGGTTTACCATTAAACACCATATTTACCGATATCTGTAGTTTGAAATTAGAATTCCTGGAGTTTATGGTTGTGGACAAAAATATCTTAATCTTCGATAATTGATCACAACTGATATAACTAAGGATAAAGCATTGCGCTGTCATAATACGGAAAACTTATTAACAAGTTTGGTTTGACAATAACGCTAAACATGCATCGTTCTCATTTATCTCTTTCTCACTTTTCAGCTTCTTTCAACGGTTGTCATTGGCGACTTGTTCTTAAAGTCAACAAACTTGATCTACACATTCGAACACTACTGCGTTAATCAGGTAATACCTTTAAATTGATTTTTGCGTTTTCGTGTTCTTTATCTAAATTATTAGTACAATTTACAGAAGAGTTACATTATTGCACTGGATTCCAGATTCTCTCTTTATTATTAAAATAAAAAAAAATTCGATCAATAGTGCTCGACATTCTTCACGATTTGAGCGCTTAAGCTTAATATGTCGTCATTTTACCGCTCAAAACCGTGTACAACCTAATCCCAGACAAGGCAGAAAGTCAATAGTCCATGGTCAGCGTTTAATTACATTAAAAAGGAGTATCGTGTAAAAGCGCGAGATATTCATCAATTCCGCTCCTCTACAGATGGCGTTGATAGTCTCTGCTGACGTCATCGCTTTTTGCTGATATGAGACTTGCAGTGCAATATTGAGCTTATTTTCACCGAGTCGAATTTCATTAAGTCACTGTTACACTTTGAGATTGATTTTAGACTAAAGAGAGATTACAGAACATATGTGAAGATATTTCATTTTTATCAACCCTATACAAAAGGGTGATGCAAATACGTCATTATAACCTGAGGATGTTCTAATATGCAATGCAAGGTTAAAGATTATATAACACGCGATCGGTTTAATAAAAAGGAAACCAGTTCATTATACCAGGTTACAATGTGGTTAACCAAGACATACACAGGACACTATATTCATGTCACGAGCAATAACACTCAAATTTTATTAGAGAGCTTGAAAAAAAAAAACTGAGCACATTTCAGACCGCTGTATCAAATGACTCCGTCTACCAGGAAGAGATTTTGTAATTGGGTAGAGATGAAAACAATAGTTTAACAATTAAGTATGATCAATCCTTATTCATTAATCGATGTTCATACAACGATTAATTCTGTTTTTGTTTTGTTCACCAGAGCCTTGCGACGATCTTGCTCGAGCAGCTGGAGAGAGAAAAGGATATTTTACGAATCTTTTTAAAAGTGTGCCAAGACGAACATCCCATTTTAAGAAGAATGCATTTGAAGTCTTTTTTGATGGTCCCCGTACAAAGAATAATGAAGTAAGTAAATGTACATTTAGTATATATTAAATACGTTTACAATCATACGTACAACATTATAGAACAATACACACCGTGCAACAATTAAAATGGGCCTTATTTAAAAAAAGGTACTTGTATTAATATTTTAACAAAAATTGATTGATATTTACAGGTATCCTTTGTTGCTTGAACGGTTACACCGAGCCACATCCCCCAATCATCATGACAAAGAGGCCATAATGAATGCCAAGACAAAAATTGAGAAAATTCTAGAGCAGATAAACTCAGTAAGTTTACTTTCGCCACCGGATTTTCTTAGTTTCTAAAATATATATTTTAATTGCATTTAAATCTTTACATAGAATTGGATTTTAAAACATTTTATTCTTATATTTTTGGTTTTTGTTTTTTACAGAAAACACGAACAGTTAGTCAGATTCGATCGATAAAAAGAAAGTCGACCGAAAAGAAATACACAGTGACCGAGAAAATCGAAGTTACAAGGGTAAGTCTAACTCAAATACTGTATACCAACTTTCATTTGCGACGACATTTCTTCGCGGTTTACAGAAGATAAACTGGTTCGCGGCGACTAATTTTCGCGATCAAGACGTAGTTTAATTGGAAAATAGAAAACCAGAGACAATTGATACTGGTTTGCGGCAAGTTATATTCGCGACGTCGAGGCTCTCGCAAACATCCATAACAAAGACATTTGTTTAAAAAAATAACAATGTAATGAAATTTAATTTTTTTTTCTTTTCTTCAGGTTGCTATGGAAGTCTTGGGGTGGCATAAACAAGATGTCTGTGACATACTAACCAGCCAGATGCAGGTAGCTCCATTGCTCAGCGATCAGAACTGGGCAACAAAGCGTCTACGCAACATCAAGTTCACTTCCGTTCATGCAGTCCTCTTGACGCTTGGACAGGTAAGGACTTAATATTATTGAATTTCAAAAGTAAAATATCATTTAGGAGTAGAACTTCAGAAGAAAAGTATTAATAATAAACAATTCATTTTGATGGTATTTTAAATCTCATCTGTTATGTGATAGGAAATTGAAGAAGATATGGTAAAAATGGTCCTTTTCTTTAAAACTTCTTTCATTTCTAGTTATCATATTATATTTTAGTAGATACAAATAACTTAAGAAAATTTTCTTTCATTAACATAACATTGTTATATTTTTTTTATTCTTTATATTGGGATTACATACAAAGGACACTAAAGAAATTGTTTTGTTTTTTTAATATAAACTAAGATTAATGCAAAAATAACCATCTAGCCTACTGTTTCGATCTTTACTTCTAATTTTAGTTATCTATTTATTGTACATGAAAGATTTCATTTTCAAAAACTAATAAACATATCTTAGTTATATTTAATTTATAATCAAGTTTCTTAATCTTAATCGGTTTAAAAACAAATCTGTTGTCTTCCTCATGATATTCTAAATAAACATCGATAACAGATATATTGTCTTTCTTTCTTCAGGGAGAACTTCTTCATGCCGAAGAAGAATGTTTGCTGTTTCCCAAAAGAAGTCAAGTTATACAGGCTGCTATAGTATTAATTAAAGAGAAAAACGGAAAATTTCAAACTTTTCGAGTAAGTGTAACTAATAAATCAAAAACTGTTGGAAATATAACGCAAAAATTTGAAAATGTTAATGTTGATGAAATAAATCTTTCATGTTCATTGAAATGATGTGCATATTAACCAATTTAATTTCCTTTTGTTTGGTGATTAGGAACCTTTTCTGCTTAACCGTTGCATCATCAACGTTGACAGAGAGATGGACGACATTTTTGAGGTCATGGAACTGAATAAAGAATCTTGCTTATTCAAGGTAAAAGAAACATTATTAAATTTCCTACCGATGCAATCGATAAAAATTAAACACATTTTAAAAAAATCCATGTGATGAATTATTATAAAAACAATTTTTATTTCTCATTACAGAGTGAAGACTCAAATCTTTTCAAACTATGGCTTCAAAACGTGAAGCAACAGACTCTGGATTTGGGCGCGTGGAGAAAACGCCGAAATGCATTGCCCAATATTATGATCAAGCATTTGGTGTGATTACCGGTAAACAAGAAAATAAATTGTTGACCATTCCTCAAAGGTGATCTCAGGCTTCGTGCAAAATTTTCGCACATGCGTAAGCCTCTTCATATCCAGCTACACACTTGTCACGTTTTTTTGTAATGTGACACTCCATATTGTAGCGAAAGATATTGACTGCACCTGCACCTAACTCAAAGAACTGCAATACGTGACGTAGATGTCATCTTCGAAAATGCTCTAAAAAAAAATGCGCCATTTGGAATCAGCGTCACGTGTTTCGGAGGATGACCGCAGACGACACACGTGACCATAATCACTTGTATTCCACTTAGAACTTCGTTGACAGGCGATAATAAGCTAACTGTCCATACTCAAGATTGTTTGATTGTGTATATCTTTTTCTCGCCCGAAAGTGCCATTTGACCTGTGATACTGATATTTCGTTTTTTGATGACAATCAGTTTTGTTAACAATGTGCTAAATACTTAAACTTGAGATTCTGTTGAATGAATCTAGTTTATTCATGTACATATTGCCCTGTTGTTTCACTGTTCCTAATGTAGAAAAAAAAAGTTTCATTGTTGCAAAGGGTGAAATACATGGTTGTTAATTTATTAATGGACGACGCTCTTTAATGTCTGTTAATATGTGTCTGTGATAAATTGTAATAATAACTGGTGCTTATATGGTTACTTGTAAGATAAGGTAATGGTTATTTCAGTTGTGATATTTCCTGGAATTGAATACTAATATCTAGGTATTTTTCTACAAAAAAAAATAAATCTATCGTTATTTCCATCTGCCTTTCAATATTCATTTGATAGCAAAAGAATTGATTTCGCTCATCATTATTATTCATATTGCTCACCTTTTTAGGTCAGACTTCACTGAACAATTTACTTTGACTGCAAGAAGTGTGTAGAATTTAATTTTCTTATATTTGAAGCCCATTTTGGCAATAAATCTCTTGGTGGGAAGATTGTTGTATTTCTCATAAATGTAGATGACTTCATAAATCTTTAGGTTTACTGTTCGCAGCATCTGTTCGCACAAGTAATTACATGTATTGTTGAATTGTTTGCTCAGTTATTGAGAATAAAATAAAATTGAAAATCGATCCATGTTCTTTTTAGTAATGTTAGGAAATGAAATCATTCGGTACAGTCGAATGAGTTTAGTCTCGATACGCAAGTTATAAACAACTATTAATTAAACATATTTCATATCACATAGGTTTGGATTGATAGTTGACAATAAATGACTTTAATTTTGCTGATTATTAGACTTGTTGTAAAATAATGTGAAAATCGGACATTTTTGGACTGGTGGTCTCATTCAGCATCAGTATATAAGGTGGATCTGTGCAAGTCTGGACAGCTATCTACAATACTCAATAAGTTACACATATAAATATTTGTACTACAGTACTACACTCCAAGATGTACATTGTATATAACAGTTATTATTACTTTGTACAAGTAAAGGTTTCTATTCTGAAAATTTTTTAGGAGTCATGTGCTACAATGTAGCACTTTGCAAAAATTGAATTTTGAAAGTATGGTACAACATTTAAACACAAGATGGTGCATTAGGTTTTCAAGTTTCATATTTCTTTTGCAAAGTGAAAGTAAACTTAAAATTGTTTTAACAGTTAAAATGCTTTCTCAAGTGGTTCATGCGGGTTTGGAGACAGACATTGCAGAAAAATATATTGTTCAACCGCATACAGACGCTGTTGAATAATGTATTTTTCTAATTTTTATCTATGCAATGATCACTACCTTCACAACTCTTACAAACCATTAAAGAAAGCATTTTACTGTTTATATCCATGTCTCTCTTTCCCTCTTAATTTCTATTCAATTATCCACATGAAGTGAGTAAAAGTAAATAGATAATGTTATTGCATAGAAAAAACTTAAAACCATTTCTTCTATAGTCATGTATGGATGAATTATTTGGACGTCTGATGTCAGTCCATGCAGTCCGTGCAATTTCTGCTCTCAATAAAGCTAAGTTTTTGATCGATCACGAAATAATCCACGCATTGTCAAAGATAAGACAATGTATGCAATATTAATTATAAGTATTTGAATAAACGTTATCACTTTATGAACTACGCATCGCTATATTAATGGGGGTGAAAACAGTTTTTTTTAATTATAAAGTTAAAGAAACGCGGAAAAACTGATTTGGAACCAGTTAGATCATGATTCTCTATATAAACACAATCGGATTTCTTAAGAAATAGGAGAGAAAATACTCAGCAGATGTAAATATTTATTAATGAATTTCTTAGAGAGTCCTAACATTTGACGTCAATGAAAAACAGACCAGGATTAAGAATGGAGTGTTCAGATATATTGAGATCGGACCGGTCTCTGCTTCCATGGCAACTATAATGTTGTTATTTGTTCCAATAAGCATATTACGTTTTGTTTTTTTTTTTAACACTGAACGTTTTATACTGGGCGTGGAGCTTGAGTGCTTCTTAAGAGTATTACCTTTAATTCATGGTTGGATGCTGAGCAATCAATAAAAAAGGCTGCCATATTTTCACTATGATGGAAGAATGTTGAGATTGGCGTATATTGTGTAATAGATCCGCTAGAACATAGAGACTTTACCTGCAATATACAAAAGCAATGCGAAAAATATTATTATCCTTTGCACTATTACCGCAATATTTGATAAATTTATACCTTTCAGAGCAAAAAGGTTTTTACAAAGAACATCAAACTAATCGGGTTGCTATGCATTCGTAAATTGCATTTCATTTTTCGATCTTGCAGAATGGATTTATTACGTCTCGCGGGCATATACAATAACGAGTTTGTTAAAACAATGGAGTTTTAAAAACAAAATTAATGGGAAAAATAAACACTTTATGCTCAAAAGCCAAAAAGAGAGAAAAAGTTCTTCAGTAAAGAGATCTAGAGTTTGAAGATGCTCAACATCTTATTTTAATAAAGTGTAAGATTCATCTACGTACTTCGCCTGTTCGAGCATACCTCCGACTAATATTAAGATCAAAATCAAAATTCTGGAATTTATTCACATTGCCAACATCAAGCAACAGAGAAGCAACAAGAGTAAGAACATGCGTTTTAAAAAATAAGAGAAAAAGAGAACAAGATAATAAGAAAAGATATCATTTTAAATTTCAAATTAATACAGTGAAGGTTGAACAGTAAAGAGACAGAAGACCAAAATCTAAAAAAAAAAACCGAGACAAAATCAGTCTTGTTTGTAGAGGATGATACTTACAGAATCCCCCTTTGACCAAGACCTGGTTGCCGTCGAGTTACACTTGTTGATGACGAAGGCCTCGGACGTCTGGTGTTTGGTTGTACCGGGACACAGCGCCGCCCTGCTGTCCTCTACGTGTAGATTCTCTGCGATGGACTCGATGACGCTGATCTTCCGGTGGCTGCATTCTAGCTTTACCAGTGGTTGTTGGGTAGTGGTAGTGGTGGTTGTAGCTGTGGTCTGTGCATTGCCTTGAACAATAGAAATAATTTAAATCGTTCTCTCATGACTTTATATTATTATAAGCTTAATTTACAAGTAAAGGATCAATCAAATAAGTATCTAATTAAACTAACAATATTAAAACGTTTCAAAAATATTTCGTCCTTTAAAACCCCCAGTATTGTACATTTTGTGGTGAAGTTAATTAAAATTAAGAAATTCATGAGAATATAGAAACAGTCTGTAGTATATGTAGTTGCAAAGAAAATTACCTTTGTTGTTATAACGAATCAGGAGCGTCTCCTGATTCGTTATAACAATATATAAAATACATATTTTACTATGGAGACATGCGGTCACGTTGCCTTTCTCGAAGTCAAACTCATCACTTTTAATATTTAAGTAAAAGCCTTCATAGAAGTAATGGACGCTGTTTAGCAATGTTACAAGACCCAAAGAGACAAACAAAGAACAAGAACCTACGAACAGGTCAGACGCTTGACGTTGTAACTACTTCAAAAGAATCGAAAATTTTGCTTTTATAAACATGGATACAAACGAAAATATTTAAAAGCATTCTAACAACCAATCATTTTCTAAAATGCTCAAGTAGAGAAATGTAACTTCTTTAAACGTTGAATACTGTGGAATCATTTTTATTATTGGGGGTCAATGTTCGTGGGTAGCCAAAATTCTCCTGGTTCGTGGGGACGTAATTTCGTTGGTAGTGTAATCAGGATAATTTCCATAAATATTAAACAAATGATTGTGTATAGGTTCGTGGGGTTGTAAATTCGTGGGCAAGGGCTCCCACGAAAGCCACGAACATTGGTCCCCATCGAACAATGATGATTCAACAGTATAATTTTGAGTAGCAAACATTTTTTGCTACAGTACATGTAATTAGGCACGTGTCAGTCTATCACTTGTCTATAATGTCGATGTCATAGTTTGCTGAACAAGATGACCTACCTTCACACTGACAGTAGAATCTGTGGTGATCATGGTGGCATTTACCCGTCTGACCTACTGCACAATTCGTACAGTGATTATCGTGGGTACATTCTAAAACAGAAATCATGACCCAGTTTAAAATGCGCTTCATCACTGCAATGTAAACATTCTTTTAAACAAGTGTCTGGGAGATATGGTTAAATCAGTAAATTGTTATCGTACAGATAGAACAAAAAAAAAAGAATTCAAGGAAGACTCTCCCTTAGTTGGATTACATCTAGTATTTTTATAGTATTCCTGCGAGTCGTGGCACATTTCATTGGACCCGTTGGCGCCCAAGGGGGCTGGGTGGTCAAAAAATTAAACCATCAGATCTAACTGAAATTTTTTTGAAATTATGTTTTAAGCTATAGACTTTTATTTTGTAAAGAAAAAATACACATAATACAAATAATAGCTTTAAAATTTAAATATGTTCGTTAATCTTTATATAAAGCTCTTCTTCTTAAGGAGATCCATATATTCTAAAAATGTTCACGACAATCGAGCCCTCTTAAAATGAAGCTACATGTATTTGTATCTAATAAGCATTTAACTATGTACATATACATGCACTAGTTTAAGCTTATTTTAGATCATATAGCTGCGTAATTAGGACTTATTTGTGACAATGTGTTTTTTAAATAAAAATGAAGAAAACGAGTGGGTTTGATATGCCTTCAAGAAATCGATTAGATCGAGCTTACATGTCACGTGTTATTTTATTTTTTAAAAATTCATAAGATATTGACAAAATATATTAACATGATAAGGCCTTTTGTTAATACAACTAAAGTTAATAAAAAGTATATATATATATAAGCAAATGTCGAAGGAAAATTCATAAAGCTTCGAACACGTTTACTGACACATGACACGTGACAAACAAGAGATAGAATTCAAAAAGTCAAACGAGTCCATGCAAGGTCATCAACGCACGTTTTACCAATTGAATTGTTGCATGCTCTTAGAAAACAATCTATAAACACAGCGAGGTAAATTATTCCCTTTTATATGTTAGTTATAACCTACCGAAAGAGATAATGCGCTCCTGATTTTAGGGCAAAAGAGGTAGAGTAAAATTAGATATAAGCTGTGTTCAATTATCGCAATAAGAGATTTTTTCTACGATGTAATCACATTATTTTATTTGCGGTTAAAAACAGATGTTTATTTTTCTTTTCATCTAGAAGGGGGTAGTATCCTTATTATCTTTTACAATATTCTACCTCAAAAGGCTGAAATGTTTACGGAAGAAAAAATAAAATAAAAATAAAAACACTGCCGCTCTCAAAAGCATTGCTTTCTGATCAGAAAATGACGATTAAACACTAACTGAGCGTCAGTCCCCCCTCCAACAACATGGAAGATAAAAAAAGTAATGTAATGGTCAATCTTATTGCATATTTCGAAAGAAAAGATGTCAGAATTTTTTTAAATTAACACCTGTTTGGACTTAAAATATTAAAATTTCTGAAATTGAAAAGTGTGATTTAAAAAAAATAAATCAACAACTCTACGGAATTGATTAATTATATATTTTATATAGGAAAGGAGAATAACTCAAACCTCTTTTCGATTGTAGCACACGTTCAAGCTTCTAGGGGTGATGATACAAACAAGCTTAACATTTTAACATTTGAGCTTACTTTCTCAATTTTTTTTTACAAGTTAACGTTTCTATGTTTTCCATCAAAAAAATGTTTGAAAATCTTGTATATTTCATAATATATTAATTTTGAACCCAAATGGAGCCCCCTTTTGACTTCTGGATGCGATAAATGTCATGGTTTGAACAAACCAATTGAACCACATATCAAAGAAAGTGAAGAGGACCATAACTATGTTGAGAATCGAACTCATGAATATAAAAGCGACTAAAATATAATTGCTGTCTTGATGTACCTGTATAGCAAAGAAAAAATTTGCAAAATATCAATGACAGAATATTAAACGAAATAAAAATATAGCACTTTATTTCCAGGCAATTCCAAAACAAGAATTCTTTGTAATTACATTACCTTCACATCCACAGGTGTAAGAACGCCGAGAACAATATGGATATTGATGATTATCACAGTGGGAACAGTCATGGTCATGAAGACACTCTGGAACATATTAAATGTCACAACCATAAAATAAGAATCATGAGTGTGATTTAAAAATAACAACTCTCTGTTAAAGAAACTGCTAGTAATTTTCAAAGGAAAAAGAAAATACAAATTACTAGTACATATTAATATAATACAAAAACAATGGATATCAAATTGTAAATTACATGCAAATATGTTTGAAAACTTGCAATTTTACCAGATAGTACATATGCTAGATGTGAAAACTGAAATATAACCATTTTCATAAGGTTTTGTGTGTGTGTGTGTGCGTGTGTGTGTGTGTCTTACCTAAACACTGACATTGGCCAGACATACATCGGTACGCATGCTTATCACCGTCACAATCCCCGTGCCTGCAATCGTTATCACTATGGCAGGAACGTGGCTCACCACTCACCATCACTGAATAGATATTAGTTTTAAATTACATTAATCCCTTTTCTATTCATTACAGAAATAAGCAAAGGGCAACGTTTAATTCAGCATAATTACGATATTTTGACCAAAGAAAGACAACCTTGGAAATGTTTCTTGGCATTACAAATAAGAGTCGGAACGAGAAAAAAGATACTTCTTGGTATACTCTTTTGCCACGTCTAATGTATCGCCATAATACACAAAAGTAAATGTGGGAACAGGTCCTTAGAGAATATCAGTATTTTAGTTCTGAAAGTTCTATAAGTTTCCATTTTTTACGATATATACAAAACTCATCAAGTGCTTGCTGTTAATGGTGGGCTGACTTTGTTAACAAGACTGTGTCGTCTGCATTAAACGAAATAAAAAGTTTGCAGTAAACAAGCAGTACAGGATAACGAAAACGTAATGAGAACATCATCTTTAAGGAAGGAGTCTTTTCTGGTTTTCGACATGTCAAAAGTAAATTTGATTAAATGGTCATTAAATCAAGATGAAAGGAAATTAAAATATCATATTTTTCTTTCTTTTTTACAATCATACAACTTGGGTTAGAAATAGTAATCAAAGTATAGAATCTAACAAGGAATATATTTTTGGCGGAAGATTGGCGTAGGAAAATATCACGTTTTTGCAGTTCAGATTCATGAGTCTATTTTGCATTTTTTAAACAATAACATTAATGTTGGATTTTTTCAACTAATGTGAACTAATGATAAGGTACTGAGGTTTCAAAATATGTTTTTAAAATATGATTTGTCTATCAATTTACATTTTAATTAGCTTTTTAAGCGCTCATTCTATAAGTTGATTTGTGTGAAAAAATCACTAAAATCGGATTTTCTCTCTTATTAAATGGTCAATATATTAGCTTTTCAGTCAATTTATATCTTTATGTAAGGTCTTCATAATATGTTAAAATCAGAAATATTTTAATATTGGAAGCATAAGAAAACAATCAAAATATCTTTAAAATTTAAGAAAATTAGAGGAAATGCGGGCTAAGCAATATCAATTTTAGTTTAAATATTAATTCCAATTTAGTAGTATAAGCTGATAGACATTCTGATATTCTATCATTTCATCGAAGAATAGAAACTTCATATCTTAAACAGATATCTACATAACTGCAGAAAACTACATTTATTTTTATCATCCTTTAAGTTGAGGAAAAAGGTAGTGACCTCGACCTGACCTTGATGCAGAAACAAAAAGGTCAAATTTGATTAAACTGATAGAATCATTTGGTTATATGATCTGTTTGACTGTGTCAAAATTTTATGAATTTCTTAATATAAGAAGGATGTCTGATAAAGAGAAGACTCCTTCCTTTAGGTGGACACCTGACGATATTGATGTGGATAAAAATATATTATAATCAAAATACATTCACCGTTTTAGAATTTTTAAATTTAACAATATTTGACCAAAACATACTTTTAAAAATATTTGGAAAGTTAAAAATTATAACAACCCCGACGGAGTTCGAACTAATGACTTATATATTCGTATTTAACGCTCAAATACATTGCGCTACGATGTTAGTTGAAAGAAAAAATTATATCTGATTTTATTGTTTATTTTGATAGGAAGTACGTCACAATATGGAGGTATCCCATACCACCTTAAAACCAGTAGCCCATGAAAACCCGACAACCACCTTTTAAACACAAACCATGTTCTACATATTGATATGTGTGAAAAGAATAAGAAAGAAGGTTTATTCAATCAATCAATCAATCAATCAATCAATCATAAGGTATTAATTACCATTTATTCTGAGAGAAGGTGTTTTGCAATCATTATCAGGGGTTGTTGATGCCTTACTCTATGAACAATAATAGGGTTTTTATCATCTCTGGATAAACCAGGTTATCTTAAGCACATGTGTTATGTCAATTTTGCAAGATCCATAACTCTTGGTAACTGATATTGTTGCAAGATCCATAACTCTTGTTTAACTCTTGTTTAATACATTCTATATGACTGACTGGGCATGCGCAGTTGCTACTTTCTTTTCCTGCCCAACCCAAAGTTGATAGGTGGTACAAATTCGTCTAAGAAAACATATCCAGTACATCCAAGGTTAAAGAGGTAAATTATGAATTTAAATTGAATATATTGCTTTAAAACATAAAAATATAACTATTTGCCGTAAATTTAAGCATTATTAATTCAGTAAAAATATTAATCCTTAACATGTGTGCATCATTACAAGTGATCAACTGTAAATAAGGATAATAAAAAATTGTAGTATAATTACAAATGCATATTAGCCTAATAATATTTCTTCAAACTTCTTAATTATTTCACGAGATGTTGAGAGCAAGCAAAGTTAGGACGTCTAAGTCCAAGAGCCCTTATGTCAGACCTCCGACAAGGGGAGCGGTTGCAGCCTCCCAGGCGTCTACATGGGTGCCAAATGTTGTAATAATCTCCTCC
The DNA here is from genome assembly GCA_016163765.1 of Magallana hongkongensis. Classification (NCBI taxonomy): domain Eukaryota; kingdom Metazoa; phylum Mollusca; class Bivalvia; order Ostreida; family Ostreidae; genus Magallana; species Magallana hongkongensis. Next base: position 35,116,327 of record WFKH01011581.1, on the reverse strand, counting down.
AGCAGTTCTTTCTCAGTCGCAGCTACCGAGACTACATGTAGAAGCTATGACAGAAGCCAAAGTCTATCAGTTCCAGTAGTGCAACCATCTGTACAACCTGTTCTAGAAATGCCAAGTGCCCCATCGGATCAGTCAGCATTTACCCAGTAGACACTCGACCCTTTATTATCAGGATCTAGCACCAATACAGGTACAAACTGTTTGTTTGCCATGGAAAACCCCACACCTTTACATAGTGTAGTATCATCACTTGGGGCTCATGTACCCATTGCATGAAAAGAACAGATTTGGAATAATGATTATATTTTACTTAACAAGTTGTTAATGAAAGAACCTGCTTCAGATAATCAGCATCAGATTGTATATTATGATGGAGTGATTCAGATCAAACCAAAATACAAAGATGAAACGATAGTATCTTTTTCACAATGGACAGATGCTTTCTAATTTTTGCTTCTATTTATTGTGCCAAGCATTCTTCGCAAGCTGTACATTTACTTCGATACATGGCTACAATTAGAAAAGGTGCAGAGCGTTTACCAAATTCTTGTAATTGGAGGGAAGACGATGTTCAATTTAAGTTAAAAAAATCAATTGATTCCAGTCTCAGCTGGGGTTCAGTGGATGCTGAATAATTGCTGTTTTATATGCAGCCGGTAGTCCAAAATAACATTCAACTCCTACAAAACATTTAAAATGCTATTCTTCACAATTTGAGGGAGTATGTGAAAAATAAAATTGTAGGTTCTTGCATATTTGTGTCAAATGTTCACATCCTTCTCTAAATTGTAGATATTCCCATAATAACACTGGCAAACAATTCCCCCAGTTAAGCCCGCATCACAGCAATTCCGCCCTAGATTCCCACAGAGATCATTCCGCCCGGTTACACAATAAATTATGGTCATTGGGATCTACTACAATTAAAGTTAACAATCTTCACAATTTAGTTAAAAATTATCCAGACAGAAAAGTTGCACAGTTGTTAGCACATGGTTTTGAGAGAGGATTTTTATTAAACTATCATGGCCCTAGAATTAAGGTTGAGTATAGGAATATGAATATGAATTCAACACTCCAGTGAATTGGCAGAAAAAAATAAGAAGGAAGAAGATCTTGGTAGAGTTTTAGGTCCTTTTTCAGCCCCATCAATATCAAATTTAAGATGTAACCCAGTTGGTGTATTATCAAAAAAGCAAGGTGGGTGGCACATGATTACAAACTTGTCCCATCCATTTGGAGATAGTGTTAATGATTACATTGATCAGCAGTTTTGTTCCGTCAACGTCTCTTCATTTGATGATGCAATAGACATAACTCAATCAAAGAGACAGGGGCCCTCATGGCAAAAATTGATATTTCTAGTGCTTTTAGGCTTTTACCAATAAGTCCAAGAGAATTTTGCCTGCTTGGTTTCAAGTTTGATAAATCATATTACATAGACAATTGTTTACCAATGGAATGTTCTGTGTCTTGTTCATTGTTTGAAAAATGTTCATTTTTTTACATTGGGAATTGGAGAAAAGGTCACAAAAGGATGGGATTGTACATTACTTAGATGATTTTTTGTTTGTGGGATCAGCTGACTCTAGTGATTGAACAGAATTGATGTATCAATTTCAAGAATTATGTGAATATTTGGGAGCTCCAATTGCAACAGAAAAAACTCAAGGTCCGTCTGATAGCTTAGAATTTTTAGGACTGGGGATTGATTCTATGCAGGGTACAATTTTTGTTCCAAAAGAAAAAGTGGACAAGTTGTTGGTCAAGATTAAGTATGTCCTTGGCAGTAAAAAAGTAACAAAGAAAGAATTGGAATCATTGGTAGGTTCACTGGCAGTTGTAGTAAACGCGTTGCCAGCGGGTAGAACATTTTGTAGGAGAATTTATTGGGCACTGCAAGGTATTGCTAGATCTTTCCATTTTATTAGGGTATCAAATGAAATAAAGTTAGATCTTCAGATGTGGGCTGTATTTCTAGAAAATTTTAACGGCTTTAAAAATTTTTTAACTGTAGACTGGTCTATGGATGATACATTTGAATTTTATAGACAGTTCAGGAGCTTATGGGTGTGGTGTTGTATTTGGTGATGAATTGAGTTGGTTAGCTTGGCCAGCAAATTGGTCACAGGAAATAAAGAAAGATATTACTTTTCTGGAACTTGTCCCAATAGTGTTAGGAATTTTTATCTGGGCAGACAAACTAGCTTGTAATTAATTATTATTGCATGTTGATAATTTAGCACTTGTTCATATAATTAACAGCAAAACATTACAAAATAAGAGAGTCATGATTTTGTTCAGAGCCTTAGATTTCAAAACTTTGCAGAAAAGCATACAAATTAAATGTCAACATATTCCAGGTTTAAAGAACAATAAGGCAGATGCTATTTCTAGTTTTCGGTTTTGGAAGTTTCATCAGCTGGCTCCTGGGGCTCAGCCTTATCCTTGTCCAGTTTCTACACAATTTTTGCAAGTTATTCATCAATTGTAGAGGACCTAGTAGAAGCTAGTATTTCTGAGAATACAAACAAATTTTATAAGCAAGGCATTCAAGCATTTTTCAAATATAGGGTAGACAAGTCTCTGCAACAAGTGTGGCCACCTCCTATGTTATCAATATTATTGCATACATGTATGAACGTGATTGTGCCTTTTCAACTGTCAAGTGTAATCTGTCAGGGTACCCTTTTTCGAAAACATGGCATACATTTGTCTGACTTGGGAAATGAAATATTTGTAACTTCATTGAAGAATGCATTGTTGCAATTCATGTCATCCACTGACAGATTTTATCCAATTATAAAGCAGTAAGCTTTGTCATGGCCAGATGACTTGAAGTTGTGCAATTGTTGAGTATTGATGCAATTAATTGTTGTTTACTTATGGTTGTATGTAAAACTGATTACCATTGCAACTAAAGTACTTGTATAGTTATATTGTTTGCTAAAATGACCGCCTAGATTTGTAGTCGTATGTACCACGAATCGTGGTTCATTTGGCAGAATTTTGCAAAGAATGCCACCTCCATGGGGCACTGTTACTTCCAGGTCCCTTGGGTCAAGGTGGTATTTCTTTTGCTTGGACTTGTTTTTGTGTATGCTGCCATATCGATTTGATGATCGGCGCATAATTTGTATTTTGATGATTGTGAATAAATGGCCATGACAAGCACTCCCAACAATTAGCTAATAGTTATTATTTAAGATTCCAAGGTCAAGGTTAGAAAAAGGTCATTTGCATAATGCTGTCAGAATAGTCTAATATGCTTATCATCTTAATACTTCATTTTTAGTGTCTTAAAATAATTACTTTAAGAATGTTTGTGTTACTTTTGGTATATTTTCATTCTTACGTCAGGATTGATTCATTGTCTTTATGAGATCAAGACAATCTGATATTTAAGTGCTTTAGGTCGCATGATTGTTAAAAAAAATGTTCAAGTTTTTTTCTGTTTTGGCAATCGTGAGATAAAATTCAAATTGCTAAGAATGATAAGCTTCTCTTTCAAAATACTGATTATTGGTCTTTAAATATTATATTCAGATATATAATATTAATAACAGATATTAAATAATCACTTCCAAATCGATTTTTTTCTCACATTTTTTAAGCCTACAATAATTTCTTTCACAATTAGTTTCCTTTCTAATGACCCTGAAATATGTTTAATATACGGTTTTAGGATAACAAAGATTTGAATCAAATATTACAGATCAAAAGCTTATATAGTATAGATAAAATTTACCTATATACAACAAAAGAACACACGCAAGTTTCATGTTGAGTCCGTTTCGAATATACGAAGGTTGCCCTTGGAAAAATGTAGAAAATTAACACAAATACATCAACATATATTACAGAAGACTGACCTTCTTGTATCTAGTGTTATCAGGACAGAACACACGAATGTTAAAGAGAAATTAGTTCAAATTATCCTATCAGTGTTACAGTATAACCTAAGACCTAGACACCAAGGGACAATGTTTTGGTTCATGTTAATCTATACGAAAACCGAGGCTATAGCATGATCAAAATAATAAAAAAAAACCCAGCGTAACTAGACAGACAATTAAACATTCGGGGAGTTTGCTTTTCTTTTTGAGTTGTCATTAAATCATATTCTTAGCCAATGAAAATTCAGCTTCGATTTGGCAGAACCTTTTTTGTGCACTCGAGAAAGAATCACTTGTATATAACAAAGAATTGAACAATAGGGGAGATCGATTTCCCGAAAAAAAAAAAATCACTTTTAAAAATCAAAATTCGTTTAATATTTCCTACTGTACATCTAAACTTATAAATTAAGACTATTTGCAAATTAACTACAAAATGCCTGCACCAGAGTAACTGTTTACACCTTTGGTATTTCAACACGTGTAAGATAATGTCCGTAAGCTATAACTGAATTTCACCTGATAAGTAATTATTGTGAAATAATATAAAAACCTACTTTCATTTTCAATAAACCAGCCCGAAAGGGCAAAAATGAGAGTAAGGTGGTGGACACGCTTTGGCGGATCCAAATCAGTGTGAGTTAATAGAATCAAAATAATTATTATACTTGCAATGAAAAAATATGGAATGATTACGTAAAGAGTGAATATATTTATTGGGGACTTACTTAGAGTATACATTGAAGTTATTTTTTGACAAATGTTAAATAAATAAAATAAGGCAATTCGTTTCTTGAATGCGCGATTTTAGTTTATTTAAATAATGCAAATAGATATACATACACGAGCTTTTTTCAATTTTATATACATTTTTATACCAAAACAGATTGGTAGTAAACCTTGCACGTAAAGGATCTATTGCGAATAACAACTGAATTGACCTATAGGACCGGTATTGGTTTCTGTCTTTACAAAAAAGATATCGATTTCCGTTCCACTTCTTGATTTTATGCCATACACAGTAAACTCTTAGGAGGTTCTAGTTCTCATAATGTATAGTGATTGAAAAAAAAAGTTTCACAGTCGTTGTCCGAGCAAAATGAGTTATGGTTGCTTTTTTTACTTGAAAATCTTTAAATTTTGTTTTCAGTTTACTTTCTACGTATAATACGATACATGTTCTTTATATACGTTTATCAACAACCAGGGGCATATAAGCAACTATCGAAAGTCTTGCGTGACGCGATTTCAAAGGTCGCAAACCCCTAGACTCTTTGCTACAAATAATGCACGCCGCCTTGGTTTTTTCAACAGAAATAACAGGAAGATTGATTTTTGTAGATGTAGAAGAATTTTACGAGGCGTTCGAACACTATCATCATTCATTTTACAATCAACAGAACTCTTTTTAGCTCACCTGAGCTGAAGGCTCAAGTGAGCTTTTCTGATCAAAATTTGTCCGTTGTCTGTCGTCGTTGGCGTTGGTGTTGGCGTTGTCGTTGTAAACTTTTCACATTTTCATCTTTTTCTCCAGAACCACTGGGCCAATTTCAAGCAAACTTGGCACAAAAACTGATTGCCCAGAAAAGCTAAAACTTGTGTGAAAGCATCCTCAGGTAAGGCAGATTTAAGTTTGTTCAAACCATGATCCCCGGGGGTAGGGTTGGGCCACAATGGGGGGTCGAATTTTTACATAGGAATATATAGGGTAAATCTTTAAAAATCTTCTCCTCAGAAACTAATCAGCCAGGAAAGCTGAAACTTGTGTGGAAGCATCCTCAGGTGAAGTAGATTCAAGTTTGTTCAAATCATGACCCCTGGGGGTACGGTGGGGCCACAATGGGAGGTCAAATTTTTACATAGGAATCTATAGAGTAAATCTTTAAAAATCTTCTTCTCAGAAACTAATCAGCCAGAAAAGCTGAAACTTGTGGAGAAGCATCTTCAGGTAAAGTAGATTTTAATATGTTTAAATCATGATCCCCAGGATTAGGGTGGGGTTACAATGGGGGGGGGG
>WFKH01011581.1:35022081-35077946 GCA_016163765.1 Magallana hongkongensis | reverse complement strand
TGTGTGTGTGTGTTCGTTTACCTACGCACTGACATGTGCCGAGCGACCTGTGGAGCATAAAAACACATCGATAGGTCAACTCATCATCTTCACACGAATCTGAGTCGCTGCAGTCATGGTCACTGTGGCAATAGTGAGTGTCTCCAATCACCATCACGGCACCTGTGGGTAATTATTAGATATCAACATATCAATTTATCACATACGTTCTTACAATTGTCACAAAGTGTCTCTCGGAAAACAATCAATATCATAAAAAAGTATGATAAATGAAAGAATGAAAAAATGGAATGGATTTATTCCTACTGTTAATAGGAAAAATTACATTATTTCGGTTTGTCAATCAAACTTTCGTTGAAATCCAAATTGAAAAAAAACCCACTCAGCACAGAATATGACGTGTATCACTGGGAAATTGTTAATTGAAATTTTATATCTTTTCATTTTACATTGCTTAAGCTTAAAAGGTAGACGAAACTAACAATGGGTAACTTTAAAGAAGTTAGAGCGGTTAAATAAAAAATATAAAAAAAAAATAAAATAGTTTTAAATCATTTCGATTGAATTTATTTCTTGTTTTCCTTTCTAGGTAACATTATAAGACAAAACAATTGCCACCTCCAAATAAGAATTTACACAAAATTAGAGAATGTACATGTATAAACGATTAGAATGTGTATATGTAATTGTAATTTATAGCAAGTAATAGGTGTAATTTTTAATAAATTTGATTTTCTCCATTTGTATCGAATAAACTTTCATTATTTTTTAATTTTAATATTTTCTATTATTAATGTATGCAATTTAATTTTTTCATATATATTCTAAAGCTATCCATTTGAATTATATCGATTTCATCTGAAGTGTAGATTTTTTTTTTTTTGTATAATAAAGTTTCCATTTTTGTTGTATGTACTTTCATATTGTTCAACTTTTTAAATTTTACATTTTAACAGTTTAATTTAAAAAATCCAAAACGATCGGTCATAGTGAAAACGGAGAATTTGCGCAACAAAACAGAAAGCAGAGGCTCCCGCCCGTCTTACATTGTTCACAGAGGTAAATAAACGTCTTGATACTGCTTTTTTGGAACAAACGATCCCCAAATCCTCCCCCACACACTGAAAAATTTTGTCTTATAATTTAAAAAAAATGTTTTACCTGAAACCACACACAAAAGAATAACGCACATCAATTTCATGTTTGCTCCGTGTATGTGCAAGTTGCTGTTTTTGGGATCAACACAGAAAGCTGATCTTTATACAAAAACAAATCACGTTTTTCAGAAGAGCGGCCTTTCATAATATTAACCTTATCTCTTGTAGTATGATCGTGACATGCCACAGTAGGTTAATAAAGAATGTTATCATATCTAACATAAGTGTATATTTGGAATGCAGTCACAGACATGACAGAAAGAACGTTGTTCCTCAGTCTTCATTCACTATCCAAGCAATGATCCTTTCTTGTTGCAAACTTGCATTCTATCAAAATGACAGAATCAGTACATAATCCATTTGAGCAATGAATACATGAATCTGTGAGTTCTGACTTATTTTCTTTCTAAGTGTGGGGATTTTCATTAAGTGCAGAGCACCGGTCACTAAATATATTTGGATATCATTATACCGTATATCTGGCAATTTTTGTGATGATCTAATATTCGCGGTCACTTTAACATTGCAAAATATTCAATGCGCGGAAATTATAACCGGTATTGTTTGCTATTAGAAACTTTTTAAATCGCAAAAATGACTGGCCCAAAAAAAAAAAAGTTACACATTTCCCCATATGGCAAACTTTGTGACGCGCAAAAATAAACGGATAGACGCCATTTTATATTTTTTTCTGTTGGTGGGTATAACCATTCTGTGTATTCTGGCAGCTTTTGTCTGCTACCTCCTGTTGACATTTTGATACTGGATTTTCATTTTGATACTGGGTTTTATTAATATGGATGAATATAATGTAATTTGTTCATTAGGGAGATCAATGTATAATGGTATTACGTATATAAGTAATGTATTGAGTAATAGAGATCTCTCCCTTACTGATTTGTATATCTATTATAATTATCTTTCGTCATTTATAATAAATGACAATGTCAACCAACTATCGTGGTGTTCGTGAGACTTACTGGATAAAGAAAATCAGGTTAGAAAATAAACTAGTACCCAGTTTGTGAAAAAACCTAATATCAAAGTGAAAGAACTTGAAAACTACACTGAAGAACGAATGTTTTTACTCTTAGCGAGGAATAAATATGTAATTAAAAGCAGATATTGTTATTCAAGATACTCAACTGTTAAAATGGCATCTACCATTGTCTTACGAAATGTAAAATTCATGTTTACTTTTTGTTACGTTTAGATGGATACATCTTTTTGAAGTTAAAGTATGTTTGACAGACATGCAGAATTCTAAACTAAACTCTAACATTCATAATTAGTTGTATTAATTATTAGTGTGAAAACCCGATGATTTTCGTACAATAAAATCATTTTATGACCTTTAACAATTATACTGCAACATTTTTTTGTTTTACTGTAACATTTTAAAATGTTTTATTAAATGTATGATATGATTTTAGGTGTTTAATCAAATTTGAACTTCAGCTATGAAGTTTTAATTCTATGTAAAATGTCCGTGTTATGTTAGTTAGCTTTTACCATTGATTATTTCCAATCATTTTTCCTCATTTCATACACATCTAAATAGTTAGTAGATTTATAAGCAGTTAGTAAAGTATGGAATCGTTTCTCTTGCGATTAATTCGGAAAGAAGGCATGCATGTAAGCCTTGATTATGCATATATGTAGCTAAGTATCTCGTTTATTTCTTTACAACTGACATCCAAAAGAAATAACCTTCTAGGGCTACTTCAAAATTGAAAGAAGATCGGTGGATAAGGCGTGTAAAATGCCTATACACGGACGGATAGGATTATCATACTAAAATATTAAAATATCAACAAATCTGATATTTTTGTAATAAACCATTGAAAACAAAGTATACTTAAAATATCATCGAATTATTCGAACCTTTAAATATGTTCAATACTGGAAATTTGTTGATTCAAACTGGCGTATACGTATTAAAACCTCCATATAGTGTCAATTTTTAGAACTTCAATGTCTTTCTCTTTATAGGGGGGGGGGGGGTCTGTGCTCCATATTTTTCTTATAGTCTAAATAAGTGTAATTAAAAACAAACCGATTTCAATCAACAAAAACATGGAGAGATGATCCACTATACATTAAAGATCCCAACAATTGAACGTTTTGGAAAAATATTACAAGTCCGTAAATTCGTTGTTAGAGCACCAGACATACATGTAAGCTAACCTTATAAATTAACAAGGGTTTTGTGTTGTGGGTTCGATGCCACCAAAACTTAAGGCGATATATTTTTTCTTCTCAGTATTAAATATATTAAAAACTGAATATAGTTAGAAATTGTGCTTTTGCAAACTTTTATTATAATATATTTAAATAGATTTAATTGGAAAATAAATAAATTCAAAATTGTATTTTACGACTAAGCAGAATGTGCATCTGCGCTATCTCATTCCCCCATCTTCTTTTTTCCCTTAAGCTTAGTGTACAAAGAGGTGTTTTGTAGCAAAAACGAGTGTGAAAAGATATGTTGATAATTACGGGCAACCTATTTATTTTTAATTACTTAAACATTTCTAAGAAATCTTTTTGGTTTTTATTCAAAATATACTTTGCTTTTACACACTGAACTTTAATTTAATTTACTAAATTGACAAAAGCACCAACATATTTTCTGAGCCTTGTTTGACAGCATAAAACGTTAGAAATAAATTCTACCTGAACACAAAATATCGAAACGAAAATGAACAATATCAAGAAAAACTCTTGTAAGTGTTAAAGGATTTTAGTAGAAGAGCTGTACAAAACTGGATGTAAGCATCAGTGAAGCTTTCATGACGTTACATTCGCTGTAAAATTGTGTAAAAATCCGACATCCTTGGAGTCGTCGTCTCGTTCAATTTCATGACCATTGGGGCATCATGGCAAGTCTGTACTGCTATCTGTAAGATATGATTATGAAAATAGTACCGGTATACTGGCTTTACAGATTGATGTTTCATTGGGCATTTCCAAGAAAAAAGTTATCTCAATTTCAGTATGCGTAAAAATATAACTTCTTATTTTTCTAACTGACGGGATACATACAATGGAACAAATACCTTGAGTTTTTTTCTAATCACAGCATACATTTTTTCTCTCAAATTTTACTTCACCTGTTTTACATGCACAAGTGATTTTTTTCCTCCAGAATGTCCAGGCTATATAGTTAAAAAGCTTGGAAATTACCCTACATATATTATTATTACTACATGTTTTAAAGTATAAATATATAATAATAATAAATTGAGATTTTGTCTTCCATGGTGTATTTTTGAAAGTTTGGTCATTAAAGTTATAACTTTGGTTCGAAATCCGAAAAGATTAAAAGCTAGATCTAAGTAATCATGGAAAAAAGTTTATTATAATTTCGTCTCCTTAAAAGGTGCACGCTGTTTTCCACGAATTGCAATTTATTGCATTTCAAAGGCAATGAATTTGTTGCCAGAACATTGTAATACTGTATACAGGGTTATTTTCACCCCATAATATTTTCGCTCTTCCTGACTTGCAAACGGTTTCGCCCCGTCTTGAATTCGCCCAGACAAAGTTGTGTTTAAAGAGAGATAAGTTAAGACATTGGAATTCGCCTTGTCCTAAATTCGCCCCTTTACAACGAGGGTAAAATGGGTGAAAATAAAACGGGGGCGAATGTTTCCCCGTATATAGTAATTCTTAGATAATTGTTATTATGCAGTGTGTTGAAAGACGGATATATTTTATAGGCACATTATCCGTAATTTCAGACGAGTGCTTTGTCTTGGGTATTCACTAAATATCAAAATGAACTGAAAAATAGACGTACTGTTAGACCAGAGATTACATCAGCAGCAGTTTTCGTGCAATCAATTAAGAAAGCCGCCATGTTGTTTCCTTGATCAGAAAATGTCGAGATGGGTGTGTATTGAGATACATTGTTCAAACACTCCGTCCTGACCTACAACAAACATTCAAAAAATGTCAGAAAATGAAGTATAGAAACATGCAATTGTTCCCCAAAACGAGATTGAAATGCATAAAAAACTAGTTTCTCTAAATATTAAGCAACTCTATTTTGTAGTCGTCTAAATTTACATAACGGGTATTTTTCAGAATTTATGCAAAATACAAGACAATTAAATAGACAATGATAACCGCTAATCGATCGGTATAGAAGCAGCAAGGAAGATGACTATATCTACATTGGTGTTATGTCCACTCGTGTTATATCTACATCTTATTTTTTTCTTCATTGTGCCATGATATGCAAACATGCAATTTTCCTTTTAGACCTACACTTGTTATATCTTGGTGTGTTTTTAAATAATTGTATTTTAGCTGATTTAGATTGTATATAATATAGTCTGTCCCAGGTTTCCGTTTACGTCACTTTTTGTTGATTTTCTTTCACTTGTTCCCTCTGTATGCCCGGAGAAATTCGCAGGATCAAAATTGCGTGTCTTTATATGGGAATTTACAATGGGAAAAATCTGTCATCTTTTATCTATGCTGAAATTCTCGGAACTTCTCGCACAATTTTTTAAGATTATCATTTGATTATTTTGCACTGCAAAATACCCGAGTGCTTTTTACTTTTGGACGTGTATAGCTAAACCTGAAGCAATAAAAAGTGCATTTCGAATCTGGACTTTTTCATTTAATCACCAACTCTTCTGTACAAAATCGAAATACAGAAGTACCGAAAGCATGGCTATTTTGATGTGTCATTATCCATATTGGTGATAAAGACTGGCAATCTCTCCCCCCCCCCCCCCCCTTCCATACGTTAATGTCGGCAAAGCGTCAGGGAGCGACTAAACTTTGTAAGCGTCTATTAACAAACAGAAAATTTTATACTTATTATGTCTATGGCCCAGTATTGAATCCAGAAGATCAACTAATATTTAAATAAATTTAAGATATTTGTTTGTAAATCTTTTTAAGATTGGCCCCACGGAATGTGAAAGGCAAATTCCAAGTTGTGTCCCAAGATAATAATATTTAATCTTTTGTTGTATCTTTTTTTTTTCTAATCTTTGAATTTTTTGTCATCCACGAAGAATGTACCAACCTGTTTGCCTTTTGACCAAGAACTTCTTGCCGTCGAGTTACACTTGTTGATGACGAAGGCCTCGGACGTCTGGTGTTTGGTTGTACCGGGACACAGCGCCGCTCTGCTGTCCTCTACATGTAGATTCTCTGCGATGGACTCGATGACGCTGATCTTCCGGTGGCTGCATTCTAGTTTTACCAGTGGTTGCTGGGTAGTGGTAGTAGTAGTGGTAGTAGTGGCTGTAGAGTGTTAAAGATAGAAAAGACATTGAATGAACATGGTCAAAGTTGGAGCTCTGGTAAAAATGTTTTACGTGTAATGTCAAAATACTATTTAAATAAAACTTTCCGATTATATATCATCTTAGTTTTAAATTATTGTTTCTTTGTTATGGAATTTTGGTAATTGATTTCCGAAGTTTATATCCAAATCCACAATTGATGTAAGTAAATTTGGAAGTATGTCATATTCAATTTACTACATGTGTACATGTGCCAAATTTAGTACTATCATACTAGAGTTAGTCATACTTAGAGTTTGTCACGAGGGGGTAATTCTTTGCTTTAAAGGTTCTATGTGTCGGTATGAGTGAATTATAATTTATCCTTTCACATCTCCAAGAAGAAGAGATGCCAAGAATTACCTGTAAAGTTATCTCTATTGCCTATCGGATTAACTGAAGTAGCCCAATTTTATGTTTCACACGCATCTTAAACATTTGTTACTTGAAGGAACCAAGAAAGATTTTAATATCTATAAGTACTTTCAATATATATTTTTATGTGTACGGATTATTGTGTGTCAAAGATGCAATTACGTGTAATGCAACATTGTGAACTAGATTACCCTGACGTATTTTTATTTTGTAAGTGTCATTTTAGGGTACATACATATCTCCGAACTTACTTCATACTCTTCTAATGCAAAGAACAACAAGAAAAAATCCGGAATTAACAATTCGATTAAATAGATTCCGAACTACATTATAGCACCAAAGTCGTTAAAATGAACGAGTCAGTGAATGTTCCTGTTTGTAAGTAATCATTTATTACTTGTATGGTGGCAGCGACACAAAAATAACATCCACAGTAACGAAAACGCACAACAAACGATGCAATCGTGCAGGTTCGACATAAACTTAATTTGCTGCTCACCTTTCTTTAGAACCAACTTTTGTTTCTTCCTAGGTGACAGATAACCATGTTCAAGAAGACCCCCTATAAATCCTAGATAAGATCTTATGAATCTTATTGAAAACTACTTTACATCTCACCAAAATTCTTATCCGATTTAGCATGCTATCTGAGAGCATAGTTGTTATAAATCCTACACAAGGATTTGCCAAATCTGGTAAATAAACGGTACAGTCAAGGAAGAAAAAAAAAATCTCTAGATCTTCGACGCCAAAAAAGAGTCAGCAATAAACAATCACCACATATAGAAAGCCTACTGCAAATAACATATCCTTCACGTAACACTTGACAAGGTGCGGACAATCCAAAAAACCAAGCCCAATTAATTCACTTAGCTTAGACTCCAATTGGATTTATCTTTCAAGAAGATGTGGCCATTTATGGATTATCACTGATGGTAAGTGTAGAAAAGGGGCACAACCGTACTTTGTGTGTGAAGATAGCTTGTGTCAAGTTAAGAAAGTTATGCGACGTTGCTCCCATGTGAGTTTGAAGATAATTATATGCATAACTGCAGTCACGAAGTGTTTTAGTTCATTTAGCATATCATACGTACAGGCAAAACAGAAAGTACATCGAAATGCATATTCCTCGAGTCAAAGAACCAGTCTGGTATACTTCCTATCTTTAGCTAGCCGCTTTAAATTTACCATCCAAACTTCTTGTTGGTTCTTCAAACATTTCATTTCATTAGACTTCGCCAGCAGAAATACTGCTTAGTATGATGTGCAAATTACTGGAGTAATTATAGAAATGGAAGACTCATTAAAAATATTATCTAGTCAATAACTCGAAACAAACTCGTACAAAGTTAAGACATGTGAATGCATCTGTGTTCCGATGAAGATTACCTCCAAGCCCCAGCGGTATCTTTTTCCTGGCTTCGATTTCTCGAAAAAAAAACCCCCTAAGTTTTAACTCAAGTTTGATCTCAAATCCTAAGAAAAAAAATTCAGCGAAGATTTTTCTCAATGCAAATTGCGATTGTCGAATCAATTTTAGTCAATTCTCAGCTGAGTTTCTTTTTTGACTTAGCTAAGTTTTTTTTACACATTGCTATTTGCGACTGCGAAAGAAAAAAAATACTTCACTTTATATTTGTAATTAAATCGTCTGCTCAGTATTCATTTGCGAGATGAAAGTTATTTCAAAAGCACGAAAGCCGAATTAGACATAAAAAGAACGTTTGGTGTTGGTGTTTTTGACTCTCGCACGCGTCGTCTAAAACAAGCAAGAAGATGCAAGAAGATGCAAGATGAGACTAATACGGGAAAAAATACAATGTTATCCCAAATGGCACACAAAAAGTGAAAGATTTCCCGCTCTACTTGAACTGCTGCATTATATCTAGATATTCCCATCATCAAATAAACAAATTGCACTTCTCTTTGGTCAGAAGCAAATCTATACTTCATTTTTGTAAAAAAAAAAAAAATTACTTCAAGTGATGTTAATACATTCAAGATGTAGTGTCGAGTTTAGCCGGAAATGCTCGAAAAAAATCTTTATGTTTTGTACGTGATACCATAAAAAATTCAATCTGTTCGGGGTAATCATTTATAAATTGTAATGCAAAGGAATACATAGAAATTATATTTTTAGAAATTTGTATCCGAAGAAAATTGTTGTTAAAAAAAATAAAAAGTGGTAATACCTTGACATATGCAATGGTGTCTGGCCTGATTATCTTGACTGCATTTACCTATCTGGTCAGCATGACAGTGACAATGATTGTCTACAACACACTCTGAAAAAAACCCCAGTCAGTAGTACTAGTAACAGAGACGCTGCAACCTTCCATTATATCCTCGAACTTTATCTTGATAATACAAATTAAATATATTTAGTAAAAACTGATAAATAACAAGATGTCCATCTTAAATATATCTATCTAGCAGACATTGTATCTGATTATAATAAAAACCAATAATATGGAAAATGAATGTACACATTTATCTAAATGTTTTTTTTTTTCTATTTTGTGGTTAAACAAAGACACAGCATTTGCTTTCCGATCTTATGTACTGTATTGCGAATAGAACGTCAAACTCTAGATATCGTTAAATTGGTCACTCGTAAATGGAAATATGTATGGATAAAATTCACTTAATTTCACTCGCTTCATGATGTAACACATTTAAAAAAACCCTCGTAATCTTTTATTTGGCGACCATGTACAGTATTTGGACAGCATAAAGAGTAGAATCATGTAAAGGACATATAGTGAAGTTTAAAGTACAGCTGAAAACACATGTGTGAATAACTTCAGATTTACCCATTGTATCGTTAGAAAATAAGAAATAACGTTGATTGTGACAGTTGAAGTAAATAAAAATCCCTTTCACAAACCTAATTAATGTAATTATGAACTTCCGGAAATTCAAGGGTCGTACAAACCGGAATAATCTTATATCGTTTATTTGTACCACGTGGATTTTGATTGACAGTAATTAACACGTGCTGAAAACTACAAGATCTTCACCTGACTACGGTCATCATGATATACGAGGTAAAAGGGACACTCTAAACAGAACACATCATCACTTTCTCGATAATTTATTAATGGTTTACCAATTTCAGTTCATTTTAAAATGAACAGACATAAATATGTCAAATAACCCCTCAATGGGCCTCACTTACAAAAATAAATTTAGGTTGTAGCAACTCCTATGAAAAACACGCAAAATAAATGCTTACAAAATAATAATAGTGGTTATTTTAAAAACTTTGAACAATTATTACCTGGGAGAAGTAGAAAAAACAAACATGTCCAGGAGGATCTTCGCGAGCCCTGCATGTGTTTTGTTTACAGTAAATACGCATGCGTAATAGTATAGAAGGCTGAACCCCGTAACACGTTGCGATGTAAATATTTATGGGTTATTCGTAATTATTAATTTTAATGAAATAATTAGATTTATTTCATGGAGAAATTTGTAATTTTCTGAAAGTTTATACATTTATGAGTAGTACAAAAATACCGAACTCGATCGAAAAATTTTTCCAAGTCGGTTTTTATTAAGATGCGCCGTACTGTCTCTTTAACCATACCTACACAGTGACAATTCTTGTCATGTTCGCTACAATAACGATGAGGACCCTGCACATGATGATGAACACACAATGGACAGTCACCAGCTTGTTTACATGCTATAACAGAAGCAAAAAATATTTTGTTTTATATTTTGTAAAACAAAATAATATAAAATTATGGAATGTGTATTTAATATGAAATCATTTCATAAAACTTGCAATGTCTCTCTGTCTGTCTGAGATATATTGCCATAAGCTTAGGATGAAACTTAGTCAAATATTTGAATATTATGATTTTTATGAAAAAAAATTTGCAAAGTTGTATTTTTAATATACTTTGCGAATGCAAACACATAATGAAATTATATCACTTTACAAAAATTATTTTACAAGTGATACTTTTTTTAGATTTTGAACTTAAAGAGGCTGATGGTCACGATTATTTTAAAAAAATACTTTTCCATTTCTTATATGTATGTCTACAATAAAATACTCAACTAAGGTATTAATAATGGTCAGCAAAATTTTATCGTTATATGTCAAGTTGAGTTCAAATTTTTTGTTATGTTAACAAAGCTCGTGCCATGTTTTTTTGTTTACATGGGTTTTATATGCTAATAAAAGTTTCGTTTTCCTTAGAATTTTCTATCTGCATGTTTGTCATGCACATGATTTAACAGTTTCTTGTTGTCATTTGTAATAATATGCATTTTCAATTAAGCAAAAAAAAAAAAAACAACAAAAAACAAAAAAACAAAAAAAGAAACCAAACAAACAAACAAACAAAAAAAATAACAAAAAACCAACAAAAAAAGCAAAAAACAAAACAAAAGAAAACAAAAAAAACAACCCCCCCGCACTAGCCGTTTAATCATTAGAAAAAATTGTGAGCTCTTGATTATCGCTTATAACTTGACAAAGAACGTAGAAAAGATTGGTTGACCGTTTAAGATATCTTACTAAAGCATTGTTAATACGTTAAAAAATTCGTGACAGTGTCCCTTAAGTCGGGTCTAATTTTCTATTCTAACAAATCGTCGGCAAATCATATACACGACAGCAATCATTTAAAAGAGGAACTAATCAAAATATGTCATGCGAATTACATTCTATTATTTGTACGGTTTAAATAGTCTTAATTCTAAGCCCATATTTCATTTATAAATCGTATTTACAAAATGTGATCATATCATTTCTTCAATACTTTGATATTACATTCCTTGTTAGACTATAAAGTATATTGTGTGTGTGTGTGTGTGTGTGTGTGTGTGTGTGACACAGAAAGAGAGTTACCTGCGCATTTGCATTCACCATGGTAGAGGTGGTTGGTGTTGGGAGGATAGGGTACACAATAGCCGCCAAATTGGCACTGCATATAGGTACAGTGACTGTCATGCACACAACTTTGTGAACATTTTACTACGATAAAAAACAAAAACAAAAGTTAGTCAATATAATTTCAATAATAAAAATTAAATTGATTGCCAATGCACTTTTAACTTGCATATGACAGATATTGTTGAGTATTATTTTTTTGTTTGGGGAAATGGGATTAAATAATTTTTGAATCTACATTTGTAACTCAAATAGTAGAATACCTGAGAGAGCACAAAACAGCAAAAACTGTAGAAGCATTCTATTCATTCTGTCCCTCCTTTAAGAAAAAAAAAATGATATAATTTCGTTAAAAAGGGATCCAATAGGCATAAAAGAAACCCCAAATTACCAAAATTAACTATCATACTATGTAAAGACATTATTTATAGATAAAACGTGACTGACCTATATGTTCAAGCCAGATGTATTGGTAACAATAGTGACTGTGATTATCTTGGTCAGATAAAAATAAAATCAAAGTACTGCTTGTACTGAGAGAAAGTAACATGTGAATTTGTAAGACTCGGTCACACCCTCTCGGTAACGGATGTCAAGAGACGACAAACCTTTCTGCAAAACCTAAAATGTACACCACTAGAGTGAGGTGTCCGCTAATATACGTGCTTTTTGAGAGTTGACTCAACTCTCCTATGCAGTTACTCTGGCAAAACGGAGGTAAAAAAGTGTTTGGACCTAATCACAACCCATGGTATAATTCATCACTGCTAACAAAATATAGTACTTGAAAATAATCGATTAATTCGATGTATTGCATTTAGCAGTATTGTTTTCAACGAAATTAAATAATGAATACCTTTAAAATATTTAATTTTTTTATATGATACGAACAATTTTGAGTTTTTTGTAGTTGTTTACATTCCTACGTCAGAATTCAATAAGCTGGTTCCCCGACATTACTAACAATGAAAAAAAAAATACTGGTTCTCTGTCATTGATTAAGAAAGCGCCCCTTCTTTGGAATCAAAGGCATACTATCCAATCTAAAAAAAAAAAACCCGGTACTGGCGTAGGCTCTATTAAATCCTTTATCTACAAAACCAGTATTATTTGTTTGTTAAAAAATTGCTTGTATTCAAAAGAAATTAATTTTTAAACGTGCAGTAGATTCACGATCCATCATAGGGAAATATTTGACTGCTTTTCATATAAGAAAAAAATGTGCGAAAGAATTCAAACAAAACTAAGTAACTACCGGTATTTGCCATACAAACAAATAACGCATGTGATTATCTTTGGTTTTAAAGAACTATACTTTTTGGAATTGGCTTCCTCATATCAATATGTTTCATGTTACATTTGTTGGTGTATTGAAAAATCTGTAATGTTCAAAAGCCTTAATTGGTAAATGTCAAAATGTGTCATAAAATAAAAAGGATGTACATTTTGGGGTTACATTTTTTTTCTTATGCAGTTTATGTATACGTTTGTATAAATATAGAACTAGAATTTGAATTGTTTAGTTTTTATTTCATATTCTTATACTTTTTTGTATGCACTATTCCCTTTATTCACATCTCGAATTCTAATTGTTCTAAATACAGTGTATATTAATATATATATTATATATATTGATCTGGCAGAAATATTTTTATACCCGTATGCCAAGTGATTTATATTTTTTTTGTTGTTAAGCACGTTTGTCTATATACATTTTTTTGAGCATTCTAATTCTGTGGTGTTCGAAAGCCGTGATATCTGTCATACCGGTGCCATATAATATTTTGATACCATGAAGTACTGAACCCGGGATCAATGCATTATATTCTCAACCCGGGTTCAATATTGCGAAATATTAAATCCCCTATAAAATATTGAACTCGTGGTTTAAAATATTAAGACACCCCCTCCCATTTTCTTTTTCTTTTACAGGTGTAGAGAGGGGTTCAATATACATTTTGGCAGCGAAATAATGAATCCCACTTACTTTTTCTATTCCAATCGGATAGGAGGGTTTAAATATTATGGCTGCAAAATATTCACCCCCCTTCGTTGTCATTGGTATTGGAAAGTGAGTTCAAAATACTGGAACTTTTCCTAATTCACTGTTTAAATAGCATTCTTGGCTAAAGAATAGTTTATTGCAATCTATTGAAAACAGTTTCTTAATTCACATAAAAAAATTTTGTTAAAAGAGAAAAAGATGTCTTATTGACATTATGTCTTTGCTGTAAATTTGAGGATTTATCTGGACATAAATATCCATAAAAATAACAAAATATTTTTATATAGTTTGTAGAGTAACCTGAATTCATCATTGGAAGTTGTTCCATACTACTTTGGATGCATTTAATCCTATGCCATGAGTCACATTATCTGTACAGTTGGTGAATACCCATTGCTTGAACCAGATTTAAATATGTGTTTACAAACGTTAACTACTGTACTGATGCGCGTCAGTACCTGTTCTTGATATGTCATCTTATGTTAATGTCTGTTTAATCATTTTCACAATCTGACATCATCATCAAAAACATAAGGCCAGTCTCGCATTCACTTACTGACCGTGGGCCAGCTAATTCAACTTTCTTGCGCTCATTAATATTCATGGCGATTATTCTGCCAATGAAATCACCGCTCGCAAAAGCAAAACATTTTAGTTTTTGGTCACGGAGGTGCGAAAGTCAAAAGCATGTTATGATTACTACTCTCGTTGCATCGCATTCGACGTTTTGTTTTGCCCTTGCAAAATTGGTATGAAAGGTTACCGATCTCATTCAGGAAATCATTCTGTAGACTACTAATTCATATGTTTTGAGCCGCTTTAAAAAACCACTGGACGTTAAAGAATTTGCCACTGGTTTTTACTGCTTGTGAAACAGAAGCAAGTTTAAGTAGACGACATAAATATTCCTGACGAAGATTAACATTAGTAAACTTCCCTGCGCATCATAGATTCCAACCATCAACAACTTTCAGAGTGTACTGAAGAGCTTTAATTTCTACGTTACACACATCTTATTAAAATATATCTCATATTTATCACAAGCTAAAGAACAATTCACAAACCATCTCTAACACAAGCACTTTAAAGAAATGAAACAGAGAACACTATTTCTGAACTTTGATCTTATTGATGCAAGTAACTGATGCATGGAAAAAAAAACCCCATAAAGATGTCCGACGTACAAAAAGTTTTATTATACCTCATATAAACATTCATTAGTGAAATAGAACTTGATTGGCTGATAAGGTCACATGACTCTAGTGTCCTCCCTGCAACAACCCATCGTGTCCCATCTCTTCGAATGCCTCTTGTTTAACTATCGGTTCGAGTTTTAGGAAAAGACCAAAAAGTTTCGAATGACGCAGACGACAACAATCAAAAGATAGCAAGATTTCATCGAGCAGACAAAAAGGATTTTCCCTTGTTGTTAAACGAAAAGGACGCTGTAAACACAAAATAGCAAGGAAAGTTGCAATGAAATGTTTCCGGGACTATTTAGCCGAGTACAGTGAATGATCGTTAAATTCCAAAGACTTGCCAATCGAAAACTTAAACAAGGCGTTGAAGTCTTTTTTCGTTGGAGCAACGTATTTTGACAATATCAAGCACAAAAAATTATATAGATATCAAAATCGATCCTGATAAGTTGTATTATAGCTTAAATCGATAGAGATAAAGGGCAGAGACTTAAATTGTGAAATACTTCAACAACTATAGATGTTGACAATGGTGAATCAATATCGACACGATATTGCCGATATCGTCGATATTGACACAAAGTATAGTTGTGAAAAGTACAAATGAGCAAAGTCTTAATAGCTACAGACATATTGGTGAATCGATATCGATACGATGTCGTCGATATCGACGCAAAGTACGAAAAATTTACTTTTTCATCAATGACAATTGTTGACCTATGTAAATCGATATCAATACGATATCGTTGAAATTGTTGATATCGACACCAAGGTAAGTCAATATTAATTTAAAAAAAACGTCCTAATGATTATGGTTTTACACGATGGTGAAATGATATTGATACGATGTCTTGGATATCGTCAATATCGTCATAAGTAAAGATGTGCAATTTATAGAAGTGCAATGATTACAGCTAAAGTTGTTGATAGAGGCTAATCGTTATCGGTACGATATCGTCGATGCCATCAATATCGATCCTACATGCTATTAGTGTCTTGAACATAACTTAAAAAACCAATTTTAAAACAAAGTTTTGGAAAGCTTTTATTACATACTAATTTATCACCCGAAATGCTTTATTTTGCATTACATATCTAGTGTTAATGGTATTTATTTTATCTCTCTGTCACTTTTCCCCTCTCTTTTTTATGTGTGTGTTTTTACCTACTGGCATGTGTTAGACCACTCGTGGTTCATGGTAAAACATCGATAAGTCAACTTTTCATCGTCCCATGAATCCAAATGACTGCAGTCATGGTCACTGTGACAAGAGTGCTTGTCTCCCCTATCACTGTAAGGTAATTGATTTTAAATACTATTTTCATCACTGACGTTCATACCATTTTAATCACACGACTCTGGGAAAACAAGCGTTATCAGAAAAGTAAAATTAAGGAAAGACAACAGTCGGATATTCTTTTACCAGTTAAATGCTCCACGTATTTTTCATAGAAAAGTGTCATTTCGGATTGTCGATCGAATTTGAAGACTGAAACATAATATAATATGCATTTGTATTACCGAAATATTGTGAATTATTATAATACATATAACCTTTTTAAAAAATTGTTCACGAGAGTTTTTAAAAAGTACAAACGGTAACATTAATATAAAGTTTGGGCTTAAAAACACAACAATATCTAAAATTGCATTAGTTAACAATCTAGGCAATAAATATTAGTAAGTTTTGACTCCCTTTTTTAGGTGAGGGTTTCATGAATTGCAGAGGATCAGTACATTTAAGTATTTATATATCATATGATTTTCTTTTTTACATGTAGCTATCAATATGTAAAGCAGTATTGTTATTCAAGACGCTTTATTAAAATGATACCCAATAAGTTTCCACATTGTTAGAATATTGTCCTCTAAAACCCAAGATTAGTTTTTGTAGCGTTAAAATGGATACATCTATTCGATGCAAATATATGCATGACAGACAACAGTGATGCATTTTTGAGAAACATTAATCATGATTTGAATTCTATACTAACATTTACAATTTAGTTGCATGTTTTATCTGTGATATAAATATTTATGATCCGGGTGATACAACCAATAAAATGCTTAAAACTTGTCTTAAAAAATTACTTCGGAACATTTTTATGTTTTACTTTCGCATTTTTTAGATGCTAAATGAAGTTTCAATTATTTTATCAAATTAAACATCAGCTGCCAAGTCTCAATTCTATCAAATAAAAAGGTTCGTGTTTTTTTTATCAGCTCTTTATCATCGATTTATTTTTAATCATATTTTGCCATTTCAAAACAATTTCATACACAGATAAATAGTGTTTTGTTTGTTAATTTACTAGTTATTTTGTGCAAGGAATAGTCTCGCCAGCAATTAATTTGCAAAATCATGATCATGACATACATGTAATATTCTTTTATATAAATAACTATGTATTTCCCTTGATTCACGCTTCAAAAGGGCAAATTTAAAATTCAAAAAATAAATGAAAATAAAAGTGATTATGATAAAGTTTTAGCTTTAAAGATGTTCGCTCCTGAAAATTTTGAATCTACCACGCAACTCGAAATGCCATCATTCTGGTAGATGTCTTAAAATTTCAGAGTTAAGAATTTTCGATAAATACAATTCGAAGATTTATATTTATGTCTAAAACAAGATACATCGTTTAAAAATAGGTTGTAAATACTCTTCGATATATTTTTATTCGCGTTTGTTTTTCCAATTATGTTTGGTGCAATTTACGACATGCTCTATCCCACTGTCGTCTGTTTGTAAACAAGGGTACTGGCTGAGGCCCTCAAATCATGTAATAAGTGTGGCGGCCCACTGCATCTTCATCACGCCGTCGGGATAAACACTTATGGGTTGGCTGCTACATGTATCCTAAAGGTAATCTTGTGATTTTTTTTAATAACTTAGCAGTTACGATGGTTTTTCGCCCTTGACATTCTCCTGATAAATATACATGTATGAAAAAATGCTCTATAAATAGTTTGCATAAAACAGTACAAATGCTTCATAATGCACAGCAAGTTGTATTTATATCATCATTTTACCAAAACCCAGTACCTAGGGTAATTTATCGAATGTAATCATTGTAAGTTGGACCTTTGGTAGTATTTTTCTATTTTTGAAAATATATCAAGTACAAGATTGGATCAATGATAAAATTAAAATTGATTCCTTGAATATTTACCGTACACTTTGTGTTACAAATTACAATGTACACTCCATAGTAAAAAGTTGACAGAGGAAACTTGGACTTAGACTTTTTTCTTTCATATCCACAACATTATGAATTTTGGTTCTCATTTAATTAAGCACTGAATGCTTATTTTTGGACGCGTCTGTCCTTTAACACACCAGACCGTGTTGACAAATTGAATACCGCGCGTTAGCTCTCTTAGCACCACTCCCGAATGAAAGGAAAGAAAATGAATCTACACGCCCAAAGTTGGAGCTCTGATATGTATGTGTAATGTCAAATTTATACTATATAGATAAAATTTACCGATTATATATTATTGTTCCGAGTTATTGTCTCTGTGTTATGCACTTTGTTTAATCAATTTCCAAAGTCCATAATTCCTGAAAGTAAATGTGGAAGTATGACTTACATCTATTTACAACATGTGCCAAATTGAATAAAATTATATTATAAAGACATTGAAGTTTGAGATTGCCAAGAAGGGTAATTCTTTGCTTGGAAGGTTCTACGGTCGGTGTGAGTGAGAGTAATTTATCCTTACACAACTTTAAGAAGAAGAGGGCTTAAAATAGAACACTGACAAATATCCTTCTCCCCTAAGATAAATATTACCTGAAAAGTTATCTCGATTGCCTACCAGATTAACCGAACAAGCTCAATTTTACGTTACACGCGCATATTTGACATTCCTATCTTTAAGGAAGCAGTAAAGATTCGATTATTGATTATTCATTATGTTGTAAGCTACCACTTTTTTTTCTTTTTTTTTCGATTTTGATGATTATAAAATGGATATTTATACGTGCACGGATGAAAGTTTATCAAAGTTACAATTACATATAATGCAACATTGTAAACTAGAAAATATTGACAGTTCAAGGTATACCCATATCTTCGAACTTGCTACATGGTCCGAACACTTCTAAAAATTTTGTTAACTCAAAAAAATACACAGATTGTACAATTCGATGAAATAGATTCTAATCCAAATTGTTAAATCAAATTTATTTGATATGGATGTCGGTAACTTCCATGACATTTGCAGGGTCTTTTGCATATGAAGTCTACATTCACCACAGTATGGCATGGATCACACCACGAGATAGAACCTCCTGAACACATCCCAGCGGAGGATACAGTATCAGATAAACCCCGAATCGGGTCTCATCGTGTATAAGCCATGTGATCTAGACAACAGGTTGTAGATAAAGTGTAGATAAAGTGTAGATAAAGTGACGGGAAAAATCACATTGTGAAGAATACAAATGTACCAGCATAAGAAGCTTGAGAAAAACGATATTTTTGTCAAGTCCTTCATAGGTATACCAATTTACCAATGTGGTGCTGGTGGTGGCAGACACAATGGGTGCCAAATTGACACTGCATAATCACAGTCGTTGTGCCAACAACTTTGTGAACATGTAACTACGATAAAACAAACAATAACTAAACAAGTTGTTCGATATAATATACTGCATATCTAATAAAAATACATTGATTGTCATTGCAAAATGTTATTTACGACTCGCATAGGTAGAAATATCTTTGAATATCTTTTTGTGCATCGCTTTTTGCTTCAAGAAAAATGATTGATAGACTTATAATCAAAGTCACCATAATATGATACCTGATAGAGCACAAAACAGCAAAATCTGTAGAAGCATGTTATTCATTCTGTCCCTTTTTTGAGAAAAATGATATGATTTCGTAATAATAGATCTTATGTACGCATAAAAGAAGCCCCATATTACCAAAATAATTTATTATCTTGTGTAAAGAAATAATGACCTTCTTTAAAGACGAATCGTGACTCGCCTCTATGATCAAGCAAGAATTATTGGTAACATTTGTGACTGTGTTTATCTTGGCCAGAGTAAAAAAATATCAAAGTACTGGAAGTACTGAAAAACCCTCCACATTTGAATTATAAGGCTCGGTCACCCATTTTCGGTACTGCTAACGAATAGTGATGGCAAACCTTTCAATATGGAAAGATCTGTTACATGTAGAAAGCTTGAGCATCTTCATTCACGCCGACGGACTCTGACAGAAGCAGCCTGTTTTCTATGTATGTGAAGGTTACCAAAGTAACTACAGCTACACTGTACTTGGAAGTCTGAGGTCTGTAGCTTTTAAGTTTCGATATCCACGCAAAGTCAAAATCAAAAGTAAAAAGAATACATCAATGAACGATGTAAAAATAATTTATTTCATCTACTTAAATTAGACTTGAAACTTTAAAAAGCTCATCAACAGTGCATCTAAAAGCAGTTAAGAATGCATATATTCTACCGTGTTTTAAAAATTTTAGATACATGTATAACGAGTAATTTTAAGACCAAAGTTTAGAAGATAAGAGCTGCTATTGTAAATTGTAAGGAATACAACCATTAGAGACGAGCGTTAAACATCTCACATTATACAAATTATTTAAAAAAAAAATAAAAAAAAAAAAAATAAGTTACATCTTATTACTTGTGGCTGTTGGGAAGTCCGCGGTTAAAACGGAACGTCCTTTACATGTTAATTAACAATCACCGAGAACTGGATAAGATATAGAAAACGCATATAGGCATATATATACCCCCGCTCCGAAAGATAGGGGGGTATACTGTTTTCCCTTGTGTGTCTATGTGTCTTTCTGTATGTCTGTCTGTCCGTAACAAATTTCTGTCGCATTTTTCTCGGCAACTATTAATCGGAGATGCTTAAATTTTTAACACATGTTTTGTTTAGGTATTGTGGGTTTCATTTTTGTACCAATCAGATGTCAACTTCCTGTAAAATGGCGACTTTGTTTATTTTTAGCCTAAATTTTCGAACAAATTTTCGTCAAAGATTCTTAGCAACTATTAATAGCAGATGCTCAAAAATTAAACACACACTTTGTTTAGGGATGCCATATGGTGGGATTTATTTTTGTAGCAATCAGACGGCAACTTCCTGTAAAATGGTGACTTTGTTTATTTTTAGCCTAAATATTCGAACAAATTTTCGTTAAAGATTTCTCAGCAACTATCCATTGCAGATGGTTGAAATTTTAACACACTGTTTAAGTATACCATGTGGTGGAATTCATTTTTGTACCAATTAGATGTCAACTTCCTGTCAAAAACGACAGTGCTTTTTTGTATATTCACAACAGAGCGGGGGTATCACTAGTAAGCATTTGCTCACAGATATCTTGTTTATATTTGGAGATTTAATATAAATTATGGACTCTCGTAAATAATGAAAAAGTCAGACATCTTTGGAGAAGTTGTTTCAGTTATTGTCATGACCTTCGGCGCATCACTGCAAGTCTGGGCCGCTATCTACAATGAAATTAAAGCTGTGTCGATAATCTGAGTATCAACGTAGTTTTCAAACAAACAGATTCTCTTAAGAGTTTTAAACTTTCACTAAATTACAATCCTAAAATCGGTCTCTTTTGGAAGATATGAAAGTTTGAATAAAATATTTTGTTCAAGAACACAACAAAGGGGACGTACAATATGATAATCTATTTTGTTTTAGTTTCACCCAAATTTAAAAACATGCACAAATTAGGCATTTTTGAGAGTAAGGACAACCTTTGTTGAGGACAAAATCGCCTTTATAAAATGTGAGAATTCTTCTAAGTAAAACATGTTTGTCTACATACATGTATGTTTTGTATCATTTTGTTCCAATGCATTAATGTAAATTCATAATATACTGAAATAATTTTAGATTTCGTGTTTCTTTTTGCACTTTAGTACGAAGTTATAAATAAAAGTTTATGATAAGGAAGACAGTGTTCAACAGTGAGTTTAAAAACAGTCCACAAGAAACTTAAAATTAGGACTTTTCAATGTACATGTATATAAATAAATTGTTGATGTAAATACCCCCCTTATTTTTCAACGCTCTTTTGTCGAATAAAGGAAAAGAGACCAATCATATAGAATAATCGAAAATGTCTTCTACACTCACTGAACCAAATATTAAAACTCAACGTAAAATTTTATCGGACAAACTTTTTGGCAGGGTTAAAAACACCATCTTGGTAATTTGAGGAACAAAAGGTTTGTAATAGCATTGTCCTTATACGGGTTATGCATACTTAAAGGTCAAAATGCAGAAACAAGTGGCATAAAGTTGAATATCAAAGTGTTTGGTACAAAGCTTATTAGAAATTGAATTCCTGGCAAAGGTCAGAAAGATGAATAGAAAACAAAAGGAGCAGTATCAACCACAACCTTGTAAGAACTGATGACATGGATGAACCACATCCTTTCAATATAGAGAGGCGTACATGTACCTTGATACCATCGTTTGTGCATTCTATGAAAAATCCCGCTATATTTTCTTCATTTTTGTAGAAAGTTGAGATAGGAGAGTATGGTTGAATAGTACTCCGCGTGGAACACACAGTTTTCAGCTGTTTGAAACCAAAAAAAAACAAAAAACAATCTTGCTATCAAAAAGAAAAAATCATCAGCATTTTCTATTTTAAAAGCTATGATAAGAACATTGTTCTGGGTTTTTTGGGGGGTATTTATTCGATATCTACTTGTTTTCTTCTTTGAAACATTGATATTCATACTGTTTATTGTTATGCATACCGACGTTTGGCCTTGCATCCACGAGCTCCTGGACTTTGAGTTACACTTGTTGATGACGAAGGCCTCGGACGTCTGGTGTTTGGTTGTACCGGGACACAGCGCCGCCCTGCTGTCCTCTACGTGTAGATTCTCTGCGATGGACTCAATGACGCTGATCTTCTGGTGGCTGCATTCTAGTTTTACCAGTGGTTGCTGGGTAGTGGTAGTTTTATGGGTAGTTTTAGAAGGCGTAGTAGTGAAATGTTCTTTGGTTGTTTGAACGGTCGTGGTGGTTTGTACATCGTGATGGGAATAATCATGGTGGTCTGTGAGTGTTTTGGAAGTTAAAAATTAACCATTAGGTATATAGAACAGTAAATGCTTAAATTGTTTCTTGACTCCAGGAAGATGGTGTTGCATTATATATTATAATAATCAAAAATACATTTTGTTGCTTTTAAGTTAGCACAATTTTGTGTGAAAATGAACACAATCATGTGTGTAAAATGTATCAATTTGCCCTGAAAGAGAGCAGTACCGCAGCTATCGTGAAGAGGATAATCGCTGTATATATATATATATATATATATATATATATATATATATATATATATTTTCTTATTGCATAAGTTGAATGAATTACTGTATAAGTTTAAGAAATTAATACCAAGTTTACAAAAAATCACTACGGTATGAAGATTGTTGATTACATCATGAAATCGTGTAAACTTGTAAGGTCAAATGTCTTCTCAGTATAATTATTTTTGATCTCGACCTACCTACCCTCTTCTGATCCAAGTTAAGTTTTTTAACTTGGTATTTATTACTTAAGATTTCATTTGAAACATTTTGATTAGGATATTAACAAAACAACGAGCTATAACAAAACGTTGCTATAACCTAGATTGACATAGATTTTGGCTCTTGAATACGGCAAGCGGCATTATACATGTTATATAGTATGGAAATTTTGAACGATTTGACATATTGTAATGAAACTTGCTTTGCCGAACCTGAAAACAAAAATAAGGATTATGAAGCCATAGACTTTACTTTTTAATTCATGTTAATTTACATCAAATGTATGCATGGTAATAAATGGAACAAGTTAACAGCACCTTATTTTTAATACATCTTTTCCCTTTTTCATGTTTACATGAAATTGGTTTAGTACACTGCATTAACATTAAAAGATACTGTAAAAAACTGTATTAGAAAAAAAAAAATTAAATGTCGCATATTACCGGAACAAACACATTTGAAGTAGTGACATTTCGCTTGTTCCGATTTGCACCAGGTAACACAGTCGGCATCATGTCCACATCGATGAAAATGTAAAATCTCTTCAAGAAAGAAACACAGCGCCTGCTCTGAAGAAAGAGAAGCATGTTTTATATTGGTAACAGCGGTGTATTAAAATGTTCCAATTAATGAATAATCACCCATGAAAGGTTTCGTTCATTGTTTTACTTCTAGTTCTCACCAGATATCAAACAATCCTATTTGTTTCTAAACAAACTTATCTTTAGCTTTAAATAATGATTTAGAAATAGTTTCCCTCCGAGTATGTAATTTGTACTTTAAAAATAAAGATAAAATACGAATTTAACTTAAAAGTGGTATTCGTCCGAGATACCGAAACTGTAGTTTTTGCATATTTGAATGATTTGCGAAATATTAATAATGTTGAATGGTAACTTTGAGTACCAGTTATATCAAGAGAGTTTGAGAGAATGCGTTGCTTATCAAATGAAAATGCCTGATGTTTAGAAATAACATTCTGTTATTGTGTGTAAAAAGAAGTCACATATGTTTTAAAGATTAATTAACAGAATTGTCTTTTCTATTACTTTACAAACCTTGTTTAGCAATTAGCTTTAAATGTTTAGACGATTGTAGAGAAGATTTTATGGACACTGTAAGACGATGGTTTTGTTTCACACAAAATCCGTTGAAGTTATATACGTATAATATTCATATGAATTTTATGAATTCGATGCACATGCAACCAATGGTGAGTGAATATTCCTTCTAATTTATACTTAAATTGCATATGCGCATTATGTTCTTTGTGTAACCCAACAAAAAGCGATTTTTTCATCGAACAGTTCTTCGGTCAATTAATTATTACAGTGATTTATATGTAAGTAGACTTGAAATGAGTTTTTTATAATTCAAATACCCCCCCCCCCAAAAAAAACCCACAAAAAACCCCCCACCAACTAACAAAAAAACCCCCCAACAAACAAACAAACAAACAAACAAACAAACAAACAAACAAACAAACAAAACCATTTACCTGATGATATGAAAAGAAAAAGCACAATGTAAAAAAGTTCCATTTTCATTTCCTTGTGTCTGGTACCTTCAGCTCAGAAGAAGAGATAGGATATTAAATGGTTTAGGTTAGTGATAAATATGAACTTGCTCTTGACCTTGATCTTAGAATAACATCGCTGTACTTCTTATCAAAAAGGACAATTTATCAAAATCAATACACTACATATGACAAAAAGAAAATACTTTAGTTATTTTAAAGAAATTATTATTCTGGGTTTTTTTCGCGTTTACATTAATAGAAACGTTATGTTTAAGAATCTGCATCGTGAGATAGAGATTAATATACCAACTATAACCAAAAGGCCAAAAGGCACATTTAAAACAAAAGAAAATGTGAATTAAACAAGAAGGCATAGTTAGCAAACTCCGATAGTAGAATACCTGAGAGAAAACAATTGACCTACTTTTTTGAAAGTGTAAAATAACACTACAATCAAAGGTCTATAACAAACAATAGATGTTTTTTCATTATCGTCAGTGGAATTTTTTTTCATTATGAGTAAACGTCATCCAAAAGAAAAAAAATGATATGATTTCGTTATAAAGGACCTTACAAGCTTAACCCCCCCCCCCCCCCCCCCAATATAGTCGATTATACTGTGCAAAGAAATATTGACCTTCTCTATAGACAAATCGTGACTGACCTCTATGTTCAAGTCAGAAGCATTAGTAACATTAGTGACTGTGTTTATCTTGGTCAGAGTTAAAAAAAAAATAAAATCAAAGTACTGTAAGTACTGAGAGAAAGTAACATTTAAAATTGTAAGACTCGGTCACACACTCTCGGTAACGGATGACATTGGGCGACAAATCTTTCAGTACGGGAAGGTCCGGTGAATTGAGCAAAACCTAAAATGTACACACTAGACTGAGGGTCCGCTAATATTCGTGCTTTTATAAATTTACGTTTACAAACGTAAACTACTGTACTGATGCGCGTCAGTTCCTGTTCTTGATATGCCTACTTATGCATATGTTTATGTCTGTTGGACCAGTTTTACAATCTGACATCTTAAAGCCCATCATCAAAAACCCACGGCAAGGCGAAGTACAGACATGCAATTACTTCACAGCTACTTTGTTGACATCGACGTCGAAATTGACTTTATCTACTTAAAGTACGGAAACCTAAATTGTAAAATGCTTTAAAGACCCATATCGTGACCGTACGGTTATTGAAATATAGGCAGGGCCTAATCAAAATAGGTGTTATTTACCTGGAGTGACCACGGTCCGTTGACGTGCTAATTGCTATACACAATGAAATACACCGAACTTGAAAGATATTGAAAATATACTCAACTCGTATAATTTCAACGTTTTAATATTCGATAACAAAAATCATTTATTCATTTTATTGATTATTTTTCTTGATTTGACCTATAATTTAGCTGAGGAAAATTACGATTAAGTGCTTTTCTCGTTGGATTGCCACCCCTATGTAGAACTTATAGTGGCATATTTCTGCCCCCTACATGCAAGATAAATTATGTCAACATGCAAGAAAATTATGTCAACATGCAAGATAATTATGTCTACATGCAACATAATTATGTCTACATGCAAGTTACAAATCTTTTAAGAGAACCCGATTTAAATATGGGTAAAATCACTTACTTAAGGCCGTATCTGACATCATAGATGCAAGATGCAAAATAATTATGATAACATGCGACTTATTTATGTTGACATGCGACTTATTTATGTGAACATGCAAGTTAATAATGTTAACATGAAAGATATTTATGTCAACATGCGAGATAATTGTGTTAACATGCAAGAAATCTAGGTCAATATGCAAGATAATTGTACATGCGACTTATGTATGTCAACATGCGAGTTAATTATGTTAACATGCAAGATATTAATGTCAACATGCGAGATAATTATGTATACATGCAAGTTATTTATAACAACATGCGAGAAAACTTGCATGTTAACATAATTAACTCGCATGTTGACAGAAATAAGTCGCATGTCGACATAAATAAGTCGCATGTTGACATAATTAACTCGCATGTCAACATAAATATATTGCATGTTAACATAATTAACTCGCATGTTGACATATATAAGTCGCATGTCAACATAAATTAGTCGCATGTTGTCATAATTATGTTGCATCTTGCATCTATGATGTCAGAGTCCGGCATTAGTAAGTCATTTTACCCATATAAAAATCAGATCATCTAAAAAGATTTGTAACTTGCATGTATACATAATTATGTTGCATGTAGACATAATTATCTTGCATGTTGACATAATTTATCTTGCATGTAGGGGGCAGAAATATGCCACCATAAGAACTCTTTAAAAAACCATAATAAGTTTATTTTTGTTTATTCTCTGATGTTTTATAACTAGCTGATAGCATATTGATTAATGTAAATAACGTTACTCCGTCTAAGTCAAGATAAATCGTCGTCCATTATTCTCGCGGTGAAGGGCGAACTTTAAATGACTAAATTTTCTTTCTTTTTCAAACTTCGTCAATCTAAACTATGTGATAGGTCGGCTTTGTAGTAATTTTGGTATGTTTATCCAGCTATCAGGTTTTCGACAACAAGAACGCAGGGTCGACATTTTTTGAGAAAATTCGGTACAGTGTTTTGGTCGTCAAGAAATAAGGATATAAGCTTGTACTCCTTCTACAGAAACGTTTTTTTTTCTTTCTGGATCCCTTTCTATATTCATCTCAAAACATTACACATTTTTATAACTTGAGACATTTTCTTCGTGATGCGATCATGCAGTGTTACAGTAACGATTTATTTCCTATGTTCGAATATAAAATAAAAATTACAAAAAAACTTCATCAATATCGATCCTACATCGTGTCTTGAACATAACTAATAAATAATTTAAAATTTTAAAACAAAGTTTTAAAATTTTTTTATTAGATGCTTATATTCCATCTGAAATGCTCTTTATTGCTTTACATGTCTAGTGCTAATGATTTATTTTATCTCTCTTTCACTCCCCTTCTCTCTTACAGAGTTTAAGTGTTTTACCGAAACACTGGCATGTGCCAGACTACCAGCGGTTTATGATAAAACATTGATAGGTGAACTCTTCATCGTCACACGAATCCAAATGGCTGCAGTCATGGTCACTGTGGCGAAAGTGCTTGTCTCCCCTCTCTATCACTGTGGGTAAATGTTTTAAATACTAATTCATCACTTACGTTCAAACCATTCTTATTGCAAGACTTTGGGAAAACAAACATTATCAAAGAGTAAGATTAAGAAAAGACAACATTTGGATTTGCTTTTACTAGTTAAAGCTCCACGTATTTTTCATATAAAGTATAATTTTGGATTGTCCACCAAATTTGGTAAGACTGAAACAAAATATAATATGCATTTGTATTACTGAAAATTGTCAATTAATATTATCAACTTCTTTAAAAGTTTGCTCACGAAAGTTTTTAAAAAGGCACAATTTGTAACTTTATATATAAAGGTTGGACTTAAAAAAACACAACAACATAGCCTAGTCGAATGGAACAGACGTTGTTATAAATGTCAGTTAAACTATTTCCACCTTTCAATTAAAATACTAGATTATTCAAACCATTTATATAAAAATATGCTCGGTTGGATATTCAAGTTTGGAACAGATTTTTTTTTTATCTCTACGATTGAATATATTTTGTTATACTTTCTACACAATATCATATAACAAAAGTTGCCCCTCCCCACAAAAATAATGATAAAAAATAAGGAATATAAATCAATAACAAGAGAAAATCTGTCATTGTGACAGCAAACCAGGTTTTCTTTTGTCTGAACTGTATCCATAATCCATTTGTCAACCCTAAATTGATAAACACTACCTATCCAGAAAAATGAGGTACTCTATATGCTAGATTATTTTGCAAAAAAAAAATTGTCTAAGTTCAACAGCTGGTATTTTTTGCACAAATTATCAAAAATGAAACTCCAAGTAATATGAATATCTCTGATATTTGACCAATTGATCTGCAAAACAAAAATGTCCTATATTAAAAACTGTAGGAGGGGTTTGGCAGCCGCCCAACCGCCTGCCATTTTCACCATTTCAAAACCGGATTTTCCCTATGGAAAACCCGGTTAAGTACGTGTATTTTTAATATGTTATAAATTGAATGTCAAACGTTAAAATCTTTTTTTTTTTAACTGTATTCCATCTTTTCCATTTGTATCGTATAAATTTGCAATTGTATTACTTTCTATTTGTATTGTAAAAAAAAAAATCAGTTTTCATTAGTATTGCATAGTTATCAATTAGTATTATATATAATTTTTCTTTTGTTGTGTTAAAGTTTCCATTTGTATTGTATTGTTTCCATTTATATTGTAAATACTTTTATATTGATTGTTAAACTTTTCATTAACTTTGATTTGTATACTATATTATTTTTACTGTACAATTTCCATTTCAATATTGCATTGTAAATCTTCCTTTTGTATTTCAATTTTTAGTTTGTATAGTCCAATCCACACTTTGCAAAAGTTGTTTCCCTTTGTGAGGTCAACGTAAAGGTCAAAAAGGAAAACCCCAACTTTCCCCTTCTTTATACAATAAAATATTTGGGCGTCCTGTGATGAAATCTCTTTAAATTTAATTTATTCCTTCGACGTGGGAATTGCCCCATCCTAGGGCAATCAAAATACATAACGGAAACAGATTCTTAATGTCAAATTGTGGGTGGAAATAGAGAGAGAGAGAGAGAGAGAGAGAGAGAGAGAGGAAGGACAAAAAGAAAGCAATGCTGTTATTAGTTTACAACCGCAATCCAAGCAATAATCCTTTTTTTTGGTAACAAAATTGAATTTTAACATTTAATTTTAATTTCAGAGGATCGGTACACTTAAAGTATTTGGATTTCATATATATTTTTTTCTTTTCTTAATTAAATTGTAAACAGGATTGTTATTCAACATGCTTTATTGTTAAATCTTACCCATCACGTTTCCACATTGTTAAAATATTGTTGTTTTTAATTTACCATTTAAGATATAAGATTAGATTTTGTTACGTTCAAATAGATACATCTATTTAATGCAAGTGTATGCATAACAGACGACAATGATGCATTATTGAGAATCATTGATCATAATTTGAATTCTACATTTAAAATTACATTTACAATTTATTTGCAAGTTTTATCTATGATATAGATATT
This sequence comes from Magallana hongkongensis, assembly GCA_016163765.1. Lineage (NCBI taxonomy): Eukaryota > Metazoa > Mollusca > Bivalvia > Ostreida > Ostreidae > Magallana > Magallana hongkongensis. The sequence goes on along the minus strand of WFKH01011581.1, from coordinate 35,047,737 downwards.
TGTAGATGATATACACTGTATAAACCGGATGACTCTCGAACAATAACATGATTTAAAATTACTTTGCAACATATTTACGATTTACTTTCGCATTTTTAAAAATCTTAATAAGAATGAAAAATGACAATAACAAACTGTCAACCGTCTCAAACATCCAAATAGCAAAATACAAATTCAAAGCTGAGCAAACACGGACGTCTAAAAAGGTAGAGGTGGGATATAATAAGATTTCTGGTGTTTTATCAAATTTAACGTTAGATGTCAAGTCTTAATTAAAGCAAATAAAACAGGTCTGTGATATGTTTGTTAGCTCTTTATCATCGATTTATTTGAAATCATATTTTGCCTTTTCAAAACAAATTTCATTTCATACACAAATAGTTTCTGTTTGGTAATTTACTAGTTATTTTGTGCACGAAATTGTCTCGCCAGCGATTAATTTGGAAACAAAACCATTACATACATGTAATTCTTGTTTATACATAGCTATGTATCTCGCTTGTTTCTTATCAACTGGCATTAAAAAATGCCCAAAGAGGGCAACTTTAATTTTGAACATTTAAAAAAAGGGATTGTGATAAAGTTTCTGCTTTAATCGTTATTCTATAAGCAGTTGTATGTCACATCGGGCGTATTTTCTTTTGTTAAGGTACAATGTACATAGTGTTCTATAGAAATTAAAGTTTTTCGCAAGAAAGAAGGCGAAATTTTTTTTTGATAATTTCGGCATACATTTTTAATTATCTAAATATTTCTTGGAAACCTTATTGGTTTTTAGAATATATTTGGCTTGCATTTACACGAAAAGCTTAAAATATAATTTATGAATTGACAAAAATTATCCATATGCTTAAAGGGCCTCATCTGACCGCGGAAGAAATATATTTTACTGAAAATGCCTTCAAATTCACATTCATCCAGACACCAACTATTAAAACAAAAATAAAGAGTAAAACGAAACAATACTTTTTAAGAGTAATGAAATTTTAGTAAAACATTCGCACAGATCTGCATGTAAGCATCAGTGAAGCTTCCATGACATTACTTTCGCTGTAAAATAGTGTAAAAATCCGCCATTCTTGGAGTCGTAGTTTCGTTCAATTTCAAGACCATTGGGGCATCATTGCAAGTCTGTACTGCTACCTGCAACATGATCCATGTATCAAATAATTACGACTTGATCTGTCAATGGACAATTCCAATAAAAATTTCTTTCTAATTTCAATATGCGTAAAATATAACTTATAATTGACTAGATACATACAAGAAAACAAATATAAGTTCTTTAAAATCATAACGTAGAGTCTTTTTCATAAAGCTTTACTAGACCTGATTTTGCACGCACAAATAATTTTTTTTTTACATATTGTCAAGGCTCTACTTTCAAAGCTTGGAAAATACATTTCATATATCAACATAACCAATTGTTGATAAATAAAGATTTTAGAAATTGACTCTTCTGTGGTATATTTTGGGATTTGATCGTTGCATTCAAAACAAAATTGGTCAGAAATCTAAGTGTACAGATTGAAAGCTAGATATCAATAAGAATGGAAAAGAGAGTTTGTTTTTGCGTCTGCTAAATTCATTCACGCTGTGTTCCATTTATGAGTTACAGTTCATTGAATTACAGAGGCAATAATTCGTATATGCAACGTGTTTAATGAAATAAGGATATATTCTTTGAGCACGTTATTTGTAATATCAGTGCTTTGTCTTGGTTTGGCTTTCAAGGTGAGTTAAAAAAATAGACGTACTGTCAGACCAGTGATTACACCATCAGTAGTTTTCGTGCAATCAATTAAGAAAGCCGCCATGTTGTTTCCTTGATCAGAGAATGTCGAGATTGGTGTGTACGGAGAAAATGGTATATTTGAACACTCCGTCTTCACCTGCAGCAAACATCAAAAACATTTTAGAAAACAAGTGCAGAAACATGCAATGATTATTATTTCCTAAAACGAGATTTATGTAAAAGTTGTGCATAAAAATATACATGCTTTTCTTAATATACACACAGCAATGTAGATGTCTACATTTGTATAGCGGGCATGTTCTGAACTTAGGCAAAATAGAAGACAATTTAATAGACAATGATAACCGCTTATTGACTGGAGTAGAAGCAACAAGGAAGATGACCATATCTACATTTGTGTTCTGTCCCGTCTTGTTATATCTACATTTTGTTTTACTTCATTGTGCCAGGAAACATATATATACCTAAACCTGTTATATCTGAGTCTTGTTCTTAAATAACATTTGATATTGAAGTTTTTTTTATTATATATATTAGTTAATCTAGATGATAAATCCTTCAAAATTCACATCTGATTTTTTTCTCACCAAATCTACTGTAAAAAATAAAACATTTGTATAAGGTGGGTCCCTTCTCAGCAATGTTTGGATAAAGTGAAGTTTTTTCTCTTGAAATCATTAGTGTGACATTAGTGTGTCAGGATGAATAAGCGTGCACCTTATGTGATTAAAAAATTCAATAAAGTTATGTCTTAACAACTTATTTTTTTTACCAAAATCTCCACAGTATGTATACCCCCTTTTTCATAACACATTTCCAGCCAATTTCCATATCAAATACATTTTTCAAGTAAAACAGGTTTTAAATATATATTTTTAAATCAAGTTTTATGTTAGAAACACAGTATTTTTTTTATTTTATAAACGGATAAAAAGACATTTTGTCGGCAAAGTATACCAAATAAAAATATAAAATATATTTAAAAAATTGAAATATCTTAACATATTTCTGTAATTTAATGGTTAACTGGCTTTAATTTTTCTTTAAAGTTTTATATTTATATCTTTTGCACTTGAAAGCTAAAAAAATATAGCGTCAACACTCTTATTTCCTTTCTACAACTTCTAGAACATGTATACAACCATTTCACTCAATCAACTTGACCTTGGTGAAAATGTCATTTATTTTTCTTCCAACATTTTCGAAGTAAATTAGGTTGTATGTTTTAAAAAAGTAGACGTCTTTATTTTTAAGAGAAAGACATATGATAAGATATGATTCCAACATTTTCTCTGATTTTGCATCAGAGAAGAATATGCCAACCTGCTCGCCTTTTGACCAAGAACTTCTTGCTGTCGAGTTACACTTGTTGATGACGAAGGCCTCGGACGTCTGGTGTTTGGTTGTACCGGGACACAGCGCCGCCCTGCTGTCCTCTACGTGTAGATTCTCTGCGATGGACTCGATGACGCTGATCTTCTGATGGTTGCATTCTAGTTTTACCAGTGGTTGTTGGGTAGTGGTAGTAGTAGTAAGATCTTGAAAATATAGTTATGATTCCTGTCATACGTGCGAGGGCAAAATATATATACACTTATCAAATTGCAAAGTTTCGAGTTATGTCTCTTGTCAAAGCTTAAGGTTTGTGATCTACCCGAGAGAGAAAGTACTCATCACGGTATCATAGTCTATGGATAGCTGTGAGTGTTTCTATTTTGATATAGTTATATGACGAAAGAGAAAATTTCTTCCCAACTGAGTTCAAAATGGATCATGGGCATGAAGCATCATCTACAATAACAATAAAATCGAGGAATCTGTGGTTATAATTTAAATAAAGGATATTATAAGACACATGGTCGTTTCCATTTTTAGACTTATATCCTGGAGAAAAGGATCTCTTTATACGGATACTAAGATCAAATTATTCATTTGTTTTTTTTCTTAATGTTACAGTTTGTATGGTATTTTTCTTAACTAAGGCCATATTTTTTATAGTTGTTTTTCAAGACTTTTCCCCCCCAAAATTATATGTAGGTCGAAAATTAAAAAAAACCCCACATTTGTGCACAAATTTAAAAATGCAATAGTTATACCACCAACAAAATCCTACAGCATACCCAAAAAGATTGAAACCATATCTTTAGAAAATTCCCTCCTTAAAAAATTCTTCAAATTTTATTCTATTTATGCTGATTTTTCAAATGAGTAATTTGGTTTGGCCAAATTCATTCACCTCATTAAACGACAAATTCTTTAAAATTTTGGTCGGTCTGTATTGAAAAACAACAAATATAAAAAGTGGTCTAAATAAAAGTTAATGACTTAAAATTTAAAAAGGTTTAAGTAGATATGATGGGTAATTTGATGATCATTTATCCTCCTTAGAGCTGAACACGACTCATAAAAAAGGCACCATCACACAGATATAAACCCTTCAATTTCGATATGGCCGTCATGTAGTATTCCCCAAGTTGTCTAAGATTATGTGTTTATTTAATGTTTTATTTGCATAATTTTTTTGTAAATAATGAATTTAATATTTGATATTTAATCTCACTTGCAAAAAGTGCTTAAAATTTGATAAGTTCATAGCGACCGAGTAAAACGGCGATGTAAGATGTACATTCACACAGCTTAGACCTCGACAGCGAAAAACTTTGAACTGTTTAAAGGTCTGAACCTTATATACATGGGTTGTAGGGATAGCAGCTATGAAACGTGGCGGATAAAGCATTTTACGAGTCGTGTACAATTTCGAACAAGACCAAGCTCAAATTTTTTTTTTTTTAGATTAACAGATATACTGTAAAAAAAAATTATTTACGCTGGTGGTTAAGTACGCGTTTTCTATAGTCAAACAATACGCGTGGGTATTACATATGCGGATGTGTGGTTTACAACACTAAAATTTTAATTTGTTTTACCATACGCACGGGGGTATTTGACGCGGTTAAAGCCTACCGTGTAACTAGTGAAAATTTCCCCCACGAGTAAATAACCACTTTTACAGTATGTACTAATGTGTTTTCAAAATTCAATAAATTTTGTTATATTTTGATGACCTCTTTGATTCCTTTCACGAGGCGATTTCTGAAAAAACGTAAATTGTTTCATCTCCTTGTATTAAAGTAGGAATGGATATGATTCAGTCAATGTATGATATCAGATAGAAATAATTCATTTGAAATTAATTGAATTTATTTTGTATTTTATTACAGTTTTTAATTGTAAATCAAAAACATGTTATTTAAACCTAAGGACGCTTAAAACAGTTACAGGTCCGTAGCCTTGCTGCCGTGTATTATCAAAATCTTTGAAAAATGGTAGTGTCACACATTACAGGGTATATTATCCTACAAACTGCAAAACTTCCGTCTCCTAAACAACAATACTTTTAGAAAAAAAAACTCGGTTATTCAACTTTCTCTTTTGATCTTTAAGAAACAATAATATTTCATAATCTTGCACAGAATAACAATGTTTTTGTAAGGTTCTTGAATACAGGTAACACTTTTGACACTGTTGGGAGAAACGAGCTTCTGTTTAAACTGTTTAAGTTTTGTGACACTTGCAAAACATGGCTACTGACTCAAAACTGTGAGCTTTGTCGGGGTCAGTCAAGACAATCCTGGTTGTTTTTATTTCAAGGTGTTAGACATTCTGAAGTGTTATCTACATTTTTATATTGAGTAGATATCAATGATCTAATAAATGCATTGGAGAATAAAAGACCATATTTTGGTATAAATCAGCAGTTTTCCCATTGCTGGCCGCAGATGACTCAGTTCTTATTTCCCATCTCCTTGCCAACTCCAGAAATTATTATATGTTGCTTACTCATATCTCATATGTAGTGTTAAAATTCACTACATCGGAATCTAGTGCGTTAACATTCCCTGCAAAGGACAATAATTTGACAATTCATGTTTTTTTGGAAAAACCTGCATTAACACAGAACAAATGGCCAACAGGCCTTGACGGTCACCTGATTACTAAAACCCGTAGATGAACCTGTCAGGGAGTCTCATATTCGCATATTAAGCTTCATTTCGGAGTCTAAACCTACTCTAGCTCCAGGGGCCAAAAATTGTAAACTTTTGGGAAAAAGAGACCTGCAGACCTTTAATGGTCACTTATCATTAAGTAAAATGAGAGTGTGAACCCGAGAATGTTGTGAGATTTAATTGCCTTAGCCACTTTTGTGATTCAAGTTGCACTTTCTAACCCTCTTCAGCTATCAAAGTATTGTGAATGTAATGGAATTTAATGCATTTACGGTGTACAATAATTTGCAAAAGCACAATTTAAGAAATAGACATTATGGACATAATACATGTAACAATGCATTTACATGTAGTTTATCTCCTACGACCGTGAAAGTACAGATGAAAATATTATAGAATTTCATATATTTTCACTATGTGGCCATAATTACCCTACTAATGACCTGAACCCCTGATCCAGGGGTCATGCATTTCACAATTTTGGTAGAGGGTTTCATGAAAATCATAACCATGCATTCTGTTTATCTTCCAATACTGTGAAGTAGAGAAGATATTTTCTAAGGTTTAATACATTACCACTAAATGGCCAAATTGTCCCCGCTTTAGGGCCCAAATCCTTGACCTATGAGCCATGAATTTTTTAATTTTGGTAGAGAGCTTCATGGATATCATAAATTTGGTTTTCTCAAAAATATATTGGAGTAGAAGGAAGATTTTAGAAGATTCAATACATTCTTACTATATGGCCATATTTGTGAAGTTCACAATTTTGGTAGAGGGCTTCATGGACATAATAACCATGCATTTACTTTTTCCCCCACATGTATAGGAGTAGAGAAGATTTTTGAAATTTGGCCCTTTTTTGCATATTTGGTCCTGTCAATGAGGCCCTAGGGGTGGTAAAGTCATGACTTACACAATTTAAAATTCCTCTTATCCTAAATATGCTTCAAACCAAACAAGAGGCCAATAGGCCTTGACGGTCACCTGAGTACTATCACCCTTAGATGGACCTGTCAGGGAGTCTCATGTTCGCATTTTAAAGGGGCATGGTCACGATTTTGGTCAAAAATTATTTTTCCTATTTTAATGTTTACAATGCTTCACTAAGGCACTTTTAATAGGCAACCAAAATCAAAACCAAAATAGGCAAACAAAAAACAAATCTTTTGTTTACATTTTGAATGTTGAAGTAAAAATTCTATAGTATTGGACCTAAAATGAATGTGTTAACGTTAGGAACTGTTTATCCTTAAAATAAATAAGAAGATAGACAAATCAGCTTAAAAAAGATTTTATGCTGGTGTATGGAACCTATGTAAACAAAAACAGAGCACGAGCCTTGTTTACATGACAAAGAATTGTGAGCCACGTATCTTGCTTATAACTCTACGACTGACTCTCAAATTTCATTTGATCACTAGAAATGCATTCCTAAAGCATTGTAAATAATAAAAACAGAAAAATAGAATTTGACCAAATTCGTGACCATGCCCCTTTAAGCTTCAATTTTGAGTCTAAACCCTAATCCGAGACTCCTCTGACAAGTACCCCTACTTTTATTATATGACGTTTGCAAACGTAAATTCTAAAAAGGGGGTAGGGGGGGGGGGGCACAAGAGTCAGAAAAATCTCTTTACCCTAGCTCCAGGGGCCAAAAATTGTAAACTTTTGGTAAAAAGAGACCTGCAGGCTTTTAATGGTCAATCTTTTATAATATTCACAATTTCATTTAAATTGCACACAAGCATACAATGCAAAGTAAATTAAAGTAGATTTCTGAAAATAAAACACATTTTTAATTTAATATGGCTAAGTGACAGTGACAGTTAACTTGAAGTACGACCAACGGCAATAGGATACCCTAGTGTCTCAAGTGACCTAAAAAAATACATGTTCACTATATAGCCATTTTTGTTTTTGTCCTCCCCCCCCCCCAAAAAAAGTCTCAACCCCTGCCCCATGGGCAGTTAGTTTTACTATTTAAAAAGAGGACATTATACACATAATAACAATGCATTTAGTTTATCTCCAAAGAGAGTGAAAGTACAAAAGAAAATATGTAAAATTTAAACAAGTTTCACGATGTTGCAATATTGACTCTACCCAAAGAGCCTGAACCCTGACCCAGGGGTCATGAATTTTACAATTTAGGTAGAGGGCTTTATAAATAAAATAATCATGCATTTATTTTTTCTCAAATATATATGGGAATAGAGAAGAAGATTTTCTAAGATATAATACATTTTCACTATATGGCCATATTGGCCCCACCCTAGGGCCTGAACCCCTGACCCAGGGGCCACGAATTTCACAATTTTGATAGAGGGCTTCATGGACATCATAACCATGCATTTAGTTTTTTCCCAAATGTGTGGAAGTATAGAAGAAGATTTGTGAAATTTGGCGGGTTTTTTTGCATATCTGGACCCGCCCATGTGGCCCCGGCGGTGGTAAAGTCATGACTTTCACAATTTAGAATCCTCTTACCATAGAGATATTCAAACCTAAAATGGTATCTGTTGGCCTTGTAGTTTTCAAAAAGAATTTAACAATGTAAAATTGTTAACGGACGACATAGGACGCACGACGACGGACGAAGACCGAGAGCAATAGGTCACCTGAGTGACTCAGGTGACCTAAAAAGGTAACATTTTGAGAAGTTAAAACTGTTATTGGACCTAAGTGACTCAGGTGACCTAAAATTCATTAAAACAGAACATAATTATTCGATCGAAATGTAATCTGTCTCCGGATTCCGAAAGCATATAACAAAGGGTAAAAAAAATCTTTAATGCACTTTTAGACATCGGATCCAAATTTCTAAATCTAAAGACAATATCCCATCTTTATAAATGTATAGTTCTCTGGTCGGTATTATACAAATGTGAACTTAGTAAATGACATGAATCTTTCAAGGCAACGTAACACATTTCAAAATTTTGTTTGCAAAATTGCCTTTGAAATTCTTTAATTACTAGTATGTAAATCGGATATATCCGAGTCAATCGTCAATGTGCTTCCGATTTCCCCAGAAGTAGACGCTCGAACATAACTCTTCATTGAAAGATTCTGTCGATTGGCCTTTGCCAAACAAATTCTGACCGTTTAATGTCCTTTTCACTTAAAATATCGACCAAGCATATATTTCTGAGATTAACGATTTGATTAATTCCCCAGAGAGCTGGCTGTATCTATTTTCTTTACGTTTTATTTTGAATTCAGCATTTTGACAGTCCTTATATTTTTTTCCTCGTGTTTTCTAATATTTTGTAAAATTTGTGCAATTTCATATTTTACACCACTTGGAGAGGATCCAAAGTATAAATGAATAAATTAATGAATGAAAAGAGTTCCATAGACCTTAACGGTAATCGAAGTAAAATACAGCCATGTATAGGATCTACAAGATGGCAATTTTTAATTACATATTGGATAAAATATGTTGCTTAAAAAAATATAATTAAATAGTCTGATTCAAGATCAAGAAAATAATGTAAAAAGTTTACACATGTAAAATGTAACTATGACTAACCTATGAACTTTAATAGAAGGTAGCTTTAGTTATGGAGATAAAAATTTTCCCCATAATTCTATGGACAACTACCCAGAAGAATGTCAATACAATTGTTAGCTTTTCATTATATATATCATTATCTCCTTCAGTGGGAAGTCTCCGAGTCAAAATATAAATGTAGTATCATCGTGTCACTGTAATATATCCTCCGCCATGCCTCACCCTATTTAGAATTTTTCCTTTAACAAATATGAGGTGGTTATATATGCCTTATAGCAATTTGTATGTCTTTTTATTTAATATAATTGAATATGAATTCTACTTTCTTTTCCCAATTTTGGTGAAATAGTCTATGTCCATTCTAACCTTTTATTTATTTGCCAGAAAGCCTAGAAGTAGACAAAAAGATTATTAGAGAGTAACTGCATGTTCCAGAAAAAACCTTCATCGTCGCTTTTAATTATTCACTATAAAATTTATACTTTATTCTACAATGATACCAAATGAATGTCTTTATGATTAGACGATTAAAAAAGAAAAACACTTTGTCTGGAAATTGAAACTACATATCGAACCCACTAACGATTAACAATCATGGTAGTTGAATAAATAATATTACCCCCGGTTTAAAATCCAATAAATTATTTGTATCGTTCGCATCGGTATCTCCTGATATAATATTAAAATCACATAAAAATTAGAATGAGTTAAGAAAAAGATGAATTATTATCGAATAATTCATGTGAAATGCACATATAAAATGTCACGTTCTTTTAACAGAATCAATAATAAATATCATAAAATAATAGCTTGTAATTTTGTTTTATCTCCTGAACATCATTGTTAAAATATGCAACACATTTTTATTTACCATGACATATGCAGTGGTGCCAGGGATATTGAGCGTTGCTGCATTCACCTATCTGACCGGCTTTGCAGTGACAGTCGCTGTGATGAAGACACTCTGCCAAAAAAAAAAAATTCGAAAAATCAAGACGCTTCAACCTCCAATCATCACCTCAATCTAACAAATAGTACCTAGAGTAAAGATAAACTAAAATTAAACAATATATAACATTGATTTTTTTCAAGATACGTTGTTCATCGACTTCATGTACTTATCTATAAATTTGTGTCCATCAAATGAGGACAAAAACTGGTTATATATCATGGCAGTACATGTATCTTACACGCCTAGAGTGCGCTTCATATGCGATTAAGACTACAAGATATGGGTATGTGTGTTCGAGCCATTTCTCATAAATCATACGTGTACTAAATATTAAAGAATTATTAAGCTAAAAGTTTGAAAAAAAAATTAGAATGATTTATTGAAAATTAGAATAAAACAAATATCACAACACATGTTCACTAATTACAAATTTTTTTTTTAAGTTACATGATTCCAAATACCAACATGTAAACATACTAAATATGTAACACACAGATATAATTATCATTCTTGGTTTATTTTTAATTTTTCGTGAAAGTAATTAAAATGCAAAGAAAACTTATACATGTTCCATTTATTTCATTTATTTTCAGGCCCTCTACAGTGATCAGGATGACAGTCCGTCCGACTGTCCGTCCGTACGTCCGTGATCACTTGTCCGGAGCTTATCTTCGCTACCCTTGGCCAAATCTGTCTCATACTTCACCCACAGAGTGCGTTTTAACAAGGGTGTGCAGTGACCATGAACAAAGTTTTTAGGTTAAAGGTTCAGGTCACAACAACATTGTGTTAAAAACCTTTGTCCGGATCATATATTCTCTCCTCTTGGTCCAATCTGGCTCATACTTTACCCACATAGTGCCTTTCGTCAAAGGTTGTGCAGTGACCTTCAATGAAGTTTCCAGGTCCAGGTCTTATTAGATAACGCAAAAAGTCTTTGTTGAGAGCATATATACTTTCTCCCAACCCTTTTTTTGCTCATACTTGACATACTTGACATAAACAGAACTTTTGAGTAAAGGGTGTGCAGTGACCTTGATCCACGCTTCTTGTCAAATATGAAGGTCATACAGATTTCTTTAAGGGGGATGTGCGGCCATCTTGTACATTTGAGAATAAAAATGTAAACATTTCTTGAACTGGCTTGTTTCTGCCCAAAACTGACTAAAACTGTTGTCAAAAATAAAAAAGCAATAGATAGTTGTTTTGTATGCAAATTCCGCATATAAGAGCAGAACAATGCCTTTTTTAATCACTTAGAACTGCGCAGCTACAGACTTATATTCAAGATTTAAAAATCTGAAATAACATAAAAGGAGGTCATTAGTGTCCACTCTACAACCATTTGTTGAGAAAAAGATCAAAGCTTGCTTATTCAAGTTGTAACTTTGCCTCAAAAGAGGGTACCCTATTCTTAAAATGGGTCTCAAAAACCATCAATTCGCACGAGATATTTTTGTCTGTGTCTATGGAGGTACATTGAAATTATATTTTCATTAAAAAAAATTTATGTATACTTTTTATTTATGACAATTAATTCTTTGGACCCCTACCCTACTTCTAAAAAGAATCGAATTTAATTTATACTTAAAGAACTTTAAAAAACGATTGGAACTGGTATAGAGACTGATGTCTGTCACATTCAACACAGATTGTTTTGAATTGACATACATTTTTTTTCGTTGAAAATATAACGTCAATGTGTCTCCATAGACACAGGAGTTCTAAGTATAGACTGGTATTTCCTTGTTCTAAAAATAGATCCCATGCCGACTGAAAAAAATTAGGGTACCCTATTTTGAGGCATAGTTACTACATTAATGTGTAATATTCAACCTTTTTCTCAACAAATGGTTCTAGAGAGTACACCAATGAACCCCTCTCTTATTTTTCAGATTTTTAAATCTTCAAAATAAGTCTGCATCTGCGCAGTTCTACAGCTGTTCTAAGTGATTAAAAAGGCATTGTTCTGTTCTTGTATGCGTAATTTGCATACAAAACAACATGTAGAACCTCATATTTATTCTCAAGATGGCCGCACATCCCCCTTAAAATCCAGTTAATATTCTGCCAGTAGTCCATAATTTATTTTCCATTGGCTTAATCTTGCTCAGATTAAACTAAAAGAATGCCTGTAGTGTGCAATGAACTGGAGTTAAAGTTTTATACCAACTGGAAAATTTCTGTCATAGGTTAAGGTCAAAGCAAAATTCTCAGAGATGCTTTTCATCCTAATATCCATTATATATTAAGCGGAGCCCTTTGACATGATCACCATCTCAACGATGTCTAGTATAGTTTACTTTTTGTTATTTTTAAAACTAATATTTTTATAATTGGTTACGTTCAAACACACGCTCTCTCTCTCTCTCTGGGCAAAGCTGCATTGCGTAAAGAAAGTGTCTAGTTGAACTAGACGAACATCAGCTCCGCAGTAACGAACAGCTACTTTTGATGTTTATATTATATAATCGACCGACTTCTGGCGGCCGGTAATAACCCAATCTGCTTTATTTTCAATTTAATATTTAATTGTTTGATTGCTGATAATTATATGAACAAAAGTAATAAGGAATCATCTTTGAATATTATGAGGTGATTATTACGGTCCTGGCGTAATCAAATCTATCATACAGCCCTTCGGTCTTAATTAGTTTGATAACGCCCCGACTATAATGATCACCTCATAATACTCAACAAAAATGATTCTTTAATTATCTCTAAATTGATAATTCCCTTAAAACATTTTTGCGCTCACAAACTGTTCATTACTATATTCAATATATGGCCAATATTCTAAGTTCAAAAGGACCGAAATTCTAGGAAAAAATAATGGAATCTGAATAATCTGGTAATATGCACATCTATACATTGTGTCCTAAATACCTACAAAGTTAAACGAAATTCCGTGCAGCGCTTACAAAAAAAAACAACAAAAAACAAAAAAACAGGAGTGACGGACTGACTGACTGAGACTAACGGACAAGTCAAAAACATTATACCCCTCGCAACTTCGTTGCGTAGGGTATAATAATTTCAATTTGATTGTAGAGAACTTCAAGGCCTAATATATAGGCCTAAACCTAATTAATAAAAGATAGTAAATTATTACCAACACAATGGCAATTCCAATCTCGTAAGCTACAGTAGCCATGAGGCCTGTCCGAGGGACACGAATGACAGTTTTCACTGGATCTACATTCTATTAAAGAAGGTAAAATTAATATAATCTATTATAATATTATAAACATGTACAATAATACAGCAATTTATTCATGTTATGAACAATAATATACCAATACAGTTATCAAAACTGATAGGCATTCTCTCTCAATCGCTCTTTCTTATTGCTTCGACATATTTTTGACATACAAGAAACAAAAATAAAGTTCTAGAATTTTAAATGAAGTTGAAGTATTTAAAGCTAAGTCTCTTGGTAAGTAATAAGCTTACACTTTACCTAGCAACGGCGGTTTTATTTTGCTGAGTAATGCTTGAATACATTTGATATAAAACTTTTAGCCTGTTTTCTACAAATAGCAACAAAGAATGGTTCTAAATTTGTTTAAAAATTATATTTTCGCTTTTTAGATTTAACATAATTTTTTTCAGTTTTTTCTTATTTTTTACCTAGTTACCATAGCAGCAGGTGTCAATTTTCTTATCCGACATGTATATTTTAAAAACAGCAATACATCTATTTGTTTAATTTAATGATAACTTCTATGGTATTAGAAAAGTCGGTCGGGAAAATTACGTTTCCAAAAAAAATCAGCGGTTTTCAAGGTAACAGTCTTTAAATTTTGGTTTACCCACCAATGTTTGGCTAAAATTTGAAATTGACCAAAAGTTTATTTAATATTTCTTATTTTATAGCTGTATTACTTTAAAATTGCCATTTTTATCATCAGTCTCCGTTCATTATTTGAGCGGGGCCAATTTGAGATTATCACCATTTCAACGATGTCAGGTACAGTTTACTTTTTGTTATTCTTAAAACTAGCATTTTTATTATTGGTTTCGTTCAAACACACACTCTTTCTGGTCAAAGCTGCACTGTGTAGGGAAATATCTGGTTAAACGAGACGATTCCGCAGAAACGAACAGCTACTTTTCACATCGACCGACTTCTGGCGGCCGGTAATTAATTTTCAATTTAATATTTAATTGTTTAATTGCTGATAATTATATAAGTAATAAGGAATCATTCTTTGAATATTCAGTAGTGACTATTACGGTCGTGACGTAATCACATCTATCATACAACCCTTCGGTATTTATTGAATTTAATCACGCCCAGACTTTAACCTCATAAAACTCAACAAAAATGATTCATTGTTCCTTAAATGTAGACGTGAAACACCCTTAAAACATATGTTGCGACGTCTTTCTTTTTTCCCCACTGTCTTATATTTCAATGATTGTACTGGCTTAATTAGTCCAATATTATCTAAATGAGTATAATATCGTTCCTTATATTGTTCCATAAAAATAATATTTGACTGGGTATTAATAAAAATGATGTCACGTTACTTTGTACACAACGCATGAATTATGAAATACACATAGAAAAATGCAGTTTATATCAATATGAACATATCATGTAATCAAATCCAGGTAACGAAAAATAATAACGAATAAACAAGTCAATAAACATAAAAAATATTTTATATAAAAATAAACATATCATGTAACCAAATCCAGTCAACGAAAATATGAAAGAAATAACAGAAGTAAGAAAAAGGGATTTAATAACAGTTTTACACTCACAACCATGTACAACTATGATTTATTTCTTTAATATTCAATTTGAATATACATCGACGTAAAGGTGTTTCAAACTCGGCTAAGAAGAGAAAATGTGTCTAACTTACAGGTCTTTTCAAATTTCCATTCGTTAAAAAAAACTCTCCACATTCCGCTCTGAATAGTAAAAGGAACAATCATGTTCAATTCCTTGCTCCCCTTTTTCAACGCATGCGTTTAGTTTTGTTTCAATGATTTTGGTTCGATGATGAAGCTTGCTTTTAAAATCTATTCACATTTCAAAGAAAAATTCTTTGTCACACCCCTAAGCGCCCAATCTATATACTATGGTCACCTTCCCAACTGCACAGTACCATCTTAAGACAATAAATTATACAAAGGTGCATTAAGGTATCCGATCCATAATAGCCCCAGATTCAATGAATCTGGATGCATAACATATATGTATGGGCTTAATACGCAGTATACTTGGAGATAATTTTCATGTTTAAGTATCAGTATGTAGGAGTGCAATGTGTCCTAATTAATGACCTTTTCCTGTTCTCGAAGAGTTGCCCCCCTTTGATTTTAATCTATAAAAATCA
The DNA here is from genome assembly GCA_016163765.1 of Magallana hongkongensis. NCBI lineage: Eukaryota > Metazoa > Mollusca > Bivalvia > Ostreida > Ostreidae > Magallana > Magallana hongkongensis. The sequence goes on along the minus strand of WFKH01011581.1, from coordinate 35,032,154 downwards.
ATTTTAAAAAATATATACGGTATAAAAATTATTTTGAATAGTTTTTGTACTCCTAAGGATTAAATTCATCTTTTCACCAAAGCATTTATTGATATTCTTAGTATTTTCTTTTTTATTTTAAAAAATGTGCTTGTCCCCATAGACCTTAATGCAATCTTCATTAATTAATTACTGCTTAGTTAATAATATTTTTGAAAATTTCTCTCGGTAAATCTTTTTCTACTCTAAAAAACTTTGAATTAATATCAGAGTATTTAATCCATGATGGATATACTGGGTTAGAAAAATTAGGTCCTAATATGGGTCGGATACCTTAATTGTTTTGTTTTAGATATTGTAAAATGTTTTAAGTCAGATATATAAACGATGTTAAAAACGTTCGTTACGTGATTTACTTTAGCCTACTTAAAGATTCATTAATAAACAACTCATGCGCAAGTTTCTATTTTTAATAAGCAGACAGTCCACCTTTGTTTTTCAGTACATTTATAATTCTGTTTGATATTGAATGATTTAAAATGATCCAATGTTTCTAAGGTATCTTCCTCCATGCTTGTTGAAGACGGCGGCGTAATTGGTCTATGGATGTTGGGGCGCGGTTCCTTATAGGCCTCTGTCCAGAACACTCCCGAGATTTTCTATGCAGTTAATCTCTGAGGAGTTGCCAGGCCATTCTTCGAAATAAAGTTAGGTAAATTATCTTTCACTAACTCTGTGTTACAAGGGCAGTGTGTGGTGTCGCCCCATCTTGAACAAGCATAGCGTGTCCTGGATATTGAACCAACTTTCGTTCATCAATCCTACCAGTGTTTTTCTGACGATTTAGTGGAGGTTTAAGGTCTTTTTGAAGAATGTTATCCACATAATAAATTGGATTTATAATTTTGCCGGCTGGAACAATGTGTAGTTTTGAAAAACCATTAACCCCATCGCACCCCATATCATGACTGACGCAGCTGACGTCGGGTACCTCATCGGACTGGGACCCCCACACAACATCGTCTTGTCGGTTCGGAACATGAAACAGACATTTTGCTGATTCTTCCCTAAAGATAGTTTTCCCTGTCTTCAGCTATCAAGTGCTTGTGATCACAAGCAAATTTCAATCTCTTCTGCCGTTGTGTTTTCGTCAGTAGTTGATTTCTTGATCGTTTATATGCCTTCCATTTTTTTTTACTTTTCGCAAATAATTATACACAGTCACATGACTCACATTAAGTCAGAGGTCTTGAGTTTCTTGCTGCAGTTTTGTGATGATTGTCCTCTTTTGTATTTTATATACTCGGCTTTCCTCATTTTTGGCAAAAATTAAGTTATCATGAACAAGAAATAAATTGTAAATAATTTATGTTTGTTTGAGCGAAAATAATAACATAAATTAATTTATCATTAGTACTTGAACACATATCCAATCATTTGGTCTTATATTTAAAGCCATAGCTATTGGTTACTATTTGCATGGAAATCTATAACATGTAGAACCGGTTGTCACCGTGTGAAAAGATTCACGTGTGTTACACTATCGGAAACCCATGACGCCAGGATAAGATAACTCCAACCCTTTACCGACATGCAAAATTATGATATTATGATAGATTTTGAGGATTGAGCTTATAATCCGTTAGCAAAATATGTCAGATATTGTATAAGGGTCATTCTCAAAAATTGTCGATATTTCGGTACTAAAAATTTAAAAATTCTACATTGCGATTTTAAGACATTTATTACTTGATTATATTAACCAAAGTATGACGTTTGTATGAGTGAATTTAGCAGTCTTAATCACATCATGTTAAGCTCTGATGACAGGTCATGTAACCTGTGTTGAAGTAAAATGTAATTCCTGTTACCAGATATAAATATTTTAAGATTAAGCACATTAAATGAAATTTTCTAAATTTTCAATATCAAATTGACTTATTGCAGTATTATTCAACATATGTGTGAATGATTGTTCAAAAGCATGGATTTTGTTGAAAATATGCAATGTTCAAGTAAAACAATTGAAGTTGGATTCATTTTTCAGTTTTTGCAATTTGCACAAAATCCTTCCAGAAAACGCTAATATACATATAAATGTTTCATCCAATCCATATTTATTATCTTAATATACTGTGAAACTATCATTTAGAATATACAAAGCAAATTGCATTTAATTAAAAAAACTTCATCGGTAACAGGATGGACAATGCAGTAACAGGGATGACTTGGGTATCAGAAATCTCATTTATCGGAATGTAAGATGATTTCACATGCTAATTGCTGGCATGTAATAAGAACAAGTACCTCTAAAACATCCAGGAATTTAATTTAACATTACTTGGATGCAAATGCAAACATTTTAGAAAAAAGGACAATGGTAAAAAGAAGGAAAGATAGAAACAAAAAAAAAGTGTGATCTTGATGCTTGTAATAGGGATTTGAAAGTATCCTTTTGTTATATGGTATAACAATACTTTGCGTTGCTTACGCTTCAAGAAACCCAATCCTATAAATTGGTAATTATCAATCCTTTTCAAATTTTCATTGTTTTTTCAGAGAAAAACCAAATAGTGTTGTTGATTTTAAACTTTATGATGGCTCAATTTTAAAAGTAACAGGAATGACGATTCAGTGTAAATCTGCATCCTTTAATAGAATGACAGACAAATTAAAACTTTTAAATCATGTCTATTGGACTTTATTAAACTCTTCATCATTACCTTAACTCTTATCAATGAGATGTCATTGTAACAAAAAATAATTGCGGAAAACAGAACTCAATTGTCATTACTGTTACTGTAAATGTCATTTCTGTTACCATACCTTTGTAAACAAATAGCCATGCTATGACCTTGAATTGTTACTATTACAAATTGGTCACTATGATACTTATGTATACATAGATACTGCGTAATGAATTGTGTTAATGATAACTAACAGAATGAACTATGTGACTCTTGTAGCACTGCGCAGTATTCCTAAATGATGTTATGCAACCAGGTGCAGAATACGGGCACAAATATCCAAATAGGGAGTTTGTAAATAAGTTGTCATATTTGGCGATTCTGTGTCTACATCGATAGCTCTGGTACTCTATATAGAGTCATGTATTGCTTATTCTATTTAACCTTTGTAACCTTAAAGCCATGTATGAATGAATGTATTATGAGTAAACGATGCATCATACCCAGGTGGGGGACTCAGAGACTCGGATTCTGAGACTCAAAACCCACATCACAATATTCTTTCTGACGGTTTTGACAAATTTAACTCCGGAGTTTTGACACTAATTGTTCACTCATGATCATTGTAGATGGGCCGGACTGGTCAGAACCGTCAATCATAAGTAAAATGTTATATATACTCATGTAAAATGATGTTAGATAGATTCTTTGATTTGGGCTGCTTTCTATTGACTATACGATCACGCTGATTAATAAACTACATGGTAACCAACAATTGGACTTGGTGATTATTCAGGAGTTAAGTAAGGTGGAAGGCTTACACATTTTACATAAAAAACACAACTTTCTTTGCATAAATAATTTCTTTAAACAGTTTTTAAGGTTTTTATACCAACATTTATATATGATGGCAATTATGATATTTTATTCTAATTATCATAGATTCCTATATTATCCATTTTACATAATCAAATGTCATTGCTGTTACTTGTCATTCCTGTTACCAATCACAGAAGTGTTTATGATAAGCTTATAGATTGCTTTTAAATTCAATATCTATATTTGATGTGTTTAAGCAACAATTTCTAACGTTATCAAGGATACTTGATGTGCTTAAAACAAGTTCTTTGCACACAAATAATGTCAAACTATCCTATCATGTCATTACTATTACCATTTGTGTCCTTCCTGTTACCTTTAAATGAGGTAACAGAAATGTCAGTAACAGAAATGACAAAATCACTATATATTGTACAGTAAATCATATAGACAACTACTGCTGATATTGATTCTAAATGGATACTAGTGTGGTATACTATTGATAAACTATGCAAGTTAGAAGAAGTAAATTTCTTGTTTATTTAGGAAGTTACATTGGTAACAGTAATGACACTTGAGGAAAGATAACCATGCAGTGATTCCTCTGAGAGAGAATTTTTTTCATTTATTTGATGTGAATGGGTAATATATTCCCTACCATCAAAATTAATGAAAAAAGAAGACTGTTTTTGTGTTAATTTAAAAGAGTTTGAGTTTATTATTATCAATTTATTCTTTATTTTACAACCTGGTAAAAACAGGAATGACATTAATTTATGGACAAGTACATTGGTTGAAATATATTGCGTATCTTACTTGCAAAATGTGAAAAATATGTCCCAAACATTAATTACGATATAATAACAAAATCCAAGTAAAGAAACTACTAAAAATTTGTTATTATTAATAAAATCATGAAAGCTTATTGAGCATACCCTTAGTATGGACAAAGCTTTTCTTGAAGAATACACCTACATACTTGCTTGTAATTTTTAACTTTGTGCATGTTAATCTTCGATGACTATTGTAAAATGTTACACTAGAGTAGTATCAACAATTGTGTCCAAAATATTTATGCTAGAAAATACAGAAATATTTAGTTTTGCCTATGGACATGAATTTCGACAATTTTTGAGAATGACCCATAAATGTCAGTGACTAGTACATGTATAACATTTATATGTAACAATTTATTATTTGAAGGAAAAACGACATTCCAGGAAAGGGGTGGCTTGATCACATGTATTACCCCCCCCCCTTTCATCTACATCATTGCCAGATCAGATAGTCTAAATTACTCGTCAAAAATACTGTTTTTATAAACAAACAACTTATTCGTCTCAACAAATAGCTGATTCGTCCGAACAAATCCTAATCCGTCCAAACAAATAGCTAATTCGTCCGAGCAAATCCTAATTTGTCTGAAAAAATCCTAATTCGTCCGAAAAAAATAACTTATTCGTCTAAACAAAAAGCTATTTCGTTCGAACAAATCCTAATTCGTCCGAACAAATCCTAGTTCGTCCGAACAAATAACTTATTCGTCCGAACAAATAGCTAATTTGTCCGAACAAATAACTAATTCGTTCGAACAAATAGCTAATTCGTCTGAACAAATCCTAATTCATCCGAACAAATAACTTATTCGTCCGAACAAATAGCTAATTCGTTTGAACAATTAGCTAATTCGTCCGAACAAATAGCTAATTCGTCCTAACAAAGAAGATTTATTTATATTTTCATCTGGTCCTTCCACGCCGTCGTACGAATTGATAGAGACGGAAATTTAAAAAATCTAAAGGACAGGTGACATTTTAGAAAACAAAGACAGACTATTTATGAAATAAATGGAAACGCGAACGAGAAACTTTCCAAGGTCAAATTTTAGACAAAACGATCGAGAAGCAAAGTGATGAAATCCGTGCCCAAATAGACGATCCGGCTGGAGCGAGGATTAGACAAGCGGAACGAAGCAGGCATTACAAAAGTTAAAAAACTTGAATTAATTCATCAGAAAGAAGAAGAAAGAGCACAAAACCTGAGACCAAGAGCTTTAAGAGGGCTCGATGGTCGTGACAATTTCTAGACTGGATTGATCTCCTTTAGAAGAAGAGCTCTATACAAAAATATAGGAAAATACCCAAATTTAAAAGGTAAAATATAATTTATGATTTATTTCTTTACCAAACAATAATTTATAGCTAAACAAATAATATCTTAAAATTTAATGTAGATCTGATGGTTAATTTGTTGACCATCCAGCGTCCTTAAACCGCGTTCCTACCAGACCAAGACGTTATTGTGGACAACATTACTAAACACCCCAGTAATTCTAGTACTTCAATCGGAAACACGAGGTGGTGTTTCGGGTGGCAATGCAGGTATTCCTGACTAACATGATTTTCACCCATTCTAAGGCTTTTTTTTGCCGCATTTATATTATTCCCGCCTAACCAACCTACTAATCGTTTAGTATTTAATGGCAAGTTAGTCTAGTCAACCTAGGTTTGAAATTGAACAAATTGCAACAGAATTTATTTAAAGAAATTTGAATAGTTTTTAGTCAATGTTTTAACATACTAAAACTTTAGAAAAATTTAGTCAGGGGAAAATTGAAAAAAATTAAGTCAAAGTTTTTAATTTTGCTTAAATAATTAATGTCACCTCCCAGCTGCCGTATCATTAAAGGGAAACAATAAATAAACATCCTGTTGCAGCAGACCATGTGTAATTTTGCTTACAACAACTTCATTAATGATAATAAATACATAAATAACATGTAATTTGTGTTAAACATCTTTTTGTAAATGATTGTTTATGAATATCAATAAAATTGAGGAATTGGTTCCAAAAAATTATCAGGTTTATGTAAACATCTACAGTAGATATTTGGTCTGTTTAAGTTGGTATGTGTGCTAAAATAAGTTAGGTTGTAATATTTAAACAAGAGAATAACAATTACTATAGATATAAATGTTCAAATGTTGCATGATTTAATTTTCTTTAGTATAAACTATGAGAAATTTAACACTTTATACAGAGATCGAATTGTGTGGTTAGATAAAGTATGGAACACCATTAGTCGCATAAATACTGTGTATTTGCTCAACCAATCATCTTTGTTTTGAACCATTGTAGGGGTGTCTAAGCTTGCACATGCGCTAAATACAAATTGCCATTGATGTTAACTTCTTTCATTCATTTACGTTTTATCCACTTGACAATTAAAATGGGTAAACTTTTTAAACGAGAATAGAAATCCAAAAAGGCTCTTTTACGAGTACGATCTATCTCTGGTCGTAACTTGCAGCTAAAGAATTTAAAGAAAACTGAAATGCAAGTTTTAAACTTGTCAAAACATTGTTTGACACGTGCTGAACAATCTCTTGTAAGTAAAGAACTAAAATTTATACCAAGTCCTAAGTCGTACAATGCCAAAAACATTGTACTTCTAAAGATATTTTCACGAATTTGCACGACAATTAACATGCAAATATATGTTCAGCAATTCCGATGACAACTTACTGCATCCTTTTAGACAGCGCTCAGGTTACAAACCAGAGTACTCATGTGATGCATTAGAAAAGTATATCGATAAGACCAAACTCGAACTAACATCAATGTCAATCAAACGTTTTGAAGACAATCTCACTAAACACGAGAGGGAAGCATTTGTCTCATTAACAAATAATTAAAAAGGCGGACAAAAGCAACACAATTGTTGTAATGGACAGAGATCAAAATATCTCAGAAGGTATGAGACTAATAGAATCATTTATTATTACGAGTGTGGGATAGTGAAATTCCACCGAGGGGACAAGATTCACGGTCTAGGACGAGGCTCTGCCGAGTCCTAGACCGTGAATCTTGGCCCCGAGGTGGAATTTCACTATCCCACACGAGTATATAATGAATGATTATTTTTCTCGCATTATTTAACATTAAAAAGACGATGTCTGACAACTTTCTGTTATGACGTTCAAAAGATTACTTCCGGTTTATCCTTCCGCCTGCTTCAAATAGTGCAAGTCAAAATGAGAGCATACGACAGTTTTTTCAATAAAAATATGCTAAATTGTAATTAATAAAGCAAAACAATTGCTTAATGGATAATCTCAATCCATCATTATGCATTTCCCTACAGCGGACGTTTGTTTACGTTTTAAAGCGGCGTAGTAATACACAGTGTAAGATAGAAAAATCTCACACTGCTGTCTCACACTGGACAAACCGATCTCACACAGGTGATAATGCGAGAAAACTTGATTCTGCCTATTATGTCCAGATAGAAAAACCTGATTTAGAAGCTCTTCATCAGAGAATCCCATCTAAAGTTTTTGAGATGTATCAAAACAAAACTTTAAACAAGGCAACCTATCGGTTTTTAAGAATCTAATGAAAATGTCAATTTGAAATGTGTGAGTCTGTATTTGGTCCCTAAAATACATAAAATAAACAAACAGTTGCTTGTTTCACTTTTAAAAGGTCAATGCAGCCTCCGAAAAATTCCACCTGGTCGGCCAATTATCTCTCAATGCGGCACACCAACGGAAAATATAGGTCACTAATGTGATCATTTCCTTGTGCCCATTGTTCAGAAACAGAATTCTTACATCAAAGACACGTCTGATTTTATACTGAAAATCGAATCTCTAATTGTACCTAAAAATGTCATCTTGGTTACTTATGATGTGTCCAGCATGTACACCAATATGGAATTTGATGAATTACTTCATTCTGTCGAAAGCATATTTAGCAGAAAATTCTAGTCTAGAATTACCTCGACATTGCAGTTCTGATCTAATCTTTTCTTGAAAATAATTTTTTCGAGTTTAACGGACAATATAACAAACAAATTATAGGCTCGAGGATGGGGCACGCCCGTCACCAAAAATTACAGATATACGTATAAAAGACATCACTGATGATGTAATGTCTAAATTTCAACATGCCGACAAACTTATTTATCATGGCAGATATAGAGATGACGGCTTTATTCTATTTAATGGAAGCCCGGATGAAATTAAAGAATTTTTTGACATAGGGAACTCTTGTCATAAATATCTGAGATTTACTTATGAATTATCTCACACCAGTGTCAAATTCTTAGACACGACCATATACAAAGGAACAAGATTCTAGAATAGCCAGCGATTAGACATTCGCTCATATATCAAACCTACTAACAGCTTCCAGTACCTGCACAGACAAAGTGCTCATAGCTCATCAGTTTTCAAGGGCCTAATTAAAGGAGAATGCACCAGACATCTGAGAAATACAAGTTATCAAGCCGTATTACAAAGTATTTTTAAAGATTTCAAAACTCATTTTAAAAAAAGAGGTTAAAACAATCAGAAATTGAACCTATTATGCAAGAAACTCTTTCTGCAAATAGAATGGATCTTCTAAAAAAAAAAAAAGAAGAAGAAAAACAATAAAAGGCTGTACCTAATGTTTTGGTGACCAAATTGTACCAATGTATAAAAGGGTTAAGGAAACGATTTATGAAATACTGGGAAAACATACAACATGACGAAGTATGCAAAAAATTATTAACAACACCTCCTATGGTTGCATACAGTAAACACAAAAATATAGGTGATCTAATCATTAGATCCAAATTAAAATCAAATGAAGTTCATAGAGATTAATTGATTTATGCATAAGATGAACTCCTGACGTGCGGGCCTTATTACAAATTTGAAATGACATGTGCTATTAATACTGCCGAAACACTCTTAATTAGTTATGACAAATAAACAATTGACCAAATGCTTCATAAGAGTGTCAGGTTCTAATAAGTTTAAGACATGTCTGGATGTTAGGATGACGGCGTTTTGGGTTTTTTTGTTTTGGATTTTGGGTTTTGTTTGCACTTCTTGAAACAGTCAAATGCAGTTGCAAGACCAACTGTGACTCTAAAAGGTGCACTTGTAGAAAAAAGAGATTTGGATTGTTCCCTAAGTTTTGGCGAATGCCATGGAACTTGTACCAATCTTCTGAGCCTGACGTATTGAACACTTTAGATGATGCTAATGAAAATATCCAATATTAACTGTTTAATTACACTGTATACATGTACATGTATTTTGTTGATATTTTAAATACAAGTGAATAAAGTGCTGCAATATGTTATAACCATCTTCTGAAAGTTTTTGTATATTTGGCAATGACTCAAACTTTTAAAAAAAACTATTTAAATAAATGTTATAGAACTATAAAAATGTTTTAATGCTGTTAAATACCAATATTTATAAACTTTTAAATATAAACTTATAAACAATTTGATGTAATTATGTGATAATTTTTCATTTAAGAGTGAAATACATAAAGCATTTTATGTAAAAAGATTTTTTTCTCTATGTTGCCTTTGTGTCATGGCGGCCATCTATAGGACCTAAAAAAATCACTTTCCCCTAACTTGAATGCTCTAAACTTTTTATATTGGCTTCAGAGTGCTTACTGCTATTCTAAACTAGAGAAAAAAATTCTGTTGCAATTTGTTCAATTTCGGTCTAATTTTTCTCCGAGTTGACTAGACTAGTCTAGTCAACCTAGGTTTGAAATTGAACAAATTGCAACAGAATT
>WFKH01011581.1:35006244-35016431 GCA_016163765.1 Magallana hongkongensis | reverse complement strand
TTTTTTTTTTTACTGAAAATGTCGTATTAAAACTGCTCTCAAAGCCTGTCCTCCTTGGTTTGCATTTGGTAGTACCGGAACTGGAACTGCAATATCTCCTTCATAGTCATCATATGGTACCGGGATGGCAGCTTTCCTGGCAATATTGTATAATACTGCACAAGCAATAATGATGTGCAAGGTTGAGGAAATCTTAAATCTTAATTGGTTACGTAGACAAGGAAAGCGTCTTTTCCAAATGCCAAATACATTTTCAATTTTAACTCTACTGTTACTCAACGCAAAATTAAAGCGCCTCTCCTGTGGTGTCCGGCAAGTAAGAAGGGGTGTTATTAAATAAGACCTGAGAGGGTATCCATTGTCTCCAATCTAAATCCCAGGAATATTTCTTCTTTCGAAACGAGCACAGACACTACTATTCTCGAAAATCCGACTGTCGTGCGTACTTCCCGGCCATCTTGCAACTACATTTGTCAGCATTAAATCATTGTCACAGATTGCTTGCACATTGATGGAGAAAAATCCTTTCCTGTTTCGAAACAGCTCTGCCATGTCACCTCCAGGTGATTGTATTGGGATATGGGTACAGTCTATTGCACCCACTACTCCCGGAATACCACTATGGTTCATAAAACCCCTTTGGATTTCAATTAGTTTATTTCCCGATGGAAATACTACATAATTCTTGTAAAGCGATGGCAGTGCAGATGATACTCTCTTCACAATGCGAGAAACTGAACTTTCGTGAACTCCAAATAGATCTCCAGAAACTCGGAGGAAGCACCCAGTTCCATAGAACCGTAAAGCTATCAGTAGTTGATTAAGAGGTGATATTGATGAAACCTTCGGTTGTTTTGGCTCAAGATGTTCCTCAATCTCATTCAATAATTCAAGTACACATTCCTTTCTTAATCGAAATCTGTCAATAAATTCCTCTTCGGAGTAATTCAAAAAAGGGTTTGTCCTGTCTCTTACTATTCTCTCTCGCCTTATAAGTCTTTCCACTTATAAGTCTTATAAGTCGGATACGGGTGCTCCAAAACATACCATGATGATTACTTTCGAATTGGAATTTTGAATAAAAAATAGATGTTATATGCATTGAGTTTTGTTTAAGGTGTTAAGTAATAATTGGAATAATTCTACGATATGAATAGGTTTTGAGTGTTTTTAAACGGTATAGCCTTGAAATTTCTCGCCCGCCGTACCAAACGTTTCAAAAATATAACGAATATTGCTAATTCTATCCGGACGAAAAAATTTAAAGTGTCAGTCAGTAGGCACTTAATTGCTTTCCGTATCTTATTAAAAGTGTTAATTATTGTAAAAAAAAAATGTCGCCTAAGCCCTTTCAAACAAAGCAATCACCTGTTATTTGGTACTGGTGACTTGATTTAAAATTCATTATCGGCATTGGGCACAATACCCACGTTTACCTATAATATTTCGAGCTATATGTAATAGGTTACAGTTATGAACACCATGTTTTATATAAAAATGCAGAATTTTATATACAAAATTTTTCGATTAACACCCTTTTTACGATAATTTGTGCTGCTTTTTATTAACATCATTTTAGGCTTCGTTTTTCTGTGTGCCATATTTCAGGAATATTTTTCTATCTCTATCAATTTGCATTGATCTGTAATTTGATAATTACCCAAAACCTATGATTTGAATATAATTTATAAAAAGGATAATTAACTGTCGAGTTACTTGAAATACTACAGTTAATATATGTATTAAATCCCGATTCAAATATGATTCTTTACATGTATTTTCATATCAATCGATATATTTTTAACACTTTCTTCTAGGCTTAGCGCTTTTCAGTAATTTCAGTACTTTGATTTAGTATTGTAAATAATTCATGTCTGTTTGAGCGCAACAAATGATAACATGAAAAGAGTTACCTGCGCATTCGCAATTACCACTTTGGTGGTGATGGTGGAAGACACAATGGCTGCCAAATTTACAATGCATAGAGTTACAGTCACTGCTCTGCGAACAACTTTGTGAACATGTTACTGTCATAAGACAAACAAAAACTAAGTTGATCAATATAAAATACCACATATGTAATAAAAATAAATTGATTTCCCATTGCAAAGAATAATTTACGACTCCCTTATAGAAGAAATATCTTTGAATATCTTTTTGTACATCGCTTTTTCCTTCAAGGAAAATGATAATTATACTTATAATCAAAGTCACAATATTAGAATACCTGATAGAGCACAGCACAGCAAAATCTGTAGAAGCATTCGATTCATTATATCCTTTCTTTGAGAAAAATGATATGATTTCGTTATAATGGCATTATCTTATGTAAGAAATACTGGTTTTCTTTATAGAAAAATCGTGACTGACCTCTATGTTCATGCCAGAACATTAGTGATTGTGTTAATCTTGGTCAGAGTTAAAATAATATCAAAGTACTGGAAGTACTGAGAGTAACGGTTCTCGGTAACTAACGAATGTTAGAAGATAACAAAACTCTCAATACAGAAATGTCTGGTGAATTCCGATTCAAGAGGTGAAAGACCTCTTGATTTGGAATACATGACTGGTCTTAATTCATTTTGGACTTTCCGTTCTTGTATTTCACAAATGCACAGAAATCAATCGATTTCTGATCACATGCAATTCAAAACAACAGGAGAATGTGCATCCGTGTAATTGTTTGCATGGAAGTCAAGGTTGCCTTCTACAATCTTTAATTGGCCGCTCGCGACAAGAATTTGACCTGGCGTGTTTATGTCTTAGTCAACTCTATCCGGCCGCATTGTTTATATGCAGCACTGTATTTCTTAAATAACTCAAAAATACTGTCATGTCGACCAGTCACTAAACGCTCATCCATTCACTGCGCATCTCGTATTAACACCACGGCGGATATGTGTTTTATATTGGATCACATAACATTCATTCAATTGACAATCTATAAATAGAATTTTGAGAGCGTACCTGTTAAGAGTCGCTGTGGCCGAATGGTTAGCGTATCTTAGGGTCGATGGTTTGAGACTCGTTATGGATTTTTAAAATTTTCTTTTATTTAAGAGCAAAAATCGTTTTATTTTTAATTACTCATTAATTATCGACATTATTAAATTTTTTTAACCATATAAGAAAGGTTGAAAGGCCTCTAATTGTTCCATCAACAATTAGTCTACTAGTATTAATTTATTTTTTATTAGTCCCCTAACAGTGAAACTGGTGTAAGTTTCAATAAAATTGTTCGTTGGTTATATTATCTATGAACACAATGAACCCTATTATTTTTCATTTTGAAGAATATTTGGTAATTTCTTTACTCCACATTATTTGTAAACAAAATACAAGACACGAGCTTTGTTTACATGTATCTCGCTTGTAATTTATTTATAACATTCCAATTTTCGTCAATTATTCAAAATGCCTATGTAAACAATCTTTTCTATAAAAAAAATAAATAAATAAGTAAAATTTGATCTTAAATCGTGTCTAGGTCCCTTTAAACAATAAAATGTTTTCTTTGGAGCTTCATCCAGATTATGTAAAAAAAAAATGCACTGCTAACTGTGTAGCTACCTCCATAGCTCGAATAAAGCATCAAAGAAAGCATTTTACTGTTTACTAGATTTAACCTGTGGACGCACAGGTTGATAGAGTTAGACGAACACAATTTGAAAAGTAGATAATAAAAGTTTTGCCACAACCATGCCCTTTCTACTACCCTTTCTCTCCAAAAGGCTTTTCCATGGGCGAAGGCTATGTATGAGAGTGCCTCTCCCTTGGGTTGGATGGTCTTGACTCCCCACCCCACCCCGTATATTCTTTACATATGCTTTAAAATAGTAATTTTTGTTCGTAAATGGAATTTTTTCTCCTTTTTTTCGACCGCTTCCCGTCACAGTTCAAGACACATATTTTGAAGTAAAATGTAATCAAAACACTTTTCATGGGCCCGGTGTGACCACGCCATGGCAAATAGTGTTTTAGAAAAAGAATTGGGTGTGAAGGGCATGATTTAAGTTTTGAATGTTTATTTCACTTTTTGTTTTAAATTTAATGACAATTTTTTCTAGTTATGGCTCTCACTAAACCCACCCACCCGCTAGCAAATCCAAAGCTTATGCGTGAATTTAAAGAAATTATTGTGCGTTGTCCTAGAATATCTATATTCTCAGTCTTCATACGTTTTATAATTCTTTCTGTTCTTAATACATTGATGGACAGCAAGATCATTTGAAGAACTTGTACACTTCTTTTAAACCGTAAAACGTGGATCCGCTCCATTTACTAAACTATATGTGAAGCAGAAGCTTGGCGATTACAAAATTCAAATTTATTCCGGTTCAAATTTCGGATTTTTTGGACTTATTTTTGCTGATAAATAATTAATTGACGCTAAAAGAAAAAAAAAAAAGAAAAAGTCCCGATTGACATAATTAAGTTTGGTACAATGTTTAATAATTTCTAAAACTATTGACAGTTCTCAGCCGAATTACCGGTCCGGTATTAAAGCACAAAACATTGAGTCCATAATTTAAGTAGTATAGATATTTACAGCCATATTTTTATTCAGCAAATCAATAATCCTAAAAAAAAGCGAGTAAAAGTACGTAAAGTAAAATTATTGTCGATTAGAACATTACATAGAAGGAACAGCCAGTTTCTCTCTCTCTCTCTCTCTCTCTCTCTCTCTCTCTCTCTCTCTATATATATATATATATATATATATATATATATATATATGATTGAAGGTTACATGGTAACTAAAGCTACTTGGAAGTCTGAGGTCATTCTGTACAATTTCGTGGAGTTCGTTCTCTCAACGTGGCTTTAATAGTTTCGATTGATCAAGAAATAATCCACTCAAAGTCAAAATCAAAAGTAAAATAAAAGAAAAATACATCAATGAACGATGTAAAAATTATTTATTTTATCTACTCAAACTAGAGTATAAAGCTCAACACTGCATCTAAAAGCAGTTTAGAATTGATATATTCTGACGTGTTTTGAAAATTGCAAGTTTAACAAGTAATTTTAAGGCCCAAGTGTAGAGGAGAAGGGCTGCTATAATTGCAAATTGTAAGAAGGAATACAACCATAAGAGACGAGCGTTGAACATCTGACATATACAAAATATAAAAATATATATATATATAATTTATTCCTTGTGGCTGTTCAACAATCCGCGGTTAAGCTGGTATGGGACACCTGTCGGTATTAATGTGGATAAAAATAAAAATACTTTCACCTTTTTAGAATTTTCAAATTTCACAATATTGACCAAAAAAAATTTTTTTTTTAAATTTTGGAAAGGTAATAATTATAAAAGCCTCAGCGGGATTCGAACTTATGACTTTCGTAGTTAACGCTCTAACCCATCGCGCTACGCTGTACATGTTAGGTAACAATTTTGGAAAAGAAAAAAATTTTAAAATTATACTTGATTTTGTTGTTTATTTCGATAGGAAGTACGTCACAATATGGAGGTGTCCCATACTACCTTAAAACGGAACGTCCAGTACATCTTAATTTACTATCACTGATTACTGGAAAAAAAGTAGAAAATGCATATTATACTAGACATATTTTATATTTGGTGATTTAATATAAGTTATGGGCGCTCGTAAATAAGGAAGAAGTCGGACATCCTTGGAGAAGTTGTTTCGGTTATTTTCATGATCTTCGGCGCATCACTGCAAGTCTGGGCTGCTATCTATAATGAAATTAAAGCTGTTGATAATCTAAGTATCAAAGTAATTTTTAAACAAACCGATTCTCTTGAGAGATTTAAACTTTCACTAAATTACTACCCTAAAATAGGTCTTTTTTGAAAGATATGAAAGTTTGAAGAAAATATTTTTGTCAATGAACACAACAAAGGGGGCGTATACAATATGATAATCTATTTTGTTTTAGTTTCACCCGAGTTTCATAAACTTCCTTTAAAAACACATTAAATTTATAATATGATGAAAAAGTCGGCGAAACAACTCCATTGCATATCCATATTCATAAATAAAATATTTTTTTTTAAATCCTGCTTCTATACTTGATCTAACAACTTTATTAACTGTCGCTTCCAAAACCTTTTAGTTCAGGTATATCATTGCTTTGAACTGATATGAAATATTTCCCTTTCAGTTGAACAATTTTAAAGTTCCTGTTTCGTTTTGCATTTCAGTAAGAAGTTTGTTAATTAATCAAGCTTTACGAATTATTTTAAAAATACGCGTAAGCTTTACGAAATGAAAACGTAGACAGTGTTTTACAGGGAATTTAAAACTAGTCTACAAGAAACTTAAAATTAGGACTTTTTCAATGTATATCGATAAATTGCCGATGTAGATATCACTCCCATTTTTCAACGCTCTTTTGTAGAATCACGAAAAAAAAACCCCAAAGCATATAGAATAATTGGAAATTCTTCTACACTCACTGCACGAAATATTAAAATTTAACTGTAAAATTTTATCGGACAAAATTATTGGCAGGGTTTAAAACACCATATTGATGTTCATATAAGGAACAAAAGTTTGTAAAAGCAATGTCCTTATACGGTTATGCATAGACAAAGGTGAACGAAGTGCAGAAACAACGTGCATAAAATCGGATGTCAAAGTGTTTGGTACAGAGCTTATTAAAAATTGAATTCCTGGCAAAGATCAGAAAGATGAAAAGAAGACAAAAGGAGCGATATCAACCACAACCTTGTAAGATCAGACATGATACCAACCACATTAGTAGTTCTAGTCTTATCATGAGAGAGAGGCTTACCTTGATCCCATCACCAGCGTCTGTGCATGCTATGAAAAATCCTGCAACATTTTCTTCATTTTTGTAGAAAGTTGAGATTGGAGAGTATGGTTGAATAGTTTGCCGCGTGGAACACACATTTTTTAACTGAAATGAATAAATCTTAATCACTATCAAACGAAAAAAAATAATTAACAATTTTTCTCTTGGAATCTAAAATATGAACAGTGTTCTATTTTTCTTCAAGTATGGTTGTATTGATTCGAAATGTACTTGTTTTCATATTCAAAATATATTTAATAATGATATTTTTTATTGTTATGCATACCGACGTTTGACCTTGCATCCACGACCTTCTGGACTTTGAGTTACACTTGTTGATGACGAAGGCCTCGGACGTCTGGTGTTTGGTTGTACCGGGACACAGCGCCGCCCTGCTGTCCTCTACGTGTAGATTCTCTGCGATGGACTCAATGACGCTGATCTTTTGGTTGCTGCATTCTAGTTTTACCAGTGGTTGCTGGGTAGTGGTAGTTTTATGGGTAGTTTTAGAAGGCGTAGTAGTGAAATGTGCTTCGGTTGTTTGAACAGGAGTGGTTGTTTGTATATCATGATGGAAATTATCATGGTGGTCTGTGAGTGTTTTGGAAGTTTAAAATAACCATGAGGTAGAGAGGAGAGTAAATGCTTGAATTGTTTATGGACTCGAGGAAGAATTTTGTGAAATATATTTTATAATTATAATATAAAAATACATGTCGTGCTTTACATAACAGTAATTAAAAACAGCCACGCATATATAATTGCTGTGTATTTTCATTTACTTTGCATAACCTCAATAATTTATTAAATATAGATTTCTGTAAAATACCAAGTTTAAAAACTTTGTTGGAATATGAAGTTGGTAAGACACATGGTCAAATCCTGTAAAATTCAAATGTCTTCTCTGTACTGTACATATTTGATCACATACCCCTATTATCTTCTGATCCAAGTGAAGTTTTTAAACTTGGTATTTACATGCATTACCTAATTTTGCATTTTTTAAAAAAAAATATGATATTAACAACAAGCCATAACTAAATGTTGCTAAGGCGTAGCATAACATAGATTGTGGTTGTTGAATTTGCTAAGTACATTATGAAACAGAAGGGAAAATTTGAACGAGTTGTACAACTTGTTTTGTCAAACCTGAAAAAATATCATTATAGACCCACATACTATATTTTTATTTTATTTATGTAAACTTTTCGAAAAAACAAAAATATAAATGTATGCATGTTAAGAAATGGAACAAATTAATGATGTCTTATTTTTGTTACAGTTTGTTTAGTTTTTCATATTTACACTAAAGAAACTAGTTGGTATCGTACAAATGATTTAATCACTGCGCACTGATTAACAATGTCTTTATTTGGAATTGAATGAATTTAGAAATGATTCGTCAAATACCACAAATGCAAACATTAAAAGAAAATAAACAGTATTAGGAAAAAAGATAAACATTGCATATTACCGGAACAAACACATCTGAAGAAGTAACAGTGCGCTGGTTCCGATTTGCACCAAGAAACACAGTCGGCATCATGTCCACATCCATGTATATGAAAAATATCTTCAAGTATGAAACACAGTGCCTGCTCTGAAGAAAAATAAGTATTTTTCATATCCCTGGTAACAGCTGTGTGTTAAAATGTTCCAATTACTGATTTATCACCATTGAAAGGTTTCAATCATGGTTTGCCTACTAGTAAGTTCTCACCAGATATAAAAACAATCCCATTTGTTTTCAAACTGACTTTTATATTAAACTTTAAATGATGGTTTAGAAATGAAGTCCCTATAATTATGTAGTTTTTACTTAAACGATGAAGATAAAATGCAAAATTAACTTAAAAGGGGTGTGGATCCGAGATACTGAAACTGCAGTTTTTGCAAAGATAAATAATTTGCAAAATATTAATGTTGAATAGTTACTCTTATATATATCAAGAGAATTTGTGAGAATTTGTATGTTACTTATCAAATGTAATGGCTAACATTCATATAGTATTTTGTTATTGTGAGGAAAAAGTAGTCACATGTGTTTTCAAAGCTTGGTAAACAGGGCTGTCTTTCCTATTACTTTACAAACCTTATTTGGGAATTTGATTTAAATGTTTAGAAGATTGTAGAGTATAAATGGACGCTGTAAGATGGGGTTTTATTTCAAATATATATGTATATAAATAAGCAATACAATTCTGTAGTTTTTAACATAAATCAGACATATTTATACACGTATGAATAAAATGAAGATGTTTTACATGAGCTTACGTACTAAAACTTCCTAACATCGAAACGGGTTAGAATGATTTCGCTCCCAATGTTGAACCTAGAACATTCATCTTTGACTTTGAAACTCATTACCAATAACTAATGATTGTATTAAACCTTCTGAAGAATATTTTTTTTACTTTGTTTAACTTATATGATTCATTTTATTTCGATGCACATGTAACAGAACGTGAGTGATTATATTACTTCTATTTATACTTCATTTTCACATGCGCATACTGTTTTTGTTATGTGCGGATCTAGAGGGGAGGAGGATCTGGAATTAAATTCATATAGTAAAGTTATCAAAAATAGGCCTAAGTCTCCTCCCCAACCCGGAAAACTACATTATCCCTCGAACACATCCCCTACCGCCAAATTTTATTGGATCCGCACATGTTTGTGGATCCAACAAACTTAATTTTCTTGTTATTGATACAGCGATTTATATAGTAGTAGATTTAAAAGGATTTTTTAAAAATTCAAATAAACAAACTAAGTCACAAAAAATTACCTGATGTTATGGAAAGAAAAAGTACAATGTAAAATAAATCCGTTTTCATCTCTTGTGTCCGCACAGTACGATGCCTTCAGCACAGAAGTTAAGGTATGATATTATATGTCTTAGGACTGTGATAAATATGAGCTTGCTCTTGACCATGAGCTTAGAATAACACCTTGGTAGTTCTTATCAGGAAAGGGTCATTTCAATTTCAATAAATTGTGATAAATAAGGAAACACTTTATTTGAAAGAACTTAAAATTATTCCCTTTTTTGTGTTTACAATAGAAACTCTATGTTTGAAAAAAATATGAGATAAAGAAGAATATACATGTACACATGTACCTATTGTATTTTACATATCATTTTAATTAAAAGGCACATTGAAAACAAAATGCTATATGTAACAAACAAAAAACTGCACGATTAGCACACAGCAGGTGTTGGTATTTCAGATAAAATACAAATTATGGGTCACCCCCCCCCCCCCCCCCCCCCAAGCTCCAGTTAGTGTCTATTTTGTAAAATTTGTGATCAGAGGTCACATGTTTTGTTTAGTTTAAACTGTTTAAGGATCATAGGTTTTGTCTGGTTTGAATTAAGAATGGTCAGATTTGTGTAA
>WFKH01011581.1:34975632-35001167 GCA_016163765.1 Magallana hongkongensis | reverse complement strand
TATATATATATATATATATATATATATATATATATATATATATATATCTCATAAATGCATTGAGGCTTAGAACACCATATTCTGTTATTAAAAAGCAGTTTTCCCCATTGCTGGCGGCAGATGACTATATACTCTTGCTCTTGACAACTCCAGAAATTATAATACTTAGTATCTTGCGTACTCACATCTCCTATGTGGTGTTTAAAATTCAATGCATCGAAATTGTTAACATTTCCTGCATATGACAATAATATGACGATTCATGTTGTTTGGAAAACCCTGCATTAACACAGAACAAGAGGCCAACAGGCCTTGACGGTCACGTGAGTACTATAGCCCGTATATCAACCTGTGACGAAATCTCATGTTTGCATTTTAAGCTTTATTTTGGAGTCTAAACCCAAATTGAGTCTCCTCTGACTGTTACCCCGCTTTTATTATTTGATGTTTGCAAACATTATTTCATAGAGTCAGAGGAATCTCGGATTATCTCTACCCTAGCTCCAGGGGTCGAAATTGTAAATGTTTTGGTAAAAAAGGACTTTCAGGCCCTAACGGTCACTTATTATTTAGTAAAATGAGTGTGTACCCGAGAATGTTGTGAGATTTAATAGCCGTTGCGCACTTTTGTGAGTGAAGTTGCACTTTCTAATCCTCTTCCCCTATCAGAGTACTGTACATTTAAAGGAATTTAATGCATTTACTATGGGCTACCGAGTACAATAATTTACAAAAAGCACATTTAAGAAAAGGACATTATGGACATGATAACAATGCATTTAGTTTATCTCACACGACCATGAAAGTACCTAAGAAAATATTATTAAATCTCAAATACTTTCACTATGTTGCCATATTTACCCTACCAAATGACCTGAACCCCTGACCCATATGTCATGAATTTTACAATTTTAGTAGAGGGCTTCATGAACATCATAACCATGCATTCTGTTTATCTCCCATTACTGTGAAGTAGATAATTATTATTAGAGAATTTAATGCATTATCCCTATATGGCCATATTGACCCCGCCTGAGAACTGAATCCCTGACCTAAGGGCCATGAATTTCGTAATTTTGGTAGAAAGATTCATGGACATCATAATTTTGCATTTAGTTTTCTCAAATGTATATTGGAGTAGAGAACAATTTTAGAAGATTTAATACATTTTCCCTATATGGCCATAATGGCCCCGCCCTATGGCTTGAACTCTTGACTCTGGGGCCATGAATTTCACAAGTTTGGTAGAGGGCTTCATGGACATAACCATGCATTTAGTTTTTTCCATTAGCGTGTAGATTTTTGAAAATTTGCCCTTTTTTGAACATTTAACCCTGCCGATTAGGCCCCTGGAGTGGTAAGGTAATATTTTTCACAAATTAGATTCCTCTTATCCTAGATATGCTTCAAACAAAAATGGTAACAATTGGCCTTGTAGTTTTTAAGATTAACGGAAGTTAATCTTGTTAACAAACGACCAACGACGCCCGGCGACGGACAAACACTAATTGCAAAAGGTTATTTAAGTGACTCAGGTGACCTAAAAATCATTAAAAGAGAATGGCATAATTATTCCTTCATAATGCAATCTCTATCAGGATTCCCAAAGCATACAACAAAGCGTAAAATAAGATCTGTCTAAGCACTTTTAGACATCAATACCAAATTTCTAAATCTAAAGGCAATATCCCATTTTTATGAAGGTATACTTCTCCGCGGCCGGTCAGTATTATACAAATGTAAAATTTGGACTGACATGAACTCTTAAGATTGAAGGCAACGTAACACATTTCATCATTTTGTTTGCAAAATTGCCTTTGAAAGTCATTGATTACAAGTATGTAGATCGGACATATTCGAGTCAATCTTCAATGTGCTTCCGATTTCCCAGAAATAGACACTCGAACATAACTTTTCTTTGGAACATTCTGTCGATCGGACTTTGCCAAACAAATTCTGACCTTTCAATGTCTTTTACATTTAAAATATCGACCAAGCATATATTTTTGATGAGAGGATTTGATGAATTATCTAGGGAGCTGGCTAAATCTTTTTTTCTTTTCGTTTTAGTATTAATTCAGCATTTTGACAATCTTACTTTTCTTTCTTGTGTTTTCTGTTATTTTGTAAAATTTGTGTAATTTCATATTATATACTACTTGGAGAGGATCCCAAGTATGAATGAATAAAATGAATGAAAATACTTCCATATACCTTAACGGTGACCGAAGTAAAATTCAGCCATGTAAAGGATCTACAAGATGGCAATTTTGAATTGCATATAATTAAAAAGGTTGCTTAAAACAATAATTAAGTTGTCTGATTTAGGATCAAGACAGCAATGTAAAAAGTTTACAAATGTAACCATGATTAACCCATGCAACGTTAATAGAAGGTAGCTATAAATATGAAAAGAACTATGAAAAGAACTATATATGATTAGATCTAATTTCTGCCCCCGTATTTTATAAATTTGAAAAAACATCATATCAAAAAGATATTTTGATAAAACATAAAACTGAATATGCTTGTTACAGGAATCTAAAAGTTTTTCAACATCGATCATTTCTTGTGCTTCTATGACGTAACGTAAATGGCCATTTCCCGCATTTTCTCAAAAGTATGAAAATTTCATCAGTTTTTCTTCATATTCAAGAGTAGGATGTATAGAGCGCAAGATTGCTCCAAAACCATTTTTTATACATTTATCACTGTTCATATTATTTTGCATATCATATTAAAAACTGGTGTTGGAGCAAGCATGCGCTCGATGTTTCCTTTTCCAAAAAACTGATAGAAAATCACCCATTTTTGGCCAAATACGTACTTTTTTTTAAAAATTAGCTCATTATTAACATATCATATTTCTATTACGACTTCGATTAGATAATTTATCTTTATAAACCTGAACTAGATATATATTAACCTATCTGTTATAGCAAATTTCGAAAGCTCTCTTCATAACTTTGAAAAACACTTTATCCCGCACATAGTTCTTTCCCCCCCAAATCTATGGACAACTACCCAGAAGAACGTTTGTCAATAGAGTTTTAAGCTTTTATACCACTATCTCCTTCAATGGAAAGTCTCCGAGTCAAAATATAAATGCAATATCATCGTGTCACTGTAATATATCCTCCGACATGCCTCACCCAATTTAGAATTTTTACTTAAACATGAGGTGTGCAAATGTGTCTTATAGGAATTTGTATGTCTTTTATTTAATATAATTGAATATGAATTCTACTTTCTTTTCCCAATTCTAGTGAAAGATTCTATGTTCAAGCTAATGATTCATTTATTTGCTTGTAAGATACTCAGAAGTAGACAAGAAGATTATTAGAGAGCAACTGCATGTTCCAGAAAAAAACCCTTCATCGTCGCTTTTAAATATTCACTATAAAATTTTATAGTTTATTCTACATTTATACCAATGTCTTTATGATTAAATGGTCAACACTTTGTCTGGAAATTGAAACTACATGTCGAACCCAATAACGATTAACAATAATGATAGCTGAATGGATGATTCAACCCTCGGTTTAAAATTCAATACATTATCGTTCGTATCGATAGAACTGCTGAAATAATATTAGAAAAAGATTAATTATAATCGAATAATTCATGTGAAATGCATATATAAAATGTCACGTTCTTTTAACTGAATCAAATGAATGATAAAAGTCATAAAATAATAGCGTGCAATTTTTTTAATCTCGTGAACTTAATTTTTAAAATATGCAAAAACAGTTTTATTTACCATGACATATACAATGGTGCCTGGGATAATGAGCGTTGCTGCATTCACCTATCTGACCGGCTTGGCAGTGACAATCGCTGTCCTTCAAACACTCTGCAAAAAAAAAAACCCAACTCTTTATCAATCAAGATGCTTCAACCTCCATTCATCACCACAATCTATCAAATACTACCTAGTAGAGAAATGATTCATTAAAATAAAACAATATATAACTGATTCATTTTCAAATTACAAATTGATCATCGACTTCATGTACTATTCTATTAATTCGTGTCCATCAAGTGAGGACAAAGATTGGTTTATATTATGACAGTACATGTATCTTTCACGTCCGGAGTGCGCTTCATATGCGATAAAGATAGCCAAAGGTATGTGTGTTCAAGCCATTTCCGGAAGCAAGTATAATTATACACATCGACATTTCATACATAATAAATGTACTAAATATTTAAGTTTTTATGGTTCCACTTTGCAAGCGCCCTATAGTGATCAGTATGACCGACCGTCTGTCCGTCCATCCGTCCGCGATCACTTGTACGGATCTTCTCTTCGCTACCCTTGGCCAAATCTGTCTCATATTTCACCCACACAGTGCCTTTAAATGAGAGTGTACAGTGACCTTGAACAAAGTTTTTAGCTTTAAGGTTAAAGTCACAGCAGAATTCTGTAATCCTTGTCTGGAACATTATTTTCTCCTCTTGGTCCAGTCTAGCTCATACTTCACCCAGAGAGTTGGAAGTTTCCAGGTCCAGGTCATATCAAATAACGCCAAAAAATTGAGAAAAATTTTATGATCACAACCATGTGCAACTATGATTTATTTATTTTTCTTAATGTTTGATTTTAATACACACGATTTAAAGGTAAAAAAGTGTCTTTCTTAGAGGTCTTTTCAAATCTCAATTCGTCAAAAAAAAAATAAAAAATTCAACAATCCGCTCCGAATAGCAAAAGGAACAAACGTGTGCAATTCCTAGCGCCCCTTTTTAAATGCATGCGTTTAGTTTTGTTACGATGAATAAAATTCGTTTTCAAAATCTATTTACATTTCATAAAAAAAATTCTTTGTTAATTTCCTTAGTGTCCCATCTATTTGGTATGGTCACCTTCCTCACTGCCCAGTATCGTTTTAAGATAATAAGTAATACAAAGAGTGAATTAATTGTTTTGTTCTAGAAATTGTAAAACGTTTTAAGGAAGATATAATTAAGGACTCAGTTGTTTTATTGCCTCAGATATTGTACAAAATTCGGCACCACACGCTTCATTAAAACCAATATTTCACATAAAAGCTATCGCTTATATCAACACGTCGCTTATTTACAGTCTTAACTGTTTTACTGTGTCACTGAAAGGCTATCTCTTTTATTTCGACCCCCTCTAATATGTGTTGTTTCTGCCCATAATATAATGGGCATAAAATTTCTGAGAACAGTCTTGTCAGGTTCGATATAAATTACAATGGGTTTTATAAAATTTAAAATGAAAAAGTGAGCAAGATCACATAACCCATGCTTTCCTTTTACTTGACAATGATACATATAATAAATGGCAAGGTATGCACTAAATACACAAAGTAGTTTTATAAAGGGCATAACATTTTGCAAATATGCACATCTATTCCTTTGTCTTTAATAATTGTAAACATTCTGTCTTAAAAAAAGACCGAAATCTCCATAAAAAACGGGTAATTAAATTTGTATTTTTCTGATTTTATGCACATATACACAATGTGTCCTAAATACCTAGGAAATTTCACTAAATACCATGCTACGGTTTAAGAGGAGTTGTGCTTACAAACTGTTCACTACTATATTCACTATATGGCCAATTCTAAGTTCAAAAGAGACAAAATTCCAAGAAAAATAATGGAATCTGAATGTCCTGTTAATATGCACATCTACACACTGTGTCCTAATTCCTTGCAGCGATTGAAGAGGAGTTGCGCTTACAAAAAAAAGCAGGACCGATGGTCC
Source organism: Magallana hongkongensis (assembly GCA_016163765.1). Lineage (NCBI taxonomy): Eukaryota > Metazoa > Mollusca > Bivalvia > Ostreida > Ostreidae > Magallana > Magallana hongkongensis. The sequence goes on along the minus strand of WFKH01011581.1, from coordinate 34,995,431 downwards.
GACTGAATAACGGACTGACTGACTGACTAACGGACAAGTCAAAAAAATTAAATCCCTCGCAACTTCGTTGCGTAGGGTTTAATAAATTGAATGATTGTAGAGAACTTCAAGGCCTAAGCCTAATTAATAAAAGATAGTAAATTATTACCAACACAATGGCAATTCCAATCTCGATGGCTACAGTAGCGATGAGGCCTGTCCACAGGACACGAAGGACAGTTTTCATCGGATCTACATACTATCAAAGAAGGTAAAATTATTATAATAATCTATTATAATATAATAAACATGTATAATGAAACAACAAATAATAAACATGTATAATGAAACAACAACTTATTCAATATAATAAACAATACCAACACAGTGTTTCTTATTGCTTCAACAATTAATTTGACATACTAAGAAATAAGAATACATTCTAGAATTTTAAATGAAGTCGAAGTATTTAAAACTAAGTCTCTTGGTTAGTAATAAGCTTACACTTTTCATCAGCAAGGGCAGTTTTATTTTCCTGAGTAATGCTTGAATACATTTGATATAACAGTTTAGCTTGTTTTTTACAACTAGCAATAAAGAATGGTTCTAAGTTGTGTTTGAAAAATCACGTTTTAGAATCACCATGATTTTTTTTTTTCAGTTTTTCTAATTTTAACCTAGTTACCATAGAAACAGGTGTTAATCTTCTTATCTGATATGTGTATTTTTTAAAAAAGCTATACATTCATTTTTTTTTTTAGTTTAGTTTAATGATAATTTATATGGTAATAAAACAGTTAGAAAAAATACGCTTCAAAATAGTAGGTGGATTTATTGGTAACATTCTTTGAATTTTGATTTGCCCATCAATGTTTGAATAAATTTGAAAAGAACTGCGAACGATAGCATTGTTTAGCCGCCTAACTAAAAGTAATTTTTTGATAATTGACTAATTAAATTTATTTTTTTTAAAATAATGTATACATTTATGTATAATTTCATTAAATATGAATGGTTGGGTCAAACAAAGAGAGATAACTTTGTATTTTGGGTTAAAATAGCTCAATTTATAATACAGACTAACGGAAAACGGAATTTTTTTTAAAAAACACCCCCCCCCCCCGTGAAAAAAAAATTTTTTTGGGGGGGGGGGGGGGTATATATTGTTATTTAGCATATTCATACCAAAGGGTTTGTTGTTTCACGGGGGGAACATATGTCCACAGACCAAAATACATTCCACAAAAAGCATTTTGATTTGTAACGTTTCAAAAAAAATTAACAAATATGAATTAACATAAAAATTTACTTTAATATCTAACTTAACATGTGTTTATAAGTTAAGTTAAGGCGTTATCGTTAGGCGTTAGCAGTTCTTTACCATATAGTTTATTTGATATTTTTTACTCCGTAGTTTTATGACTTTAAAGATGCTAAAATTTGCCATTTTAAATTATCATTTTATATTATTAGTCTTCGATCCCATGGCGACGGTTACCATGAGCAACAAATTTATGGCATTTTTCTACTTTTCACATCAATTTGTATGTTGTTGGTATTGATCTTGTATAGCGTATCGTAAAGTTGCGGTTTTACAAGTCTATTTTTAGTAGATTGAAGAAAATGTTATATTTCATACACAAATACCTAAATTAACTCTGCTTGGTCCGATTTTATATCAAATTTATTGCATGCTGTGAAACAATATGATGATCCTGTTTAGTATCTCTATATTAATAGGCAATGCAGTTGTTTCCACGATCATTCTGTGGAAAAAATGATGTGCTAAGTTTGTTTACAACACAAACTTTACATACACTTAAAAGGGAGACGTGTTAATTCGCACCTTATTGAGAATTGCTAAGGAGTCGAAACAAGTATTCGCTAAAAATAAAAAGTAAGCTTTCAAAAAGGTTTTGGTAAAAAGATAAAACTTTGCAAATCTTGAATTCTGCATTTTGTCTATTTATTTAGGGAATCGGAATTTATGATGATTTTGATTACATACCGACCATAACTATCTTCCTATAAAAATCAAAGAATAATTTCTTATTACTCATATTTATATTTAATTATTTTCTAATATATGCACGTATGTTTAAACTTTCTGAACCTTTACATAACATTACATTATCAATGCAGTATTACCACGCGGAACAAAGCAACCACATAATACTTTTGAACACATTTCACTAAAACGTGTTCTATTTATAATAATGGAATTAACAAAAAATTAAACAAGAAATGTTTGTGAAACATTTATATCCCCTTCCTTTGAGACATCTGCGAAGAAAATGAACGGAAACTGCAAATAAATGGAATTTTTCTAAGTCCAAGGGGCATAACTCTGTCAAAAATTGCTTGATCGAACCTAAAATCGGATTTGATCGAGATAATGTTATGATAAATTTGTACACCAAATTTCATTTGAGTAAGAGCAACCAATGCAAAGAAAATGAACGGAAACTGCAAATAAATGATTTTTTTTAAGTCCAAGGGGCATAACGCTATCGAAAATTGCTCAATCGTACCAAAATCAAACTTGACGTAGATATTGTTATGATAAATCTGTATATTAAATTTTATTCAGTATGTCCAACCTCTGCAAGGAAAATGAACGGAAACTTTGTGGACCGACGGACCGACAGACAGACAGCAGCAAAGCAATATGCCCTTTCTTCTTCGAAAGGGGGCATAAAAAAATTTTGATTTGAAGTTTTATCACAAAGAAAATGCAAAATGTAATAAAATGCTAAGTAACGTCCAAAATGATATACATGTATATCTTTATAACTAATAAAAAAACCGACAACTTCTAGTTTAAGTTGTTTCCAGTTGTGGAATGTGTACTATGTAGGTGAGAGAGAGAGAGAGAGAGAGAGAGAGAGAGAGAGAGAGAGAGAGACCTGCGCATTTGCAGTGGAAATAGATACAGCGATACCCATAGTGACAATCGTCATGGTAGGCACAGTCATGATCGTGCCTACAACACTGTGAATAATTCACTGCAAAAAACAAACATAAACATGAATACATGTGTGATAGAAAAAAAACCAAAGATAAAATAAAATATTTACATTGGTTGTTTAATTACTAATCCGATAATGAAATATAAAATGTCCATTTCTATATAATAATGAAATTTAAGATAAGGTCAGAGCAGTCAAATACCTAATAAAGCACTTAGCAACGAAAGACTGAGAAGAAATCCGTTCATGTTGTCCCTTTTCTGAAAAAAATGTGGTTTCGTAATCACTGGAAGGAAACCTCACCTTATCAGAGCAGTTTGCTATCATGTATTATGCAAAATTTACCTTCCCCTGTATAGAATAAGATCGTGACTGACATATAACAGTATACTCAGTATATTAAGGTATCCGATCCATAATAGCCCCAGATTCAATGAATCTAAATGCATAACAGATATATATGGGTTTAATACTCAGTATACTTGGACATAATTTTCATATCTAAGTATCAATATGTAAGAGTGGAATGTGTCCTAATTAATGACCTTTTCCTTTTCTTGAAGAGTTGTCCCCCTTTGCTTTTATTCTAGAAAAATCAATTCTAAAAAAATCTATACGGTATAAAATTTATTTTCAATAGTTTTTGTATTCCTAATGATAAAATACATCTTTCCACCAAAGCATTTATTGATATTCCTAGTATTTACTTTTTTATTTAAAAAAATGTGCTTGTCCCCATAGACCTTAATGCAATCTTCATTAATTAATTACTGCTTAGTTAATAATATTTTTGAAAAATTCTCTCGGTAATTCTTTTTCTACTCTAAAATCCTTTAAATTAATATCAAAGTATTAAATACATGATAGATATTAAAGGTTGGAAAAATTAGGTCCTAATATGGATCGGATACCTTAAGTAATAAAACGTTTTCCAGTGTCTTTGTCTGTGATAGCACTATGAATCGATTTTGTAATGAATAGTCCAGTACATTTCATCAATGACTATTTACTGTAGGTATTTAATCGAACAATTGCTGAAAATTATATGGATATAATAAAGAATCATTCTTTGAATATTATGAGATGATCAAATACGGTCGGGCGTGATCAATTCTATCATAATTTGATCACCTCATAGTACTTAAAGAATGAATCCTTATTCCTTAAAAAACAAACCAGGGGTACTTAAAGCAAGTTATCGGTTCATGTTGACACAAAATCAAAGTGCTCTTAGTAGTGAGACGAGGTGACATTGTATTATTCAACTTTTGATTAAGTAAGTTTAGTTCTAACTCAAACGTATCGAACTTGATATACTTGGTATATGGAAAATGATGTTTTGATATAATTTCATTAAGCATTAAAGGGTCATGGTCACGATTTTGGTCAAAAATTGTTTTTCCCGATTTTAATGTTTACAATGCTTCAGTAAGGCATTTTTAATAGGCAACCAAAATTTGAATGTCATTCGTTGAGTTATAAGCGAGTTACAGAGCTTACAATTCTCTGCTATGTAAGCAAAGCTATTGTTTACATTTTGAATGTTGATGTGAAAATTCCAGTTTTAGACCTAAATTGAATGTGTTAAACGCTAGAGACTGTTTATGTATGCTTAAAATGAATAAGAACATAGACAAATCAGCTTGAAAAAGATTTTTGTACAGGTATATTGAACCTATGTAAACAAAAACAGGGCACGAGCATTGTTTACATGACAAAAAATTATGAACCCTGTATCGTGCTTATAACACTACGACTGACACTCAAATTTCATTTGATCATTAGAGATGCATTTTTAAAGCATTGTAAATGATAAAAATAGAATTTGACTAAAATCGTGACCATGTCCCTTTAACATATTGAAGTATTTAGCTTTTGCATAGCACATATTTATAATAAAATTTTATTTTACTGTCATTTTACATGCTGCCATGAAGAATTTGACGTTAACAATATAATCTGATAAGTTAACTTTATTTATCTTAAAGATATTCCAAACACTAGCTGTATAACGACAGCAGTGGGTAGGGGCAAGATAATAATCTACATGTCAAATTGTAAAATCTACATGATTGTATTAGGGAAGGCGAAAACAATATATTCAACAGTATGAAAATCAAAAATCATAAAAGTTAATCGAACTAATTATTTTTCTTTGTATTTTCATGATAAAAACATGGCACAAGTTAATATAAGATTTTGGGGTTCTGGATTTTTTGGTGGTCTTGTTACTTCGCTGCAAAACTTTAGCTATAAATATACAGGAAAGGTCACATCGACAGACATTATTTCCTGCACCGCTACAATTCTATTCCATTTCCTTGATATCTTATCCGTTACATAATCTGGTCAATGGTTAAAATGGGACAGTTTGTATGTCAACATTATTTAAGGACAGACGCGACGTTCCTCAGTTCAAGATAAATTTTCTTGATATATCATTTCTTCTTTATTTGCATTTAAACCTGTTCTTGCCTAAAAATTCAGGGTGCATTACCAGGTTATTTTTTGGAGTTAGAATATTTCGAATTTTTCTTTTAATAGCATGAAAAATGTTATTGAACGCTTATTAATAAAGTCATAGTATATATTTTTAATTACATGTATAATTATTATTATTCAAACTAAATATCAAAATATAAAAATCGTATAACATAAAAATATAATTTTGGAATTACGTAGTGGAAATCTTCACATTGTGGATGTAGGAAAATATAGAAATTAATGAAAGATACGTCGCATCTGACATTGAGATTGTGCTAACTGTATTCTGGCAGCTTTGATAAACTCGCTATTTCGGCCATTTTGACAAAGTTGTAAATTAATTTACAAGTTTTCTACAATTACCGATTTTTAGGTCACCTGAGTGACTCGGGTGACCTATTGCAATTGGTTTTCGTCCGTCGTCGTCCATCGTTTTTACCACTTTTCAAAAAAAAAAAATCTACTCCCACACATCTGTAAGAAAAACAGAATGAATTCATAATTATGTTTTCCAGAAGCCCTCTACGAAAATTTTTTTATTTCATGTCCCCCGGGGTATGGGTTTTTACTCTAGGGCGGGGCCAAAATGGTCATATTGTGTTAATGCATATAATGTTTAAAATCTTCTTTTTTACTCCCAAACCTCTGTAAGAAAAACTGAATTCGTAATTACATATGTAGACCAGGAAGCCCCCTACCAAAATTGTAAATTTCATGTCCCCCGGGGTAGGGGTTTTGATTTTAGGGCGGGACTAAAATGGTTATATTGCGTTAATGCATGTAATGTTTAAAAATCTTCTCTCACACTTCTGTTAGAAAAGCTCAAAATTATGTAGATCAGGAAGCCCTTTACCAAAAAAATAAATTTCAGTCTTCCTGGTTACGGGTTTTGACTCTATGACAGAGCCAATATAGTCATATAGTGTTAATGCATTTAATGTAAAAAAAATGTCATTTTTGGGAGTTGATTTTAATAAACTCTTCTATGCAGTTAATCTAGCACAACGGAAGTGAAACAGTGTATGTACTTTAGCACCAATCATCACGGCTGATAAGGAAACTTATTTATCAGTGTCTTGAAAATAGACGGATGTTAAATTGTACGAACAATTTAGATATTTTTGAAGTCGTATGTATTCCTACGCCAGAGTTCAATAACTCTGATTCGCTGTCATTTACCAAAGTGCTTTGGCCAGTAATGGGTTGACTAGACTTTATTATTATTTGTTTGTTAAAGAATTGCTTGGATACAATGACGTTTATTCCATCTTTAAATATTTCATAACATGATTCATATTGGGTTTTCCGTCGATAGCTCGGAATTCTTGTCATAAAAGCCCTAAAAATCATATAAGAAAAAAATGTGTGTATTCAAATCTATAAAATATTGAGTTGAGAAAATGATTTCACAGCGGGTTAGTGTTGATTTTTTTGTAAAACATGCGTGCACTGATGTTTAAAATGTGGAAATTATAGGTCTGTTACGAAAATTCAGGGCTAACTAAAGTCAAAACATGGGTCGAAGCGTAAATCGTCTTCGGTTCCGACATTTACACGTTTTCCAGAATCAAAATATAAGGACTTGCGAAGAGAAATGGATGTAGGCTATGCCTGTCCACTTCTCAAAAGAGAATAATTCAAATCCAGCTAAGAAACACCTGCCATGCGAAATTACAAATCGTTGAATTTAGAATAAATAATAATCAGTAAAATCAACTCCCGTCAGTATTCTGTTAGTACTTTGATTACTTCTGCTGATACTGAATACTGGTAGAAACTAATTGCATATTAAAAAAAAAATAATTAAAGCTATCTACCAAAAAGCTAGAGCCACGAACCATAAAAACGGCCTTATCTAAAACATCCACCATATTTTGACTATAGATAGTATAGACTTTAAGCTCAATATGTATCACACTTTTTTTAGAAAACGGAATTAACAATATGACACTGTTTTGACGAAAAAATGTTAGACAAATGTCATTTTTTGCAAATTAACGTTATGAAATGATAAAAATACGCATGCCATGAATTTGATAAAATAGAAACAAAAATAAAAAAACAATAGTTTATCTTGTAGACATTATTATCAATTTTTGGAAATACCATGGAAAACAGGGGCTCGTAACATAAAGCGTGCTAAGATTTTGACTTAAGTAGAGTCATAAGTAGGACTTAGGCGGAATCTTATGAGAGGTCAGCGCTGTAAGTGGTGTCGAGAAGTCGGCGGAAGATGTAAAAACAAGAAATGGAGAAACATTTCTAGTGACACAAAGAAGTTATCAACTGCCCGTAAGGAAGCCAGAAAGACCGGTGGAGGAGTTTTGGAGGGAGAACTCAATCTCATTGAACATAAAATAGCTGAGACCATGGACCAAACAGCCGTTCAGGGAATCCCCGGCGGATACGACAGCGCAGATTGTACATGTACCATCACACAATCTGTTGAGCCTGTCCACGGGGAGGATAGGTATTTTGCAACCTGTTATAATCAACGCCACAATTTTATTCCAATCCAGATAAGCTTTAATTTTCCATATTTAGCATAATTTGAAACAGTTGTATGTTAAACGATTACACCATGAAATTAAAGTCCAACTTTATATGTACAGTGAGGTAGAAGAATATAAATCCAGTGAATCCACGCATCCTCTCCACAGTTAGACCTATGTGGCCCAGATATGGTATCCTCCTCGAAGTAGCAGATGGAAATTGGGTACCTTACGGCCCCAAGCAAAGCCACAGGGTCTTGGAGGAAACTAGGCCCCTAAATGCACGGCGTGCATGGCCCACCGGTGAGTGGATATGCCCTGGTGCCTGCAATCCTAGTTCCCAACTATGGGTTAAATAGTTCCACTGCCTTGTGGAAGGCTTTGGAAAGTCAAAGGCTACGGAAGAAAATCCAGACAGAAAATCTTAGAGAGGAAAACTCTGATACAAACCTGGAGAGAGTGGCTTCATGAGCTGTGGCAGGCAACTATTCTAGAGGAAGGTAACCTTGAAAACAAATCCCTGGTCCACCAGGTTGGAGGTTTGGCAAGGGGCTAATCTCCCCTTCCTTTACAAGAATAGAATTCCTGGGTCCCCCGCCGTTCAAGCAGTATACTAGTATACTGTACTGTGGAATCATTAAATTTCGTGGGGGCCAATTTTCGTAGATTGCTTAAATTTTACAGGTTCGTGGGGACATAAATTCGTGTATTCTTGGTCAGAGTCCCATAACTCCAGCAAAAAGTATCGACCAATGCTGATTTTCGAACTTGACCAAGGTAATAGGTGTATAAACATTTGGTATAAATTTAATGAAAATCCGTCAAAATTTGTAGGCATGAGAGCGCTTACAAGGTCAATTTTTGGATAAAACGGAGTCATTATTGTGGTCAGAGTCCCATAACTCCAACAAAAAGTATCGACCAATGCTGATTTTCGAACTTGACCAAGGTAATAGGTGTATAAACATTTGGTATAAATGTAATGAAAATACAGATGGACAAACAGACGCACGTTTGTACTGAATTACAGACGGAGAGGAGTAAAACAATATGCCCCCTCCAGCTTGTCTTTGTGTGAGCATAAAACATTTGGTATAAACTTTATGAATATCTTAAAATTTGTAGGCATGAAAGTACTTTCAAGGTCAATTTTTGATATAATTAAGTAATTATTGTGGTCAAAGTCCCATAACTCCAACAAAAAGTATCGACCAAGGCTGATTTAAGACCTTAACCAAGGTATTAGTGGTATAAACATTTGGTATAAATTTCATGTAAATCCATCAAAATTTGTAGGCATGAGAGCGCTTACAATGTCAATTTTTGGATAAAACGGAGTCATTATTGTGGTCAAAGTCCCATAACTCCAGCAAAAAGTATCGACCAATGCTGATTTTCGAACTTGACCAAGGTAATAGGTGTATAAACATTTGGTATAAATTTAATGAAAATCCGTCAAAATTTGTAGGCATGAGACCGCTTACAAAAAAGTGTGACGGACGGACGCACGGACACACAGACCCACGGACACACAGACCCACGGACACACGGACGGACGCCCGGCATTTCTATGTCCCCGTTCCGCGTTGCGGCGGGGGACAAAAACATTATTGATTACGGAAACAAGGACTAGAAATATTTCTACTAGCATCGCGTCTTCAGCATACCAGCAGAATTCTGCATGCTTGACTGTGGACAGTGAAACCCGTCAGGAAGCTGCCCACACGAGAAGTATGCTGAATACAAGAACTAAAATGAGAGTCGGTTTCTGGAACGTACGCACCATGTATGAAACAGGAAAACAGGCTTAGGTACTTAGAGATGAAGGAAAACCGGCTGCATGTACTAGGCAAAAGTGAGTGTCGATGGACAGACTTTAGGAAGAGTGTTACTAGTACAAGTGAAGTAATTGTATACTCTGGAAGAAGAGACATCCAACATCACGAGGGAGTAGCAATCATCCTAAGTAAAACAGCAGCAAAAGCACTAGCAGAGTTATTCAAAGCAGATCCAAACCTAGCAGCTCGTATTTTACACCCATTATTCACTAAGATCTGGAATAATAACACCATACCTACAACATGGTCCGAGGGAAATATCATCAAACTGCCTAGGAAATGAGATCTAACTAACTGCAATAACTGGAGAGGCATCACCTTACTGTCAATACCTAGTAAGATATTTAGCAGAATAATAATCAACAGAATTAAGACTGCAGTGGATGCCAAAATAAGACAAGAGCAAGCTGGTTTCAGGAAAGGAAAAAGCTGCTGTGACCAGGTCTTCACTCTGAGAAACATTATAGAACAATGCACAGACTGGCAGAGGCAGCTCATAATCAACTTTATTGACTTTGAAAAAGCATTTGACAGTTTTCACAGAGAAAGCTTATGGAAGATCTCGAGACACTATGGAATACCATCAAAGATAGTGGAAATGATTTAAGCTTTTTATCTGGAATTTAACTGTTCTGTAGGCAATTCATCAGATGCATGCTTCAAAGTTAAGTCTGGATTGAGACAGGGATGTGTGATGTCAGCTCTCCTCTTTATAGTAGCATTTGATTGGGTAATGAAATCAACCCTTAGCGGCGACAACACAGGAATAAGATGGACTCTTTTCACCAGTCTTGAAGACCTCGACTATTCATGATTTGGCCCTACTGTCACATCAAGAAAAGCACATGCAAAGCAAAACATCCAAATTACAGAATAATGCAGAAAAAATTGGACTGAAAATAAACATTAAGAAAGCTGAAGTTATGTCATTAAATACCAAACACCAAGCCAGAATACAACTACAACTACATGAAAGTAACCTAACCAACACAACATCATTTACATATAAACAGTCTCTCCAGTTTTCACAATAGATGCCTCAGAAAGATCATGAGGATATTCTGGCCTAATAAAATATCGAATGTGGAACTGCATAAAAAAGCGAACAGCGAAGACATGAGAACTATATGAATAAGACGGAGATGGCGATGGATAGGGCATGTGCTAAGGAAACCTACCAACAACATCACTAGAGTAGCACTGCGATGGACACCAGAAGGGAAAAGGAAACTCGGTCGACCTAAGAACACCTGGAGGAAGACCGTGGAAAAAGAAATGAAAGAACACAAATTTACATGGGGAGAACTGGAGAAGGCGGCTCAAGACAGAGACAAGTGGAGGAGTCTAGTCCTTGCCCTATGTGTCCTCGGGCATAGCAAGGACTAGGCAGGTAGGTAGTAATCCGCGCATATATCTATTGGTCCATGCTGGAATAGGAAACGGAAGAGATTCGCCACCCCCGACGAAGAGCAAAATATCCTGCAAATAGATCTAGAAAAAGAAAGATTAGAGGTACACCATATATATTGTTGTCCTATACTACCCGGTATATATTGAAACAAAATGACCCAATGTATTTCTACATGTTGATAGTGAATGTAAAGTGTAAAAATTAATAGTAAAATTTTTCTACACTTATAATTTTATATTTAAGTGCGATTTTGAAAACGCACAATGTCTTAATAATTATTTTATTACATTTCACATGAAATGTGCATTTTACTAATTTGCATAGCAGCCATATTGTTATCACAATGGCGATTTTCAGTACAATAGAATATATAGAAAGGAATGAGAAAAATCACTAGTTTAAAAAGTAAGTATTTCGGAAATATTTTCTCCTCATTTGGTTTTGTTATTTACTACATCCGGGATCGGAATGTGCTTGTTTTGTTTACATGAGATGTTGAGATAGCGGTTCCTTTAATCTGAAAAATCGAAGCGGGGCGTTGTAGGAACAAAGTGTGTTTTAATGATGAAAGACATCATGAAGGGATTTTGGAATTATTTTTAAAATACTTGCCATCCATAGGTAAAGATGTTCTCATATATTTACAAAGTTTTTATCTCAAACTAATTGTCTCAGAAATCTTGACTCAAATTAAAAAAGTCTTGTCTGTTCCTTTTTACGTTCAATTTGTCATTTTTCAAGATTTTTTTAGTAAGCTATCGGACTTGCAACTAGGCATTTATGCTTTATATTGAATCATTAAGGTCTTCCGTTTCCAACGGAAGACCTTGTACTGATTCTGATGGTAATTCTTCATTATTAAGGTCTTCCGTTTCCAACGGAAGACCTTATAGTGATTGTAGTGTTTTTTGTTTGTGTCTTTCTTTCTTTCTTCTTATTTTTTTTCCTCCTTTTTTGTCCGCAGAATTTCTCAGAGATGGCTGGATAGATTTTCCTGAAATTTTCAGAGATGATAGAGAATGATAATATCTCGAGGCGTTCTTTTCATTTTTTCAAAAATCATTTCCGGTCGTCCGTTTCCTGTCCCGCGTCAAGAATCCTCGTTCCCTCGAGATCTCAGAATCGGCTAACACTTGAACGTCCAGACTTTGTGGGATAATAGACCGATATTTGTAGATGTGTTTAAACTATTTTGTTTTGTTCGTCGTAACTTCCGGTCGTCACCGGAAGTACTTAAAAATTATTATATTTATTTATTTAACTTATTTTACATAGAATGAATCTGATAGTATAAATCCCTACTTGTGTCATCTATGCGATGTTAATTAAACAAGAATATTATACTTCCGGTGAGATATCTCAAGTATCTCAGGTAACTTTTTTAAAAACAAATTTTGTTCCCATGAGATCTCTAAAACTATAAGTGATAAAGATACGAAACTTTTATGCATGATAGACATTTGAATGGAGATGTGTTTAACCGGTTTTATTTTGTCAACCGTCACTTCCGGTCCTAACCGGAAGGGTTCAAACAAATCAAGTTGTTTATAAGTTTAACTGTTTTTCTTTGACAGTTTTAGTTAATTTGATGAACAATAATGTGCGACAGGAAAATATTTAAAAAAATAAATGACTTTTCTTTCATTGAGCACTTCCGTTTGTCCGTTTCCTGTCCCGAAACAAAAAACCTTGTTTTAATTAGATCACAAAAATGAACAGGACTTGAACAACCAAACTTTGTTGAATGATAGACCTATGTATGAACATGTTTTACAACTATTTTGTTTTATCCGGCGTAACTTCCGGTCGTCACAGGAAGTACTCCGAACTTTGATTTTTTAAAACTTTCTTATTGTTAGCATAGAAATAACTTCTCATTAATAGATACAATTGGTCATCTACACATGGTTAAATAAATATAAAAATTCAACTTCCGGTGAGATATCTCAATTATCTCAGGTAGCTTTCTTTTATACAAATTTTGTACCCGTGAGATCTCAGAAACTGTAAGAGATCAAGATATAAAACTAACAATGATGATAGACATTTGATTGAAGATGTGTTTAAAGGGTTTCATTTTCTCTTCCGTCACTTCCGGTTCTCTCTGGAAGCGTACAAGCAAATGAAGTTTTTAATAACTTTATACTTTTTTCTTTGATTATTTTATTCACTCAATAAACTGTTATGTATTGTAAGTAAATGAACTAAAAATAATTAATTTTAATTTCTTTAATCACTTCTGTTTGTCCGTTTCCGGTCCCGAGACAAAAAATATTTTCTCAACGAGATCTCATTACTGACAAAAACATGAACATCCAAACTTTAAGAAAAGACAGACAATGTATGAAGATATGTTTACCATGTTCTATTTGTTCCAGCGTAACTTCCGGTCGTCAGAGCAAGTACTTAAAAAAATGACTATTTATCTTTTTTGTTTTGTTTTACATAGAAATAATTACTGGAAAATTCCATCACAGTATCTTTTATATCCTTTTTCTTTTTATTAATGAAATGCATTTCTTTTACAGACTAATACATGAGGAACGGAAGACCTTTTTGTTGCTATAGCAACAAGAGTCTAGTTGTTATTCTTCTTCTAGACGTTTTTTAAACATTAATAACTTTTTTGTTTGTCATCCGATTTCATTCAAATTTTCAGGGTGTATTGTAAATTAAATTTTGTTTTTAAGTCAGAAAAAGATGAGAAATCGTTACTTCCGGGTTCGAGTTATTCCCTTTTTAAAATTTTTTTGGAGGCATTCGTTTCCAGACAAAGGCTCCAAAATGGTCCGTAGCAAATAATCCACAGTTAGAAATCTTTAAAATTGACACTTTGAATGTTGTCCTCTGATTTTTGTATTTAAGTTTTTCCCAATTGTACCACTTGAACTATTTAATTGAAATCTATGTTTTAAAAATTGCTAATTTAAAAAAATGTTTTTGCTTCGTAACTTTTTAGTTTGAAATATTTTCTAAATGCATATAGAATAAAAGTTGTGCCTAAATTAAAGGGCTTTCATTTGAGACCAGAAAAAAGGGGCTGGCTCCTTCAATAAGGGATCTAGGTGCCCAGAAATTCTTTGCTGTATAATTAAAATACGATACATGCTACGATAATGATGTCGCTGGAAAAGTTGTTCTTCATTATCTTATCAATCTAATTGTAATATAGTATTGTTTGGATATTGCCTAATATGAGAGTTAAAAGCTTCACATGAAGACATGCATACCCGCTTTCATTTTGCTTAAAGGGAATAGCTCCCTGTGCGTAATAGTGTTTTAAAGTAGCATCAATACTTTTCTTGTCTAAATATATCCCCAACTTATCACAGACATGCCTTTATTTGTTTTACGAGAGATCTAACTCTTCAATACTCTGCGGTCTAGGGGTTACATTAATACATAGAAAATAGGCATGAACTAGTTTTCAAGATTTCAAATTGATTTTCTAAAGCCCTAATTGGTCAGAAGTTAAGGTAGTGTGAAAATGACCTCCTATCAATATCTGTAAGACCCTGACAAGTGTAAGGAGAAGGGGGATGGTTTTAATAAGACTGATTGACAATCCTTTTTTGAATTGAAGCTGTTACGGAAGACCTCCTTGTTGCTTGCAACGAGCTCGGCTCTAGTTATTGCATATTTCTTTAAGAATTATCATTATAAATTGAATGAGATTTTTCAGGTTATAATTCAATTTTGTTCCAAGCTGATTTTTTTAACTGTTTATTTATTTACTCATTTTAGCCGGTATAGTCCTATTTTTAGATATTCTAATGGTTGAATAGGGAGGCATTTAAAGTGAATTTGAAGTGTGAATCACTGATTGTTGTGACAAAAACATACACAGTAAATCTATGCATTGCCCTTACACGTGTTCTCATTAAAAAATAAATGTTTTGACGTAATCACACCAATTTCATACATAAAAGGTATGTAATTTTCATTTGTAAGGGAGACAATTTGAAGACATGAATATTAATGAGAACAGTGTCACGTGGAATTTAGCTCATGAATAAAGTGTACGTGATTTCTCCATATGGAACGCAGGTAAAGGAAGAGACTGAAGATCGACGAAAAAGACTCGAGTTAGAGGAGAGAAGATGTCGTTTAGAGGAAGAAAGAAGCAAACAGGGATATATGATTTGTGATGCCAACAGAGTGCCGAAATGCTATGTATTACTAGTAGAATTTTCTGATTTTCAATAAAATCATCGTAATCTTAAGTGCGAGATTTTGCCTTGTCTCTCTTCCATCATTCACATTTCCATCGTTAACTATGTTGTCGTTGACATGAGCAGCTTTCTCATTCTCGGGAAGAGGGATTCTTTTTTTAATGCACATCTTGTGCAACACAGCTGTTGCAACAATAACCTGAAATTGCGGTACATATTATAAATTATATTATTTGTACTGTTTTATTTTATACATGTAAACAAATACTATGATTTAAAGCATGCAGTACCTTGCATGCTTTTGTTGGATCGAATAATAGAGGCCCACCAGTTTTACCCGAATACCGAAATCTACCTTTCCACACACCAAAACAAAGCTCTATAGTGTTTCTTGCCTTTGAATGATATGCGTTGTAGCGAATTTCGCTTGGGGTAGATGGTTGCAAATACGGCGTCATCATCCAGGGTCTAAGTGGGTAAGCGGAATCTTCTAGGAGGCAACCTTCACTTATTTCACCTACATTCATATACATGTATATTATCGATATTACCAAATTAATACATAAGTTTATGTAAATTTTACATTCTGCTTTTCACAATATTAATACTAAATTATGAAATTTGTAATTATAGTTGGATCATATTAAGTAAAATTTACGCGATTAAGAAGGGGGCGGAGGTAGCGAAGCGACCGAGCCCCTTCTTAATCGCGTTGATTTCACTTACATGTAATATGATCTAACTTACTTAGAACATAACCCACTTTTTCATTGGCTGATCAAAAGTTCTGCGCCAATCAAATATCATCTCTCTTTTATTTACGGCTCTGTAAGCTGTCAATCGAAATGTGACGTCGCTGCGAACTTAGAGAAATTCTTAACGATTAAAAACATCACTTGATAACACATTTAGCGACTGCTGATTGGATGAAAAAGTGGGTTCTAATATATATAGCTATGACGGTGTTTAAGAACTTTATCAAAACGTGTAATAAATCCAGAATCTAAAAGCTTTATTTTGTAATCAAATAATAGAATAAACATACCACAATCAACTTCGTTGAAAGTGCAGAGTCTGTCCATATGTATGAGTCATGTGAACTGCCTACTGCCTAAACTGGCTACTAAATTTGTGAAGCAAATGTCGGAATCGCATAAACCCTGTATATACATAAATGTTCATCCTTGCATGGTGTTCTAATAGGAACGTGAGTTACATCAATACAACCTAAAACATTCGGAAAATTTTGACAACTTATAATATTTTTGCATAACACTAATTTTTTCTGCATTAGTGTAAGGAAATTTGATGAAGTCGTCTGCATGATTTGCAATACTTGTTGAGATGTCAGAAATAACTCGGGAAACAGTCATTCTAGATATGCCCTGGGAATCCCCTAAAACTTAAGGCTGAAAAAACTACAAGTGGCGTAATACCTCAATGCTTTGAGAACTTGTGAGGACACACATAATGCGTGATTTCGATTCTCTTTGTCTTCTTTTCAACATCCTTTCAACAACTAACCACACTAATTAACATACTCTGAGAATTAGATCTCTATCAAGTCTATACCTTAAAATGAGATAATCGTCGTCCATTTCATCACTTAGAATTTCCCTCTCTTTAGATTTCCTTTTCTTTCTCAAATAGTGGACATATATCACTGCCATTCTTGGACTACCAATTCCTTCTGTTATGATGAGCAGTGTTTACAAACTTTTTAGTAGCGCGCTTAAATGTGGAAAATGTTCACCACTATAACCGTTGATAGTTCTAATCATTAACCAATTTTTTTATACACGTATATATATGTAGATATTTACTTGTGCGATTCATATCATCAATACACTGTATCCACGTGTTGAATTGTGTGGGAATTACAACAAAACCTAAAATTATGTGTAAACAATACTGAAGACATACTTAAGGATAACATTTACTCAGAATGAAAAAAAAATTCCACTGATGGTAATGAAAAACCATCTATTGTGTGTTATAGGCCTTTCATGGTAGTGTTATTTTTCACTTTCAAAAAAGTTGGTCAATGACCTACTTTTTGAGTTAATGGCCATAGAATATTTTTTGAGAATTTAAGAAAAAAACCCTAAAAATTTTACACTACATGTATGATTGAGATTTTCTTAATTGTGAAAATAATACCAATTGCTAAACTCTTTTGAAAATGAAATACAGTTTATGAATGGCAGTGACACTAAATAGATACAACGCAATAAGTTTTCATTCACAGTTTTTATAAATATTCCAGTCGGAATTTCCTCTATCAGTTTTCAAATCCCTACCCATTTTTGATTCAATTTAACAAAAAAACTGAATGATAATGATACTTAAACATTTATAGTATTAAATTAAGTATATTGACCTTACTCTGCTTGCATAAAATTCATATGAGGTCAATGATCAAAATTTTGAGATATGGTGTCTTTTATCGTTTTTAAGCATTTTGCAATATTTTTTGTAGTGTGTGCCATTCGATTATCTAAATAAAAAAGTGGGATAAAACCAACAGAAAATATGCACAATTATGTTGACTAACAAATAAAATATTAACTTTAAATATTGTAGTACTACCAAAAATATTTCGGAGAAAAAACAAAATCTGGAAAATTTTGTCGAATTTCCTCTGTTTTGCTAAAAGTCCTAATTTGTTTGAGCCTTATTCCATAATAAAGTAAAAATATCGAATGTTTTGTCAATAATAATTAATTTCACAAATACTTTTTGTGTTTAGAACAAAATTTAATCATGACATTGAACTTTATAACAATCCGAATTTGAGAACTCAAACCCTGAGTATTTAAACAACGTCCTTAAGTCACCTCTACCGGCCGCCTAAGTTTTGGGTTAATTGTCCTAGCTAAGTACTATTTTAGTTCAAAATATTTCAAAACTTATGCAGAGGGACGGATTTACTCTATTTTCAAAACGGGTATTGAAGTGAATTGGAATGTAAATGATTTTTTACTGGCTCAAACTCTGTTAACTAATCTATGTAGATAGTTATAAATGACTTGAGCTAATATAAAACTCACTACAGTACTGTGATATCCTAAGGCTTATAAGAAAATTGTGCATGTTAGATAATGTTGAAAATTGTATTTTAGCATGTTAAATTATGGTAAGATCAACCACTACTTGCACTACATTAAGTGTGTATTGATGAATAGAACAGCTATATATTGCGTCATAAGCGATTTTTCATTGAGTTTTAGTGATTGTGTAATATTGAGAATTCGATGTTCGTAACCATCACTACTTTAAGGTGCGCGATATATCTGCGCCAAGCGAATTGGGTCCGTCAATTCAATGAAACATATCATATGAATTCACAAGGAATGAAGTAAAAAACTGTTTTATACCACAATGAACGTAGTTAAAGGGACATTTGTATGCCGTTCAAAGCAGAGTAGAATCAATTCAAAGTACTGAACGTACTGAAAAGCGGTTAGCAAGTTTGTTTTCATGTTGTTGGGAATACGTGCCTTAAGATATCATTTTGAGGCAGTTCCAATACAAGTTTCACTATTAAAGTTTAAGCTTGAAGTTTTTATGATGGAGTTGTGGTTAACCTGTTAGTATGTATATCGGCTTTCTACTGAAATGCTACCCAACATTCTCGAACGTACCTTGTATTTAATCTATATTGTTAATTGTACTGTAAATGTTCTTAAATCATATAGTGAAAGCACAATTTGTTATATTCGCTCAAGTAAACGCTGTATATGAACTCCAAAACGAATGAAAAAAATCAACAAGTTTTATTTTTAAAACGGTACATGGTATTCAAATGTAAACAGAGTTTCGTGGTTCCGAGACAACAACTTGAGAATGTGCGGAAGTTCCAGCACGGACAGTCCGATGTAGTTCTGTTCACAAAATCGATACCAAAGTGCAAAAATTCAACAGAGTTAGACCGACATCACAAATTTGGTAATCTTTCAGGTCTTAAACTATTTCCCTATCATTTTTTGACAGGCATTGCTTTTTTCGATAATAAAAAGATGCATGTAAAGACATGTCTGAAAAATAAAAATTCACATCCACATATATCTGTTAAGATAATTCAAATCTATTGTCCAGCAAGTATTTAATTTGCCGGGAGATTATGTTAAGAAGACACTAGGTTCGGTAGGGTTATCATTTTTGCCTCGTAGAAGCGTCTTAATTTTTTTTAAATACAAACTTCTCTAGAACCAATTGGCCAGAAAAGCTGTAACTTGCGTGGAAGCATCCTCAGGTGGTGTAGATTCAAGTTTGTTCAAATCATGATCCCCGGGGGTACGGTGGGGCCATAATTGGGGGTCGAATTTTTACATAGGAATATATAGAAAAATATCTTTAAACATCTTCTTCTCTAGAACCAATTGGCCAGAAAAGCTGTTACTTGCATGAAAGAATACTCAGGTAGTGTAGATTCAAGTTTGTTCAAATCATGA
>WFKH01011581.1:34936840-34963626 GCA_016163765.1 Magallana hongkongensis | reverse complement strand
TCATAGGTTTTGTCTGGTTTGAATTAAGAATGGTCAGATTTGTGTAAGATTTAAGGCATCGTGGGGACAGGGCCCTATGCTGTCTCAGTGGGTTAAGGGTGTGTAGTAGAATTAATTAAAGTATCTTCAGGATTGCGATGTGTTATTTATCAAATAGTTTTAGCTTTACAAATATTATTAAAAGATTGTTTTCTAGTTATAATAAACATTTTAGAGGAGTGTCAAGATTTTGATTATGAGAGTATTGTTGTCTTAATTTTAAACGTTTTGAAAAAGTTAACCATAGAATATTGTAGATTCCTTATTTTACGCGAGTACTTAATTCCGCGATTCAACGATTTTGCATCAAATCGCGAGAATATAAAATCGCGAACGCCGAATTTTTATCATAATTCCAAATAGTTTACACCTGTCCAAAAAATTAAAGCGAGATTTTAAAATCCGCGAGTTGTGCTTCTCGCGATTTTACGCGGATATTAATTCCTCGCGTTTAATTAGGAATTTACAGTAGCTTAAGGTTTGGTTCTTCTTTGTTGGTTTTTATTTTTGATACACTTGAAATTGTGAAGTAAAAGCATGCATTATATTATACAGTCATGTACATGTATAACAAATGTGGTTATATGTATTATGATGTATTTAAAATTACATTAAACTAATATTCAACACAGGTCGGGATTTAAGGTATTGTGCTAAGGCGTTGCCACAATTTTGAGGGCATTAAGTTCTCCATCTTAAATTTCGTGTATTATATACATTAGTTATATTTTAGTTTTATGATCTCTTTCAATTTTATTATTTTTTTTTAATTTCAATTATAATTTAATTAATTGGTTTGATTTTCCATTGCATTGTTTATGTCGTTTTCATTGACAGTTGAGATTTTCACATACATGTATTTAAATATGATATAAAGACTTAAATATAAATAATGGATTTTTATGTTTTATTTTGCATGTACTATATATATGATTTTATATGTATCCCTATGATTTCCGCTATTTATCCACGATTTACAAAATCAAATGGAAAAAATACATCTTTATAGAAGAGGCACATAGGTACACAAATAAAATACATATGTACTTTCAAAAGACTATCCCATACATACAATATTAGACCCTTAGCTTCAAAAGCCCTGAAAATTCACAAGAGCAATTTGGTGCATATTTTCTCCTTCAACTTGTCAATGTATTTATCAAAATCTACCAACCTCCACTAGGAGAAAAATATACATCGCTGTGATCACATAATTATACAACTTTGTAAAACGATGCAAAACTCAATCAAGCTTTCATAATCATTAACAGATGTTGTTTTCCAGGCGTTAACTATAAACTTAACATCTCGTAATATCACGAGTCTCATCACGTGTAAATGGCACGCCAAATTCACAAACATGAACGAAACGTTTGATAAACAACTGAAGGTTCAATCGAATAAATACACTATAGTTAATAAACATTAACTAAAGTTAAAGAATCATTTATTTTGCTAGAGTTTCCATTTGCAAAGCTATAATTATTATAAATTAAATTGTAATTTAGTGCATTTATCACCATGTTGTGATAAATGCTTTTAATTCCAGTGCAGGAGCGACAACTTGTGCATGCTTGTTTGCAGTCAAGTGTTTTTGAGACCATGAATTCGATATGCATTGCGCTTATAGTCAAGCCTTTAGTGAAACTGATTCTTATAGTCTGCAAAAAATAAACTTGCCGGACGGACGTCATCTGATCGTTTTCACCCACCCAACTCTCCAGCAATTACAGAACAGATATTTGCTGCTCTCTGTTTTGCGTTTCAGTAACTTGTGCTTTACATTTGAATGGAGAGAGTATGTACGCAGAACTTGAACATTCCAATCGTTGGACTCGTGCCTTATCAAATAAAGGATAAAATCCTATGCATATTGGGTCTTTGACGAACTTCCCGTGTTTGGACTTGTGCCTAGCAATAAATGATTTGGATGTGAGCGTATGGCGGGATATTTTGGGACTTCCTTATGCTTTCATTGTTAATGGTGGTCGTTCTGATGTGTACATACTTAATATGAATCAGATATATTTCATTAACAATGAAGTTTTTGTTGAACTGTGTAATTACTGTAATAGTTTTGCCAAATATTACAAGCAAGAAGTTTGTGTTCGGCAATATTTTGATATAAATCATCAGTGTTGGTGTTCATATTGTAATATTGACTCAAAAGAAAAAGAGTAAGAGTGTAATAGTGTGTATCAGGTATATAATAGGCTCAGTACTGCCACGCTCCAATTAGCACTAGCTAGTGGGTTAACCCTTTAGCTTAGTCGGTAGAGCGTTAGTTTTTAAACTGAAGGGTTCCGAGTTCGAGCCTAGTTGTGGTCATTTCTCCTATTCTACTACAATATAAGCAAAGTATTGCAATCAAGTAGCTTACGAACTATGTAATTTTCTGTAATTTGGGATTATGGTAAATTTTCAACGTCACAATCTGGGTTGGGGGCGGCGGAATTCGGGCTGGCTCAAAACTCTGGGTAATATTTCCTTAGAACTGGGGAGGATTTGCGGTTACATAAGTGGTACATGAGGGACCAGCTTGATCCTTGTAGTCAAATAAAGTTTTACGGAAATTTGTGAATGTCCGATCCAAAATCAGATATCCTTGTGATTCTCACATGTTACACCATGTTTCTCACGTTGTTTTCGAGTTTGGCGTTTTTATTGTCTATAAACCATGGTTTTAGACGACATTTCGTAATATATTTTGCATTTGAATAATAGATTGTCGCGTAAACTATGGTTTACAGATAAGAAGATATTGTAATAGATTAACGCCGTGAACGAAGGTTACGTTCCGTAAACTATGTTACATTGTAATTTCATTTCTGTAACTTCGGCGTGCATTATACATGGTATACATTTTGATAAGCGTTGCTACCATAAATATTATATTTTTTTTTCTTATAATGCAACGGATAAATAGAGTCCGCTTACATGTGTAATGAGATTCATCGTATATTACTCAGAACCAACGAAACGGAGCTCACATTGTGTTTATGAAAACGTTGTATATAAAGTAAACTAACTTTGGGGCAAATTAAAGATAATTGTACATTATATTGAGTAATCTTTCTTTGTATTTAAGCAAAGCAGTGGGGTGGGAGAGGGGGGTTCTGTCGATCGGTTACGAGTTTTCAGACAACCTGACCCTGACGACAGTTACACATTGATACAATATGACAGTGGGAGGCACAATCAAAAGCTTTTTTTTTAATAGAGTGAAACAATATTATATTATTGTATCTAATATTTAATAGGCTATTTACTTAATGTACGTTTACTAGATTTTTCATGTTTCTTTATATTTTGCAATGACATTTTTCCGTCATTTGATTAAAAAAAAGGATATTTTCACATGTACAGCGAATTTGTTATCCAGACCCACTAAACGGAGCATACATTCTTTTGAGAAAAAAAATAATTTTTTTATCGCATTCATTCATTCATTCATTCATTCATTCAGATTTAAAAACATAAGTAGCATGATTGTTCAGATTTTGTTTGTTATGATAATATTGTGTAAAAATCGCTGACATGCGGTCTGGTAAAATCTGTAATATTGATTATCATGGGTGCTTCTGTACATGTCTGAGCCGCCATCTGAAACATAAAAGCATAGAGACATATGATTATCATAGTCGGAAGATTGACGTCCTTTCACTGGGTTAGAGCGGATATTTAACATAGGGATATGTAACAAATTAAAAACATGTACTTATAATAATAATCATTGTATATGTGATAAAAGGAAATTATCATTATTTGTTTACATATATACAATTAATTAAAAGTTGTAATATAACTTTCTAGCAATGACCGATAAGTACGTAACTACAAGTATTTAGTGGGTGAACCAAGTGCTGTCGTTTTCAGGTAAATAAATCGGATTGGAGCCAAATCTGCATTAAGTACCATATAATACGTCTAACTTTATATGTTTGCCTCGGTTAAAAATGCAATAACGTCCTTAGATATAACGCATCACGTGATCGTTTTCTTTATTCTCCGCAAATACCAAATGAAAGCATGCAACATGGCGACCGAAACGTCTTATCTTCATTTTTTTTTTTAAATTACTGTAAACTTTTGAGTCCCCGACTAAACAAAACTTATTAGGATTGTTATTGAAAGCATGATACATTTTAATTCACAAATTTTCTAAAGTACACGGAAAATAGATTCTGGAAATTCGAAGCATGTTTTTGCTGTAGAATTTGATTTGATAACATTTACATTTTTTTTTAATTATACATGACAGGGTACCTTAAATCCTCTATCATTGCAAGCGATGAAAAACCCAGCCAAATATTCTCCATTTGGTGTAAATGTTGAAATGGGCGTATACGCATCTAGATGTGTGAGTTTGTTGTCACATATAGCTTTTATCTACAAAGAAAAGTAATGTGATTAGGAGATTCCAAGAATATAAATGTAAAATATCTTAAACTGTTAGAGAGACTATAAAAATCATAACTATGAAGACGATTTTCTTTTTCATTTTTTACGCTTTGTTTGTGTTTTCTATTTTTTTTTTTGATCTTACATTTTTAAGCTTTAGCAATTCATCATCCATGACAATTCACCGAAAATTCAGGAATCTGAACCGAAATAAATAGTAATTTTGTAATCTTGCTACTGTGAGCAAGGACTGATAAAACCTGGGAGAGATTCAAAACCACATTAAACATACCCAGATTCAAAAAAAGTATATCTGAAATAAAATTTTACTGTATCAGGAAAAAAATCAGAAGTAATATTTCAGTTGTTTCAATAAACATAAAGGAAAAAAGGAGGCGGTCTGGACTGGTAAGTTTATTTTTCCTTCTAAAAATATATGGTATAAAAAATCTCGTCCCTTTTCCAATGATACGAAGCTGATGTGCAAATAACTTACAGATTGCCCTTTAGACCAAGAACTTCTTGTCGTCGAGTTACATTTGTTGATGACGAAGGCCTCGGACGTCTGGTGTTTGGTTGTACCGGGACACAGCGCCGCCCTGCTGTCCTCTACGTGTAGATTCTCTGCGATGGACTCGATGACGCTGATCTTCCGGTGGCTGCATTCTAGTTTTACCAGTGGTTGTTGGGTAGTGGTGGGTTTCTGTGTAGTTTTAGGAGGAATCGTGGTGGTAACTGGTGCTATTTACATACAATGATCAAACATAAGACTTATCTGTTAAATCGTTTAATTTCTTGTTGTTTAAAACAATGGATTATAAAAAGTGATTTCGGGTTAGTTTATTAATAGCTACATGTATTGTATTAATTATGATACTTAATAATGATCAGTTCTCCTTGGAAGCAAAACTCCATTCGACCATAATAAATGCAGAAAAAAAATATTTTAGACCATGAAACATTACAGAGAATGAATGCAATGTGTGTGTACATGTAACACCAGAGAGCGGTAGGTACCATCTTATTAACAGAACTAAATTTGTAATAAATAAATGTTATTATGCTTATTTCTTATAGCTCACCCGGGTCACAGTGGCAGTTGTGACCACCGAACACGTCTTTGATGCATCTTGGCGTCTCTCCGCCCGCACAATGGCAATGACTGTCTGTGTTGCATTCTTTGAACGACAAACGTTATTTAATCAACATCTGTCTGTAGAAATTTGACTTTAAAGTAGACATGATCCTTCAAAGTCGCCAAAACAGCTGATTTTTAGTTACATGTAGCTTACCCCCGCATTGACATTTATAGAAAATCCAAAAATTCGAACAGTAGGGATGTGGGCAATTCAGATAACTGCAGCTACTTTCGTCTACACAGTGACCTAGAAGGTAGATATTAATATGTTTGTACAATAAATTGACAGCGTGATTTTTATGCCAAAAAAGTAATGATTACATGTAACGATGTGCAGTTGACATCATATGGAAAGTTATATAGAGAAATGATAGTGTGAAGTAGCCAATTTGAATAGCGCATGATTACTTCGTTAAACGAGAAAAGTTCAGTGAGTTGGCCCACGGTCAGTAAGTGTATGTAAGACGCTGTGGGTCGTCGTCAACGTCGTCGTTTCAGAGAGAGAGAGAGAGAGAGAGAGAGAGAGAGAGAGAGAGAGACAGTGACTTACAATAGCATTGTTTTCTTAATGGGTCGAAAGCAGCTACGTTATTGTTTGTGCAGCTGTAGTCCTGGCAGCTGTAATCATCATGGTCAGCTGTAAAATAATCATCACCATTCAGGGACGAGAATATTTAATTTGAACTCAAAAAGTTGCGGAGGGCAACTATAATGTTTTATGTGTAGATGTGCCTATATTATATACTAGGAAGTTCCAATTCCATGATTTTTCTCGGAAATTTGGTCCTCTAAAACATAGAAGTATGTACTGAAACAAATGGTCAGCGTAAACCCCCTTAAAGGGGCATGGTCACAATTTTTGGTCAAATTTTGTTTTTTTTATCTTATTGTTTTCAATGCTTTAGAAAAGCATTTCTAATGATCAACCAAAATTTGAGTGTCAGTCGTAGAGTTATAAGCAAGATACAGAGTTCACAATTCTTTGTCTTGTAAACAAGGCTCGTGCCCTGTTTTTGTTAACATTGGTTCACTATACCGGTAAAAGTTCTTTTTTCAAGCTGATTTCTCTGTCTTCTAATTCGTTTTAAGCATAAATAAATAGTTCCTAGCGTTTATCACATTCATTTTGGGTCTAAAACTGGAATTTTCACTTCAACATTCAAAATGTAAACAAAATGATGACGTAAGCTTTGTTTACATGACAAGGAATTGTGAGCTCTGTATCTCACTTATAACAAGACGACTGACTCTCAAATTTTGGTTGATTATTAGAAATGCCTTACTGAAACATTGTAAACATTAAAAACGGAAACATAACTTTTGACCAAAATCGTGACCATGCCCCTTTAAATCCCAGGATAGATTTCTATGAAACTGAGCAGGTATATTAATCAATCAATACCAGAAATTTCGATTTCATTATTTTTCTGCGAGTTTTGACATTTTTGAATGTGGAATTTTGTTGTTATAGACAAAAGTTTAGATGTGCATATTTGCAGAAAGTTTCGATGCGATGTTTTTTGGGGAATTAATGTGTACCCTGCTATTCATAATGTGAGACGTGGAGTATGTGAGCTTGCTCACTTTTTTATCATTATGAATATCTTGCCTCTTTTGAGTTATTTTTCAATATACAACAATTTATCTTCATAATATCATTTGTGGATTTGTACGAATTCCTGAAATCACTACGAAATGTGGCGAAAAGTCATAAGCGATGTTTATCTCTATACAACCAAGTTATATCTACTTTTTTCTCAATTCTAAAGTTAAATTTATTTTTAACGCTTTCGTTTTGTTAAAATAGGTTTCTTATATATGGAAATCCCATATGAGAATAATTTGGGATTGAAGTCCTATCATCATATTAATTAAGATACAAGTAAACAACTAACAGCCTTATTTATTTCTCAGCTTTATTCAGGTTATTAGATTGAAAGTCGGAGTGAATAAAGAAAAGCCATTGGAAAATGAAACTAGCTGGTTTCTGTTTATTTACACTATTATGACGCATGCGCTCCAACTTTTGTGAATCTCAACTATTATGTACTTTTTATTAGGTCACTAGAGTCATTCAGGTGACCTATTGCAATTGGTTTTCGTCAGTCGTCCGTCGTGCGTCGTTCGTTAACAATTTTACATTTTTAACTTCTTCTTGAAAACTACAAGACCAATGGTTACCATTTTTGGTGTGAAGCATCTCTATGGTAAGAGAAATCTAAAATGTGAAATTCATGGCTCTACCACCCCCAGTGCACCATAGGTGGGACCAAATATGCAAAAAAAGCCAAATTTTCAAAAATCTTCTCTATTTCCACACATGTGGGGAAAAAACTAAATGCATGATTATGATGTCCATGAAGCCCTACCAAAATTGTAAAATTCATGGCCCCTGGGTCAGGGGTTCAGGCCCTAGGGTAGGGCCAATGGGGCCATATAATAAAAATGTATTGAATCCTTAAAATCTTCTTCTCTACTCCCATATATATTTGAGAAAAACTAAATACAAGGTAATGATGTCCATTAGGCCCTCTACTTACATTGTAAAATTCATGACCACTGGGTCAGGGGTAGAGGCCCTAAGGCGGGGCTAATATAGCCATATAGTGAAAATGTATTAGATCTTAAAAAAATCTTCTTTTCTACTCCCATATATGTTTGTAAAAAAACGTTTTGCATGGTTATGATGTCCACGAAGTCCTCTACCTAAATGTTAAAATTCATGGCCCCTGGGTCAGCGTTCAGGCCCTACGGAGACCAATATGTCCGAATAGTGAAAATGTATTGATTTAATATTTTTTCTGTACTATCACAGTCATGGGAGATAAAGTCGTGCATTGTTATTATGTTTATAGTGTCCTGATGTTGAATTGAAAAATTCACTGCCCAGGCCATGAGGCAGAAGTTGAGGCTTTTTTATCGAGGGGAGGGGGGGGGGGGTAAATATGGCCATATATTGGACATGTATTTTTACTTAGGGTAATTGCTGTGTGTCATACAATTTGAACTTCATCTTGAAAACTATATTTTAAATTGTCACAAGGCAATATTGAATTAAATAAATGTTCTATATTAGGAAATCTACTTTAATAACCGGTACATTGTATACTTGTAGAAAAAAGCTGTATGCATTTTGTGTGCATTATAAATGAAACTGTGAATATAATGAAAGATTGACATTAAAGGCCAACAGGTCTCTTATTACCAAAAATGTTGGCCCCTGGAGTTTAAGTTTAGATAATCCGAGATTCCTCCGACTCTTGAGCCCCCAACCCCCCTTTTTATGAATGAATATTTTTCAAACGGCAAACAATAAAAGCAGGGTAACAGTCAGAGGATTCTCAGATTAGGGTTTAGACTTCAAAAGGAAACTTAAAATTCAAACATGAGACTCTCTGACAAGTCAGTCTGAGGGATATGGGACTCAGGTGAACGTCAAGGCCTGAGTGCCTCTTGTTTTTACTTCGAGTATTTCGATTTTTGAAAAAGAGATCGATTCTGCAAATGTAAATAGTTGCAAAGAACTTTGCCACCTAAGCATTCAGTCTGTAATATTATCATGAGCAATATATTGATTGCTATTGATGTTTATGTCCCATCTAGGCAAGACAAAAATCTTGCTTTCGATGACGAACGGAACCTAGCGCGCTGGCCGCGCACTACACGGTCGTTTGAGATACAGGTGGAATACAGTTAAAGGACAATTTGAGAGGATCGGAACGATACACATTGCATAGATATATACATATATAATATTAAGCACAAACATTGCAATAACTCTCAAATTGACATATACCTGCCCATAGTGAATGATATTGATATATATATATATATAAAGCACAGGGAAATTTACTTTTTATTGGAGCTCCACCTCCGCCCCATATATATATATATATATATATATATATATATATATATATATATATATTATACAGCCTTTTTTATATACATATTTTGTGAAAAAATTCCTTCACTGCCGAAATTTACGCAAGTTTCATACCTTCCTACCTTATATTTGCTGTTGTATTTTCTTTTTGCTCCATACTTGATAAAATTATTACATCTGCAGTTTAGAAATTTGAAATTTAAATAAGTTTTATATTTTTTCACCAGAAGATTTTTTCACGGCTATTTGCAATTGGATGGTAGTACAAACTCTTAAACGATGCCATGTGTAGACTCTTTTTGTCTTATTTTTATCTTCAACCCATATATCTCCATTTTTTTTTTACTGCAATTGATAGAAAAAAAGTTTACCTGCTACAAGACTTAGAAAGACAAGGAGGCAGTATATGATCATTCTCGTAGACTATAGAAACGACAGTTTGTTGGTGTGCGCTGATACTACATAAGGGTAATACCGATTCCCCTTACATATGTATCTTATCTGTGGGTCCTCTCATGTCATTACACTCGTATAGGAAACTATTTAACGTGGCAAACCATTTGTTACATTGTTTCTGGCCATTCGCCAAAATATTAATCATGGAACATTTACTTTAGTTTAAATCTGTTACACTCTGAGAATTCATTTATTTAGCTTTATTAAACTAGTTTAATATGAAAGCTTAAATTTCCAAAAGGAACTATCATGAAATTCAATACCATCGAAAACCTTCAAATAAAATCTTATAAACTTCTTATATTCATAAAATCCAGTATAAATTATACACCTAAGATCTTTTCTTTAAGAATATACGACTTAAAATAACTCAATTTCGTCATGAATATGTACGTTTCACAGGCGCGTGATTCTATGGTGAACTTTTATTACAGAAACTGTGAAACGTACATTTTTATGACACCTTTTTGTTCACCCTATACACTAATAATAACACGATGTTCCTAAATCCGAATTAAGTGTAGTGCCTACTTAATCCGTGACTTGCAATCATTTAGAGCAATTAAAAGTTTGTTTTTCACAACACATGTATGCACATGTACATGTATATCTCTGCATTGTAACATATGGAATTCAAACAAATCACCTTGTCTGACACTTTGGTTAAAACATATAAAAGAAATTCCAAGCACTTCTTGTAAATTAAAGATTATAAATTTTATTTTCCCACAGGATTTGCTGATATAGTCAGATTCTTCGGAATCAGTGATCCCAAGGGGCTACTGAGCGCTCCAAAGGGCCCAACTGTAACCCCATATTTTCCTGAGAGTGAACGGATGCCTTTCGCTTGTGTTATCCAGTCATCCGTATCCGGGCCCTGTGCATTCATTTGCCAAGTCCAGCCACCTGACACACACAAAAAATATAATAAAATAAAAAAAAGTGCCAAGGAATTTGTAAATTTTGTTTTTATTTTTCCCATTTTGACTTGGGATAGCTAAAAGTGTATACGGTTTAACATTTTTTAATTTACAATATTGAAAAAAAGTAAATATACGATCAAAATGATA
Organism: Magallana hongkongensis; assembly: GCA_016163765.1. Classification (NCBI taxonomy): domain Eukaryota; kingdom Metazoa; phylum Mollusca; class Bivalvia; order Ostreida; family Ostreidae; genus Magallana; species Magallana hongkongensis. The sequence continues at coordinate 34,952,636 of WFKH01011581.1, read as the reverse complement.
TTGCGTGAAGGTAAAATGTTGACTTCCCTAGATAATCATCACAACCTACCAGAATAGCCATTGGAATACAGGTGATTAAACTGCTTCACAATGTCCCATTTAGAGTGTGGGCGCCCTCGCACCTGGTTAAATCCAGCAATGACCAGGGGTCGGGGAGGGAGATGGTCCCCTCCCATGTGGTACTCTGTGTAATAGTGCTGTTTTAAGGGGAAAGGAGTTTGTATTTTAAGGAGGTTGATGGTCAACAGGTTTACCTTTAAATTTTAAATGTGATATTTATTTTTGCCATAAATTATTATTAAGTAAAACAATATTTTAGTCTTAATTTTTTGCCATAAATTATTATTTAGTAAATCAAATTGAAATATTCTAGCCTTAAAATGTAAGCATTTTCCTTTATCTTTTATAAAGAGCTCTTCTTCCCAAGGAGAACAATATAGTCTTTTTATTTTAATTTTAGACCACCACAGAAAATAAAACTCCCATAGCAATTTAACTTATGGGATTATTGGTTTCTGAGCGATTTCAGTAATGGATTTTACTCAGATATGATTTTTAAATATTTTTGTGTTGATCAAATGTATACAATTTTACTTACTGATCATGTCATCTATGAGATTAAAGCATTATGAGAGAGAAACTGTAGCCTGATAAAGAAATTACTAACGTTAAATGGAGCCCAATCGTCATATCTGCCTTCACTTTTAATATCAAATGAATGCGTAGACCAGAAACTGAGGTAGCCCTGCAAGAAATAAATAATTTTATTTGTTTTAGAACAATAAAATACGTATCTGTTCAATTCCACCCTCTCTCTCTCTCTCTCTCTCTCTCTCTCTCTCTCTCTCTCTCTCTCTCTCCTACAATAGTTTATGCGTTATTTTTATTTTTTATTATTGAATGGCGTCGAATAATCAATTTATGTACATTAATGGTGCATATGATCAATTCCGAATTTAAGGTTAGTAAAGAGTTGATTAAGAGTGAGCAGCCCTTTACTTTGCATTATTGGGTTGTAAAATGCCTTTTAACAGTCCATTCCCTCAAGAAACGTTATTTCCCAAAGGAAATGAATTTTTCCATGAAATCTTATTATAATTTCCAAAACTCTCTTGTTCGTGTAATGAATAAAGAGTCCAAATTCTAAGATCTAAAATATCCTGTTCGCAGCTAAAACATTTTTCCTGTTTCTCTGAAAAAATACAAATTACATATAAAATAATTGAAAGCCAAATCGGAGTTTTGTTTTTTTTGTGAAATCATATTTCAAAAAGATTCTTTATCGATCAATCAAATAAAATTATGGTGTGTCGAGGAATATTAAGAAAAAAAGTAATTTTATTTTGAAACAAATTACCGGTTTTCAAAATGAAATTTTAATTGAGTTGAACGAACAAAGTAATGGAATATAACTATTCTCAAAGTAACAACATTTTAATTATTGGTAAGACAAAAAGAAATTGACTGAGTTATGAAACTTAAAATTATGTAATTCGTTCCTTTTTTTAAATGCCTTACAAAACATGAAATGTGTGAAGTGTATGATTATGTTTACGCTCATCAGTAAGGAAGTTGTCAGAAACTATTTATTTCTAAAACCAAAAAAAAAAAAAAAAAAAAAATTCAATGCATACATTTCTTTTAAAAATGTGTTGATTTTGTCTTTCTCGTAAACTGTTTAATTTGAACTGAAAACAGATTATGAAAAAACAGCATGTCTATTATACCAAAGCAATCAATCATAGAAACAAAGGAAGAGCAATTACTTCCTTCAATTCTTACGTCATCAGCGCCACCGGAAATATTAAGGCAGTAGTCGTGGTAGAGGTTCTTACAATTCCATTGGAATGTGTTGGTGATGATGTTGAAGGAGCTAGCCGTTATAAGAGGTTCTTTGTTTTGTGATTTGTACAGTTTACGAATAGCAGAAGCTTGAAGATTAATAAATCTGTAAAGATAGAATAGAAGCAGAAGATTGAAGATTAATGAATCTGTAAAGATAGGATAGAAAAATAATCAGTTTTAATGAAGATCTGAAAGGGGCCACGGTTTAAGCTGAATATTGTAAAATAAGGCGGATAGAAAGTCTATATTAAGATGAATAAGATACTGAAAAATAAAAAAAACCATCAACGTATTTGATGTTTCTTTCAAACATTCGTACCAAACGATGTATATTTAACGTATCATCGATTTGTAACCCTTAAATAGGTTCAATACTAGGAATATATTGATTCGAACGACTGTTTGCGTATCAAAATCTTCAAATAGTGTATTTTTTTTAGAAAGTCAATGCCTTTAATTTTATAAAGAGGGTTTGTTCTCCATTAATTTGTCATAGCCTAATTAAGGTCTAATGGACAATGCACCAATTTCAATCAACAAAAAGTTGGATTGATGACCCATTATAAATATCAATTTGTATCCCAACAATTGGACGTTTTAGGAATATATTAGAAGTCCGTACACTCATGGCCAAGAAAACATATAGCATAAAAATAATTCCCTTTTTAGGTCACCTGAGTAAACTCATGTGACCTATTGCTATCTGTTTTCGTCCGTCGTCGTGCGTCGTGCGTTAACAATTTACATTTTTAACTTCTTCTTAAAAACTACAAGGCCAATTGTTTCCATTTTTGATGTGAAGCATCTCTATGGTAAGAGGAATGTAAATTGTGAAATTGGTGGCTCTACCACCCCCAGGGTGCCACAGGTGGGGCCAAATATTCAAAAAACAGCCAAATTTTCAAAAATCTTCTTCTCTACTCCCACGCATGTTAGGAGAAAACTGATTGCATGGTTATGATGTCCACGAAACCCTCTATCAAAATTGTGAAATTCATGGCCCCTGGGTCAGGGGTTCAGGCTCTAGGGTGGGGCCAATATGGCCATATAGTAAAAATGTATTAAATCTTAGAGAATCTTCTTCACTACTCCCATAGATATTTGTTAAAAACTTAATACATGGTTATGATGTCCATGAAGCCCTTTACCAAAATTGTGAAATTTATGGTATTTGGGTCAGGGGTTCAGGCTCTAGGGTGGGACCAATATGGCCATATAGAAAAAATGTATTTAATCTTTAAAATCTTCTTTTCTACTCCCATAGATATTTGTTGAAAACTAAATGCATGGATATGATGTCCATGAAGCCCTCTACCAAAATTGTGAAATTTATGGTCCCTGGGTCAGGGGTTCAGGCTCAAGGGTGGGGCCAAAATGGATATATAATAAAAATGTATTAAATTTTAGAAAATCTTCTTCTCTACTCCCATATATATTTGTGAAAAACTAAATGCATGGATATGATGTACATGAAGTCTTCTACCTAAATTGTGAAATTTATGACCCCTGGGACAGGTTTTTAGAAACTAGGGTGGGGCCAACATGGCCATATAGTAAAAATATATTAAATCTTAGAAAATCTTCTTCTATACTCCCGTATATATTTGTGAAAAACTAAATGCATGGATATGATGTCCATGAAGTCTTCTACCTAAATTTTGAAATTCATGACCCCTGTGACAGGGGTTTAGGGCCTAGGGTGGGGCCAATATAGCTTTATAGTAAAAATGAATTAAATCTTAAAAATCTTTACTCCCACAGATGTGGGCAAAAAACTGAATGCACGGTTATGAACTCCTCTACCTAAATTGTGAAATTCATGACCGCTAAGTCAGGGTTCAGGACCTAGCATTTGGAAAGAGTTGAAAGGGGGGGGGGGTTGAATATTCAAAAACTGGAACAGGAGAAGTGAGTAACTCATGATGGCTTTAAAAGCTGGGTTTTTTTTTCGTTTGTTTAAATGCCCACAGGGAGAGTTTCTGTCTGCCCCGGGGGGATGGGGGATGGGAGGTTGTATAGATAAAACAATAATAATAGCCACCTTGTTATACATATGTAGCTTTTCTATGAAAACATATATACTTAAAACCTATCCTGAAAAATAATAACTATGGGAAAATTATTTTCTATCAGAGTCTTGCACCTTTTCAATATCAGGTCATGCAGTCTTTTATGATCTTTTAAGTTTTTCGCTAAAATTATAGGTTAAATAGTCCTTTTTGAAAGATTTCAGGCAGGGAGGTGGTCGTCATACAAATTAAAAAATTTTCTATTCCAGAACAAAACTTAATTAAATGCATATATGAGACTCCTTGACAAGGTTGTGTAAGGGTTATGCTACTCAGGTGACCGTTAAGGCCTATTGGCCTCTTGTTGTGACTAAAATGGCCTAAAGGTTAGGCACCAGAATTTGATAAGCTTATAGAACTATGCTTTTTAGGTTGAGGGTTCGATACCACAAAAACGTACGGCATTTTGTTTTTGTTTTTCTTCGTGTTCGATAAAATGTTTAAACTGACTATAGTTAGAATTTTTTCTTTTTCAAAATTGTATTATATAATACTAATAAAAAAAAATTACCAAAAAAACCCACCATAAATTATCTTTCACAATTAAATAAATAGGCATATGCGCCATCTCATTCGCGCATCTTCTTTTATTTTAATGCTTCACTAAGGTATTTTTAATTGTCAGTCTAAATTTGAATGTCAGTTGTCGAGTGATATTCAAGATATAGAGCTTAGTATATACAAGTCTTTGTTTTGTGAACAAAAACTCGTGGCATGTTTTAATTTGTTTAAATTTTTTGAATATACATGTACAAGTAAAAGTAATTTGTTTACATTTTTTGAATATACATGTACAAGTAAAAGTTAAAAGTTACAGGCTGAGTATTTTGTCTATGTTAATAAGTTAAAAACACAGATGAAATGTTTTTAGGTTTTGTCAAATTCAATTTTGCTTGAAACTTTGTATTCGCTTTCAGCATATATTACGTAAACGAAAACATTGCCTGAAATCTGTTTAATATATAACACAGAATTGAGATCTCTGTATCTCGCTCATTACTCGACGACTGACACTCACATTTTGTTTGACCATACCTTTATAAAGCATTCTTAACATCAAGAATGAAAAATTTAAAATTCGAAAATTTTCAGCTTAAATCGTGACCATGTCCTTTAAAGAATGGAGTACAATTGCTGTTCATCAATATTCAGAACTTCAAGCAGAGTAATGGTTCTTTTGTTCACATCGACATGGACAATGATAGTTGGTGCTTATTTTACTTTAACATTTAATATTCTAATTGTTAAATAAATGTAAATTCAATGGTATTTGACCTTAATTAAATGGAAAGCACAATCCAAAACCGAACGGCAAGACGAAGTAAGTTGTGAGTTTGAACACTTATCATCTGAATAAATTTTGTTTTGTAGTTACACTAACGTCTTTTTTCCAATACAAATTTAACATAAATGCGTGCAAGATCATAAAATTTACCTACTTATCAAAAACCATACTGTTAAATTTCAAAACTTGCGATTTAAGATATACAGCAAACATGCAGACATTTTTAGAAAAAAAAAGTTTAAATAATAGTGCTCATACCTTAAAAGAAGATAACATATCTCAGACATGCATATTGTGATTTGCAAACGACGCATTTTGGAGAAAAGTAGTTCATACAATTATGTTTTCAGGAAAATACATATGCCTTTGAATTTCTTTTGGAGTGTAGAGCTCCTTGGCCCATCCGATGGCTCTACCCGAGGACTTGAGCTCCAGAAACGTGTTGTCCCAGCAGGGGTTCTTGTCCGTTACATTCCTCTTCATCACACCCTCCGGTTGATTTATGATATCCCAGCCCGCCAACGCTGGCTCGTTCATTACAGCTGTCACCTTGCAAAACATCACCAAAGCAACTATAATAAGCAACTAGACTCTTGTTGCTATAGCAACAAAAAGGTCTTCCGTTCTCATATGAATGTATTATTCTGTAAAAAAAAAAAAAGACTTCTTTCAAATAGGAAATATAATGGATATAATATAAACTTTGAAGAAAACTTCCAGAACTAACTTCCATGTTAAACAACGAAATGTAAAAAAAACACCCTTTTCACTACTTCCTGTTACACCTATTCAAGCAAAACATGTTTAACATATCTATATGCAAAAGTTTATCATCCCACAAAAGTTTGGTTGTCGAATTCTTTACCGTTTCTGAGATCTCGTAAAGAGAAGGTTTATTGTCTCGGGACAGGAAACGTACGAACGAAATTGCTCAATAAAAATAAAAGTTAGTATATCTTTAATATTTGCCTCTCGTACATTACTGTCTATCAAGCTTACTCAAACAGTGTAAAAAAACCAGTAAAACTTATAAACAATGTCATTTGCTTGAAACCTTCCGGTGAGGACCGGAAGTGACGGCCGACAAAATGAAACACGTTAAACACATCTTCTATCAAATGTCAATCATCTATGTAAGTTTTGTGTTTTGATCACTTACAGTTTCTGAGATCTGGCAAGTACAAAATTTTAACTTGAGATATTTGAGATATCTAACCGGAAGTATATCTCTTTTGTTTATTAAACATCGCATAGATGACTTATTTAAGGAATTATACTAATATAAAAATTCTATGTAAAATAAGAAAAATAGGTAATTTTTTTTTTAAATGCTTCCGGCGACGACCGGAAGTTACGACGAACAAAACAAAACAGTTTAAACACATGTAAATACATAGGTCTATCATCCCACAAAGTTTGGTTGTTCAAGTCATTATCAAGTCATTACTGTTTTAGAAAACTCTAGTAGTCAAGCTTTTTTGTCTCGGGACAGGAAATGAACAAACGGAAGTGCTCAATGAAAATCAAAGTTAGTTTTACTTAAACACTAGTCAACAGGACTTTACTGCCTATCATGTTATTTTAAATTATCAAAGAAAAACAGTTAAACTTATAAACAGCTCGTTTTGTTTGAACTCTTCCGGTGTGGACCGGAAGTGACGGTTGACAAAATGAAAGTCGTTAAACACATCTTCTATCAAATGTCTATCATCCATGTTAGTTTCGTGTCTTTGTCATTTACAGCTTCTGAGATCTCGAAAGTACAACTTTTTTTTAAAAAAGCTACCTGAGATAATTGAGATATCTCACCGGAAGTAATTTTTTTTTGCTTATTTAACATCGGAAACATGACATTTGTTAAGACTTATACTTATATTTCAATTTTATATGAAATGAATTAAATGCGTAAAAAATAATTTTTAAAGTGCTTCCGGTGACGACCGGAAGTTAGACGAACAAAACAAAATAGTTTAAAACAAATCTACACATATAGGTCTATCATCCCACAAAGTTTGGATGTTTAAGTCTTTATCGTTTTTGAGATCTCGATATGACAAGCTTTTTTGTCTCGGGACAGGAAACTGGCGACCGGAAATGATTTTTCAAAAAAAGAAAAAACCGCCTAGAGATATAATCATTCTCTATCATTCCTAAAAATTTGAAGAAAATCTATCCAGCCATTTCTGAGAAATCTTCTGGACAAAAAATGGGAAAAAAGAAGAAGAAGAAACATTACAATCACTATAAGGTCTTCGTTGTAACGGAAGACCTTAATTACATATGCATACTACATTGTATATCCAGAACTCTAAATAAATAGCAATAATTATGACGAACACTTAAATGAATGTTAGACATAATGATGATATGAATTTAAAGGAGGATATTTATTGGTTAAATACACTAAATCGATTTTTTTTAAAATCACAAAACAATAATATTGACTATGTACGTGTGTGTATATATATATATATATATATATATATATATATATATATATATATGTGTGTGTCGTTTTTTGAATAGGATATTAAATAAAGTACCCATCAAAAGTACAAAGGCATCATTCAAATAAGTCTGTAGACGTCTAAGCCAAAAAGTATAATTATTATCTGCAGTGAAAATAGGGACAAAAATTACGTACAATGCTATCAATATGCAATATGAAGATCTACTAGTTATGTCGTAGGCCTTATTTTTTTGAGGCAGCTGACAATAAGAATGAATATTTATGCTTAGGTCACATTTAAGCCGATGGGCGGGCGAACACATTTTCCTCGTATCGTCGGCAGAAGAAACATAATAGCCCGACACAGGTATCGGACGACGCGGAACAATTTCATTAATTTCTAGGAACACCGATATCTTCAAAAGTTTGAATATTTATTAGCCGGTGAATCGTCGCTCGATCATCAAACGTTGAGCCACAGTTTGATTTTTACGGTCGGCAAATTACATAAAATATTTCGCAATTGCTGAATGTTATCCTGTAACCACATGGGCGTTGCTTCAATTTATTGACGAAAAAAGTATAAAGCATGGCGTCGTCCGCCTGGCCGCCGCTTATTGATCGATAGACGGTAGATGTTTAACGTAATCCGTATACGGTCGGTCGTCCATCAGCTAATTTGTCAAAATCGCCCTATAGACCAGTCGACCCTCGGTCGAGTTTCGGTCGTCAATCGGTGTCTGTCGGCCGACATTTTAATAAAATTCCAAATGCCTTAATGTCGACCGACCGATGACAGACATAACAAACTGTCTGCCGATGGTCGGATACTGATCGAGGATTGCTCGACGGACTATTCAACGACTGTTTCAACTGAAGAAATCGGTCACCGACGCAGAAAAAATTATAAATGTAGCTTGGCCCGACGGACATAAAATTGGTCGACCGACGAAGAGGTCGATATCGGCCAAGACAACGGCTGATGAACTGCCGACTGTCGCCCGAGTAATCCCATTTTTGCCTCAAAAAACGTTGGCGTTAGTCGTCATAACGAAGTACTCTCCACGCCCGACTCTCTTTCGTTATTTATTTAATATTAAATTACTTAAAAGTACCAATGCATCATTTAAATAAATTCGTACACGTCTTAGCCAAAAAGTATAACTAGTATCCGCAGTGAAAACAGCGACAAATGACGTACAGTGCTATCAACATGCAATCTGAAGATCTACTAGTTATGTCATAGGCCTTATTTTAAAAGCAGCTGACAATAAGAATGGATAATAAAAATTGCATCTCTCAAATAGCATGCATAAAGTCATAATCGAGCACTTCGCCCGACGGCCTCTCTTTCGTAATTGATAGGACAATTAGCAAAGAATGAGAGGAAGGATTTCGCCTGTTTGGGTGCAGCAACGTTCAAGTATACAAAAACTAGTCTCTTACTATTGGAGTGAGAGCTGTGAGAATGTAACTCTGTAAGTTGACTTCATCTTTAATTAAGCCATGAAGTCTTTCATTAATGACAGGCGTAACATAGGCTCCATTCCAGAGACATATGAACACGAAAATCTGGTTCATGTGAGCGAATTTCAGATATTCCATCAACTCTGGAATCAAGGATTGCTGAAGGTCCGTTCCTACCACAGTACCACCCGGACCAAACATCGGAGTACCCTGACCCTCGATGTGCAGGAACAACCCTAGGGAAAGAGAAGGACGCCGTTTATAAGGTGTAATGTTAAGTTCACTTGTCGGTTTACAGAAAAATAAACAATGGTGCATGCCAGGCTTCGGCGCCATAAAACCTAGACGAACTCACTCGCACTCCGAAATAAGACTGACAGTCTCAGTCTGAGATAAACGATAAACTCGAGTTCGTTTTTCGCTTTTGAAGCTTTGACAAAATATCCGTGTCAAATAAAAATGATTTGATATTGTTTATTTACATTTGTTGGCACAGGGTGAATTGTAGTTCATTGTTAAAAATATTTGTTACGCGAGACATATTTGACAACAAACTATTTTAAAGTTCATACTTATTGAATTTCCACCAGCAGCTTTAAGTGTGGTGAGGTAGGTCTGGAGAGGTATCATCGAAATTGTAAAATACAGTCGATTTCCGAAGTCACCAGTGGCATAATTAAACCAGGCCTGATTGGTGCCAACAAGGAATGTTGGCTGTTCATCATTGCAAAGGAACTGCGAGTTCTTCTTGCACACGGCTAGAATTCCTGAAGTAGACACAAAATGAAAAGAAAATCAAAAACTTAAAAATATATTCAACTTAAAAAAACTCTAAACAAAATGTAAACAAAACAGTGACCCCTCTACCCTAGAACAAACAAAGGGTTCAGGAAAGAGACATTACATGTACATACTAACATCAGGTAACTTGTTTTTTTTTAAAAATTAGATTTAATAATTTAAAAAATAATAATAAAAAGAAAATATTAGTTAACAACAGAAAGAAACCAGTAAATCTTAACGGGTAAGCTTAATCAATCTAATAGAAAAATAAAAGCCAAACGACATAATGCAAAATACAAATCCATGCATGGGGATCAAAATAAAATTTGAATTACCACAATTTATCAAATAAATTACACATACTTTATTTTGATTAATTACTGGCATAGTCAATGGATTTAACACATGCATTTTGATCAAATGCAGTGCAAAATCTTCAAATATATTCAGTTTTAATATGTGTTTATAAGTTTGCGGTTTGAGAAAAAACAAATCAAAAACAACACCAAAAATGAAAAAGAAAAAAAAAGCCCAAACCGCAATGATATAAGCATATACATACATACATACATACATACATACATACCTTCACCTGGTCCTAAGCAGTAAAGCAACGAAATAGCAGTTAAAAACACCAGTGTCTGAAAAAAAAAAAACCCCAATCATTATCTAGTCTATTGTCTTTGAAATTCAATTGATGCTTGCATTAACGTTTTAATGTAAAATATAGGGAAAAAAAATGAAAAAATGTTTCATTACAATAAAGTCGGCAGCCATTTAAAAGCCACACTGACACACTACAACTATATCTCAATTTGAAATTCGCAATAATACTATACTCTGTTCCAAGTTTCTGCTTTCTGCATTATAGATTTCAATTTTAATTAATTGACAGGTATGTTTATTTTCATTAAAAATCGCCAAAGAGTGACGGAAACAATAACTTGTACAGACTATAAAACTTAAAGTATAGTATATGTGTTAATATTCTTCCAAAATTTGAGAAAGTTAAATGAATGTTGATTTAAAATTTATTTATTGAGAGGTAGTTTTAATTTGGGTAATTCTGTGTAACATGGTCAGTAATTTTGCTAAAAAATAATAAATACTACGTTAATATCATAAATGTTAAATTCCAAAGAATAACAATTTTAAGGTCATTCACAATTATTATTATTACGAGAGAGAGAGAGAGAGAGAGAGAGAGAGCATTCTATTTCGTTTTCACCACTAGACTATAAAAAGTCAACGGGTGAAGAGAGTTATAAATGCTTTATTCTTTGATAAATTACCACACATACAGAAATCTATTTAAATTGTGAAAGGTATTATTTTTTCATTGAAGCTGTCAAAAATAATTAAATATACAAGCTATCACTTCTGCGGGTTTACGCCATTTCAGTCGTATTTTAGGCATTATGTAACTGAAGAGAGTGAGTAATTTTTTTTGCTAATAGCCCATGATTCACATTCCACGTTAGGTTTACTTTCAAGTAACGTATAAATAACTCTTACTCATTCATCTAGCTTAGTTTTAACGTTTAACATGTTTCTAAGACAAGAGGCGAGGGAAAATATTCTGAATCACAAGGGGGGGGGGGGGGGAGAAAAAATGGATTTGTGCGGCTTTTACTCACATGATGCTTAAGTAAAAGAACACCTTAATCAGTAGCTAATTTTAACTTACCATTTCTTCAGAACAAAGTCCAATGACCTCTTGCCCTTTTTGTAAACGGTTTGTAAGTTATCTTGATAAGACTGAACGGATAATGGTCAAATATCTTGAAGTGATCTTGTACGTTAAAGTGTTCTCTGTTTACATGACCGTGTATTATACATGTATTTATTAATAACCAAAATTTAAAAAATCGCCGTTGTTGGCAAGACATAAATAAATGTATTTCCGTTATTGTGTGCACTTCGCCCCTAAAATCGCACACAGACCTTGGTTTATATAGTATACCGAGTTCCTGTACCAAGCAATGATAGAGATTTTGATAGAACTAAATCGCTCAATTGGCTGAATAATTAGTCTGTTTCATAACCTCCATTTTTCGATCCGTCGGTTTTGTGATAAATGCGTGGATGTATAGCCGGTGATTGCAAGCAATTGCAAGTTGGATAGAAAAGTTGCATCATATATTGCAATTTAATACATGTAGCAGAGAAAGGCCGAAATAAAGAAATATCAAATTTTCTTTCATCATTGTTAACTACATTTGTGAGCCCGTATAAAAGTGATTACATGTACTTGCTTGACTGTTTTTCAAGTTGGTTTATTAGTTTGTTGATAAGCAAATCCCGGCCATGTAATCCCTTTATCAAAATATATTTCACGTTTGTGAGACCATAGAAAATTGCTGTATTTTGGAAGAAAAAAAACTTTACGAGCAAGGAAGGGAAACACAATGAAGAACGTTTACTATTTTTTTTTTAATTTTCAGTTTATCATTTTGTTGTTGACTTTATTTATTCGGAAATTAATTATCAACACATTTCCCTTTACCTAAAACTATTATAGTAAAACCTCTTCTTGTCAAGTAAAACAAGTATGCTGTCCTTTCTGATATAATTTATTTTATCAAATAAAAGATACAACATGACTATTTGACTATTTTGTATATATCTGTGACTTTGTGTGCAATTAAAACGTTTTTCAAACCTAAATATTTTAGGGGTAATTTAAAATACAAAGAGAAATCTATAGGTTTCAATAAAATTTATTTTCATAAATTACTTTTATCTTAAACAAAACGTCTTTTTGACACTGTTGGGCATGTTTGATTAATTATCAGTAGAATACGGGTTTTAACTAAAAATGAATATATTTAAAAAAAAAACCAAAAAACAAAACCCACAAGCATTCATTGGTGAGGAGAGATGACGTTTGGAATGTTTTTTTAATATGTTGATATTCTACAGCATTCCATGACATGGATCAAATATTCGCGCGACAGTCCAAGAAATTTTCAATACAAAGTTTATTAATCTATAATGCTATCTTGTTCATTTGTTTATTCGCGTGATTAAGATTTATATTATTCGCGTGATTAAGATATACATGTATATTATTCGCGTTATTAAATCTAGAAAGTCGTGGAATTAAGTCCATAGCGAATGTTATTTGCAATTGCCCGGAAGTTCAGTAATGTTTCTGTATTTAGAAAACATTTTTAAGATTGTTTTAGTGACGTTTTCTGTAGTTTGTTAAATGTAATAATTAAATAAAAAGGGAGAATAGAGAAACAACAAGGAGTCGTGGTGTAATCATGAAATTTCAAATCAGACTAACAATACTGTAGGAGATAATTGATTAACCGTACAGTAATGTTTTTGACGGCTCATTTACAAACGAAGAAACAAGAAACACACAGTGAGAGTTGCAAGGTAATTCACTCTGTATCGACGCCAACAATGATACCGGATATAATCTAATTCACTCTTTGCAAGCAACAATCCACTAAAAGCAGCTGGTCCTGCTTTATGAACGTATTTGTCATAAAGTTTAATCATTTAAGAGGGCGACCATTTTTAGGGTATATTAATCTCCTATAAAATAAGAGCTCTGTATAAAGATAATATCACAATTTTTAAAATTTTTACACCAGATCTGATAGTTAATTTGTTGACCATCCAGCTTCCTTAAGTTCAAGATCTAGTAAATGAAAGGTTCCTACAGGTTCATGAAACTCAAGATATAAATTCTTTCAATGATGCTTCATACCAATAGCTTTGGTTGATAGGGTGTATCGGGGCTTAAATTTTTGGTAATCACAATATAACATCATTTTAAAGAGGAGATTAAGAGCTTGTTTAATGCCGTTTTTTGGAGGAACTGTAGGCATTCTAGATATATTTCATAAGTCAAAAATGAACAAAACTGCGGGATTTGTTACTTGTTTCCTTCATATTACATAGAAATTGACAGTTAGAAACATGATATTTAATTGTGTTTACCAAAAACTTAAGCCCCGGTACATCCTATCAAACAAAAACTATTGCTATCAAGCATCATTGAAAGAATTTATATCCTGAATTTTGTAAACCTGTAGGCATCTTTCATTATTTATGAGACCTTATCGAATGATAGTATAGCAATAACACAAGGTATATAACTTCGAATTAAGGGGTATCCACTTCTGTGAATTGTAATCATGTTCGCTTTCACCTGACAAGTGTGTATTGCTATTCTCTTGAACAAACTTTGCTCGCTGACTGTAAAAGTCGTCTCGCACCACGAACCTTTATGTACCGGTCTCGGAAAGAATGCAGAAATTAAAGAAATTAAAACCAAATGGTTTTTTTTTAAAATATACCATGTGTTAAAACATTGCAAAAATTAAAGCTGCTTGGTCCGATTTTATATCAAATTTTATGAACGCTTAGTAGATTTTTATAGCAGTTTTCCTGGTCAAATAAGCCATATTTTCAATGGGAAAATGACAAAATTTGCAAAACAAAAGTCGAGGCAGGTATGATTGTGTTATGACTTTGTGTTCCCATACTGAATTTTTTTTCAAATTTATTTTGAATAATTCTATCTTTGAAAGGAGACCGATTCTGCTGGTGTCAAGAAGTTTAAAGTCTTTAACTTTCTAAGATAATTGGTTTGTTAGGAAAATTATTTGATCCTGTAATGACCAAGACATCAGACCAAGCGGCTTTAAGCATGGTGATCCTTAACCAAAAAACCAGAAAAGCATACCTTATTTAACAGATAAAAGATTTGTTTTACACATCGTAATCTGCGATATTTTTAGCTATACTAAAACCCAATACATTATACTAGTATGTAATCAAATGACGCGCACATATTCTGCCTGAGACCAGCACATATGACTTCGTGGTGTGAAACGACTTTTCCAGAGAATTTAATTGTTTGGTGCTGTAGTAAATAAACGCAAACATACCATATATGATTTTGTAGGTAAATTATTGTAAAAGAGATTGGTAAATGTAGTATGCGCTTCCCCATTGCGTTTCGTCTGAAAGCAAAAATAATTGCAATTCACGGAAGGGTGTACTCCACGGAATTCGAAGTTAGATACCTAGTGTTATTATTATAGTATAGGGCGAACTTTAATTACAGAAACAAACGCCCGTGCGTTGAACATACCATCACTTTGAACGTTTTTCAACATTTTCTGTGCTTCTCTTGCATTTATTAATAAATCATTAGCAACTTGAAAACAATTTTCTTTAAAGTGGCATATATGTTCGTACGTTATATGAACTCATATGGTTTAACAACAAGATTAATATATTACATTTATATTTTAAATTGTTCTTCTGATTAAAAACAAATACAGCCATCGTTTTAAAAGGGGTCAACGGAACAATATTTACTCTTTTTTTTTAATGACACTCAAGTACAAATCCTCTCACTCTGATAATTCACCGGCTTGTGACAGTCGGGCCATCTTTAAGTTCCCCCTGAGCTTTCACGCACTTTGGATTCACGTTTTAATAAAATTAACAGGCCTGTGAAGGATATTTTAGGTCACATACAGAGTTCATGTTTTATTCAAAATTCAACATTAAGATTAAAGAGTATCTTTTTCTTTAATACAGAGTATTTGATACGATTTCATAAACATGCATGCACCTTGGGGCGAACTCAAATATTTTGTCAAATGTTTACTTTGTCAACCATGTCAAGCACTTAGTTGAATCAATGATTTCCTTAAAAATTTCCTTTCCATATGATAACGCTGTGAAAGCCTTGTAGCAACCTCTAATGATACAGTATCCATTAATGATATAAAGTTGCATTATGGTCAGACTTCTGACCGTTAATGATATAATTTTATCATTAACGAACTACCTAGCCGTCCACTAATGATACAATTTCAAAATTATATTATTAAAGGTCAAAATTCACGTCCACTAATGATATAA
>WFKH01011581.1:34908997-34936740 GCA_016163765.1 Magallana hongkongensis | reverse complement strand
TCATAGGTTTTGTCTGGTTTGAATTAAGAATGGTCAGATTTGTGTAATATTAAGGCATCGTGGGGACAGGGGCCTATGATGTCTCTATGGGTTAAGGGTGTGTAGTAGAATTAATTAAAGTATCTTCAGGGATTGCAATGTGTTATTTATCAAATAGTTTTAGCTTTACAAATATTATTAAAAGATTGTTTTCTAGTTATAATAAACATTTTAGAGGAGTGTCAAGATTTTGATTATGAGAGTATTGTTGTCTTAATTTTAAACGTTTTGAAAAAGTTAACCATAGAATATTGTAGATTCCTTATTTTACGCGAGTACTTAATTCCGCGATTCAACGATTTTGCATCAAATCGCGAGAATATAAAATCGCGAACGCCGAATTTTTATCATAATTCCAAATAGTTTACACCTGTCCAAAAAATTAAAGCGAGATTTTAAAATCCGCGAGTTGTGCTTCTCGCGATTTTACGCGGATATTAATTCCTCGCGTTTAATTAGGAATTTACAGTAGCTTAAGATTTGGTTCTTCTTTGTTGGTTTTTATTTTTGATACACTTGAAATTGTGAAGTAAAAGCATGCATTATATTATACAGTCATGTACATGTATAACAAATGTGGTTATATGTATTATGATGTATTTAAAATTACATTAAACTAATATTCAACACAGGTCGGGATTTAAGGTATTGTGCTAAGGCGTTGCCACAATTTTGAGGGCATTAAGTTCTCCATCTTAAATTTCGTGTATTATATACATTAGTTATATTTTAGTTTTATGATCTCTTTCAATTTTATTATTTTTTTTAATTTCAATTATAATTTAATTAATTGGTTTGATTTTCCATTGCATTGTTTATGTCGTTTTCATTGACAGTTGAGATTTTCACATACATGTATTTAAATATGATATAAAGACTTAAATATAAATAATGGATTTTTATGTTTTATTTTGCATGTACTATATATATGATTTTATATGTATCCCTATGATTTCCGCTATTTATCCACGATTTACAAAATCAAATGGAAAAAATACATCTTTATAGAAGAGGCACATAGGTACACAAATAAAATACATATGTACTTTCAAAAGACTATCCCATACATACAATATTAGACCCTTAGCTTCAAAAGCCCTGAAAATTCACAAGAGCAATTTGGTGCATATTTTCTCCTTCAACTTGTCAATGTATTTATCAAAATCTACCAACCTCCACTAGGAGAAAAATATACATCGCTGTGATCACATAATTATACAACTTTGTAAAACGATGCAAAACTCAATCAAGCTTTCATAATCATTAACAGATGTTGTTTTCCAGGCGTTAACTATAAACTTAACATCTCGTAATATCACGAGTCTCATCACGTGTAAATGGCACGCCAAATTCACAAACATGAACGAAACGTTTGATAAACAACTGAAGGCTCAATCGAATAAATACACTATAGTTAATAAACATTAACTAAAGTTAAAGAATCATTTATTTTGCTAGAGTTTCCATTTGCAAAGCTATAATTATTATAAATTAAATTGTAATTTAGTGCATTTATCACCATGTTGTGATAAATGCTTTTAATTCCAGTGCAGGAGCGACAACTTGTGCATGCTTGTTTGCAGTCAAGTGTTTTTGAGACCATGAATTCGATATGCATTGCGCTTATAGTCAAGCCTTTAGTGAAACTGATTCTTATAGTCTGCGAAAAATAAACTTGCCGGACGGACGTCATCTGATCGTTTTCACCCACCCAACTCTCCAGCAATTACAGAACAGATATTTGCTGCTCTCTGTTTTGCGTTTCAGTAACTTGTGCTTTACATTTGAATGGAGAGAGTATGTACGCAGAACTTGAACATTCCAATCGTTGGACTCGTGCCTTATCAAATAAAGGATAAAATCCTATGCATATTGGGTCTTTGACGAACTTCCCGTGTTTGGACTTGTGCCTAGCAATAAATGATTTGGATGTGAGCGTATGGCGGGATATTTTGGGACTTCCTTATGCTTTCATTGTTAATGGTGGTCGTTCTGATGTGTACATACTTAATATGAATCAGATATATTTCATTAACAATGAAGTTTTTGTTGAACTGTGTAATTACTGTAATAGTTTTGCCAAATATTACAAGCAAGAAGTTTGTGTTCGGCAATATTTTGATATAAATCATCAGTGTTGGTGTTCATATTGTAATATTGACTCAAAAGAAAAAGAGTAAGAGTGTAATAGTGTGTATCAGGTATATAATAGGCTCAGTACTGCCACGCTCCAATTAGCACTAGCTAGTGGGTTAACCCTTTAGCTTAGTCGGTAGAGCGTTAGTTTTTAAACTGAAGGGTTCCGAGTTCGAGCCTAGTTGTGGTCATTTCTCCTATTCTACTACAATATAAGCAAAGTATTGCAATCAAGTAGCTTACGAACTATGTAATTTTCTGTAATTTGGGATTATGGTAAATTTTCAACGTCACAATCTGGGTTGGGGGCGGCGGAATTCGGGCATAACCACGAAGGAAGGAGGATTTCTCTTATGTCTGGCTCAAAACTCTGGGTAATATTTCCTTAGAACTGGGGAGGATTTGCGGTTACATAAGTGGTACATGAGGGACCAGCTTGATCCTTGTAGTGAAATAAAGTTTTACGGAAATTTGTGAATGTCCGATCCAAAATCAGATATCCTTGTGATTCTCACATGTTACACCATGTTTCTCACGTTGTTTTCGAGTTTGGCGTTTTTATTGTCTATAAACCATGGTTTTAGACGACGTTTCGTAATATATTTTGCATTTGAATAATAGATTGTCGCGTAAACTATGGTTTACAGATAAGAAGATATTGTAATAGATTAACGCCGTGAACGATGGTTACGTTCCGTAAACTATGTTACATTGTAATTTCATTTCTGTAACTTCGGCGTGCATTATACATGGTATACATTTTGATAAGCGTTGCCGATGTGTCTGTATATGCCATTTTCCTTTATTTAACCCCATATACACCGAACATTAACAGCTGCTAATAAATTAGCGCTGAATTTATTAATGTAACAGCAATAAATTTCAGTAGCGAATGCTTGTCACAATCTATTTATACAAAGACTGAATGTAACCCAGTGAAACGCTACCTGCCTACAGTTCACACCCACCAAGTTTGTGTACCACGTATAATGAAGGAAATCATGTTCTATCTACGACCATAACTCTTTCCTGCTCCCCTTGTATAAAACAACTAACTCGGAGTAATACCCCCCAAGGGAAGACCCTCCAAAACTTGACCTTGGTACCCCAGGGATCATGCTGGTCCATATGGTACATGTATCACTGCCGTACATGTAATGCCAAATTCTCCCTAGTACTGAAGATGGATTACCCAGAGTTGTGAGCCAGATGTAAGAAAAATCTTTCTTTGTGGTTTTCCCCGAATCCCGCCACCCCTTCATTTATGCGCGTGAATTTATTAAGCTATATTTTAACAGGTGTTGCATATTTTTCTTAAAGCTAAGATTTCCTTCAAGTGATGAGATTTTTTCGATGAATAATTACAATGTAAGGTGATACAGTCAGTTCATGCATATCTTTTACAATTTTATGCTACGATATGGTATGAGATTTCAAAGCTGTGCTATGAGATTTTAATGATATGCTATGAGATTTATATGCTATGGTATGAGAAATTTAAAAGAGATATTAATGGTATAATATGGTATGGTATGTAAAAAGTGTTTTTCGATCTACTTAGTTATCGAAATTGTCTAGTGTTTTAATATCCACCAATTCTAATTGGTTCCTTGATTACAAGGACAGAATCACAAAACAACAAAACTCACTGTTACTAGGCCTAAAAAATTGAAAGCCTTGATGTAGTGAGCTACCATAAATATTATATTTTTTTTTCTTATAATGCAACGGATAAATAGAGTCCGCTTACATGTGTAATGAGATTCATCGTATATTACTCAGAACCAACGAAACGGAGCTCACATTGTGTTTATGAAAACGTTGTATATAAAGTAAACTAACTTTGGGGCAAATTAAAGATAATTGTACATTATATTGAGTAATCTTTCTTTGTATTCAAGCAAAGCAGTGGGGTGGGAGAGGGGGGTTCTGTCGATCGGTTACGAGTTTTCAGACAACCTGACCCTGACGACAGTTACACATTGATACAATATGACAGTGGGAGGCACAATCAAAAGCTTTTTTTTTAATAGAGTGAAACAATATTATATTATTGTATCTAATATTTAATAGGCTATTTACTTAATGTACGTTTACTAGATTTTTCATGTTTCTTTATATTTTGCAATGACATTTTTCCGTCATTTGATTAAAAAAAAGGATATTTTCACATGTACTGCGAATTTGTTATCCAGACCCACTAAACGGAGCATACATTCTTTTGAGAAAAAAAATAATTTTTTTTATCGCATTCATTCATTCATTCATTCATTCAGATTTAAAAACATAAGTAGCATGATTGTTCAGATTTTGTTTGTTATGATAATATTGTGTAAAAATCGCTGACATGCGGTCTGGTAAAATCTGTAATATTGATTATCATGGGTGCTTCTGTACATGTCTGAGCCGCCATCTGAAACATAAAAGCATAGAGACATATGATTATCATAGTCGGAAGATTGACGTCCTTTCACTGGGTTAGAGCGGATATTTAACATAGGGATATGTAACAAATTGAAAACATGTACTTATAATAATAATCATTGTATATGTGATAAAAGGAAATTATCATTATTTGTTTACATATATACAATTAATTAAAAGTTGTAATATAACTTTCTAGCAATGACCGATAAGTACGTAACTACAAGTATTTAGTGGGTGAACCAAGTGCTGTCGTTTTCAGGTAAATAAATCGGATTGGAGCCAAATCTGCATTAAGTACCATATAATACGTCTAACTTTATATGTTTGCCTCGGTTAAAAATGCAATAACGTCCTTAGATATAACGCATCACGTGATCGTTTTCTTTATTCTCCGCAAATACCAAATGAAAGCATGCAACATGGCGACCGAAACGTCTTATCTTCATTTTTTTTTTAAAATTACTGTAAACTTTTGAGTCCCCGACTAAACAAAACTTATTAGGATTGTTATTGAAAGCATGATACATTTATATTCACAAATTTTCTAAAGTACACGGAAAATAGATTCTGGAAATTCGAAGCATGTTTTTGCTGTAGAATTTGATTTGATAACATTTACATTTTTTTTAATTATACATGACAGGGTACCTTAAATCCTCTATCATTGCAAGCGATGAAAAACCCAGCCAAATATTCTCCATTTGGTGTAAATGTTGAAATGGGCGTATACGCATCTAGATGTGTGAGTTTGTTGTCACATATAGCTTTTATCTACAAAGAAAAGTAATGTGATTAGGAGATTCCAAGAATATAAATGTAAAATATCTTAAACTGTTAGAGAGACTATAAAAATCATAACTATGAAGACGATTTTCTTTTTCATTTTTTACGCTTTGTTTGTTTGTGTTTTCTATTTTTTTTTTTTGATCTTACATTTTTAAGCTTTAGCAATTCATCATCCATGACAATTCACCGAAAATTCAGGAATCTGAACCGAAATAAATAGTAATTTTGTAATCTTGCTACTGTGAGCAAGGACTGATAAAACCTGGGAGAGATTCAAAACCACATTAAACATACCCAGATTCAAAAAAAGTATATCTGAAATAAAATTTTACTGTATCAGGAAAAAAATCAGAAGTAATATTTCAGTTGTTTCAATAAACATAAAGGAAAAAAGGAGGCGGTCTGGACTGGTAAGTTTATTTTTCCTTCTAAAAATATATGGTATAAAAAATCTCGTCCCTTTTCCAATGATACGAAGCTGATGTGCAAATAACTTACAGATTGCCCTTTAGACCAAGAACTTCTTGTCGTCGAGTTACATTTGTTAATGACGAAGGCCTCGGACGTCTGGTGTTTGGTTGTACCGGGACACAGCGCCGCCCTGCTGTCCTCTACGTGTAGATTCTCTGCGATGGACTCGATGACGCTGATCTTCCGGTGGCTGCATTCTAGTTTTACCAGTGGTTGTTGGGTAGTGGTGGGTTTCTGTGTAGTTTTAGGAGGAATCGTGGTGGTAACTGGTGCTATTTACATACAATGATCAAACATAAGACTTATCTGTTAAATCGTTTAATTTCTTGTTGTTTAAAACAATGGATTATAAAAAGTGATTTCGGGTTAGTTTATTAATAGCTACATGTATTGTATTAATTATGATACTTAATAATGATCAGTTCTCCTTGGAAGCAAAAATCCATTCGACCATAATAAATGCAGAAAAAAAATATTTTAGACCATGAAACATTACAGAGAATGAATGCAATGTGTGTGTACATGTAACACCAGAGAGCGGTAGGTACCATCTTATTAACAGAACTAAATTTGTAATAAATAAATGTTATTATGCTTATTTCTTATAGCTCACCCGGGTCACAGTGGCAGTTGTGACCACCGAACACGTCTTTGATGCATCTTGGCGTCTCTCCGCCCGCACAATGGCAATGACTGTCTGTGTTGCATTCTTTGAACGACAAACGTTATTTAATCAACATCTGTCTGTAGAAATTTGACTTTAAAGTAGACATGATCCTTCAAAGTCGCCAAAAAAGCTGATTTTTAGTTACATGTAGCTTACCCCCGCATTGACATTTATAGAAAATCCAAAAATTCGAACAGTAGGGATGTGGGCAATTCAGATAACTGCAGCTACTTTCGTCTACACAGTGACCTAGAAGGTAGATATTAATATGTTTGTACAATAAATTGACAGCGTGATTTTTATGCCAAAAAAGTAATGATTACATGTAACGATGTGCAGTTGACATCATATGGAAAGTTATATAGAGAAATGATAGTGTGAAGTAGCCAATTTGAATAGCGCATGATTACTTCGTTAAACGAGAAAAGTTCAGTGAGTTGGCCCACGGTCAGTAAGTGTATGTAAGACGCTGTGGGTCGTCGTCAACGTCGTCGTTTCAGAGAGAGAGAGAGAGAGAGAGAGAGAGAGAGACAGACAGACAGTGACTTACAATAGCATTGTTTTCTTAATGGGTCGAAAGCAGCTACGTTATTGTTTGTGCAGCTGTAGTCCTGGCAGCTGTAATCATCATGGTCAGCTGTAAAATAATCATCACCATTCAGGGACGAGAAGATTTAATTTGAACTCAAAAAGTTGCGGAGGGCAACTATAATGTTTTATGTGTAGATGTGCCTATATTATATACCAGGAAGTTCCAATTCCATGATTTTTCTCGGAAATTTGGTCCTCTAAAACATAGAAGTATGTACTGAAACAAATGGTCAGCGTAAACCCCCTTAAAGGGGCATGGTCACAATTTTTGGTCAAATTTTGTTTTTTTTATCTTATTGTTTTCAATGCTTTAGAAAAGCATTTCTAATGATCAACCAAAATTTGAGTGTCAGTCGTAGAGTTATAAGCAAGATACAGAGTTCACAATTCTTTGTCTTGTAAACAAGGCTCGTGCCCTGTTTTTGTTAACATTGGTTCACTATACCGGTAAAAGTTCTTTTTTCAAGCTGATTTCTCTGTCTTCTAATTCGTTTTAAGCATAAATAAATAGTTCCTAGCGTTTATCACATTCATTTTGGGTCTAAAACTGGAATTTTCACTTCAACATTCAAAATGTAAACAAAATGATGACGTAAGCTTTGTTTACATGACAAGGAATTGTGAGCTCTGTATCTCACTTATAACAAGACGACTGACTCTCAAATTTTGGTTGATTATTAGAAATGCCTTACTGAAACATTGTAAACATTAAAAACGGAAACATAACTTTTGACCAAAATCGTGACCATGCCCCTTTAAATCCCAGGATAGATTTCTATGAAACTGAGCAGGTATATTAATCAATCAATACCAGAAATTTCGATTTCATTATTTTTCTGCGAGTTTTGACATTTTTGAATGTGGAATTTTGTTGTTATAGACAAAAGTTTAGATGTGCATATTTGCAGAAAGTTTCGATGCGATGTTTTTTGGGGAATTAATGTGTACCCTGCTATTCATAATGTGAGACGTGGAGTATGTGAGCTTGCTCACTTTTTTATCATTATGAATATCTTGCCTCTTTTGAGTTATTTTTCAATATACAACAATTTATCTTCATAATATCATTTGTGGATTTGTACGAATTCCTGAAATCACTACGAAATGTGGCGAAAAGTCATAAGCGATGTTTATCTCTATACAACCAAGTTATATCTACTTTTTTCTCAATTCTAAAGTTAAATTTATTTTTAACGCTTTCGTTTTGTTAAAATAGGTTTCTTATATATGGAAATCCCATATGAGAATAATTTGGGATTGAAGTCCTATCATCATATTAATTAAGATACAAGTAAACAACTAACAGCCTTATTTATTTCTCAGCTTTATTCAGGTTATTAGATTGAAAGTCGGAGTGAATAAAGAAAAGCCATTGGAAAATGAAACTAGCTGGTTTCTGTTTATTTACACTATTATGACGCATGCGCTCCAACTTTTGTGAATCTCAACTATTATGTACTTTTTATTAGGTCACTAGAGTCATTCAGGTGACCTATTGCAATTGGTTTTCGTCAGTCGTCCGTCGTGCGTCGTTCGTTAACAATTTTACATTTTTAACTTCTTGAAAACTACAAGACCAATGGTTACCATTTTTGGTGTGAAGCATCTCTATGGTAAGAGAAATCTAAAATGTGAAATTCATGGCTCTACCACCCCCAGTGCACCATAGGTGGGACCAAATATGCAAAAAAAGCCAAATTTTCAAAAATCTTCTCTATTTCCACACATGTGGGGAAAAAACTAAATGCATGATTATGATGTCCATGAAGCCCTACCAAAATTGTAAAATTCATGGCCCCTGGGTCAGGGGTTCAGGCCCTAGGGTAGGGCCAATGGGGCCATATAATAAAAATGTATTGAATCCTTAAAATCTTCTTCTCTACTCCCATATATATTTGAGAAAAACTAAATACAAGGTAATGATGTCCATTAGGCCCTCTACTTACATTGTAAAATTCATGACCACTGGGTCAGGGGTAGAGGCCCTAAGGCGGGGCTAATATAGCCATATAGTGAAAATGTATTAGATCTTAAAAAAATCTTCTTTTCTACTCCCATATATGTTTGTAAAAAAACGTTTTGCATGGTTATGATGTCCACGAAGTCCTCTACCTAAATGTTAAAATTCATGGCCCCTGGGTCAGCGTTCAGGCCCTACGGAGACCAATATGTCCGAATAGTGAAAATGTATTGATTTAATATTTTTTCTGTACTATCACAGTCATGGGAGATAAAGTCGTGCATTGTTATTATGTTTATAGTGTCCTGATGTTGAATTGAAAAATTCACTGCCCAGGCCATGAGGCAGAAGTTGAGGCTTTTTTATCGAGGGGAGGGGGGGGGGGGTAAATATGGCCATATATTGGACATGTATTTTTACTTAGGGTAATTGCTGTGTGTCATACAATTTGAACTTCATCTTGAAAACTATATTTTAAATTGTCACTAGGCAATATTGAATTAAATAAATGTTCTATATTAGGAAATCTACTTTAATAACCGGTACATTGTATACTTGTAGAAAAAAGCTGTATGCATTTTGTGTGCATTATAAATGAAACTGTGAATATAATGAAAGATTGACATTAAAGGCCAACAGGTCTCTTATTACCAAAAATGTTGGCCCCTGGAGTTTAAGTTTAGATAATCCGAGATTCCTCCGACTCTTGAGCCCCCAACCCCCCTTTTTATGAATGAATATTTTTCAAACGGCAAACAATAAAAGCAGGGTAACAGTCAGAGGATTCTCAGATTAGGGTTTAGACTTCAAAAGGAAACTTAAAATTCAAACATGAGACTCTCTGACAAGTCAGTCTGAGGGATATGGGACTCAGGTGAACGTCAAGGCCTGAGGGCCTCTTGTTTTTACTTCGAGTATTTCGATTTTTGAAAAAGAGATCGATTCTGCAAATGTAAATAGTTGCAAAGAACTTTGCCACCTTAGCATTCAGTCTGTAATATTATCATGAGCAATATATTGATTGCTATTGATGTTTATGTCCCATCTAGGCAAGACAAAAATCTTGCTTTCGATGACGAACGGAACCTAGCGCGCTGGCCGCGCACTACACGGTCGTTTGAGATACAGGTGGAATACAGTTAAAGGACAATTTGAGAGGATCGGAACGATACACATTGCATAGATATATACATATATAATATTAAGCACAAACATTGCAATAACTCTCAAATTGACATATACCTGCCCATAGTGAATGATATTGATATATATATATATATATAAAGCACAGGGAAATTTACTTTTTATTGGAGCTCCACCTCCGCCCCATATATATATATATATATATATATATATATATATATATATATATATATTATACAGCCTTTTTTATATACATATTTTGTGAAAAAATTCCTTCACTGCCGAAATTTACGCAAGTTTCATACCTTCCTACCTTATATTTGCTGTTGTATTTTCTTTTTGCTCCATACTTGATAAAATTATTACATCTGCAGTTTAGAAATTTGAAATTTAAATAAGTTTTATATTTTTTCACCAGAAGATTTTTTCACGGCTATTTGCAATTGGATGGTAGTACAAACTCTTAAACGATGCCATGTGTAGACTCTTTTTGTCTTATTTTTATCTTCAACCCATATATCTCCATTTTTTTTTTACTGCAATTGATAGAAAAAAAGTTTACCTGCTACAAGACTTAGAAAGACAAGGAGGCAGTATATGATCATTCTCGTAGACTATAGAAACGACAGTTTGTTGGTGTGCGCTGATACTACATAAGGGTAATACCGATTCCCCTTACATATGTATCTTATCTGTGGGTCCTCTCATGTCATTACATGTCATTACACTCGTATAGGAAACTATTTAACGTGGCAAACCATTTGTTACATTGTTTCTGGCCATTCGCCAAAATATTAATCATGGAACATTTACTTTAGTTTAAATCTGTTACACTCTGAGAATTCATTTATTTAGCTTTATTAAACTAGTTTAATATGAAAGCTTAAATTTCCAAAAGGAACTATCATGAAATTCAATACCATCGAAAACCTTCAAATAAAATCTTATAAACTTCTTATATTCATAAAATCCAGTATAAATTATACACCTAAGATCTTTTCTTTAAGAATATACGACTTAAAATAACTCAATTTCGTCATGAATATGTACGTTTCACAGGCGCTTGATTCTATGGTGAACTTTTATTACAGAATCTGTGAAACGTACATTTTTATGACACCTTTTTGTTCACCCTATACACTAATAATAACACGATGTTCCTAAATCCGAATTAAGTGGAGTGCCTCCTTAATCCGTGACTTGCAATCATTTAGAGCAATTAAAAGTTTGTTTTTCACAACACATGTATGCACATGTACATGTATATCTCTGCATTGTAACATATGGAATTCAAACAAATCACCTTGTCTGACACTATGGTTAAAACATATAAAAGAAATTCCAAGCACTTCTTGTAAATTAAAGATTATAAATTTTATTTTCCCACAGGATTTGCTGATATAGTCAGATTCTTCGGAATCAGTGATCCCAAGGGGCTACTGAGCGCTCCAAAGGGCCCAACTGTAACCCCATATTTTCCTGAGAGTGAACGGATGCCTTTCGCTTGTGTTATCCAGTCATCCGTATCCGGGCCCTGTGCATTCATTTGCCAAGTCCAGCCACCTGACACACACAAAAAATATAATAAAATAAAAAAAAGTGCCAAGGAATTTGTAAATTTTGTTTTTATTTTTCCCATTTTGACTTGGGATAGCTAAAAGTGTATACGGTTTAACATTTTTTAATTTACAATATTGAAAAAAAGTAAATATACGATCAAAATGATATTGCGTGAAGGTAAAATGTTGACTTCCCTAGATAATCATCACAACCTACCAGAATAGCCATTGGAATACAGGTGATTAAACTGCTTCACAATGTCCCATTTAGAGTATGGGCGCCCTCGCACCTGGTTAAATCCAGCAATGACCAGGGGTCGGGGAGGGAGATGGTCCCCTCCCATGTGGTACTCTGTGTAATAGTGCTGTTTTAAGGGGAAAGGAGTTTGTATTTTAAGGAGGTTGATGGTCAACAGGTTTACCTTTAAATTTTAAATGTGATATTTATTTTTGCCATAAATTATTATTAAGTAAAACAATATTTTAGTCTTCATTTTTTGCCATAAATTATTATTTAGTAAATCAAATTGAAATATTCTAGCCTTAAAATGTAAGCATTTTCCTTTATCTTTTATAAAGAGCTCTTCTTCCCAAGGAGAACAATATAGTCTTTTTATTTTAATTTTAGACCACCACAGAAAATAAAACTCCCATAGCAATTTAACTTATGGGATTATTGGTTTCTGAGCGATTTCAGTAATGGATTTTACTCAAATATGATTTTTAAATATTTTTGTGTTGATCAAATGTATACAATTTTACTTACTGATCATGTCATCTATGAGATTAAAGCATTATGAGAGAGAAACTGTAGCCTGATAAAGAAATTACTAACGTTAAATGGAGCCCAATCGTCATATCTGCCTTCACTTTTAATATCAAATGAATGCGTAGACCAGAAACTGAGGTAGCCCTGCAAGAAATAAATAATTTTATTTGTTTTAGAACAATAAAATACGTCTCTGTTCAATTCCACCCTCTCTCTCTCTCTCTCTCTCTCTCTCTCTCTCTCTCTCTCTCTCTCTCTCCTACAATAGTTTATGCGTTATTTTTATTTTTTATTATTGAATGGCGTCGAATAATCAATTTATGTACATTAATGGTGCATATGATCAATTCCGAATTTAAGGTTAGTAAAGAGTTGATTAAGAGTGAGCAGCCCTTTACTTTGCATTATTGGGTTGTAAAATGCCTTTTAACAGTCCATTCCCTCAAGAAACGTTATTTCCCGAAGGAAATGAATTTTTCCATGAAATCTTATTATAATTTCCAAAACTCTCTTGTTCGTGTAATGAATAAAGAGCCCAAATTCTAAGATCTAAAATATCCTGTTCGCAGCTAAAACATTTTTCCTGTTTCTCTGAAAAAATACAAATTACATATAAAATAATTGAAAGCCAAATCGGAGTTTTGTTTTTTTGTGAAATCATATTTCAAAAAGATTCTTTATCGATCAATCAAATAAAATTATGGTGTGTCGAGGAATATTAAGAAAAAAAGTAATGCAAACACGGCATAATTTTATTTTGAAACAAATTACCGGTTTTCCAAATGAAATTTTAATTGAGTTGAACGAACAAAGTAATGGAATATAACTATTCTCAAAGTAACAACATTTTAATTATTGGTAAGACAAAAAGAAATTGACTGAGTTATGAAACTTAAAATTATGTAATTCGTTCCTTTTTTTAAATGCCTTACAAAATGTGTGAAGTGTATGATTATGTTTACGCTCATCAGTAAGGAAGTTGTCAGAAAATATTTTTTTTTAAAAACAAAAAAAAAAAAAAAAAAAAAAATTCAATGCATACATTTCTTTTAAAAATGTGTTGATTTTGTCTTTCTCGTAAACTGTTTAATTTGAACTGAAAACAGATTATGAAAAAACAGCATGTCTATTATACAAAAGCAATCAATCATAGAAACAAAGGAAGAGCAATTACTTCCTTCAATTCTTACGTCATCAGCGCCACCGGAAATATTAAGGCAGTAGTCGTGGTAGAGGTTCTTACAATTCCATTGGAATGTGTTGGTGATGATGTTGAAGGAGCTAGCCGTTATAAGAGGTTCTTTGTTTTGTGATTTGTACAGTTTACGAATAGCAGAAGCTTGAAGATTAATAAATCTGTAAAGATAGAATAGAAGCAGAAGATTGAAGATTAATGAATCTGTAAAGATAGGATAGAAAAATAATCAGTTTTAATGAAGATCTGAAAGGGGCCACGGTTTAAGCTGAATATTGTAAAATAAGGCGGATAGAAAGTCTATATTAAGATGAATAAGATACTGAAAAATAAAAAAAACCATCAACGTATTTGATGTTTCTTTCAAACATTCGTACCAAACGATGTATATTTAACGTATCATCGATTTGTAACCCTTAAATAGGTTCAATACTAGGAATATATTGATTCGAACGACTGTTTGCGTATCAAAATCTTCAAATAGTATATTTTTTTTAGAAAGTCAATGCCTTTAATTTTATAAAGAGGGTTTGTTCTCCATTAATTTGTCATAGCCTAATTAAGGTCTAATGGACAACGCACCAATTTCAATCAACAAAAAGTTGGATTGATGACCCATTATAAATATCAATTTGTATCCCAACAATTGGACGTTTTAGGAATATAATAGAAGTCCGTACACTCATGGCCAAGAAAACATATAGCATAAAAATAATTCCCTTTTTAGGTCACCTGAGTAAACTCATGTGACCTATTGCTATCTGTTTTCGTCCGTCGTCGTGCGTCGTGCGTTAACAATTTACATTTTTAACTTCTTCTTAAAAACTACAAGGCCAATTGTTTCCATTTTTGATGTGAAGCATCTCTATGGTAAGAGGAATGTAAATTGTGAAATTGGTGGCTCTACCACCCCCAGGGTGCCACAGGTGGGGCCAAATATTCAAAAAACAGCCAAATTTTCAAAAATCTTCTTCTCTACTCCCACACATGTTAGGAGAAAACTGATTGCATGGTTATGATGTCCACGAAACCCTCTATCAAAATTGTGAAATTCATGGCCCCTGGGTCAGGGGTTCAGGCTCTAGGGTGGGGCCAATATGGCCATATAGTAAAAATGTATTAAATCTTAGAGAATCTTCTTCACTACTCCCATAGATATTTGTTAAAAACTTAATACATGGTTATGATGTCCATGAAGCCCTTTACCAAAATTGTGAAATTTATGGTCTTTGGGTCAGGGGTTCAGGCTCTAGGGTGGGACCAATATGGCCATATAGAAAAAATGTATTAAATCTTTAAAATCTTCTTTTCTACTCCCATAGATATTTGTTGAAAACTAAATGCATGGATATGATGTCCATGAAGCCCTCTACCAAAATTGTGAAATTTATGGTCCCTGGGTCAGGGGTTCAGGCTCAAGGGTGGGGCCAAAATGGATATATAATAAAAATGTATTAAATTTTAGAAAATCTTCTTCTCTACTCCCATATATATTTGTGAAAAACTAAATGCATGGATATGATGTACATGAAGTCTTCTACCTAAATTGTGAAATTTATGACCCCTGGGACAGGTTTTTAGAAACTAGGGTGGGGCCAACATGGCCATATAGTAAAAATATATTAAATCTTAGAAAATCTTCTTCTATACTCCCGTATATATTTGTGAAAAACTAAATGCATGGATATGATGTCCATGAAGTCTTCTACCTAAATTTTGAAATTCATGACCCCAGGGGTTTAGGGCCTAGGGTGGGGCCAATATAGCTTTATAGTAAAAATGAATTAAATCTTAAAAATCTTTACTCCCACAGATGTGGGCAAAAAACTGAATGCACGGTTATGAACTCCTCTACCTAAATTGTGAAATTCATGACCGCTAAGTCAGGGTTCAGGACCTAGCATTTGGAAAGAGTTGAAAGGGGGGGGGGGTTGAATATTCAAAAACTGGAACAGGAGAAGTGAGTAACTCATGATGGCTTTAAAAGCTGGGTTTTTTTTTCGTTTGTTTAAATGCCCACAGGGAGAGTTTCTGTCTGCCCCGGGGGGATGGGGGATGGGAGGTTGTATAGATAAAACAATAATAATAGCCACCTTGTTATACATATGTAGCTTTTCTATGAAAACATATATACTTAAAACCTATCCTGAAAAATAATAACTATGGGAAAATTATTTTCTATCAGAGTCTTGCACCTTTTCAATATCAGGTCATGCAGTCTTTTATGATCTTTTAAGTTTTTCGCTAAAATTATAGGTTAAATAGTCCTTTTTGAAAGATTTCAGGCAGGGAGGTGGTCGTCATACAAATTAAAAAATTTTCTATTCCAGAACAAAACTTAATTAAATGCATATATGAGACTCCTTGACAAGGTTGTGTAAGGGTTATGCTACTCAGGTGACCGTTAAGGCCTATTGGCCTCTTGTTGTGACTAAAATGGCCTAAAGGTTAGGCACCAGAATTTGATAAGCTTATAGAACTATGCTTTTTAGGTTGAGGGTTCGATACCACAAAAACGTACGGCATTTTGTTTTTGTTTTTCTTCGTGTTCGATAAAATGTTTAAACTGACTATAGTTAGAATTTTTTCTTTTTCAAAATTGTATTATATAATACTAATAAAAAAAAATTACCAAAAAAAACCCACCATAAATTATCTTTCACAATTAAATAAATAGGCATATGCGCCATCTCATTCGCGCATCTTCTTTTATTTTAATGCTTCACTAAGGTATTTTTAATTGTCAGTCTAAATTTGAATGTCAGTTGTCGAGTGATATTCAAGATATAGAGCTTAGTATATACAAGTCTTTGTTTTGTGAACAAAAACTCGTGGCATGTTTTAATTTGTTTAAATTTTTTGAATATACATGTACAAGTAAAAGTAATTTGTTTACATTTTTTGAATATACATGTACAAGTAAAAGTTAAAAGTTACAGGCTGAGTATTTTGTCTATGTTAATAAGTTAAAAACACAGATGAAATGTTTTTAGGTTTTGTCAAATTCAATTTTGCTTGAAACTTTGTATTCGCTTTCAGCATATATTACGTAAACGAAAACATTGCCTGAAATCTGTTTAATATATAACACAGAATTGAGATCTCTGTATCTCGCTCATTACTCGACGACTGACACTCACATTTTGTTTGACCATACCTTTATAAAGCATTCTTATCATCAAGAATGAAAAAATTAAAATTCGAAAATTTTCAGCTTAAATCATGACCATGTCCTTTAAAGAATGGAGTACAATTGCTGTTCATCAATATTCAGAACTTCAAGCAGAGTTATGGTTCTTTTGTTCACATCGACATGGACAATGATAGTTTGTGCTTATTTTACTTTAACATTTAATAATCTAATTGTTAAATAAATGTAAATTCAATGGTATTTGACCTTAATTAAATGGAAAGCACAATCCAAAACCGAACGGCAAGACGAAGTAAGTTGTGAGTTTGAACACTTATCATCTGAATAAATTTTGTTTTGTAGTTACACTTACGTCTTTTTTCCAATACAAATTTAACATAAATGCGTGCAAGATCATAAAATTTACCTACTTATCAAAAACCATACTGTTAAATTTCAAAACTTGCGATTTAAGATATACAGCAAACATGCAGACATTTTTAGAAAAAAAAGTTTAAATAATAGTGCTCATACCTTAAAAGAAGATAACATATCTCAGGCATGCATATTGTGATTTGCAAACGACGCATTTTGGAGAAAAATAGTTCATACAATTATGTTTTCAGGAAAATACATATGCCTTTGAATTTCTTTTGGAGTGTAGAGCTCCTTGGCCCATCCGATGGCTCTACCCGAGGACTTGAGCTCCAGAAACGTGTTGTCCCAGCAGGGGTTCTTGTCCGTTACATTCCTCTTCATCACACCCTCCGGTTGATTTATGATATCCCAGCCCGCCAACGCTGGCTCGTTCATTACAGCTGTCACCTTGCAAAACATCACCAAAGCAACTATAATAAGCAACTAGACTCTTGTTGCTATAGCAACAAAAAGGTCTTCCGTTCTCATATGAATGTATTATTCTGTAAAAAAAAAAGACTTCTTTCAAATAGGAAATATAATGGATATAATATAAACTTTGAAGAAAACTTCCAGAACTAACTTCCATGTTAAACAACGAAATGTAAAAAAACCACCCTTTTCACTACTTCCTGTTACACCTATTCAAGCAAAACATGTTTAACATATCTATATGCAAAAGTTTATCATCCCACAAAAGTTTGGTTGTTGAATTCTTTACCGTTTCTGAGATCTCGTAAAGAGAAGGTTTATTGTCTCGGGACAGGAAACGTACGAACGAAATTGCTCAATAAAAATAAAAGTTAGTATATCTTTAATATTTGCTTCTCGTACATTACTGTCTATCAAGCTTACTCAAACAGTGTAAAAAACCCAGTAAAACTTATAAACAATGTCATTTGCTTGAAACCTTCCGGTGAGGACCGGAAGTGACGGCCGACAAAATGAAACACGTTAAACACATCTTCTATCAAATGTCAATCATCTATGTAAGTTTTGTGTTTTGATCACTTACAGTTTCTGAGATCTGGCAAGTACAAAATTTTAACTTGAGATATTTGAGATATCTAACCGGAAGTATATCTCTTTTTTTTATTAAACATCGCATAGATGACTTATTTAAGGAATTATACTAATATAAAAATTCTATGTAAAATAAGAAAAATAGGTAATTTTTTTAAAATGCTTCCGGTGACGACCGGAAGTTACGACGAACAAAACAAAACAGTTTAAACACATGTAAATACATAGGTCTATCATCCCACAAAGTTTGGTTGTTCAAGTCATTACTGTTTTAGAAATCTCTAGTAGTCAAGCTTTTTTGTCTCGGGACAGGAAATGAACAAACGGAAGTGTTCAATGAAAATCAAAGTTAGTTTTACTTAAACACTAGTCAACAGGACTTTACTGCCTATCATGTTATTTTAAATTATCAAAGAAAAACAGTTAAACTTATAAACAGCTCGTTTTGTTTGAACTCTTCCGGTGTGGACCGGAAGTGCGTTGACAAAATGAAAGTCGTTAAACACATCTTCTATCAAATGTCTATCATCCATGTTAGTTTCGTGTCTTTGTCATTTACAGCTTCTGAGATCTCGAAAGTACTACTTTTTTTTAAAAAAGCTACCTGAGATAATTGAGATATCTCACCGGAAGTAATTTTTTTTTGCTTATTTAACATCGGAAACATGACATTTGTTAAGACTTATACTTATATTTCAATTTTATATGAAATGAATTAAATGCGTAAAAAATAATTTTTAAAGTGCTTCCGGTGACGACCGGAAGTTAGACGAACAAAACAAAATAGTTTAAAACAAATCTACACATATAGGTCTATCATCCCACAAAGTTTGGATGTTTAAGTCTTTATCGTTTTTGAGATCTCGATATGACAAGCTTTTTTGTCTCGGTACAGGAAACTGGCGACCGGAAATGATTTTTCAAAAAAAGAAAAAACCGCCTAGAGATATAATCATTCTCTATCATTCCTAAAAATTTGAAGAAAATCTATCCAGCCATTTCTGAGAAATCTTCTGGACAAAAAATGGGAAAAAATAAGAAGAAGAAACATTACAATCACTATAAGGTCTTCCGTTGTAACGGAAGACCTTAATTACATATGCATACTACATTGTATATCCAGAACTCTAAATAAATAGCAATAATTATGACGAACACTTAAATGAATGTTAGACATAATGATGATATGAATTTAAAGGAGGATATTTATTGGTTAAATACACTAAATCGATTTTTTTTAAAATCACAAAACAATAATATTGACTATGTACGTGTGTGTATATATATATATATATATATATATATATATATATATATATATATGTGTGTGTCGTTTTTTGAATAGGATATTAAATAAAGTACCCATCAAAAGTACAAAGGCATCATTCAAATAAGTCTGTAGACGTCTAAGCCAAAAAGTATAATTATTATCTGCAGTGAAAATAGGGACAAAAATTACGTACAATGCTATCAATATGCAATATGAAGATCTACTAGTTATGTCGTAGGCCTTATTTTTTTGAGGCAGCTGACAATAAGAATGAATATTTATGCTTAGGTCACATTTAAGCCGATGGTCGGGCGAACACATTTTCCTCGTATCGTCGGCAGAAGAAACATAATAGCCCGACACAGGTATCGGACGACGCGGAACAATTTCATTAATTTCTAGGAACACCGATATCTTCAAAAGTTTGAATATTTATTAGTCGGTGAATCGTCGCTCGATCATCAAACGTTGAGCCACAGTTTGATTTTTACGGTCGGCAAATTACATAAAATATTTCGCAATTGCTGAATGTTATCCTGTAACCACGTGGGCGTTGCTTCAATTTATTGACGAAAAAAGTATAAAGCATGGCGTCGTCCGCCTGGCCGCCGCTTATTGATCGATAGACGGTAGATGTTTAACGTAATCCGTATACGGTCGGTCGTCCATCAGCTAATTTGTCAAAATCGCCCTATAGACCAGTCGACCCTCGGTCGAGTTTCGGTCGTCAATCGGTGTCTGTCGGCCGACATTTTAATAAAATTCCAAATGCCTTAATGTCGACCGACCGATGACAGACATAACAAACTGTCTGCCGATGGTCGGATACTGATCGAGGATTGCTCGACGGACTATTCAACGACTGTTTCAACTGAAGAAATCGGTCACCGACGCAGAAAAAATTATAAATGTAGCTTGGCCCGACGGACATAAAATTGGTCGACCGACGAAGAGGTCGATATCGGCCAAGACAACGGCTGATGAACTGCCGACTGTCGCCCGAGTAATCCCATTTTTGCCTCAAAAAACGTTGGCGTTAGTCGTCATAACGAAGTACTCTCCACGCCCGACTCTCTTTCGTTATTTATTTAATATTAAATTACTTAAAAGTACCAATGCATCATTTAAATAAATTCGTACACGTCTTAGCCAAAAAGTATAACTAGTATCCGCAGTGAAAACAGCGACAAATGACGTACAGTGCTATCAACATGCAATCTGAAGATCTACTAGTTATGTCATAGGCCTTATTTTAAAAGCAGCTGACAATAAGAATGGATAATAAAAATTGCATCTCTCAAATAGCATGCATAAAGTCATAATCGAGCACTTCGCCCGACGGCCTCTCTTTCGTAATTGATAGGACAATTAGCAAAGAATGAGAGGAAGGATTTCGCCTGTTTGGGTGCAGCAACGTTTAAGTATACAAAAACTAGTCTCTTACTATTGGAGTGAGAGCTGTGAGAATGTAACTCTGTAAGTTGACTTCATCTTTAATTAAGCCATGAAGTCTTTCATTAATGACAGGCGTAACATAGGCTCCATTCCAGAGACATATGAACACGAAAATCTGGTTCATGTGAGCGAATTTCAGATATTCCATCAACTCTGGAATCAAGGATTGCTGAAGGTCCGTTCCTACCACAGTACCACCCGGACCAAACATCGGAGTACCCTGACCCTCGATGTGCAGGAACAACCCTAGGGAAAGAGGAGGACGCCGTTTATAAGGTGTAATGTTAAGTTCACTTGTCGGTTTACAGAAAAATAAACAATGGTGCATGCCAGGCTTCGGCGCCATAAAACCTAGACGAACTCACTCGCACTCCAAAATAAGACTGACAGTCTCAGTCTGAGATAAACGATAAACTCGAGTTCGTTTTTCGCTTTTGAAGCTTTGACAAAATATCCGTGTCAAATAAAAATGATTTGATATTGTTTATTTACATTTGTTGGCACAGGGTGAATTGTAGTTCATTGTTAAAAATATTTGTTACGCGAGACATATTTGACAACAAACTATTTTAAAGTTCATACTTATTGAATTTCCACCAGCAGCTTTAAGTGTGGTGAGGTAGGTCTGGAGAGGTATCATCGAAATTGTAAAATACAGTCGATTTCCGAAGTCACCAGTGGCATAATTAAACCAGGCCTGATTGGTGCCAACAAGGAATGTTGGCTGTTCATCATTGCAAAGGAACTGCGAGTTCTTCTTGCACACGGCTAGAATTCCTGAAGTAGACACAAAATGAAAAGAAAATCAAAAACTTAAAAATATATTCAACTTAAAAAAACTCTAAACAAAATGTAAACAAAACAGTGACCCCTCTACCCTAGAACAAACAAAGGGTTCAGGAAAGAGACATTACATGTACATACTAACATCAGGTAACTTGTTTTTTTTTTAAAAATTAGATTTAATAATTTAAAAAATAATAATAAAAAGAAAATATTAGTTAACAACAGAAAGAAACCAGTAAATCTTAACGGGTAAGCTTAATCAATCTAATAGAAAAATAAAAGCCAAACGACATAATGCAAAATACAAATCCATGCATGGGGATCAAAATAAAATTTGAATTACCACAATTTATCAAATAAATTACACATACTTTATTTTGATTAATTACTGGCATAGTCAATGGATTTAACACATGCATTTTGATCAAATGCAGTGCAAAATCTTCAAATATATTCAGTTTTAATATGTGTTTATAAGTTTGCGGTTTGAGAAAAAACAAATCAAAAACAACACCAAAAATGAAAAAGAAAAAAAAAGCCCAAACCGCAATGATATAAGCATATACATACATACATACCTTCACATGGTCCTAAGCAGTAAAGCAACGAAATAGCAGTTAAAAACACCAGTGTCTGAAAAAAAAAAAACCCCAATCATTATCTAGTCTATTGTCTTTGAAATTCAATTGATGCTTGCATTAACGTTTTAATGTAAAATATAGGGAAAAAAATGAAAAAATGTTTCATTACAATAAAGTCGGCAGCCATTTAAAAGCCACACTGACACACTACAACTATATCTCAATTTGAAATTCGCAATAATACTATACTCTGTTCCAAGTTTCTGCTTTCTGCATTATAGATTTCAATTTTAATTAATTGACAGGTATGTTTATTTTCATTAAAAATCGCCAAAGAGTGACGGAAACAATAACTTGTACAGACTATAAAACTTAAAGTATAGTATATGTGTTAATATTCTTCCAAAATTTGAGAAAGTTAAATGAATGTTGATTTAAAATTTATTTATTGAGAGGTAGTTTTAATTTGGGTAATTCTGTGTAACATGGTCAGTAATTTTGCTAAAAAATAATAAATACTACGTTAATATCATAAATGTTAAATTCCAAAGAATAACAATTTTAAGGTCATTCACAATTATTATTATTACGAGAGAGAGAGAGAGAGAGAGAGAGAGAGAGAGAGAGAGCATTCTATTTCTTTTTCACCACTAGACTATAAAAAGTCAACGGGTGAAGAGAGTTATAAATGCTTTATTCTTTGATAAATTACCACACATACAGAAATCTATTTAAATTGTGAAAGGTATTATTTTTTCATTGAAGCTGTCAAAAATAATTAAATATACAAGCTATCACTTCTGCGGGTTTACGCCATTTCAGTCGTATTTTAGGCATTATGTAACTGAAGAGAGTGAGTAATTTTTTTTGCTAATAGCCCATGATTCACATTCCACGTTAGGTTTACTTTCAAGTAACGTATAAATAACTCTTACTCATTCATCTAGCTTAGTTTTAACGTTTAACATGTTTCTAAGACAAGAGGCGAGGGAAAATATTCTGAATCACAAGGGGGGGGGGGGGGGGGGAAAAGAAAAAATGGATTTGTGCGGCTTTTACTCACATGATGCTTAAGTAAAAGAACACCTTAATCAGTAGCTAATTTTAACTTACCATTTCTTCAGAACAAAGTCCAATGACCTCTTGCCCTTTTTGTAAACGGTTTGTAAGTTATCTTGATAAGACTGAACGGATAATGGTCAAATATCTTGAAGTGATCTTGTACGTTAAAGTGTTCTCTGTTTACATGACCGTGTATTATACATGTATTTATTAATAACCAAAATTTAAAAAATCGCCGTTGTTGGCAAGACATAAATAAATGTATTTCCGTTATTGTGTGCACTTCACCCCTAAAATCGCACACAGACCTTGGTTTATATAGTATACCGAGTTCCTGTACCAAGCAATGATAGAGATTTTGATAGAACTAAATCGCTCAATTGGCTGAATAATTAGTCTGTTTCATAACCTCCATTTTTCGATCCGTCGGTTTTGTGATAAATGCGTGGATGTATAGCCGGTGATTGCAAGCAATTGCAAGTTGGATAGAAAAGTTGCATCATATATTGCAATTTAATACATGTAGCAGAGAAAGGCCGAAATAAAGAAATATCAAATTTTCTTTCATCATTGTTAACTACATTTGTGAGCCCGTATAAAAGTGATTACATGTACTTGCTTGACTGTTTTTCAAGTTGGTTTATTAGTTTGTTGATAAGCAAATCCCGGCCATGTAATCCCTTTATCAAAATATATTTCACGTTTGTGAGACCATAGAAAATTGCTGTATTTTGGAAGAAAAAAAACTTTACGAGCAAGGAAGGGAAACACAATGAAGAACGTTTACTATTTTTTTTTAATTTTCAGTTTATCATTTTGTTGTTGACTTTATTTATTCGGAAATTAATTATCAACACATTTTCCTTTACCTAAAACTATTATAGTAAAACCTCTTCTTGTCAAGTAAAACAAGTATGCTGTCCTTTCTGATATAATTTATTTTATCAAATAAAAGATACAACATGACTATTTGACTATTTTGTATATATCTGTGACTTTGTGTGCAATTAAAACGTTTTTCAAACCTAAATATTTTAGGGGTAATTTAAAATACAAAGAGAAATCTATAGGTTTCAATAAAATTTATTTTCATAAATTACTTTTATCTTAAACAAAACGTCTTTTTGACACTGTTGGGCATGTTTGATTAATTATCAGTAGAATACGGGTTTTAACTAAAAATGAATATATTTAAAAAAACAAAAAACAAAAAACAAAACCCACAAGCATTCATTGGTGAGGAGAGATGACGTTTGGAATGTTTTTTTAATATGTTGATATTCTACAGCATTCCATGACATGGATCAAATATTCGCGCGACAGTCCAAGAAATTTTCAATACAAAGTTTATTAATCTATAATGCTATCTTGTTCATTTGTTTATTCGCGTGATTAAGATTTATATTATTCGCGTGATTAAGATATACATGTATATTATTCGCGTTATTAAATCTAGAAAGTCGTGGAATTAAGTCCATAGCGAATGTTATTTGCAATTGCCCGGAAGTTCAGTAATGTTTCTGTATTTAGAAAACATTTTTAAGATTGTTTTAGTGACGTTTTCTGTAGTTTGTTAAATGTAATAATTAAATAAAAAGGGAGAATAGAGAAACAACAAGGAGTCGTGGTGTAATCATGAAATTTCAAATCAGACTAACAATACTGTAGGAGATAATTGATTAACCGTACAGTAATGTTTTTGACGGCTCATTTACAAACGAAGAAACAAGAAACACACAGTGAGAGTTGCAAGGTAATTCACTCTGTATCGACGCCAACAATGATACCGGATATAATCTAATTCACTCTTTGCAAGCAACAATCCACTAAAAGCAGCTGGTCCTGCTTTATGAACGTATTTGTCATAAAGTTTAATCATTTAAGAGGGCGACCATTTTTAGGGTATATTAATCTCCTATAAAATAAGAGCTCTGTATAAAGATAATATCACAATTTTTAAAAATTTTACACCAGATCTGATAGTTCATTTGTTGACCATCCAGCTTCCTTAAGTTCAAGATCTAGTAAATGAAAGGTTCCTACAGGTTCATGAAACTCAAGATATAAATTCTTTCAATGATGCTTCATACCAATAGCTTTGGTTGATAGGGTGTATCGGGGCTTAAATTTTTGGTAATCACAATATAACATCATTTTAAAGAGGAGATTAAGAGCTTGTTTAATGCCGTTTTTTGGAGGAACTGTAGGCATTCTAGATATATTTCATAAGTCAAAAATGAACAAAACTGCGGGATTTGTTACTTGTTTCCTTCATATTACATAGAAATTGACAGTTAGAAACATGATATTTAATTGTGTTTACCAAAAACTTAAGCCCCGGTACATCCTATCAAACAAAAACTATTGCTATCAAGCATCATTGAAAGAATTTATATCCTGAATTTTGTAAACCTGTAGGCATCTTTCATTATTTATGAGACCTTATCGAATGATAGTATAGCAATAACACAAGGTATATAACTTCGAATTAAGGGGTATCCACTTCTGTGAATTGTAATCATGTTCGCTTTCACCTGAAAAGCAGCGGACAAGTGTGTATTGCTATTCTCTTGAACAAACTTTGCTCGCTGACTGTAAAAGTCGTCTCGCACCACGAACCTTTATGTACCGGTCTCGGAAAGAATGCAGAAATTAAAGAAATTAAAACCAAATGGTTTTTTTTTAAAATATACCATGTGTTAAAACATTGCAAAAATTAAAGCTGCTTGGTCCGATTTTATATCAAATTTTATGAACGCTTAGTAGATTTTTATAGCAGTTTTCCTGGTCAAATAAGCCATATTTCAATGGGAAAATGACAAAATTTGCAAAACAAAAGTCGAGGCAGGTATGATTGTGTTATGACTTTGTGTTCCCATACTGAATTTTTTTTCAAATTTATTTTGAATAATTCTATCTTTGAAAGGGGACCGATTCTGCTGGTGTCAAGAAGTTAAAGTCTTTAACTTTCTAAGATAATTGGTTTGTTAGGAAAATTATTTGATACTGTAATGACCAAGATATCAGACCAAGCGGCTTTAAGCATGGTGATCCTTAACCAAAAAACCAGAAAAGCATACCTTATTTAACAGATAAAAGATTTGTTTTACACATCGTAATCTGCGATATTTTTAGCTATACTAAAACCCAATACATTATACTAGTATGTAATCAAATGACGCGCACATATTCAGCCAGAGACCAGCACATATGACTTCGTGGTGTGAAACGACTTTTCCAGAGAATTTAATTGTTTGGTGCTGTAGTAAATAAACGCAAACATACCATATATGATTTTGTAGGTAAATTATTGTAAAAGAGATTGGTAAATGTAGTATGCGCTTCCCCATTGCGTTTCGTCTGAAAGCAAAAATAATTGCAATTCATGGAAGGGTGTACTCCACGGAATTCGAAGTTAGATACCTAGTGTTATTATTATAGTATAGGGCGAACTTTAATTACAGAAACAAGCGCCCGTGCGTTGAACATACCATCACTTTGAACGTTTTTCAACATTTTCTGTGCTTCTCTTGCATTTATTAATAAATCATTAGCAACTTGAAAACAATTTTCTTTAAAGTGGCATATATGTTCGTACGTTATATGAACTCATATGGTTTAACAACAAGATTAATATATTACATTTATATTTTAAATTGTTCTTCTGATTAAAAACAAATACAGCCATCGTTTTAAAAGGGGTCAACGGAACAATATTTACTCTTTTTTTTTAATGACACTCAAGTACAAATCCTCTCACTCTGATAATTCACCGGCTTGTGACAGTCGGGCCATCTTTAAGTTCCCCCTGAGCTTTCACGCACTTTGGATTCACGTTTTAATAAAATTAACAGGCCTGTGAAGGATATTTTAGGTCACATACAGAGTTCATGTTTTATTCAAAATTCAACATTAAGATTAAAGAGTATCTTTTTCTTTAATACAGAGTATTTGATACGATTTCATAAACATGCATGCACCTTGGGGCGAACTCAAATATTTTGTCAAATGTTTACAAATTTGTCAACCATGTCAAGCACTTAGTTGAATCAATGATTTCCTTAAAAATTTCCTTTCCATATGATAACGCTGTGAAAGCCTTGTAGCAACCTCTAATGATACAGTATCCATTAATGATATAAAGTTGCATTATGGTCAGA
Source organism: Magallana hongkongensis (assembly GCA_016163765.1). Lineage (NCBI taxonomy): Eukaryota > Metazoa > Mollusca > Bivalvia > Ostreida > Ostreidae > Magallana > Magallana hongkongensis. The sequence continues at coordinate 34,909,113 of WFKH01011581.1, read as the reverse complement.
CTTCTGACCGTTAATGATATAATTTTATCATTAACGAACTACCTAGCCGTCCACTAATGATACAATTTCAAAATTATATTATTAAAGGTCAAAATTCACGTCCACTAATGATATAA
>WFKH01011581.1:34889706-34908897 GCA_016163765.1 Magallana hongkongensis | reverse complement strand
ATTTGCAATTGCGGAGTTTTTCATACACGGAACTTTGAAACCCGGTCGGACCAATGCTCCGAATCAATACTCCCCTCTGTCAGACAAGATGAGCTACGACAGAGAATCCTCACTGTCAACGAGAGGTTCTCTGTGCCAAACCTTGGTCCAAAACCACAAAAATACCCGGTATTCTAGAACGATACCTAAACACACTTCTATCGTCGGTTGTTTATCGAATCGTATACCTGGAACTGCGGTTTTGCGCTAAACAGCCCCTAAAACAAACACCCCCCCCCCCCCCCCCCCCCCCCCCAAAAAAAAAATAAATAATGAAAAGTATCAATACTGAATTGATTCTGCATTATCTTAATCTATATTTATTTCGTATCTTTGATTGAATTTTGTTTCCTTGCATTTAATTAAACTTGAGGAGACGTTAGATGCTCTAGATCCAGTAAGTTTGTACATGTTAATCTTTAAGTCGTTCAGAACTGTCGTTTTTTTATTGGCATATGCATGTTTCATGTCTGTCTGCCTGCACCTATACAATAAGACACAACAAAATCGCCATTTGAATATCAAAATTTATATATTGTTTTAAATTATAAGAATAGGAAATACTCGTTCCTTATAATTATGGACAAATGTAACTAAAAAATGCTAAATCGCACATTTGCACCCGAAACCAGAGGTGTTTATCTGCCATATTGAAAGAGCTAGATGGTCAACTATTTTTAAGCTATATTTACCTCCTTTGAATAAGAGCTCCGTATAAAAATATAGGAAAATGTTCAAATTTTAAAGCTAAAATATTTGGATATTTCTATTTTAAACTAGAGGTATTGTGAGCAAGCTCAAAAATGATACCCCCGCTAAGAATTTATTATAACTCAAGTATTTCTCTATTGGAAAGTAATGGATGGCGGCATTTGTCTTACAGTGACTTTGAACTTGCACAAATGACCTTGGGTCAGAATCGTGACACACCCTCAGGTCATAAGAAATCTTTGTGTGAAGAAGGAACTTCTAATGTTTCTCCATAAGAAAGACATAGACCGGACACGAATTATGCACTTTTCCTTCCAGTGACCTTAAATTTGTCCAAATGACCTTGGGTCAAAATCATGACACACCCTTAGGTAATAAGCAATCTTTGTGTTAAGTAGACAATTACAATGTTTCTCCATAGGAAAGATAAAGACCGGATACGATTGCACAAATCGACAGACGGACTCACGGACAAGGTGATTCCTATTTTACCCCCCCACCCCCACTCCCCGCCCTAAACTTTGTTTGCGGGGGTATAGTTATAGTTCATGATCCAAATCATCATGTTTAAAAGTTTAAGAAGATTTGATGATAAATTTGTTGACCATCCATCCTCCTTAATGCTAGTAAAAATAATGGTTCACTTTGCATATGATGAGTAGAAGTCATTCTGTACAATTTAGAAAAAATGACAAATAAAGACTAGTAAAAACCATGGCATATTTTACAAACAATGACAATGCAATGTAGAAAACTTTAAAGACGTACGTTTACAAACCAGTCAAATTTTGTAGAAGTTAAGTGTAAGAGTACAAATATACGTATGTTTATGAACACGATTTATAGCATATTTTATTTTGTCTGAACAATCTTTAAAAAAATAAAAAAAAGCTTAAACTGAAGAACGTATTTATTTAAAACACATGAAACATTTTTTGTCTTTTATTGCAATACTAAATTGATATTTTATTCCTGGATTTCTTTTTGATTATATATAAATCCATGCAAAATTCACTTAAATTATGAGTTCTGTGATCAAAGTAATGTTAGACTTCTCTTAAATCCTTTTTCATTTTATCGGAAATCTGATAAAGATATAAAAAGATAATATAATTTCTAAACGTTACTAGAATTTCGACAAAACAATATCAGAAATTGATTTCAATTTTTCTCACAACTTCATTAGATAATGTTTACTAGTGAGCTGCTTCCTTTTGGATCATTCTAGGGTTATCGGTAAATCAAGAGGGGGTATAAATGTCTTCATCTTTCATCGTTTGACATCAAAACAAATTAAAGTAATGCACAATTTAGACGGAAAACTTACATGGAATTAGACCACGATCTCTTTAGTTCTTTGATTGCTGATTGCTTTGAAATAAATACTCTTGTGTAGCTCGTTTATAAGAAATTCTCTCTCTCTCTCTCTCTCTCTCTCTCTCTCTCTCTCTCTCTCTCTCTCTCTCTCTCTCTCTCTCTGAAGCTTATCAGTATTTTAAGTTTGTTCACACACTTGAGCTGTAGAAGATTCTGTCACACAAGAGCATATATCTCTACAAGTGAGATATTTTAGTAAATGATAATTGACGTTGCATCCTATCATTTTGCAGTGTGAAAATTGAAAATGTGGTTGTATAATATTTCACAATGACAAGAGCCCATATTTAAACCATTTTTGTGATTCCCAACACCATGAACAGGCTATCAAACATAAACAAGGCATGTTACGTTCAGCTTCTCCTGTTACGTGTTACATGCAAGACAATGCAGTTAAAACCTTGAAAAAAAATATACCGTATAATCTTGATTCAACAAGAGGGGAAACGATTATAAAACGATTCACGAGCGAAAGCGATCAAGATTAAGGGGAAAAACAGTACAATATATACACAGATCCACACGTCTGCTATTTGCATGTACATTGTTTATAAAGCTGCTCTGTCACGTAATGCGTCCACCTACTAAATACTAATAGAAAGAATACGTAACGGAGAAAAGGATGCTGAAGAGTTATAATTTAAAAGAATTTCAAAGAACAGCTAAATGAACATAATATACACCCCCCCCCCCCCCAAAAAAAAAACAGCTCGATGCAGTCATACTGACCTTCAGACATAATTACAGTCATAATGAATATTTTTATTGTTAACACTAAAATATGTCAGAAGTACCATTAAAATGGGAACTCAAATCCAAAGTTACGGTAAACGACAGAAAGAGATTTCAAATTTTCTCTTGAACGGACATCGTTTTGAATATAATCGGGGAGATGAAAGCATCCTGCCATTAATTCCCAAATCTGTCAATAGGGGCAATTTAATGTAGTTTATCATTATGTTCATGCATGGAATTACCAGATACACATAACCAATATCGGGAGAAAATCAATAATTCAGAGAATTTGTAAACTTTATGTCAGTTTTACGTTCTATAATGCCTATAATAAACCAGATTATGATTCGCCAGACCCGAAGAATAGATAGGCATTTCTGGCAATAAAGCAGATTTACATAATTTATAATGCAAGATGCCATTTTCGATATCCATCTTAAAAATGCATATACTCATTAATTCTATTTTTTAAATGCGGCTTTGAGATCGTTGCGAATTCAATTAATGTACACAATCGAGAGAAATGAATGCATTCTTCGGTCTTTTAAAGCTATCAAATTTTATTGCTGCTTAGCTTTGAAATTCCTTTGTACCTACAAACCTACTAGTTATCTCATTTTGCAAGTATTTGAATAATATAGATTCCGTGTGGTCTACTTTTGTCCCTGAAGAACATTTCAACTTAGAGCTAACAACTAATAAAGTAGTTTTCCTTCGTACCTCTAAGTACATGTACTTACATCTATCACAGATAGCCCGCTTGTATCCTTGAAAAACAATTCTGATAGATAGGAAACTTGACATTCTTCAAATCCACTCTTTTCAAACTTGAGCGATCCAAAAGTGGTTCCATCATGTTCAACAGAGTTTTTATTCAAAGCTACAACATGAAGGTTTCTGTATTTTGCCAAATGAAGCTAACTTTATAGATTGTAAAAAGTTCTGAACCTCAAAAACATTTGTTTAATAGGAGTTGGGGTATAAAATTGAAATAATTTTTAAAGCAATCTTTATCACTGCTTTATTTTCTTGAAAAGGAAGGCAGTAATTTGCTTTATAGAAAAGTTGATTTTTTTAAAATTTAAACTTACATGAGTTTAACATAATTATTCGAAAGAACCACCTCAGAGCCTACTAGCCGTTTGAAGTTCATCTGAATTGTGTTTGGGATAAAACTAGTTATTGTAGTTAAAAAAACCCACAAACAATTAGACTACATGTATATCTAAAATGATAAACAATCACAGGAATAGCAATTATAATGCTTTTCTGCTGGGCCAGACAACTTTTCCCTCTCACAACAAAAGGTTCTACCATCGATGGACCGACAAAAATTAAATATACGAATTTGAACTGAAACGAACTGATACTTTTCCAAGCTTTGAATTAAAACGCCTTATGTGAGGGAAATTATGTTTTATAGCATGAACTGGCTATTTCCAAAGCATAAATGAGATTTCGAACTTTACTAACGGGCAGAGTATATCAGCGGGACATCCTTAAACTATAACTATAAATCATCACATACAGTGTAAGGAAATAGAATCGTACTAGAATGTTTAGAAGAAGACACTAAGCATTGGACTCAATTGCAAACGTCTCGAATCGCGGGACAGTATTTTTTTTTTTTTTTAGTATGTTTAAGGAAGGAAAAAGAGAGGCGCAGAGAATATTCACGACAACATTTTGTCTCTGTCATTTATCATAGCAAACATTTATTATACAGATTTAAGGTTCTCTTTCTGTTTAGTGGTTTGTCTTATTTCAGACTCCATCTGTCGCATTCTTGGCAACCATTTTTCCTCTCATGGTCGCCGGAAACATATGTGTCCTGACACTAATATTCCGGAAAAGGGGATCTAAAACGCGCATGGACATACTGTTTGCAAACACTGCGTGCGCAGGTAAGAAATAAAACTAAGACCAAAACGTACAAGTAAAGTCAACAATTACATATACACAAGAATTAAAATTTGCAAATTGTCGTTATGTATATAACTGGTGATTAAATATTGATTGCTGGGCATTTTTTCAGCCACGTAAAGGGCAATGGTGGTGTTTTAGAAGATATCATTCTTAACACAGTAAATTCATGTTAGGTTTATATTTTCATTTACAATGAATTAATATCCGAATGCTTTGAAAATCACAATAAGTTTTATCATGATAGGTTTACCCTTAAACTTCCTAAACGTCAGAAGATTTATTAAAGAACAAAGTTACTTGCTTTTGTCTAATCTATAAGAATTTTAAAATTTAAATACACCTGTTTGCGTTAGCAATGAGAACAAAGATTTCTTTGGAGTATAATCTCCCATCTATTGCTATGGTGTCTTTGTAACATGCAATACGTTCAAAGGCGTAATCTGCGCGCCCTCTAGAGAATTGGTTTGGCAGCTCAGAACACTTCAGGATCTCTGCGACCCAGCAATAAAATTGGTATTTACAGCATTTTCACGGATGTTTTCATTTACATACATCAAGAAGATCGTGCGTCAGAAAATAGAAAATCAACTGACGACCCGATTCGTCTAATCTGACCTGAAAAAATCTGAATGACAAGAATGGCCGTGTGAAGAAATTGATTACCATAGAATTCTTGCATGTAAAAAAATCGGAAATCATTTATTATCAAAAGAAAGAAACCTTCACATATACCTCTTTTAAACGTGCTTAGTTCATCAGTACAATCAATACATTAATCCTTCTAATGTTCCGGTTTTATAGAGATTCCACGACAACTATCACAATGGAAAGAAACACTCGTTGAAAATAAATATTAATTTTAAACTTTGTTTAATCTTTAAAATGTTTGTTACTTGAATTGCAAACGGATGTAAATATTTTAGATGTCTTTTAATTTACAAGACATCTAATCACTACTCATATACTATGGACTATATTAGTATATGGAACACTGTACAAGTGGCTATGACTATAACAGCTAGCTGTGTGAGACCCTAGCTTATACTAGTACATTCGTCTTCAAGCTCCAAGCTGTATCGTTTCATAGTGGTTAGTTTATGAATGATGAAACTGTTGTCGAAAGAAAGAGATGCAAGACAGGACGCTCTTTAAAAATATAAAAAAAACCGGTTAGGAAGCGTTCTTTCGCCAAGCGCTTATAGATAACGAGGTAAAAGTTGATTGTTTTTAGGATGAAATCGTAACAAGAGTTACACCTTCGGGACACTCACACATCCATATACTCTCTGTACAATGTCCATGTCAATTAAATTCTTCCCTTTACGATATGACCAACTTTTGCACCTAAAATCCAGCTGGGTTGTCTGTAATTTGCCTAAAAGGTTTCAAATCCAGGCATGTTCAAGCTAACGTGGCCTTGAAAATACGCTATAAAAAGACACCTTCTCTTGCCATAGGCAACATGAGTAACAAGTATTACCATTCAACTTTTGCATCTTGCCTACAATATTGAAGACAAGATAATATTGATGCAAAGCATCAAATCATCCGCAAACTTTTCAAAACCATTTCAAAAATATTAGCATTTCAATAAATGGAAAACACGCGACTTTCCGCAGAATTAATCTATTTCATATTGTTTGTCTTATTATGTTATCGGCCATCCGGAAACTTATAATCATGACGAATAGGGATCATTAATTGTAGCCAAACAAAATGACTACTGTAACAATGTTTTATAAAATTGAAAAAAATATAAATATTTCCAAACATCATATTGATTTGACATTGACAATTTTAAGATATTTAATTCATGAGTCCTACAATAATATTGTTATAAACAAAAACACAAAAAAACATTCTCCCGAAACATGAAAACTAACGTCTCATTTCCCCATGTGTACTTTCTAACACCACCACAAATAGATCGGCTGCTCCTGCGGCCGATAACAAAAAAAGTCATGTAATGACCTTAGCCCTTGACCACTGGGCCTAAAATAATAATTTTTCCTTTGTCTGCATCTTGCTTGAAAGACTGTACAAACAGGCGTATGCACGCCATTATAGTAAATAACTGTTGTGTTTTGTTTCATAGCAAGATAGTATTATTGCAGTCTATGCATTTGCTCTTTCATGATAAGATTCTGTGTCTTCTCATAATATACTTTGGTAATTTGGTAATTTCACAGCAAGAAAATATTTTTGCAGTATATGCATTTTAGTTCTTCATTTGTTTGCTTTTGCATTATATGCTGCGGTTCCTTTATTATAAGCTGGTTGTTTCGCATAATATCCTGTTTATTATCCTATTGATGATTTTATGCCTATTTCATAATATTATATACTAGGTTTTTTATTATGCAGAGAAATATTATTATAGTAATCACTCGTAACCCAACTTTAACGGGGTAAAAAGAACTCGACTTTCTAATATAAATAAAATTTGGCACTTAACTCATTTTGGTCCCAGTCGCGAATTAAAGGACAGTTCACCCTTAATTTTACAACTTATAGTTTCTGTTACGATGTTTTGTCATGATGACAAAAATACAAAATCATGATACAATAATACATGTAGATCTATTAGTTATATACAATGTGACACAAGTTCTTTTATGACTACACAATATTTTTGACTACACATCAAGTATGCCTTAAGCATAACATTTTTCTGTGTGTACATTTAATATGTAAGACAAAGCATTTCGATCTGAAGAATTAATATCAACGTCATGAAAAACATGAGATCTGCTAATTTCGTATGTATCACATTTAAGAATAATTCTTAAATTATGTTTATGAATATGTTATATCTGATAAAGTTTTTAATAACCTAATAATTACGTCGGAACCCAAGCATATAAATAATACAAAAGCATCGTATCACAATGAAGGAACCACTATTTATACTATTAGATGTAATAATATCATAAAATGATACAGGAAATAAAAATGCAAAAGCATAACGCTATCATGAAATAACCACAGACCACAATGTTACATGTATATTATCATCTTAACTTGAACCGAATCACATCAGAAAGCTTTTGCGTTCCATTCACCGTAAGGTAAGACTGAATAGAATGGAAATATGATGGCAGGTTCCAACCGACAATATTTTTTCATTATATAGAATATTAAAATTGTACTTTTAAAAAAGAGAAGCAACCCTTTTGAAAATATTTCTTTAAAAGATTTGTCCAAGATCTTTAAATTGTTAAGTCTTTGAAATATATTCTAGAAAAGCGACATTGAATGCATAGTTAGGATGAAAGACCGATTACTACATGAAAACCTTATCTTTTGTTGTAGATGGATACTCAATTGTGAGTGAATATGCATTGTGTATGCGATTAGATACATGAAAGGGATCATTCTTGCTTACGGAAGCTCGGTGGTCATATTTTTTAACATGATTTGTTTAGCTATAAACTATCATTTAATTAAAAAAACCATTCATTTATTTTCACTTCAAAATTTGAATGTGTTTCGATATCTTTATATAGAGCTCTTCTTTTTAAGGAGATTTATATAGTCTAAAAATGGCCACGACCATCCAGCCCTTTTAGTTACGTGTACCTTTATTTACAAAAAAATACTACATTCCTAGGCTTCTTTATTTTACACTTATTAAATTATTTTATATATCAATTTCTTTTTAGATCTCTCTGTTGCATTCTTCCTGGTTCTCAGTGATTTGTTTTGGCATCAAGCAGGACACTGGTATGCCGGTAATGCCATGTGCAAGATTGTTCGGTATTTTGCAATGGTTGCCACTTACAGTTCTAATTATGCCATTGTCGTTCTGAGTTTAGACAGATGCCACAGTGTTGCGCGACCGATGCAATCTTTTTCAAGAGGTAGTTATGAGTGCACGTATATTTGTGGTGTACGCATTATTTTACGATCTAACTGCAAATTTTCAATTTTTATTTTAAATTTTTCTATTTTAATGTTACGAATGCTAAATTTAGGTATTTTAATTAAAGTAAAAAAATGAGTGTCAGTCGTCTACTTTAAAGCGATACATGTAAACTATACTGAGCTTAATTTGTTTTGTAAATAAAGCCATAATTTTATTTATATATTGAATGTTGATTGAAAAACAAGATAAACACTAGAAACTGTTCATTTGTAACGAACTAGCAAGGAGAAACGAACTTTTAATTGTGTAATTAACAATTGTGAACAAAAACATGGCACAGACCTAGTTTACATAACACAGAATACAGTCTAGTAGTTGGATGTGCATCGTTCATAAAACTCAAGAACTGACGTTAAAATCTTGATTCACTTAAAATACGTAGTAAAGCATTTTAAACATTAAAGTTAGAAAAATAAAATTTAAGAAAGAAAAATTTTACTTTCCCTTTGAAACATTAACTTTCATGTATAATAATGATCTTACATGTATGTACCTTAACTCACTATTGAGTTGTAGACTTAGCTTTTACGTTATTAAAAGAAATTTTGAACTACCCTTAAATCTACTTACCCCACCAAACCAAATGGAGATGATGTTTTGTCCTATGTTCAGAGAAGGAATATCAATGTAGTATTTTCAATACTTTTCACCACAATGCAGGCTACTAGTGATATATTACCATTAAAGTTACTCATACGTGATCGTGATACTATTTTTTCATCCCATTAAAAAGCCCTTATTAGTACAAATATAAGAAATCTTTGTCTGAAGTATGTTAATGGTCAGAATAGAAAAATTCTAACCGAAAACTTATTCTAACACATTGAAATATTATCAGTAATTAAAATTAAGTTTTCGGTTTTTTAAATTTTGGCCAATCACATTAATATTTTCCATCGATTTGACTCGTTGTTAAATAAAGGTCAATTAAGACCCTATTAAGAGAGATAACTCATACTTTGATTAACGAATTATGCGATTCTGTCAAATTCTCCACTTCACCCTTGGTTTGCCGAAACCGTGTTAATTTCTACTTTATATGTTTTGGGTTTTTTAATCGTCAAGGAACAACAAATTATAGTTCTACCCAGATAATTATATAAACCTCATTCCATTCACTTTTGTCATCTAACACAGGTTTGAAAGGCTGCAGATGGTATATTGGAACGTCGTGGGGCCTGTCTTTTCTATTTTCCATATCGAGTTTAGTCCTATTACGAGTGAACAATGACGGAGATGGTCAACCACAGTGTGGATACGTCGACATGAACGAAATACAATGGCAGGTAAAGCCTGTTTCCCTTTAAGACTAACCCCCCCCCCCCTCTCTCTCATACAAATGTAGATTTCAGTAATTCAAAGAGATGGTTGGCAAACGCTTTCTTCGTTAGTCATTCAATCGGGAACAGGTCCAATGTTTCAAAACAATCCAAATTCCTTAATGTCGTACATGTCATGATCAGGTAGTTGTTGCTAGGTTTTGATTAATCTGTTGTTCCTTTGAGATGCCACTGAAGTAAAAATAAAATGCAATCCTGAATGTGATACACAGAATTATACCCATGTCATAAAACGCGTTGCATGTAAACCGATATTTCAGATGTTCTATTTGAAAAACTCTTCACATTGACGTCAGAAAATGTCTGGTGTAATTGTAATGACAATTCTGTTCATGCGTAGGCATCTGAAAAAGAAAAGAATTTTAAACTCAGCATTTGATTTTAAAAAAATTTATTTAACAACCCAAACGTGTCACATTCATTAACTAACACTTTGCCAGATAGTTATGTCATGCAGTGCCAGTGTGATATTTTTGCACCCGTCTGTAAAGCTGTTTCCAAAACACGCATATGTGTCAATTGATAAACCAATGCCTAAAGAGTATATAAAAATCTTTTGTTTACAGTGTACAGTGTGTCTCATGATCATCGGACAGTTGAGAAGTCTACCTTTAAAGCTTTATATTTAAGAAAACTATAATTTCTAAGGGGGATTTTTCCCTACTGGACATTTTGAAAATTCTGAAGGGTTTTCTTAATTATAAATTCCCATAGAAGTTCTATTTCCTGTATCATAATAGTAATTCCAATCGAAACTTAATTTGGACAGGTAGTTTTCGAATGGGAAATTTTCTGACCGGATTTTTAAATCCTAACTGAGTTTAAATTGCATTAGGAAACTAATATTTTCCATAGGAATGTTTTGTTTATCCCGTAGAAAGGGTCTCTGCCATTGGAATTATTGTTTTCCTATAGGATTTTAATTGCAAAAGCCAAATAACTCACCTGCCAGGTTAGATACACTGAAATCATATGTGGATAGGCAATGGTCTATCACATGGCATATATGACTTTGTTGAATACTGCAACTTTGACGGGTGCAAAAATACCACCTTGGCACTTGCATATTTGTCCTTTTTAAAACTTCCGTAAATTCTTTTTTATTAATTACATGTATTATTGACATGCAAAACTGGTTTTTATATACTTCGAATCATTGCTGATTGTCACAATTTAATTTCAGATCTACTTTACACTTGGTGCTATTTTGATGTTAGTTATACCTGCTATAATAATCACCATCTGCTACACAATCATCGTCGTTGTAGTGTGGAAAAATTCTGCGTTTACTCCATCAGACACAGGCAAGTGATTTTTTCTTGCTTTCTTGTAGATTTTTAAATGCCGGTCGTTTGGCTGGTAAATCATGTGCTGTCCAACTGATATCGTTTTCTGGTTCTCGAATCGATTCCTCAGAAAAAAGAATAAGGATTCAAAACTCCCCATTTTATTCTTCCTTTCGCAGCATGTCTTCACGAATATGGTGAACTTATTTAAGGTTTTCTTACGAATTGTTAAAACTATCATAAATAAAGTGAACATGATAATTATATGTATTTCATGTTGGTTGACGCATGTGATCCATGTTTTATAAACTTAAGTTGAAAAGACGGAGGAGACCATACTAATATCAAGTACTAGTATTAGGCAAGTTGAGGGAAAATTCACTTGGTAATAACGCCACATAAACCAAATGGATTATTTTTTGTTTAAGTTTAGAGTGGATTTTAACAAAGCACTTTTTAAAACATCATTATATAATTTGTTTTTGTTATGTTATTCTAAAACAGGATTAAAATTAGGACCACATTTTAGCCAAGATTAAAATTAAATTTACATATTTGTAAAAATTTTATAACGTTAGACCCCACCCCCACTCCCCAAGACTCACGTATCCTTTTAAAATTTGTAGGTTGGTTAAGAAAATGAAAATGTATATTATATGTGGTTGTCAATATTATAACAGAGTTTACCTCAGAAACTCCTAAAGTTTAAAGAATTTCGACCATTATAGTAAATTAAAGAAATATTTTAGTTCCTTCTGAAATTTATGAATCGGTTTTATTAAGACTATCGCAAACATTCTCGTGAAAGTATCCTGAAAAACAACTCGGTATTATCTACCTATATTGTACAGAATACTGTATATTTCAATGCCATGCCATTTTCTGACGATTTATTTTCTATGTTATACCCTTACAGACTTCAAATCGAATTCCAATGCAACGACACTTGTCAAAGACACGACCACGTTGCCAAACGGGCGAAAAACTTTTTCTCGGGCCAAAATAAAATCAATCAAGATTACTTTTGGTATAGTTATTGGTAAGTACTGATCAACTTAATTAATGTTGCTATAGATAGTGAAGCAGCTGTTAAATTTTTTGAAAATAAATATAAGAGAAATAAAATAGAAGAATAGACAAAAACAGTATAATTCCAATATTCTTTTGTTGGAGGTATTGCGTTAATGATGCATGTAATAATGGAAATTCTCAGAACTATTCCTTACCGAAATGTCGATTGCAAGTGTACAAATCTTCTTTATTCCAACAGTCATTGGGGAATGGAACTCCCTACCTCTGCATATTAGGGAGGTTAATTCACTATCAACCTTCATCAATTCAATTACTTCAGATAAAGATATTTTAAATATAAATAAATCTCCGCCATCATACTTCTCTTTTGGAGATAGGTTCTATAATATAATCCATACTAAACTACGTCATAATTGCATACTTAATTGTGACTTATTTCGATATAATATCATTGATAGCCCTTCATGTACATGTGGAAAAGTTGAAGACACTTATCATTATTTTTTCTCTTGAACTAAGTATGCACGCGCCAGGGATGAGCTTTTAATAATGTTTTTAAGATTCGAAATTTGAATATAGTCATCACACATGTTTTGCTCTGGGGCGATGTTACATTTAGTGATAGTGTTAATGAAACTTTGTTCTCTATGGTTCACCTTTTCATAAAAAAATCTGAACGTTTTTCATAATGTACTACACTTTATATATTTATATCTATTTTATAGTGACATAAGCAACTTTAGTAATGTATGTGATATATTTTGCACCTGTCTTAAATATGTGACCTTTTACTATGCTTTATACTATGTTTGTTAATAATTTTGTAGGGAGAGGGCTTAATAAGTTATAGAACTTGTGCCCAATCCCATTGTGTAAATATACAATAAAATATGTTCAAATCAATAATGGTAATGGATACCTTTAAAATACGAAGCCCATTGACTTTTCTTCATTTTTTTCTTTCTTTATTAACCAAAGTTAAGACTTGTGTGTATGAAGTATTTTTGGTGTTACTTACACTCTTAAATTTCCTATATATGTTTTCTTTCAGCATTTATTCTGAGTTGGAGTCCTTATTTTATATTTAACTTTTTGGTTGTCTACCGTCACATCAAAATTGATAGCAACAGGATGTACCGAATTTCTGTGATGTTTCAAATTCTGGCGCCAATAAACTCTTTAGCGAATCCAATAATATTCCTGATATTTAATGGCAAGAAGTACTTACAATTGTGCAAGAATACGGATCATGTTAACTTTTATACTGATACCCATGCTCCTGGTGCAACAGTGTAAAAGTCTAAATGCAGTACCAGTTAAAGTAATCGAAGGAAGGAGTTGCGATGATCATCATATGACCGATTTTTTTTTTAAACATTTAAAGACTGATCGGTATGGACCTTTCATGCAAAGCATCAATGGAAATGTAGAGAGGATAAAATAATTTTATTTATTTATTCATTTTAAAGGATTGCCATCCTCATGTTTAGTGATAGAATAAAAACGTTCCAACATGAAGACACTTTTCAACACGAGGAAAAAACTAATTCTCGTGAACAAACATCGGCGATAGTTTGGTCGATGAATTGAAGACTTCACAGAGATGTGGAGGAGACAAATATTTGACCTCTTTATTAAATAGACCGAACGTGTCATTGTTTAAAATTTTGAATATCGGAAAAAAATACTTTACTTACGGAATAAATTATAAATCAAATATTTTGTTTTTAATCAAAAGTAATAAAACATGCTATTTTAAAAGTTTTTTCGTTTTTTTTCTTTTTAAAAATTAAAAAAATTAGTAGAACTCTTGATCCGTGTTTTTAAAAGGTTCAATCCACGTCCGCGATTATTAAAGGAGGTAAAGGATTTATCAATTTTGTGACATTCTGAGTATTGTCTTCCGACATTATCAGCAAACTGTCCTTCAAGAATTGCTGTGTTTAACATAGTTGCTAATTTGTTAAATGATCACTCATATGTCTAGAAGTCACCTGCACGAGAACTACAAGTTTTACCATTGCATGAAATTTCAAAATCCATTTAATGGTCAAAGTTGTACAATTTGAAAATCTTATATTTTGAATAAATTATGATATTCAATGGAATAATTAAAATTTGTGGTGTCTCAATTTTCTTTTGATTTCGGGGATACCCCTGATTCACTTGTTATATCGCAGTCTTCCATGCCATCTTTAATTTATCGTTAATACTAAAGTTTGTTTGGGCACTTATATATATATATATATATATATATATACCAACTAATCTATACTGCATTGCTACAAAATGAGAGAAATTGTTACTGTAGTTTAAGAGGCCGATTGATCAACAAATTACCTATAGATCTACTATTAATTTTTAGATGTGATATTTCAAGCTATAAACTGTATACACGGGTTTAAAAAAGTAAACAAAAAAAAGTAATTTTAATAAGAAAAATTAAAGAGTTTTCTTGTTTCAGAAAATAATGTTCGAATTCTGTTGCATGGTTTAGGGGAAATACAAGTATTTAAATCTATTAGTAAGCTTTGAGTATATATACAATGTTTCGTTTTGTTTTGGATGGCGAAGGAGAAAAAAACCCAAGTAAGCTACAGGGAATAAGAGAGAAAGTAGGATTTATTTCTAAAGATATGAATGTGTTCATTGCAATTATTTTCTTAAGTACCATTTTAAATCTTTTTTGAAACGAATTTGTAGGTTTACGGTAAATTGATTGAAGGTTTGTTTTAATCAGGTTTTGTGTCACAGAAGGAGCTAGCACAAAAAAGAAACCCTCTCTGAGCTATTGCCTTTTGCGCGGAGGATAGATCAATATCTAATGCCTTCATCGGCATCTGGTGGCAACTCGATTGACTGACAGAATTCCGATGGGACGTTTAACAACAATCAATTAATCAATAATGATAGAAACTGTTTCTTAAAAATATGAAGACAAACAATAATGCAAGAAGCCAGACGAGTTTGCATGTTGATGCTCAAGTTTGTTGGACAAGAAACGATCGGTCATAAATGGAAATATGCGTTCAATGCTTGGAACAAGACCATTAAATAAATGACAAATTATCTCTTTAATCTTTTTTAATCTGTCCTATAATCTCTCAATTTATCTGTTTTGCAATCCAAACACTCCTGAATTGATGAATCTTTGCTGTCTTTATCAAATAATGGCTTCCCTTTGTATTTTAACAGTCAATACATTCATTACTGACGTCACCAATGCAATTTTCAAATTATGGTGTTAAATTTATTTAAGTAGAACAATCTTTATTTCTATTATTGTAGAAAAATAACCCGCTAAACATTTTGCAACATAAGTACATGTACTTACATTGAAGTTGGATATTGAGTTCACGTCATATCAAACAGGATATTAAAAACTGTTTATTCTGTTTTGTAAAATACTATAGTCACATTCACTATTGTTACATTTTTCTGACGGGCTAGCAGATACTTATTAAATATTTTTAGGTCACCTAGCTGAGTCACTCAGGTGACCTACATGTATTGCAAATGGTCTTCGTCCGTCGTCGTGCGTAGTTCATGGTGCGTCGTAAATTAACGATTTTACATTAACTTCTTAAAATATTATCATTTTAGGTTTGAAGCATCTCTAGGATAAGAAAAATTTATATAAATTGTGAAATTTATGACCATATCACCCCAGGGCCTCATTTGTTGGGCCAAATAAGCAAAAATGGGCCAAATTTCCAAAAATCATCTTCTCTACTCCCACACATGTTGGAAAAAAACTAAATGCATGATTATGATGCCCATGAAGCCAAAATAGTGAAATTCATGGTCCCTGGATCAGGGGTTCAGGCCCCAGGGCGGGGCCAACATGGACATGTACCAGTAGTGAAATTGTATTAAAGCTTAGAAAATATTTTTCTTCACTCCCATTCCAGTATACATCTACATGTGAGGAAAACAAAATGCATGATTGGCGCGGCCAGTACGGCCATATACTGTAAAAGTGGTTATTTACGCGTGGAGGAATTTTACACTTAGTCTAGTTACGCGATAAGCTTAAACCGCATAAAATACCCCCGCGCGTATGACTGAAATAATACAAGTTTAGAGTGGAAAATAACGCAAACTCGTATTTAATACCCACGCGTATTGTCTGACCATAGAAAACGTGTACTTAACCACCAGCGTAAATAACCACTTTTAAAGAAGTTAAAATGTATTTAATTTTTGAAAATCTCCGTCACTACTTTTATATAAATTTGAGCTAAACTAAATGGTTATGATATTCATGAAGCCTTCTATGTAAATTATAAAATTCATGGCCCCTGTGTCGGGGGTTCAGGCCCTATGGCTTGGCCAATATGGCCATTAAGTGAAAATGTATCAAATCTTAGAAAATCTTCGTCTCTCTATCCACAGGAGGGCGAGATAAACTGAATGCACGAATCTGATGTTCATGAAGCCCTCTACAAAAATTGTGAAATTCATGGCCCCTGTTTCGGGGGTTCAGGCCCTAGGGCGGTGCAAATATAACCATATAGTGAAAATTCATTTAATCTTAGAAAATCTTCTTCTCTTCATCCACAGCAGGGGGAGAATGCGTGATTATGATATTCATGAAACCCTCTACCTCAATTGTGGAATTCATGACCATAGGTTAGGGGTTTAGGACTATTTGGAAGGGCCAATATGGCTTCATAGTGAAAATGTATTGAATTTTATATTTTTCTCTGTACTTTCACAGTCGTGGGAGGTAAACTAAATGCATTGTTATTATGTATGTACATAGTGTACTGTTGTACTGTTCTTAAAATTCATGTGAAATTCATTGGGCAGGGGTTGTGGCTTTTTATGGGGGGGGGGGGGGGGGACAAATATGGCCGTTTAGTGAGCATGTAATTTTGTTTAGGTTATTTAAGTCGTTGCCGCAATATTTTTGGAAATCTACTTTAATAACAAAGGCAACTCAGAAAAATACGACAAAATTTGTATCGTACTGTATGCTATAGATTAGTGAACTGAGCTTGAAATAATCGACCAATTTGCATCATCTGGGGCTCTAATGAGTAATGTTTTTGATCATAAACAATGCAAACACGAATGAATTAGTACGTTACGGAGAATTCTTTAATTAAAGGATTTACTAGATTTTTGAATCAATCAGGAAGTTGTCTGTCTGAAAAAACCCCCCAGGTTTACTGTATTAATGCTTCTTATTCATGGATAATTTAGATGTGATTTTCTTATTAACAAATGCATCATGGGTCTTTCATCCCTTACATTAATCTTACTTAAAAGTTTAAAGTCACAGCAGGATGTCCCCCTTTTCTCGCCTGATTTACGCCATCGTATGTCAGAATTCCAGACCGTTTTTACATAAGCGTATAATACATTCTAGACTGCAATACGGCTCTGAACACAATACACAATCAACTCTAAATTGAGCAAACAACAAAAAGATGTTTGCAGAATAAAAAAAAAGTGTTTACCATGCCTTACTTTTTTGTAATTCTTGGTATTGATAAGATGAAACTATTTATTTGTATTTAAGTAAGAAAGTGGGGTTTTTTTTACCATATGTTATACATGTATAGAATGAAAAATACACATGAAGTACTGACAAATCTCTTCATCATATAAAAGAGTCAAAGCAAGATATTAAAATAGTTTTCACAAATAAAAATTTCAGTAGGAACTCAAAATATGTGTTCGAGTGGCAGAATCACAAGTCAATTAAAATATGTATAATATAATAATTATGAATTAAAAATGAAGCCATTTTATGCAATTTACTAGTATACATAAGATGTGACAATAATATGAGATAATATTTATTTGAATTAACTATACCATTGACAACTTACCAGGGAAAATGTTGACGGGAAAATGTACTTAAAGAGTCAAATGAATACTTTGGAAAAACGAGGAAACTTTGAAATTTAAAGTGCATAAATAATTCTTATCATTTTAATGTTTTGAAATGCGCCTCCAATTTTTTTTTCATCTTTTGATATTAAATCAAAAGTAGATTTTCTTGATTATTAGAGTAAAGTTTGTTGGCATTAGTTTTATTACTACGTTTAATATATATTCTGTTAAGTTTTAACAAGAATTGTTTTCTGGAGTGTATTTTCATTAAATACAATTAATAAAACAATAAGAGCAACATATATAAAATATCGAATTCGCATTCAAGACATTAAATAGTACAGAACTACATATGATATAAGTCAAATTTGGCCCCCATAATAAGTAATTTTTTAAACTGTTTCAGGTAAAAGATAAATTATGTTATCTTTAGAATATTTAATATATGTTATTCGCCTATTTATTTGATTTATTTGCACTCACTGGCAGTATATGACGCCAGAAGTGACGCTCTATTTCTGTAATTCAATCAAAATCAGTCAAAAATTGGCATTTTTCTTATCTTTTTTTTGAATGGGAAATATAGAGCGACGCTTTGAACAAGAACAAACTTTTTGTCACTTATAAGTCTTGGATAGATACATCTTTGATGAAAATATTTTGTTTGTTCAAGCAATCGCTTAATGTTTTCTGAAAGAAAAACTGCTCGAAAACAAGCCGTTTTATGCTAAAAATGCGAAAATGGCGGGAAAAGGTTATCTTTTTGATGTCATATTTCAAAATTGCGGGCATTTGGATCAAAATGAAAATTATGAAAAAAAACTTTACAGGT
This sequence comes from Magallana hongkongensis, assembly GCA_016163765.1. NCBI lineage: Eukaryota > Metazoa > Mollusca > Bivalvia > Ostreida > Ostreidae > Magallana > Magallana hongkongensis. Next base: position 34,889,850 of record WFKH01011581.1, on the reverse strand, counting down.
ATATCTACGGCGGCGTGGAAAGGCCAGATGAAAAAATAAATAATTCTTATTTGTTCGGACGAATTAGTTATTTGTTCGGACGAATAACGATTTGTTCGGACGAATTAGGATTAGTTCGGACGAATAAGTTATTTGTTCAGACGA
>WFKH01011581.1:34870889-34889306 GCA_016163765.1 Magallana hongkongensis | reverse complement strand
AGTGGGATATATATATATATATATATATATATATATATATATATATACACCTCTTTCTGGGGTGTTTTGACAATTAACATTGCATGAATTAGATAGGTTTGACATTAAAGAAATATAGTTCTCCAGCTTTGATGATCAATAACAAGTTGTAAGTTAGAAACAACTAATATTATTTAATTTATGACCTATATATAATATATAAAATGTCAGCACAGGATTCACGGAAATCCATTTAAGGATTTTTGAACGTTTTTGATGTGCAACAGAGACTAATAATCAAATTTACGTGGACATAATTGGTGCTTATACATGCACATGCGCGGATTCAGAAAAAAAAATCCGGGGGGGGGGGGGGGGGGTCCAAGTATCAATGTTTGCCGGGGGACTCCGATGCCTAATTTTGGTACATTATAACTTTACTATGTAAATACCATGATGTCTATACCATGATACACATAAACTTCTCTGATATAAATGTGAGTTGCGTTATCTTGATACACATTTTATGTCGTCAAAGGTAAGAAAACAAAGATAAAGTGCAACTTTGCTTTGTTTCTTATAAAGTGCCATCAAATAAGCGACAATATAATTTATTAAATTCAAGAATAACTTGACAGGTGGTTCCATGGGCCGTTTTTCTGCGGGATAGAACAAATATCACGACGACAATCCTTATTAGAACAGCTGCAATGGAAACGACTACATATATGTAGGCCGTGTTAAGTTGATCCGTTTCCTTTCCAGTGCTTCCATCATTTTAGAATATCAACTTAAATCCGGTCTGCCCCCCCCCCCCCCCCCCCCCACACACACATTTATCGATCAAATTCGCCGCCCCAATATGAAATACCCTCTGACGCCCCTGTATTTATACAATATCTGACATATTTTGCTGCCAGAATATAAGCTCAGTTTCACAAAATCTGTCACAATTTTGCCGGTCGGTAAAGGGTGGGAGTTATATTATTTGTTCTGGCATAGCGCGAAATTTTTATTTTTAATAGTTACAAAAGAAAAAACCTGCGTTGCCTAGAGTAGGCATCTCCATCCAGAGGGGGTCGGGGGACCACCCACCCACCTATTTACATCTGCGTATCCATGACTATGACCTCTCTCTCTCTCTCTCCTAAAAATAAACTCGTCCGAACAAATATCTTATTCGTCCAAACAAATAGCTAATTCGTCCGAACAAATCGTAATTCGTCTGAACACATGATAACTTATTCGTCCGAACAAATCCTTATTCGTCCGAACAAATCGTAATTCGTCCGAACAAATAACTTATTTGTCCGAACAAATAGCTAATTCGTCCAAACAAATCGTAATTTGTCCGAACAAATTACTTATTTGTCCGAACAAATCCTAATTCGCCCGAAAAATAACTAATTTGTCCGAACAAATAGCCAATTCGTCCGAACAAGTCCTAGTTCGTCTGAACAAATAACGTATTCGTCCGAACAAATAAGATTTATTTATTTTTTCATCTGGCGCTTCCACGCCGCCGTATATAATCCGTACAAAGGAAGCAAAGAATTGCAGTAAATTAATGATGTTCATTTTAGGGGCCATATTAGGCCCATGTCATATATAGTCCTAACAATAGTAGCAAGTTTCAAACTTAAATGACATTGATGATTCCGTTACATTTCATGCAATCAGTGTTCTGCATTTCCGTTCGAAAGGATTTTGAGTGCATTTCATGTGCGTCAATGGAACAACAATCAAAAGCTGCATTGTACATTAAGTAAAGAATGATGCTTTCTTAGCATATCTGATCCTTACAGCGGATTGATTTATTTTAATTAAAGACGCCTTTTTTAAAATTGACTATTAACGTCTTGTATATTTTATGTTGCCATCATGAAAGATATCATAAAGACTTCAACTTTTACTCCCCTCCCCTCAACTCATGCTCAATCTGTCTCACAACTATTTTTGTGTGCAGTAACTTCGCGTTGTGATGTAAATAACACGTTAAGGTCATACAGTTACCTGAAGATTAAATGAATAATTATATATATTTCATAAAAGTAAAACAAATACAGGACTATAGTCTACTCAGAGGTTTTCAAGACCATTTTAACAGAAAAATCTAAAAATCAATAATTTTTATTAATAATCAAGAAAAGGATTTTGAAAATTTGATTGTTTCCAGTTGTTCGTTTACAACGAAGTTGAACGGGATTTTATACCCCCGCAAACGAACGAAGTTTGGGTTGTATACTGTCATTCCTGTCCTTCCTTCCGTAGTCATAATTTTGTCCACACATGAACTTGGAAACTACCTTATGGAATATTTTGAAATTTTTGACATATGTTTAATCCCATCTGGAGATGTGCACATGCAATTTTCATTTTCAGACAAAATTTAATGATTTCATAAGAGTTCTCTTTTTCCATTTATCTATATATTGTACACAAGACTTAGTGTTAAACAGTGAAGAAGGTAATCCTTATAAATTTTGTTAAACCAATTAACAGTAAACACCCCAAAATATAGTTTACTACATCCACACATTTGTTTGTTCTAACTTCTTATTTCATAATATATGTTTTATTAGTATTCATTCATCTCAAAAAACAATGTTACTGTTTAATAATAAATTCTAAGGAGTTAATCAGAACTTTAAAGACAAGTGTAGCCGAATTCATTTGTCCCAAGGTGGACATTATCCATGTTATATGTAAATGAGGCATGTTAAGGGAAAATTGATAATATTTTTATAATGAACAGTGGTTTGTGGGTTTTAATGTTTTATTAATACTGAAATTAACCAAAAGTTATATATCATTATTAAGAAATGAATATTTTTGCAAAATGATATTTAAAAGCTGTACAATTTAAAAGATAGTAGTAAAAAAATGGTCAATTAATTGACCCTTTGCATTTATTATTTACAATTATTTATGCTAGTATATGATTCCAATTTTTGCATAGAGGAAATAAAGAATGTCTGTCTGTCTGATAATGTTTTGTAAATTACTCCAAGTAAACAACTGAGTAAAGCTCATCAAAGAAAATCATGGTCCTATGGGATAATTTATCTGAATCATTGAGTAACATTATTGGGAAATTTGAGGAAAATTTTGAAAAGACTAATAGAATTTGTCAAGACTCAGATTAGAAACGTATTCAAGGTTTTATCTGCAGAAGAGCTTTGCGTGGCTATTTTCATTAATTGAAGCGGAAGGGGACGAGTTATAAAATTTTACTTTCAACGTTAACGCAAGTTTAAATGTATGTTGCTTGTCAAGACATTGCATGTTTCAAAGATAAAGAAAAGGGAATTTCTTCACTAAGTCCTAGTTACTGAATTCTCAACTACAACAATGCATCGACGTACACTGCCTCCTGGGAACGGAAAATTTTTTCCTTTCTCCACAAAACCTTGATCTCGCTCCGTGTGATCTTGCACTTTTTCCGCATGTAAAAAAATCAGCTCCGAAAGGGACCCATTTTGACCACTTAGAGACATGTTTATATCACTACTCATAGGATAATATGTAGATATGTTCCAAAAGTGGATAATCGACACCTGCGTTGCATAGATCTTTAGGGAAGCGTAAAGTCTCAAATGTAGCATTCGGCGTGTTGCAGCGTGGCAACTAACCTAACCTGGCAATTTATAGTATTTGATATAATAAGAAGTATTATGATTAAATAATTAAAATTTTTAATTCATTGAAAATACCTATATTTTTTCTTCATGTCTGATTTTCTTGTTTAACACTGACTGTTAAATGTATTTATTTTTCACAATGGTAACATTACTTTTGGATCACCCTTGTATTGATTGTCGGCAAGACATATTACTTTTGGATCAACCCTTTTATGAATTGTCGGCAAGTAATCACTCACTCAGACAATTGCTGAAACTTAAGTTAACCAAGCACTGGATAGAGCTATATTCTCATCAATTACAGTCAAAAACTTTGACGCCAAGGATGAAGTCAACCTGTCAGTTATACTGTAGTTGCGTCATCACGTTGATTAGATGCTTGTTATAGGAAGATGGAGCATCCTGTGGCCTTAATCAAGACAACCACAAACCACTAGAGAGCATATTCAGTACACATTATATGTAAGTTCCAAATGACTACAAGGTTCATCTGCATGACATTATTCTGAAATAAAAGTAGGCAAGGAACTTTATATTACTGATGCATAATAAAAATCTACAGGACTTGAAGAAGTTGATCGGAATAAGCAAATTGAAGTTCATATGGATAGATACACTGTTCCAAAGAAAAAATTACACATAATGAGTTTTAGAGTAAATTTATTTCTAAAATGAAAGATAGGTCAACATAAGTGGAAAATGTACAAACACGATAGAAATTATAAAAAAATTACACCTAAGTAGACTCTAGAAATTTAATAAGCATGACAGGGAGCTTATTTGTAAAGGGGGCCGCTGATATCTGATTATCACATCAGAGCAACTTGGTTAAATCAGCACCGCAGTCATCTGAGACAAAAGAGATGTTCTAAATTAACACTATTTGGATTGACACTTCCACACAGTGAAAGGACTTGATGTTTCAACCGCTGCATGAAAGGTCAACAAAATGAGCCAATGATACTTCAGAGTTCAGATCGTTTGTGGCAGAAAGTTGCAGTTGATATTATGTTTCTTAGAAATGAACGGTACATGTATATTAGACAGTCGCAAAGATACACAGTAAGTAAAGGTATAGTCTAAAATGTTTACAAAGGCTCAGCATGACAACAAGGATCCCTGTATACAGGTGCCTTCATGAAGTTAAGGAACTCTAAAAACAGCTTTTGCTCGTACGAACCACAAGAACTCGAATACTATCTATGAAATCCATCTTAAGCTCAATGGGGTTTAATCACATGTTCGTGGGGAACTTAAGAACATGAAATACAAACTACAGCTAAATTTCGAAATTACACAGAAGAAGTAACAATTTTTATAATGTATTAACGAACGGTTACTCTTCCAGTTTTGATATTATACATTGAAACATTAATACATAGAGTTTTCGTTCTTTGTCATCTTACCTTCATTGTAAATATGCTACAAATTATCTTCTACAACATTTAAAGCTTCATATACTTGTTCTTTTAGCCTCTCATGGAAACGTATTAAATTTATAACATATCTTTTTAGGAATATCAGTATTTAGATATCAATTATTACAATGTATTTTAAATGAGATATTACGTCAAACATATTGTTCTTCTTTGAAAGTGTAGAACAGAAGCAAATTGATCATTTTCTTCTTTTAACAATAAAAATGACTAAACACTGATTTGAAACAAGATTGATTTACACAGATAGGTTTTTCAAGCAACTGGTTATTTGCATTACATGGATACATGTAAATCTTATCACAGACACACTGACAAAGTGACGTCCGCCTAATATCTACCTAGTATAAAGATGTTCTAACTTGTGGGCCGTATACTCTGACTGAAAAAAAAATATTCGAATTATTCGTTTTCCAAAAAGAGTTGACAAATATTCACAAATACAATAGACGTCTTATTTAATTTTTAAACCCGATAAAGGGTTGTAGAAACCAAAATCCTCAAGAAAAAAAGCTGACTAAATTTAGTTCTGGTTGATACTGTGTATAACGTGTGTATGTTGTGAAATAAATCAAGTTATATCCTTTGCTAAATTGAGTATATAGCAATATTCCTTGTTTAAAGCTGCTTGGTCCGATTTTATATCAAATTTTGTGGACGCTTTTAAACGATGGTTATGCTAAGTATCAGGGTTGGGGTCAATTACTTTCAAATACGTACATCAATAATTTTGTCAAATACCTGCAGTTACAATTACATTTATTTTTTCAAATGTAATTAATTACTCTCAATAACTTTGAAGAATGTAATTAAATACATTTAAATTACTTTGCGTTATTCTTTTAAATCTTGAGATAAGATACATGTATGAACAGCATTGAAATATACAGGGCTTTATGTATGGTAATGTTTTAAAAGGTTTGGGTTTACTTTAATCATCATTTATAGATTTTGCTTTAAAATTCAAATTTTAAGATTTCTAGAAACATTTTTATTCATCCAGTATCATTGAGTTCATTTTTGGTTTTGAACAATTTTTTTTCTAGTGATTTTTTATTCAATATCTTTGTTCTTGGGTATGTAAGTAAGTAAGTAGGAATTCACGCCTGAACAAATTTAGACCTTTACCTATTGTCCTGGGCAGTGTGTCATGCTGTCTAATCATATTAAACATTATGATACATTTAATTATTGTATAAACACAAGCCCACTCCAAACAGGTAAACACACTTTACATCAGTATTAGACTACTGTCACATTCTCCTGTTAACCCTACATGTATATATACCTGTACATGTATATACATATAATTGTTTATATTTACTTGTACTGATAAGCCGTACAGCTTACATTTAAGAAAGAACGGAACTGAATATGACACCTTTTTAAACTTTTAACTTGAAAAAAAAAAGTAATTGAAATGTAATTGAAAAGTAATTGAAAAAACATGATATTTTTAGGAATGTATTTAAATACATTCAATTACTTGAAATTGAAAGCAGGCTTAATTACAAATTACTTCCAATTACTTTGAAAAATGTAATTAATTACGCTAAATTATTACAAATTCTTTTTTCAATTACCCCATCCCTGCTAAGTATGTGTATAAAAAAGACATTGCAGTAGTTTTCCCGGTCAATTAAGCCACATTTCAATGAAAAAAATGATGTACAAAACTTCTTTTTTAAACAAACGACACATAAGGGTACATCGTTATTTCGCCTCATATTAAAATTTGCCCCTGGCCTCGAGGCGGCTATGATTGTATTACGACTTTGACATCGCTATAAATAAAGGTCATAATGTTATAACGAATCAAAAATAAACCTGTGTACATTTTGCTCACTATTATTTCTGAACTTTGCTTTGTTTACAATCGATGCATAACACACGGGTTGAATAAACCTAATCATTCGGGGGGACAAAACCAAACGGTTCCCTTTTCTAAACATTCCCATGATGCAGTTTGGTTTGGGTTTTTTGTTTGCCCATAAAGAAATTATTCTATTTACTTTGAATATTTCTAACTTTGAAAGGAGACCGATTCTGCTGGTGTAAATAGGCAAAGTCTATAACTTATAAATAATTTGATACTGTAATAGCCAAAAAATCGGACCACGCAGCTTTAAAATGAGTCGAGTAAAACAAGATCTACAGAATAGACCGTCTCTTGTGGCCTGAATTACATGTACCATATCCTTTTGAAAAAAGTCGATTAGAGGTAACATATTGTCATTTAGTTTTTGAAATTTCAATACCGCTGCAGCTTTACCATAGTTCGAATCCCATTTATCGCCTTATTTAGTGGACTTAACATTGTTGCCTTTTTACCATATATTTCTCGTTTATCCGTCGTTTTAAGTCTTCAAATGTAAAATGTACACGAACATTTTCCCATATCGGATCAGAAACTTCACTAAACTGAAAACTATTCCTTAGCAATGTTGGCCAAGCATTCTAATTTACGCCTTTATACATGTACATGATAATTTTTATTAGGTTCGGATCAGCTATTGTCTTCTCTATATAGTGACATACTGAGTAGTTCATGGATCTCACAAATTATCTCTCCAAAGCATCGTTTGCTCTAATTTGATATTCACAATATTCAAGAGGAATATATTTTTTTATAAGCGTCGGATTAAAGGACACGTAACAACACATATTCTGGTATCCATCAGCTAGACTCATAAATGGTTGTCTAATTAATGATCGTTGAATCTTTGTGTCACCAAGCCATGCGACAATTGCCCACGTCTATTCATCACTAAATTATTGTTTAAGAAAGTATAATCACTTGAGTTTTTAAACTTTTCTCTTTGAAAAATTATGAATTAACAGCTCACATTAAATTAGTTTCAATGTCATAAAGTTTTCGGATGACGGAAAATAAGTTTGAATAGTGTCACCAAATGAAATAAAAATGGGGTTAACTTTGGAACACGACTCCCGTATTTTGTCCTGCATGTTTGTCGTCAACTCTTAAGTTTTTTAACAATATATATATATATATATATATATATATATATATATATATATATTATGCTCAAGACTAAGCTTGTGTGTGATTAAGTTGCATTAATCATATCCACACATGGCATACCGACCTGAAAAAAATATTGGTCATAGGTCCTTTTGGCAAACGAAGAAAGATAACTACCAAACTACAATATCAATCGCAACTTTCGGGCCTTTCCGGCAGGCTCGGAAAAACACCTCGAATTTATTACATAGGCGTCCATGACAACCCCCCCCCCCCCCCCCCCTCTACAAAACTTGATATAAACACGACACATTTTACGATCTGTTGAGATGTGAACTATACTTCATTAAAATCAATGATATACCCTAAAATATACCACAGAAGAGACATGCAAGGCTGTCTAGCCGATACTTAAACTGATGGGAAGCGACTCCATTTTGTATAAAATTCTAACATTCGGTGTTATCGGTAATGTTAATACATTCCAGGTGGTTTTCCGAGCCTGCCGGAAAGGCCCGAGAGGTTGCGATTGACTACAATATATGATAAAAGAATAGCTGCCATTTTTTCTGTAGATAGATCAACTAAACTGGTGTACGTATTGTCATTTCTGAAATTAAATTTGCAAAATAATAAGTTTAAAACACCCAAATGTTTGAAAATGACAATGAAGTGTTATTTAATTCATTTCAAGCGAGCTCTTTATATTTTTCAAACACACAATACATTACTATGTATTTGATAACACTTTTGAGGTTTGTTGTCAATTAAGATCACAACCTTTCTATCAAACAATTGAACAGAATATATAATTGTATTGAATGCGTTGGGTTTGGTTTTTTTAAATTTGCGAGCGCTTTCCTTACTTACATAACTTGTCAGACAAAATAAGAGCGCATGATTTGGAGCTTAATATTTTTTAATTTACTTTTATATTGCTGTTCATTCTATTCGATGAAAATGTTCTGTTTAAATGCTGCGGGTGCCTATCGTACAAGTTAAATAAGTGCAAAAGATACGTTAAATCCTTCTTTTACTGACGGATTCCCCAAACAAAAAGCATTTGTATATACCGTCTCTTGTTTTACTTATTATTCTCAAGACGTTGGAGCTCTTCCAAAAAACGTATAGTAAAATATATATATATAGAGCACAATAAACAAGCTCCTCTCAAAGCGGCAGACAGCCAAACCTATCATGCTGAGAGGTTCTTCTTGACTGCAGCAGAAGATGATAGCAAAAATTCCTATGAACGCTTCTTAGTGTAAATCTCTCTCTCTTTCTCTCTATCTATCTCTCTCTCTCCTCTCTCTCTCTCTCCACACACACAACCTGTTCCGTATTTAGCCAGTACATCTGCATTTTACATGTATCATATTTAATAATTCTTTACTGTTTTAATCATTTTCTTTTTATTGTAACTCTATGGGTCTTTGATTGAAAATTAACAAGTGCCTGTTGTAATTAAAAAAACCACCCATCTTTAAATAATGTTACCTCTTTGACGAATATATGGACGACGTATCACACATACAACTGAAGCATCGACTCCGAGAGAGGAAAAGAGAGAGGGAGAGAAATATCGTACATAATGAGAGAGAGAGAGAGAGAGAGAGAGAGAGAGAGAGAGAGAGAGAATGAGAGAACCTTCGTACCCAATAAAAGACGAGAGAGAGAGAGAGAGAGAAACTTCGTACAGAACGAAAGACTTAGGAGAGAGTATATTTAGTACATTCATTTCTTAGCTACATATATTTGGCTTATCAATTTGAAAGGCTAAGTTAATATATCTTAATGTCAAACATTTTATTTATTTATTCCGTTTGCCACTTCTTCTTTATTAAAACAGATGGATTGAAAATAAGATTTGATCCACTAAACGTGAAAACGATTTCTATAGTAAACAAATTCAACTTCTAATTATTATTAGGGAAAACACGTTCTGCAATCTTCATTGATTTGTGTTACAGCGTCAGTATGGAACGTTAACTGCTGTGCGATTGATCAATAGACTTCCAAGGCAGCAACATCATCCTAATGCATTTCATCAATACTATTAACGTCATCCCCTTATTTGCACATGGAATGCAACATCGCATCTTCATCAATGGCTTTACGAATCTAACTAATAATTGATGAGTGATCCTCTAGCATACTCTGTGTAGCGAGTATGCGCGCGGATCCAACATCTAACCCTTAAAATATTGCAGAAATTTCTGCGTTATTAGATCTTTAGTGCTTATCTTCCAAAGATGTGTATTTCATAAGACATTGATTTATAATGAACAACGGAACCAACAAATAAATGGCAATTACTAAAGTGATATAATAAGATAGTAACCATAGCATCAGCATCAAATACACACAAGTTTAGGCAGATCAATCTTTTTTTCATATTGATTTTCTGGGTGACTGCCAACAGTTGCAGACAGAGAATAGAAAGAAGACGGAATCGTGCGGAATTATAAGCATCTTAGAAGATACATGTAAAGGTAAATTTTATTTCATTCAGCTTTTATTAAGTAACTGTTTGTATCCAGTGATGCTCAAGAGAATTAAGTCTGATTTTCTTATGTTATAGGATACTGTAGTTAAAACGATGATTTTTTTTCAATTTAAAAACAATAGCACTTAAACAAGCACTGTTCATGTTTTTTTCTTAACTTTTTAGCTAGAAAGCAAGTCTATCAAATGCCTCTATTTCAAAGATTTGATTTTTCAAAAAGTCAAGTAACCCAATTGCGCTCTATAGGAATTTGTTTGACTGTTATCCTTAACACATTCTAATTTGATTTAAGTAGTTTGTACCGTGTACTTGATTAGGTGTAACCTGTTCATGAAAATGTGATGAATAAGAATTGAATTAATTTTGATATATAAAAGAAACAATCGAGCTTTTAGCGACAAAATGTGTTACAAGGTAACTATATACCTGTAAACTACTGATCAGAATCAATACAAAGCTGTTTAATTAGGTACATATATGATATTACGGAGACAATCCAATACTAGTACTAGAGTTACATGTACATGTTCCTGAATACTTCTTATTCTATTCCTGAATATTTCCAAAAGCTGAAACTTACAAAAGTAAGAAACTTGTTGTTTCTGGTTAGTATTAAAAGAGAAAAATAGTTTCTGCAGTCGTTTTATTAGTCATCAGACAGGAAAAATATCGATTCTATACAATCTACACGCTCTATAGCTTATCAGCTAGAACATTTACAGATCTAAGCAAAAATACATGTAATATTAGAATGTCCACTTTGGAATCAACAAACATGGAGACATATCAAAATTGATTCCGTATCATTGAATCATATGAAAAAAAAATGTTAAGTTTTATACAGATGGTGCCATGTCTCTGACAATAATCAGATTCGACGAGAGAATTTTTTTAAACCCCTGAACAGATTTCTCATAACATGCTAAAATCAAAATTTTGTGATTTCTCCCCTTTTTTTGTCGCTAAAATTTAGTTATTATTTCAAGTGTCAACCTAGTACATATATAATTATTTTTATAACCAAACTTCGGTCTAACAGAATATTCCAATTGACGTCAATGCATATATTAAATTCAGTTATAAAATCTCCGATGTAATAGTATTTTTAAATTTGAGTACGTAGTTTATAAGGATAGACACTACAATCACCAAAATTACTTAATATATCCCCCCCCCTCTCTCTCTCTCTCTCTCTCTCTCTCTCTCTGATAAACAAATCGAGGCTTTATCATTCCTGATATTTTTGTTGAAAAACGCCCTTAAAACTAAAAAATATGGTAAAACATTAATATTTTTCTTAAATTTCTTTTTCAGATGCTAAAATCAATAACTCTGGAGAATTTTGTGCATTTCAAAGAAAGAACTGTTATTGATTTTGATACAACTCCAAGGGTGAAACAGAGTAAAGAAAGTTTGCATAAAGAGGCAACTTCTTCAAATGCAAGTGCAAATAAAAAACAAAGGCGTGATGCTGAAAAAGAAGTGACTGCGGATTGGAACACTTTAAATATTTTTGTAGGTGCTAATTTCTGTGGAAAAAGTACCGTTTTAGAATTAATACGACGTTGTATGACAGATGAAATAAATGTATCAGTAACAAATTCTTTTGATAAAAACTCATTTGCATATGTATTCTGTAAATTCAATTTGTCTCCATATGATGAAGTTATTTCTGGAATTATAAAAGAACCTGGGAATGATGTGATGTACAAAGTTTTCATTTATACAGCCAAAAATGACACTTTTCTTCGCTCGAAATCGTCAGAAAGTATTGCAACCTACAACGGTTTGGTTCACGAAGCAGATGATATGCAGACAATACATTCAATTGTAGAAAAGGGGAGTGTTAATATTATCCATCTTCTTCATATGATAAAATCTTCAAAACCTCGAGAAGATTGTTTACCAGTGGAACCAAGCTGGAAAACTATTGAAAACAAATATGTGTCTACACTACCTCTAAGAGGCATTGGAATGGTACAGTGGACAAGAAGTGAGAAAATCAAGAAGGAGCACAAGGAAAGCAACTACAAGATGGCATGTGAACGAGCAGAAGTTATATCGACATTGTTGTCGGAGGACCATAGAGATGATGTTGATGAACAGTTAGAGGGAGAAATATTTCGATTTATTACATATCCAGAAATATTTAAATTTATAAAAAAAGATGGACTATTGTATGTTCAACATAACACATCAGAATTCCCATTGCTGAAGACATCTGAAGGAATTTTAGAGGCAAAATTAACATCTTTGCTCTTAGCGCACAAACACATTCAGACTCTTTGTTTAGAAGATCCTGATCGAGGAATGCACCCTCAAATGATTGAACGGTTAAAGACAATGATGTATATGCACGTAACATCATATAAGAAGACAATTATTGTGGTGACGCATAGTCCGTATTTTATTGACACCATTACCATCGACAAAACGCATGTTTTCTTTCGAAGGAAAACAGCCTCCAACAGTTACGAATGTTCTGTGAAAAACGCGGGGAAAAATAAGGAACTCTCCAAAGTGTCTGACATTGAAACACTGAGAACGTTGTTGTTTTCAACCAAAGTTTTATTAGTGGAAGGACCAACTGACAGGGAGGTTGTGCAAGGTATTTTTACCCAATACAAATGCAATTTGTTCGAAAGGGGAGTGATCGGAATGAATGAGCTTTATGAGGATATAACCACATATCAAATTATTCCTGTCGGCGGCTGTGAAAATACAAAGAAAGTACAATCATTTTGCTATTTTATCAATCTTCCGTGCTTGTGTTTATGGGATCTAGACAAAGTTGTGAAGTTTGATAAAGAAACATGTCAAATACAAGACTTTTCTGAGATAGATAAGGTTAATATAGATAGGTTAAAAGCAAAATACGTTGATAAACAACTTTCATCTCTCATTGATTGTGATGAAGATTTCGAAACAATTAAAACATCCTTAGAGGAACGAAAGAGATTTATATGGAGATATGGTGCTGTGGAGGATGCAATTTTAAGCTCCAGGAATCGTTATGAAGAAATTTGCTCGTCCATAAACTGCCTCTCATTGACTAATAGGAGCCTAAAGAAAAAACTGAAAGAACGACTTGGTGAAGAAGAAAGGAAAGCATTTTATACACAGCTCATGGAAGTCGCTGAAATACAACGATTTATCAGATTTATGGAAAAGGAAGAGAACAAGAGGTTAATTAAATAACTACTAACTGTGTGCATGTTGTGTTTTCTGCTTCAACATTTGAAATCCAAACCTTTTCGACGGATTTTACGAACGCCTACATTGCAATATAAGTGAAAATATGTTGATAAAGAATCAGTAAGAAATTTAATATACTTCATCCAATTTATAAAATGGAATAATGTTCAAGAAATATATTGCACGCACAAAAAAACTTCTAATTTTACATCACGATTGATTATTTGAATACAAAGAGATTAAGTAGTAAACAAAATTTATTAGATTAATTTCTGATTGGTACTACTCTAACTTAAGGCAATGGATTACAATTTTGTATTTTGAAAGTACGTATATTTAAAATTATTAAAGCCGTTTTTTCATTGTAACAAAGTAACGAAGTATTTTCAATTTCTAGTTTAAACATTTTTATTCTTATACATGTAAGTAGTTAGATTCTTATTCCATTAGATTTTGTGTCTTGAACTATCTCCGTAGCATCCGTAGCTATTCGAGCAGATACGAACTCTTCAAAACGACTTGGGCATTGAACCTTTACACTTGAGCTGACTTGGTTTACCTATTTCCTAATGAATGCAATCAAAGAAAATATCATGTAAAAGTGAAACACAGGTTAAGCCGAAATTTCATTGACCTTATCAACAATTGGTTCTCAATGGGAAAACAGGTTACAGCCCAACCAGAGTTAAAGTGAAACGGTGCCATTCTGTACAGCATACCGGCAAAAACTTGAAACTCATCGGCTGGGAATGAGGTGTAGAGCAACATCTACAAACGAATTAGGTCTTTTATTTTATGGGTCATTGCCAATGTTGAATAGGGGAAATAGCTTTATGTCCTGACCACCTGTTTCCAATATGTGAGGTCGCGTACGTTATTTTAATTTTTTACTAACGACCACTTCTGTTCACGTTGAGGTTGATACATTAAATTGTTTCATTTGACAATAGAGTTCAGAACTGTCAATAACTGAAACCAGATATCTCGTCCGGTGATTGTGTTCCAGGGCGGGATTATGTCATCTTACTCTTAACCTGATTCACTTGGCATCTGATGAGAAATAGATAATACACTCTCCTCTTTCATTCTGGAAAAATTATTAAGTCACACTGTAAGATTGAACATTTTTCTTTCCTGTGTATGAATTTGTTGGAATCATCTTTTCAGTATATTTTTATTCTTACATTCTCACAATAAAACTTGTGTAAATTCTAATTATCTTGAATGTAATAATAAATACAATGAAAATTTTCATGCAGTCATTCTACTTCACAATATTACCTTTTAGGTGGGTACAGCTCTGGACAATATCCCGCATTTTGCTATATGTAAAGCCCTTAGGCCCGAATTCTCTCTTCCCATCTTTGAAATGACGGCTGCACAGCCTGTCATTATTGTGTACTCTCTGTCTGCTCGTCTGAAAATTATAACAAGCTCAATATTAATTTTTAATATCAATAAAATTATATTTGACTTAAATACTGAAGGCATATGATATTTTAAAAAAAATAAAACTGGTTTTGTTTTGAGGGGAACGTAAAACAGGCCCTGCAGAACATCGGCCTACTGTATGGGTGTGAAAATGGCCAAGAGCACTTGATATTGTGAGAAGGCTTTTTGATTTCAACATTGTCAGTTGAAAGCATACAAATTCAATGCTAAGTCTATAACAAGAGGCCCATGGGCCACATCGCTCACCTGAACAGCAGTTCCTTGTAACATTCTATTTCGTAGCATATGCTATTTCTATTTTAAATTTGAACCCCTTTCTGGGGCCCCAGGATTGGTCCGAGGTTTATGATTGGCTTTACCAATTTAGAATTTACACTATTTGAGGATCCTTGCATAGTAATCTCACAAACTGTAGCATTATAGTTCTCGAGAAAAACTTTTTAAAAACATTTTCCATATATATTTCTATGTTAAACTTTGAACCCCTCTTGGGGCCCCAGTATTAGTCCAGGGGTCACAGCTTTATTAATTTAGAATCTAAATTATTTAAGGATGCTTGCCTAGTAATCTTACAAGTTGAAGCATTCTAGTTCTCTAGAAAAAGATTTTTAAACATTTTCCCTCTATATTTCCCCAGTATTAGATCGAGGGTCACAGCTTTTATAATTTCGAATCTACACTATTTGAGGATGCTTACCGGTACGTAGTTATCTGACAAATTGAAGCATTGTAGTTCTCAAGAAGAAGATTTTTTAACATTTTCCATATATACTCCTACATTAAACTTTTAACCCATCTTGGGTCCCCAGTATTAGTCCAGGGGTCATTATTTTAAAACTATCGAATCTACATTATCCAAGGTTGTATGCATAGTAATCTCACAAATTGTAGCATTGTATGTCTCGAGAAGAAGATTTTTTAACATCATACCTATATATTTCTATATTAAACTTTGACCCCTCTTGGGGCCCCAGTATTAGTCCGGGGGTCACGATTTTACCAATTAAGAATCTACATAAGCCAAGGATGCATGCATAGTAATATTCCACAAACTGTAACATTGTAGTTCTCGAGAAGAACATTTTTAAACGTTTCCTATATATTTTTTAAAATGTTAAATTTTGAACTCCTCTTGGTGCCCCAGTATTAGTCCGGTAGTCATGATTTTTACAAATTAGAATCTACATTATTTAAGGATGTATGCACAGTAATATCCCAAACTGTTGCATTATAGTTCTTGAGAAGAAGATTTTACATTTTCCTATATATGTTAAACTTTGAACCCCGCCTGGGGCCCCACTTTTTGTCCGGGGGTCACAATTTTTACAATTTAGAATCTTCACTATATATACAACCTTTTGTGTAAATATTGGCATTTCTGGTGCAGTGGTTCTTGAGAAGATTTTTAAACATTTTTCCTATGTATTTCTATGTTTAACTTTGAACCCCGCCTGGGGTACCAGTTTTGGTCCGAGGGTCATGATTTTTACAATTTAGAATCTTCACTATACATATCAAAGGCCGGAAGGATACAGATATCATTATTTTAAATTTCTGTACCAATATTCGTATATCAAATAATATCAGAATAAAAATGTTTTGTGAATATGCAACTATATTTTTATTTGCAATTTTAACATCACCATGTGATTGTTTACTCAGTATATTTCCTTATAAAATACGTAGTGATGCATTTGTAATAGAATGAATCATAACTCATCATGGTTACAAAAATCGAAGAAATTTCAAAGTTCAAAAATAAATTTTCTTCTTTTTGCTTTAAACAGTCTTTGAACAAATTTCACGGGTTCATCATTTGTATGCGAGGGTAACACATTAACAGTGTTTCCCTAATTATAATAAAACATACTTTTATTTATTTCAATTCCCGTGTGAAACAAGATTACCTATGGTATGGTTGTTTAGTGTTAACAAATAAATCCACACCACGTGCGTTGATCTGCCGTATCTATAATGCTCAACCAACCAACTAGCAACAAAATCACAATATACATTTATCGCTTACATTCATTTTGGAAACCGTGCCCGATAACAAATAAATTTACATATCAATTTTTATTTTTATCGGGCACGGTCTCCAACTAAACTGTAAGCGATAAGCTAAAATAATATTTAGTGAATTTTTACACCTTATCGTATTCATCCGTCATTTCTTGATTAAACAAACTTATATACTTATACAATGAGTTGTCAATAATCAGGGGGACACAGTTGGGTTTCTTGGTGCACAATTTAGTTGAATAAATCAAACAAAAATCTGGTAAACAATTTTCTATGTATTTCTATGTTAAACTTTGAACCCCGCCTAGGGCCCCAGCTTTGATCCGGGGGTCACAATTTTTACAATTTAGAATCTTCACTATATATAAAAGCTTTTGTGTATATATTGGCATTTCTGGTGCAGTGGTTCTTGATAAGAAGATTTTTAAACATTTTTCCTACGTATTTCTATGTTAAACTTTGAACCCCGCCTGGGGCCCCCGTTTTGATCCGGGGGTCACGATTTTTTACAATTTAGAATCTTCACTATATATACTTGCTTTTATATAAATATTGGCATTTCTAATGCAGTGGTTCTTGAGAAGAAGATTTTTAAAGACACACACCCTGTACTCACTGTTTCGCAATTATCTCCCCTTTAAAAAGGGTTTAGCTCTTTATTTTAACAATTTAAAATCCCCTTCCCATAAGGATGCTCTGTACCAAGTTTGGTTAAATTTGGCCCAGTGTTTTAGAGAAGAAGTCAAAAATGTGAAAAGTTTACAGACGGACGGACGACGGACATAAAGTGATCAGAAAAGCTCACTTGAACCTTCGGTGCAGGTGAGCTAAAAACGATTGGCCCCAACATATTCGTCTTTAAATTTTTTTTTTATATACACACGCGATTTGACGAAGTAAATAACACTAAATAACGACAATGATGCGTTCTTGTATTTTTTTATGACTTTCCTGCATCAATCTATCCATTTCTTCCTTTCCCTAACATCAGTTGGGAATCGGAACAAACTGCACGTCTATTTTCCGCCAGTACGATGCGTATATCGATTGCAAAACAGTACACCATTTCACAAGAATGTTACTATGAACGCTGATGTACCCGGATGATTCTTAATTTTTTTATTATTCTAATTATTGGTTAATTTTTCAATATATCAAAATAATATCACTGTGCTTCTTAAATGTGTAAACGCCTCGCTTTTA
>WFKH01011581.1:34805358-34825392 GCA_016163765.1 Magallana hongkongensis | reverse complement strand
TTAGAAAAGGTTCTTTCGTTCATACACATGATTTTATTAATTTAAATCCTGGAATTAAAACCAGTATACACGTATTTGACTCCACCATTAAACCAATTCTTTTATATAATGCAGATAAATGGGGTGTTGTAACATTCAATATGGTATCATATGCTATTTCTATTTTAAACTTTAAAACCCTTTCTGGGGCCCCAGTATTGGTCCAAGGTTTATGGTTGGCTTTAACAGTTTAGAATCTACACTATTTGAGGATGCTTGCATAGTAATCTCACAAACTGTAGGATTGTAATTCTCGAGAAGAAAATTTTTGAACATTTTCCATATATATTTCTATGTTAAACTTTGAACCCCTTCTGGGGCCCCAGTATTAGATCGAGGATCACGGCTTTCATAATTTAGAATCTACACTATTTGAGGATGCTTTCGTAGTAATATGACAAATTAAAGCATTGTAGTTCTCAAAAAGAAGATTTTTAAACATTTTCCATATATACTTCTACGTTAAAATTTGAATCCGTCTTGGGTCACCAGTATTAGTCCAGGGGTCACTATTTTAAAAATATTGAATCTACATTATCCAAGGTTGCATGCTTATTAATCTCACAAATTGTAGCATTGCAGTTCTCGAGAAGAAGATTTTTAAACATTTTCCCTATTTACCTCTATGTTAAACTTTGAACCCCTCTTGGGGCCCCAGTATTAGATTTTACCAATTTAGAATCTACAATAGCCACGGATGTATGCATAGTAATATATCAAACTGTTGCACTGTAGTTCTTGAGAAGAACATTTTTAAACATTTTCCTATATATGTTAAACTTTGAACCCCGCCTGGGGCCCCAGTTTTGGTCCGGGGGTCACGATTCTTACAATTTATAATCTTCACTATATATACAAGCTTTTGAGTAAACATTGGCATTTCTGGTGCAGTGGGTCTTGAGAAGAAGATTTTTAAACATTTTTCCTATGTATTTCTATGTTAAACTTTGAACCCCGCCTGGGGCCCCAGTTTTGGTCCGGGGGTCACGATTTTTGCAATTTATAATCTTCACTATATATGCAAGCTTTTATGTAAATATTGGCATTTCTGGTGCAGTGGGTCTTGAGAAGAAGATTTTAAAAGATATGCACACTATTTTCACTGTTTCGCAATTATCTCCCTTTTAAAAAGGGATTAGCCCTTTATTATAGCAATTCATAATCCCCTTCCCCAAAGGATACCCTGTACTAAGTTTGGTTAAATTTGGCCCAGTGGTTTTAGAGAAGAAGTCAAAAATGTGAAAAGTTTACAGACGGACAGACAGACGGACAGACGGACGACGGACAACGGGTGATCAGAAAAGCTCACTTGAACCTTCGGTTCAGGTGAGCTAAAAAGCGAGAAGTTAGAAATTGGAGTCTGTTTTAGAAATTTACCCTGTGAAAGAATACATGTCAAATTCTGTAAATATATTCTTGGTGTTCACAGGAAAAGTACAAATTTTGCAGTGTTGTCTTAATTGGGAAGGTTTCCCTTGCTTTATGATATTGTAAGATTGTTAATTAAGGATGCATATGAATGAAGTAAAAATCTTTTTGTAACTGGCAAAAATTCATGGTTTGCTTTTATACAAAAATTAAGAACAATTCTTAGTATTAAAGATGAAGTAATTTTTTATGGAAAACATAAATTTAAGTCAGTCTGTTATAAAACACTATTAGATTATTATGTAAAACATTGGTTTACACGTCAACAAATCTATACTGATGGTAAATTAAGCACATATGTAAAACTCAAACAAAACTGGGGTTATGAAAATTATTTATCAATAGTTAAAAATTCTGATCACAGAAAATCTCTATGTAAATTAAGAATTTCCTGTC
The DNA here is from genome assembly GCA_016163765.1 of Magallana hongkongensis. Classification (NCBI taxonomy): domain Eukaryota; kingdom Metazoa; phylum Mollusca; class Bivalvia; order Ostreida; family Ostreidae; genus Magallana; species Magallana hongkongensis. The sequence continues at coordinate 34,823,529 of WFKH01011581.1, read as the reverse complement.
ACAGATTGCAAATTGAAGTAGGAAGTTTTACCAACATCCCTAGAGAAGATCGATTATGTAATAGATGTAACTCTAACGGTATAGATGATGAAACTCATTTTTTGATTACATGTGAAAAATATGATCACCAAAGAAAAGAAATATTTCAGAATTTGAAGAAAGTCCTTGCCTCTACGCGTCTTATTTTTCACCGATATTTCTGTAACGGAAATGGTCGATCATGAGTTGGACTTTTAAATAAGGTAAGGAAAGGTAAGGTAAGAATTTGAAGAAAGTCCTTGCCTTTACGCGTCTTTCTTTTCACAGATAGAAAGAATATTTCTGTAACGGAAATGGCCGATCATGAGTTGGACTTTTAAATAAGGTAAGGAAAGTTAAACAGGCCATGTTGCTAACCATTGTATTTTATTACAAATATATGCTGAATTTGTATTTCAATTTGCTTTTTTCTACATGTATGTACGTTTCATATGGTGTAGGTATGTTTGTAAATAAAACATCGCAAAAATCCAAAAACTATAAATATCGATTGGAAATTCCGCAAGTTTCGACAACATTAAATCCAGGTCAGTATTTTATAGACTGGCAATGCCTGTCTGCAGAGGACCAGTCTAAGTATTTTAAAGCACACGATAAGCATATGCCAAATTTATTATTTAAATTAATAATTCATGGTTCTTAATCTACCATTAATGTTATAATTTTGGATCATATAAGTTAGGTCAAGCTGTATTTGACATAATTTTACTTTCATTATAGTTCAGGGTCAAGAACCGGAAGGGCGGGGCGGGGGGGGGGGGGGGGGGGAGGGGCTGGTGCCAATACACGAAACGGAAAACGAAACGGAAAGTGAAACTTAAGTTAGAAAATAAAATATTAAGTTAATAACTTGAATATGCCATAAATTGGATTAAAAACGATCCCCGTTCATGATTCGTTTCAATTCAAGTTGTTTTGTTTAAAAAAAATTATGAATTTTTCTCCTATTGTGATTCCTTTGCTCAATACATGCGATGAAATTTAACTATAACTATGTTTCTTTTCTACTATATCTTTACATACTAACAGATAGGGCAGTTGAAATGGTAAAGCGTTTAAAAATCCACAGGCACCTGACATACGTTAAAATATTTTTTATAGTAAGATAATTTCCTGTAATATAATTATCTTACATTTTAACGTCAGGTGCCATTTGATCGGACCAACAAAGTTAGGATTGTCTATATTTATCATGTTGGATTTTTTCTTTCAGTTTATATATGAAGGGATCGTAGCATGTCTAAATTCATCTTCCCTTGTTTTAAAACGACATAGTATTAGTAAAGTAACTTAATTCATTTTTGCCTATAAGTTTATTTAAAAGATACGGAATTATCATGATGTGATCAGCTCCGGAATATTAAAAGAATGATTCCTTATTAAATGTATTTACGTTTATATAGTTTTCAGCAATTCAACAATTTAATTATTGATATTTTTACGTTATTTTCATTTCGTATTATTCGGTTGCGCCCCAACAGTACGTCATTTGCATCATTGATGAAATGTACTGAACTATACGTTACTATACGTTACAAACGTCGTAGTGCTATCACAAAGACACTTGAAAATGTACCAGTAACAACTTGATTTTTAGAAAGTGTTAAGCGCAGTCACGGCAGGTTTCATTCTAAGCATTTAAGTGCTTATTTTCATGTAAAAATGTATGTCTTTCAGTTTACTTGCATGATTTTATGTCGTATGGTTGCGGTTTTCAATTACTTATCATCAGTTATGATATTTGTTACATTTTATTTTGTATGTTTACGTATACTTATATTGCATGCAAACTTGTTTATCGAACATAATGTATACAATTATATACTTTTTTCGTACAGAGAGAGATTTGCCCGACTTGCTGATTACAGATAGGCTACATATAAATCGCAACATGGCACAAGCACCCGTACCGAAGAAAAAAAAAGAAGAAAAACAAAGGTTTGTTTAATGAAATTCTCGAGAGTTTGTGGGTTTTCAATTTCTAATGATTAATTAAATTTATTTTACATAATTATTGTTATGTTAGTACGAAATAACTCTGGGGCTTACCGTCTTTATGTGCCTGTGTGGACATCAGTTTGCGATTAAAAAAAATTGATAAAAATTTAGGTTTCAAATAGGCAAAACACGGCTAGTTAAAAAAAAAATCCTTTCAATGGTACATTTAAAGATACAAAACTAACTAACGACCATTAGCTGTCCTTTTGTGAAGAATTCCACTACCCATATAACTATACATGTAAGGCATATAATGTTCAGTCACACCTTATATGCCTTACCATTTTATCCGACAGATACTTTAGAACATGTTGAGTCCGTTGTACCTAAATTACAACCCGACAACCAGGGGCTGTAAAAATATTAAACGGATAAAACGGACTTCCCGTGTTGTAAACGTTACATATTTGTTAATCAAACGTTTAAAAAATTCATGCGCTGCTCGTTCATTTTAACTGACGGTTACAGTTCTTTTCTAATCCTTGAGCGTTGGGTGTATGGAACGTTTTTTGGAATCGTTGTCTGTTTTTCACGCGAATGACGCGACAGCGACGGAGTCGACTTTTATCAAGAGATTTCCAATGAATAGCGTTTTGTTACCATTTGTAACCATTGTCTATTACCACTCCTATTATATCGTGATTCGGTTAGGTTGTGGCTAGGTCAATAAGGATTTACAAAGTCGTAAGAATTTCGTTAGAAATGCCAGTATAAACATTGATTCCTTAATTCATAATTCCTTTAATTACTTTAAACAATTTGCAAATAAATTCCATAAAATCAATTTTTCATTTGTTGAAAACAAAACTTTTCATGAAAATTAATAATTCCCTTAAAAGAGCGGGTAATTCATATCAAAGCTATCTCCTTTGCATGCCTAGAAAGTAACCATAAAAAACTACAAAACATTGTAGAAGACCCCGTAATGTTGATATGCTATTTTAAAAAATAGAGAGCTGCTACACCGAAATCTTACCTAAAGCGGCCCTAGATCCTTAGGTTTTATTGCATACACTTCAGTATAGATCCATCTTTGGTTTTGTATATTATTCATTAATATGACTTATGTTTTCAGTATTTATTTCACAGACAAATCAAATTATTTGCCGCAAATTGAAGACATCATATGCCCTGAGTTGGATAGTAAATCTTGGTTCAAACTTGGCATTAACCTGGGATTTGAGCACGATCAACTCACGAAACTCCAGCAGCTATTGTCACGACAGCCGCCGTGACTGTTCAGTCAAACACAAGAAGATTCGATTTCTATTTACAATTTTTTATATAGAATAAAACCAAACAAATATACCTAATATATACACATCATGAACAATAAAATTTGAAGTTCTCTATCGTCCCAAGTCTCCATCGTGGGCATGTAGAACAGTAGAAGAAGCCATCCTGTGAGGAAACGGACGAGATGAGCAGTAATGGCATGGCGTGAGAGAGTGGCGGACAGGTAATACCATGGCGATGGACTGCTAGAAATTGGATAAGGACCTTATTAAATTAAACAATAAACATATTTTGAGTTACATGATTAATATACCTTGCATAAACATAGGCTAAGTCACACGGACTTAAATATAACCTTATGGCAACAACAGCACGCCATAAAACAGAAAATACGAGCACTGTATACCGTTAATAACAAAGAATAAACACGTCTAAGCAATAGACGAATAACACCGTACTACACGGCAAAAATACAAGTATATCATGCATTTATATCCAAGTATAAAGCACGCACACTCGACACGTGACCACACAGGAACACGCGCGAGCAAAGACCTATGTTTAACAGTTCTACCTCGTAAAACCAGTATATCAAACAGTAACAAACAAAAAATACTAAATATAAACAGTAATGTAAAAAGACTAAGCTGTAGTTAAATTAGAAGAGTACAAAATAGTTTAACTTACCACTAGTAGGAGAAAGGGTTACTCAAACCTTAGCTGCTTATACCTGCCATGGAGAAATCGTGGCCACTGTCTGCCAGGTCTGCAGTGCGGCAGTTTAAATAAGATAATTAAACAATAGAAAAGAACTGACCAATACTGTAGCTGACACCGTGTCCAGAGAGGTACACTACGGGTATAAACAAAACTAGTTACACAAGAACGTTTAAGAGGTTCCCTACAGGATACTAATATGTAAAAAATATATAACAGTAGATACTGATCCGTGACAGCTATACAAAAACGATGTTTCCATGTGCTCCAAGCGCATGATACAAATGTGGAAACAAACAGTTGTCAAACATACAATTAAAATTATCCCCCTTTTGTACCAAAGTCTTCAATCTACTGGGCTTGGTGATCTTGCTGAACGTCTGCGACATCAAACAAAAGAAGGTAATTTTTCTTATCCATTTTGCCCCTAGTGTATTGATATGGAGCAAAACATAATGGCCTGTTTCAGTCCTCTAAATTTCAGAAATGGTTACAAATGACTTAAGATGTAGATGTAGAAACGGTTTTAAACTATGAAATGTTTCATTCCGGCATATCGGGTTGTAGTTTATGCAAAACACAAACTTTGCATGAAAAAAATATCTTCCGTATTTTCAGATAAAAATGGCGAGGAGCTTATTTCAAAAATACACCGTTCTTAAACCTTAGTGCTCATCTGATTTACCATGATAACAATATCTTGAGATGAATTTGCAAACACAAGAATTAAAAAATGTTAGATTTGAATAAGACGTTTCTTAAGCTTATGAATAACCGTGATAATATGGCAATATCAATGCATCATTTGAAATTCGAGCACTAAGCTTTAGCAGGTGTGTAATTCGTTCAATATATATTTATATAATTTATATATGAAAATGCTTTTTTTTAAGGTAAATATCAATATACATTGACAGAAGTACTCATTTACGCATCCAAATATTTTCTGCTTCTTATCCGCAACTATATTTTAACACTATAATATTGCACAATAATATATACTTCAGCTGTACCAGTATTCAACATTTAGTTATGTTTCTGTACTTTCATTAATATCTATGGGTATCATTTTTCTGTAAAACAACCAGGTCTGAGGGTACGAAAATTCATGGACATTTTAACTTTTTCTTTCTTACTAAATTAATGTGATTTTATGCACCCTCGCAACAACAAACTATGTAACTTCCAACGAATATTGACTATATTAACACTTGTAGTTCACAAAACAACACAGGTCACAGGTTAAACAAAAATATTTTATTAGAATTTCTACCATATTATTAGGTATTGATAATATTTCACATTCTGTGTATTTATATAAATGTAGAATAATTCTAAGTAAAAAGAAAACGTGTATGTAAATCAGAAATCTAAAAGAGTATTCTAACTCTGGTTATAATTTTCTAACTCTCATGATGAAATTGTAAATTTTAATGGTATTTGATCGAGCCAAATGGCCAAGTTGAACAATTTTCTATTCTAAATAGTTTAATTTTTGAATCTATTTTTAGAAAATTTCTGATTCTTAAAATTTAAAATTAAAAGCAGTCCAAAAAGAAAACTTAAAAAGCAAATATTCCTCAGCTCTGAGAAAAAAAATTTACTGCTTACAGAATATGAGGCATCAAACCAAGAGGAAATTTGGGAAAGTTTAATTCAAGACCTCAATAAAGTTTCTTTTTCGGATACAGATGAAGAAGGTGAGCATTTAATCTCTCTCTCTCTCTCTCATGATTTATGTATCTATTCGTTCACTTATTGTTTTCAGAAATCCAAGATAGAGGAGGGTCAATCATTATTAAGAATTGTAGTGGAGTTGCTATTGGTAAAAGTTATATTATTTCGACCTCCCAGGCAAGCCAGGGATTGGAAAAAAGTAAAGGTAAAAATACCTTTTATACTGTCGTCCATTAAAAATACAGTTAAACGTTTTCTTTAGTTTGAAATCGTTCATCTTTTGAAAACAGAAATCACCAGTAGTGAATTTATGCACGTATTTGTTTTGAAAGATTATTACAAGCACATTTTTATAGTTTGAATATTTGTGCAGTGAATATTTGACAAGAATTTGAGTTAAAGTTCAATCGAAATTAAATTTTCGCTTAGTATGAAAACTGATAAACTTGCATTAACCATTTATGCAACTTGTCATTGAATATGTAAACACCATTGTTTATGAGCAAGGGAAAAAATCAAAAACATTTGTGTGTCGACATTTCGATGCCTTGTATTTCTCTCGTATTTTTCCAGTCTTACTTCTATAATATTTTTTTCAACAAATATAAATGTATTATATCCAAAGATTGATACTTTAAACACGGTGGTCAGTTGAAATCAATTGACATATGTTAACATCAAAATACAGAATATATGGTCATCTTCCTAACTGTATTTGGTGGTTGCCGTGTTCGATAGAAATGCGCGTAAAATGTTTGTGTATTTTGCCTACATACGGAACATACCAGCTATATAAATATAGTCGTCTACGTAATGTGTCTATATTTAAATATGACTCTTCAAACGATACGGATATTTAAACGTCCTATTCACGTTAGGGAATATTCCCGCTGTTTTGCAACACTCTCTTTTGTTGATAACCAAAAACATAATGACGTGAGCAATTTTTGGCAGATACTAGTATTTAAGAGGGCTGGATGATCGTGGCCATTTTAGACTATATATATCTCCTTAACACAAAGAAGTTTAAAGATATAGAAAAATATTCAATTTTTAACTAAAAGTATATGGATTTTTTCTTTACTAAATTAAAACGTTTTTGACTAAAATCGTATTTAAAATTTTAAGATAGATCTGACAGTTATTTTGTCGAGCTTCCAGTCTCCTTAAAACATTGTTAATTTTTTCAAGTCAGAGGTAAAGATATGTTGATACGATATCGTAAACATTGTAACGCAATTTATGTCAAATATATCATTTGCAAGAAAGTTAATCTTTACATAAGTAGACGAATAAAAGTCATTTTCAAATTTTGATCACGCAAATATACGCTATATATTCCTGTAAATATTGAATTTGTATACCAACTTTTTTTCAGACGATATTTCAAAGCAACACATCATTTTAGCTGGTATGTTAACGAGCATTTTGAATCCAAACAATTGTGAAGCATCTAAAGAAATGGTTTTGCAAAAACTTGAATCTGCATTCACGAAACGTTATGGCACAAGAAGAAAAGAGAAAAAAAACATTCTTTAAAATTTCTGGTGTTAAAATGAAGATATTTTTGAAAAATAGTTCCGACAAATTTGTTTTAAGAACGGATAAAAGACAAGAGATATGCTATGTTTCGTGCATAGATGTAACAGATAGGTGCGAAAGTGTTTTTGACACTTCGTCTTTGCCAGTTTGTGCCCAAGCCAACGGAAAAGCAGGTTCTATCATAAGCGCTTGTTCGTCTGACAGACAGGATGTCGACAATTTGTCTACAGGGAGTGTAGATAGCGGTTGGACTGTTGTCACTCATAAACGTCATCAACAAAAACTGAGAACAGAATCTGAACGAAGGCTGCATCTCTCAAATTCTCAAACATCCTCATATGCAGGGTCGTCTGTGGATACATACGCATTTGTGGCTAGTGGAAAACGACAAACCGTAAATACTCCTAATAGCTCTGCTTTTGAAACAAGAAAATCTTTAGAGAGGTCAGATAGAGTTGAAGATTTTTTAGAATTCGTTCATAAATTCAAAAAGGGGAATTTCATGTTATTCACTTCAAGACAACAACGAATAAAATATATCGAGGCAATGGTGCCGTGGATCAGCGTTTATGATTTTGACGAAAGAAGGAGAACATATGGCTTGCTTTCAATGCTCGAGGATAAAATAAAATGTCAAAAACGACTGTATACGTGCACTTGGAAAGATCCCCCAATTCTCTCTCAGCACAGCACTCAGTGGTGTATGATTAAGGGCTCAAAACAAAAAGCCGACAGCAAAACTCCAGACGAAGAAAAGAAATGGATTCAATACATCCGACAAAACTTTGAGAGGCACCTCACAGAAATAGCCAACTTCTGTGATGACTATACCAATCTGAAACTGATATTTCTGTGGTCTAGCATTGAAAACGAAAACGATATTAGGTTTGTGCATAGAGCACTAATGAAAATTGAAGAGATTTTAGATCTCCAAATTATAGTTTGCGATTCGTTTTGGCAGAAGACCCCACAAGAAGAATCTTTGCTAGTATTATGAAACCAAATTTTATTTCAAGTTGTAGCCTCAAAGATATCTGTAAATGTACATGTATTATCGATACACTCGGAGATCGTTTTTTTGTCCACGGTTTCAAATATAAGCTTCCTAACTCGGACGAAAAGAATCTTCCATCCATTGACGAACCTTCAGCCGCAGAATTGAGGGAAGATTTGGAGGTTTTGTATTTAGAAAATCCCTATCGTAAGGGGATAGAAGGAGACTTGAAAGGGAAGGAGATTTGTTCTTTCAAGGGGGAAACATTCCATGGTTCCTATTCTATGAGGCTGGTGCGGGTCACTTTGATGCAGAAAGGGATTTAACAAAAGAGATTGTTTCCAAGATCCAATCATCTGTCATCGATCAGTTCAAGTCAGGCAAGGTCACCCTTTATCACGCACCAGGTTCTGGCGAAACAACACTTGGCCAGCAGATTTTATTGGAGTTGAGAACAGTAACTCCTTGTGTTCAAGTGAAGAAAAATACAAGGTGTACAATCCAATCTTTGCTTCAGAAATTGAAACACTTTTTGAGAAAACTTTACCAATCGTTTTGCTTGTTGATGGCGAAGACCAACAGCGCATCACTCATCTTTATAAACTTGCTGATCGATTAGTTGTCATATTTCTTCATGTAAGAAGAAGTACAAGAGAGTACAAGGACGAATCGATCCTTAGAGAAACCGAGTATCTGCTACCAGGTGACGTGTCTGTCACTGAAGCTGGCAAGTTGGGTACAAACTTTTCCAGAAGATTTGATGCGCCCGATAAAAAAGATCGAATTGATGAATTAGTACGCGAAATCAAAAATAGGACTACATACCATCTTATGTACGAATTTGGTATGACAGTATATTAAGAAAAATTCAAAGGGATACGATCCTTCGTAAAAGGATATCTGCAATTAGAAGAAAACGAATCCTATGAATTTAATCCGTCTCAAAAAATACTAGGAATTTTGGCATTGGTATACTTTTATGGCCAGACATCTATGCCTTGTCAATTTTTTGCCTCATTGCTCGGCTTACAAGAAAATTATAATGTATCAATAGAAGATTTTCCGTATTTAGTGCGACATTTTATTGTGCCCAGTCAACATGACAGTAGAGAAAACAGTATCAGAATTTTACATCATTTGATGGAGAAAGAAATATTGGAACAGTTGTTGACAAGGGGAAAACCTCAAGGTGATAATTCAATGTCATCTGGACTGTCTCATTCAGCAAAAGCTCATCTGTACGACTTTGTTATGATATTTATGGGTGAAATCCGAAAAAGAAAACCGAAAAGCCATGCTTCTTCAAGCATTATTGCAGATGTACTTGCCAAAACTAAAATATTTAGAGACAATTTAGATGTTGCAGAAAATGAATTATTCACACGACGAAAGCTGTCGAAACTTTTAAACGGTGTTAAATGTGAGGCACCATTTACAAAAAGAGTAAATATTATTAAGAAGTTAACTGAGCTTTTTCCCGAGGACGCAAATTTCCATGCCCATTTAGGAAGAATCATTTCAATTTGTCGTCCAGAAGAAGAGAATAGGGCAGAGCTTTGTTTTGAAACAGCTGTTCATCTTTGTAAGAGTCGCGCAAAAGGGAAACTGGGTTCGGACTTGACGAAGGAACAAAAAACACATTGAAGCATGTATATCATATGTATTGTATGTTCTATCTGCAGCGAATTATAAAATATACTAGCAGAACACACGGACACAAACATACGACATCGGCAATTTCTGAAGAGCGTAAACATATTCTTTTGCATTACGCAAAACAGGCCTGCTATTTTTTCAGAGAGACGCGTGATCTTACAATACTAAGAAGTGAAGAGGCTCATGGATATGTGGGAGAAATATCGACACGACTGAGGATTTGCGAAATGGTTTACCAGTGCCCGCCGAATAAAGAATTATCAGAATACCTGACAACCTCAGATTCTGATATGTCATAGTTTGTGACAGAAAGTATAACCGTCATACTAGAACTGTTCAAGCAATACCTCGGCTCTGTAGATCATGACGATCTCCCGCAATACTTCTTCCACAATATACATTGGTACAACGCCTTGTTTAAAGACAAAGCAAAGGAACTGGCTAGACTCGAGGTCGTTGAGGATATTTATTCAAGAAGAGTAAAAGCAGCATTGATAAAACTGAAGTATGGGAAGGATGTGTAAGCCTTCCACCTTAGTTATCTCCTGGAGATGCGACTCAAGCTCAGTAACTACGAAGTCCAGTACTTCTTTCACCAATAGTTTATTAATAAGCGTGATCGTATAGTCAAAATTACATCAATTAAAAGCAGTCCAAATCAAAGATATCTAATTAAAATTCTAAATCAAAATATCTAATTTCAAATCCAAATAAAAATTCCTTCAGCCAAAAAATATAAGATCCGCTTAACATCATTTTTATTATATAACATTTTACTTATGATTGACAGTCCTGACGAGTCCGGCCCATCTACGATGACCATGAGTGAACATTTAGTGTTCAAATTCCAGAATTATATTATACTTCTAAATAAAGCAACAAAACTGTCAGAACTGTCTGAAAGAATATTGTGATGCAGGTTTTGAGTCTCAGAGTCCGAGTCTCTGAGTCCTCCACCTGGGTGTGATGCATCGCTAACGCATAATACATTCATTCATAAATGGTTTAAAGGTTACAAAGGTTAAATAGCATTACATTACTAACTTGCAATATCAGGGCCTTCATTGCGGACACAGGATGCCAAATATGACAATTTGTTGATAACTTGTTTATATATTTTCAGTTTAGATTTTACTGTGCCAGATTTAATTAGCCTCATTTAGGACTAAGAGTATTTTGATGCAGGTTTTGAGTATCCCCCCTTAGTATGACGCATCACTTGCGTGCAATATTAGAGTGTCATATATAAAAGTATACATGAGTTCATGGTTTAAAAGGTTATATAGAGTATGCAATACATGACTCAGTATAGAGTACCAAAGCTATCGATACAGACACAGAATCGCCAATTATGACAACTTATTTATAAACTCCCAATTTAGATATTTGTGTCCGCATTCTACACCTGGTTGCATAACATCATTTAGGAATACTGTGCTGTTCTGTCTCTTTATTTACAGACAGTATAACCATGTGAAGTTGGGTGAAGGTAGTAAAATGCTACAAAGAAATAAGTACAATAATGTACACAAAATGACCAGAGATTGACATAATAATACAGCTCTGCATAATAAACCTTGTTCAAACTACAGTTCTGTTCATTTATAAACTTTACAAAGCAAGATCATTGTGAAAATGAACTTGGTAGAGATTATAATGATGACTATCATGGACATCCATAGAATATTTTTCCCGCGAAACTTAGCATTTACAGTAAAAGTTAATTTACAGCAAAAAAATACAAATTTCAAAGTGAACATTTAAGAAACAATAGTTCTGCGCCTAAAAATACATATGCACATAATGTTACTTACACTGTGGGCATGTAAAGCCGACAAAACTATACAGAAACGGCATGGAAATCTCGCCTGCTACCTGGGCGAAAATGCTTTTGTGTACATACAATAAACAGAATGAACCAAAACGGGTAATAAAATTTCGTAATAATACCGGACTTATAAGATGGCACACTCCTCGCCTGATATTGAATGATACAGTGAAATATCACTACTTATCAAAAACAAAAAATAGCTTCTTAGAATACATGTAACCATATAAACTCAGTTTCTCTAATACAACACACACTGTTGCAACATCAGCAACTTAACACGGCACTAAGAAAACCAGTTCATTCACAGGTCGTACATAGGTTCTTGGTGTTTTGTCTACGATTGTACGAACCAAAACTTTTCGTACGAGTCCATCGTCACTCTGTATGGCTTTAACGACTAGCTCAATTGGCCAACTTATCCTGCACAGTTCCTTGTCACGAATAAGTACAACATCACCGGTAGTCACATTCTGTTGGTTTGAGTTCCATTTCCGGCGCGGTTGTATGTGTTAAGGTATTCAACTTTCCAACGCTTTCAGAAGACTGAGGCCAAATGTTGAACCCCTTTCCACTGTTTACGTAGGAGATCTTTCTGATCAACAACAGTGTTTATGTAGGTTTCTCTATCACATTCGACTTTTGGGTAAGTAAAGTTGATGGTGTTAGGATGAGTGGATTTTCAGGATCTGTTGATATTGGTACTAGCGGACGGGAGTTGATGATAGAGCATGCCTCTGACAAAAAGGTCGTGAGCACATCGTAAGTTAAGCTGCGAGATCCATAGTCCAACAACATGGAATCGAGAATCCGTCTGGTGGTCCCAATCATCCTCTCCGACAATCCACCCATGTGTGAGGAGTGTGGGGAGTTGAAGATCCATGTGGTCCCTTGTTCTGTAAGATAGTCATGTATAGGCCCATCTTCCACATTCACTGTCTTGATCTGCAATTTATTTGCTGCGCCCACAAAGTTAGTCCCTCTGTCGGAACGGATGATTCTAATACAGCCTCGAATAGCAATAAATCGTCTGAGAGCATTTATGAATGCAGAGGTTGTCATATCCTCCAGCACTTCAATATGGACTGTTCTTGTTGTTAGGCATGTGAAGAGGGCTGCCCACCTCTTGCTGTTGGCTGATCCACCTCTAGTTTTTCTTGTTATAATCTCCCAGGGCCAAAGACATCTACTCCAATGAATGAGAATGGTGGATATCCAGGGAGAATGCGCTCTGCAGGTAAGTCTGACATTTTTTGGTAGTCAAGAGGTTTGCGTAGCCTTCTGCACGTAACACAGTTGTGTATCAGGGAAGTTAAGAGCTTCTTTCCACCCACGATTCAATATCCTGATGATCTAACGCGTCCCTCAGTAATATGGCGACCCTGATGCTTCACCTCCTGATGACACTTCCGAGTTATCAAAGTTGCAATGTGATGCTTGGCTGGTAAGATTACTGGGTTTTTGAACGTGGGGTCAAAGCGTGAATTTTTCAAGCGTCCTCCTACACGCAAGAGCTCATCTGCATCAAGAAAAGGGCCCAGTGTGAAAATAGGGCTGTTCTTCTTCAAAAGTTTGGATGACCTCAGACAGTTGATCTCTTCCTGATAAACACTTCTTTGCACATCCTTAATCACAAGTTTCTCAGTGTCAAGAAACAAATCTGCATCATTTATCGGATTCAAACTGACTGACTTCGCATTCCGATGTCTTTGAATAAAGCGGCGTATGCAAACCAAGGCTAAAATGAGTCTTTTCCAACGGGAAAATCTAGAGAATCTGCCATTGTCGAGTCCAAGGGTGACCTTCGTGCTGACTTCCAACATGTTACTCCGGACTTCTTTATCTACATCGGGATCTATGAGAGGGTAAGTGGTGTCTTCAAGGGATACTTGGTCTTCTGCTGAGGAACATACTGTTCGGGGTCCAAGGATCCAAGAACTGTTCTGCATGTCACCTGGTTGGATTCCCCTTGTGCCAACATCAGCAGGATTTGCTTCACTTCGAACCACTGTGTTGGTTTACTGAAGCTTCGAATCCGTGCGACGCGATCAGAAACATATGTGAAGAAACGCTTGGTCTCATTGTTGATGTAGTCTAAAACTACACGACTATCACTGAAATAGTTTATATTGTGTAATTTCACTCCCAAATGTTCCACTACAATTTGTGCAACTTCCACCGCGAGGACAGCTGCACATAGCTCCAACCTCGGTATAGTATGGCCACTTAGTGGGGAAACCTTTGCCTTGCGGAGTACAAATCCTATGGAAGAGGAGCCATCAAGGTAAGTTGCTTTGAAATAACAGACTGCTGAGATGGCAAGTTCTGAGGCATCACAGTAAACTAAAAGTTCCTTGGACACAGCTTCATTAAGATTAGGTACAATGACACGTGGTATCTGCAATTTCTCCAAGACAGGAAGTGATGATTTCCATGTCTCCCACTCTTCAGCCAACTGAGTTGGTAGTGGCTCATCCCAGTCGAAGGTAGAATTGGTAGATGCTACAATTTTTCTCAAGATGATCTTCCCACTGACAGTTACTGGGGATATGAATCCCAATGGGTCATATAGACTGTTAACCGAGGAAAGAATTCCTCTCCGAGTAGATGGTTTGCTTTCATCTGATATACGGAACCTGAAGGTATCTGTCTTCAAGTCCCATAAGAGACCTAGGCTACGCTGGGTAGGTGAGTCTTTTTCAAAATCCAACTCAACTAGGTTCTTCGCCAAGTCTTGTGAGTCAAAAGAATCCATTACTGTTTGGCTATTCGATGGCATCCTGCGTTTTGCATATCAAGTCGATTGCTTCTCGTTCTGTCGGACATGACCTCAGACCATCGTCAACGTAAAAATCATTGACGATAAACTCTTTAACCTCCGGTCCGTGAGTATCTGCGGAAAGTTCGCCTATGCGTTGAAGTCCATACATGGCTATAGAAGGCGAAGGACGATTTCCAAACACATGTACTCTCATCCTGTAAGTTACAAGCGGGTTTTCCATCTTGTTGTCTTTGTGCCATAGAAATCAGAGGTAATCACGATGTTCTTCTTCTACCAGAAAGGAGTGGAACATCTGTTGGACATCAGCGACAACGGCAACTGCGTGTTTCCTAAAGCGAATAAGGATTCCCAACAGATCATTGATGAGATCGGGTCCTTGTAGAAGCTGGTCGTTCAAGCAGACTCCTTCGTACTTTGCTGACGCATCAAAGACTCCACGTATCTGATCAGGTTTGCGTGGATGATACACTCCGAACAGAGGGAGGTACCAACGTTCTGTAACATGGGTTAGGTAAGGAGCTAATTCAGCATGTTCATTGTCTAATGTCTTCTGCATAAATGCTAGAAAGTGATCTTTCTTCACTTCATTGTGATGTAGGGAAGCATCCAGAAACTTAGCACGTCGGAGAGCCATTTGATAATTGTCTGGAATTGGTTCACGTGGTGAACGGAATGGCAGAGGTGCTGTCCATTTCCCTTCTGAGTTCATGTGGAATTCCTTATCCATAATGTCCAGGAACTTTCGATCCTCTATAGAAAGTCCTGGCTTGTTGTCATCACTCGTGGTCTCGAAAATGTTCAGTTTGGTCACTTGTGTCTTATAAGTGTTCACAAAATTGTTACGGACGTTGACTGTCTGATCACAAGGTTCTAACGCTGTAGGCCTACCATTCTCACTGACAAATGTCTTGTGTGAACTATGTTGTGATGAAGGAACGTGTTGCCCTGACAGACAGACATCTCCAATTATGGTCCATCTAAGCCGAGATCGCTGGGCGAAAGGCGTATTTAGTGATCCAATCCTCTGGTCTATCGAGTGATGGGCCTCGGGAAGGTCTCTTCCAATGAGTAGTAGTATTTTCACTGAAGAGTCTAGAACATGTAAATGTTAAGCAATGTCCCGCATATGAGGATAACAAAGTGCGACATCAGGAGTTGGAATCTCGGAATGATTCCCTGGAATGTTGTCACATTCGAGCACAGAAGGAAGTTTCAGTTGGACATTCTGACTGTCATTGATTCCTTTCACAATCAAACCTCTGGCCAACCTTCCATAGCTGACATTCTTGCCTGAGCAGGACTGCACAGAGTACTCAACTGGTGAAGTGTTTATTCCTAAGGAGTCAAAAAGAAGACTTCTTCCTAGTGTCTTATTACTTTGGTCGTCGAGCAACGCGAAAGCTGTGATTGAGTTCCCTGGTTCTCCTGAGTAAATATGAACAGGTACGATGCGTGCACACGATCTCCCATAAAAGCTTGGTTAACCACAAATCTCAGTGCACATTGAATTTACAGAAAGTCTACTCGAGCCAGATGACTCCTCGCCATGCTTTTGTACGGGAGTGGTTGTCCTGGATGGTTGTTGTCTGGGTCTCGGTGAATCCTCTAATGGGTGAAGTGTAGTGCAATGAAAATCACTTTCTCCACAAATATCACAATAAATCTTTGACTTACACCTTGCGACAAAGTGATCAGAGGTTTCACAGCATTTCAGACAAATGTTATGATTGCGCAAAATTGCCTTTCTGTTTTCTAATCTTTTGGACCGAAAAGCTTCGCACTCATTGATGGTGTGCTTTGATCCTTTGTGGATTAAGCACAGGTGTGACGAGTTTCTTGAATTTCCTGCAGAGATGTCAGTTTTGCGAGTGGTCACATACACAAGTCTATTCTTGTTTACACTTTTCTGTACAAGGTTAGTCTCTTTGGGTATTTCATACATCAGTCCCGGGTCATTCTGTATGATGCTCATCTCCTCTATGAACTTAACAAATTCGGCAAATGGTGGAAATAGTACGGCATGTTGCTTCTTGTAGTAAGTGGCGCGAGTGACCCACTTCTCCTGAATCTGCTTTGATAGTTTCTGAATGATGGGCTTAACACCAAGTGATGAATCAAGATAGGAAAATATGGTGCTGTACACGCTGAGGTTTTTCACAGTTTCAACTTCTGTCAGGAAGTCATGCAGTGCATAAAGTTTCTTACGGTCCATAAAATCAGGCAGATCCATGAGCTGAGCTTTAAGCGAAGCCTCTACTAACTCTGCGGAACCAAAGCGTTCATCCATCCGGTTCTAAATGGTGTGTAGACACTGTTGCAGATTGCTTGCACATGATGTTCTAGCACTCATCACTAATCTGTAGGCATCAGAGTTCTTATGAATGCTGGTTGTTAAAAGCGAGATCTCTTCTAGAGGTGAACACTTGATGTCAGTAACCATGGTTCTGAATTGAGTCTTTCACACAATGTAACTGTCTGGTCTATCCTGGAATTGCTGCTGTTAAAAACTTTCTAAAAGAATGTTTTTCTTGATGAGAAAGTTTGAAGTGTCATGAAAAGAGTTCACAGGATATGTAGAACTTGCGTCCACCTGTCTCGTCTGTATAATAGGATGATGTGAGGTAGAATCAATCAAGGCTCGATTTACATTTTGATTGTCGATTCCTGGAGTAGAACTTTCTACTTCTGGCACTTTACGAGGTATATGTGTAAACGGTGAAGCCTGAGGCGAGAGTGGTTGTGAGGTCTTACAGGAGAATTTAGTCCATCTAGATAGTTGAGAGTTTTGTCGAAAGGACTCATTTCTTCTTCCGGTGGATCAACCGACTCTGTTGAATTCACTATGTCATCCTCACATTGTTTCTCCAGATATGATGCTTCGGCGTCAGCTGCTGCTGCCATCTTCTCTTGTTCAAAAACTTCTAACTGTAACGTTTTTTCGAACTGTTCTTTCTTAATTTCAGTCTCCTTTTTTACAAACTGAAGTTTCACTTTTTCTGATTCTGCCTAGGCTCTTTTGCTCGCGACAAGGCTAGCTCTTGATCTTGTCGAGCGACTTGTCCTTGAAGTCCTACCATCTGCTGACTCTATTTTCAAGTGAATCTTTTCCATCAGGTTGTTGAACTGTTTCTTCAGATCTGTCATCACTACTGAATTCAAAACCCACTGATATTCCCAAAAATTGACTGACATTGTCTGACATCTACTGTATAACCACTGTACCCTACTGTAAATCCATTGTACACTCACTGTACAGAGCTACTGTACCACACTGTATCCCACTGTACCCCACTGTACAGAGCCACTGTACTCCACTGGACAGCATAGTACCTACCCACTGATCAGCACTGGACCTCACTGTACACCACTGTACGGGGCACTGACCAGCACTGTGCCCCACTGTACACCACTGTACGGGGTACTGACAAACACTGTACACAACTGTAACCCACTGTACCTAGTTTTTATAAGTTATTATGTTTAAACAATGAATTGAATATTTACTTTATTTGAGACCAAAATCTGGATTTGTTTTGATTCTTTCCTATTGCTTACAAGAGAGAAAATGGGCTTCTATTTCTTAAAGTTCATATATAATTACATGCGCGGTCAGAATTTTTTCCAGGGAAAGGGCAGGGATATTTGTTTTCTTGGGGAGCTTAGACATATTTTGGATAGTTGTACTATGTAAGTTTAAAAAAA
>WFKH01011581.1:34780420-34801913 GCA_016163765.1 Magallana hongkongensis | reverse complement strand
CACACACACACACACACACACACACACACACACACACACACACACACACATTATACAAAAATAGCGTGTAGCGTAGGGCATTTTATATATCTTATTTCTGAAACATTTAAAAGTAAATCTTATTTTAAGAAAACTGTACAGCTACGCATATTACAACATGTTACAACCTTCTTTGATTTAAATCCTTCATTTTATTTCTTGCTGAAATTAATGATACAGTTAATTACCGCTTAATATGTCACTGATTATGTTTAAAATTTATAATGTATTCTGCAGTAGGTGTTATTTTGTAAAATTAAAACCCGACATTTGCAATGTATTTTCAAATATTTTAATCAAAAGAAATCAATTAAGAAATGAGCTAGAAACTCGCACGCTATCTTCAAAATGTACCTATGTAGTCAAGCGGGCAGTCATGATATTTGGACGTGTACACAAAAAACAAGGATGGATATATTTTGTGGATTCTGTGTTTAATTGACTGTTTTTTAGTGGCTAAAACACAGCTCATGAGACACAGAGAATTACCAACCCGATCATTTAAACGAAGGCTTGTCATATATCATCAATAAGACATGATTATGTAACCTTGCTGGTTGGGGGGGGGGGGGGGGGTTATTTTCCAATGACTGGCAGAATAAACATAATGACATGCACTTTTTTAATAATCAGATTCAACATGTAAATTCAAAACTTTCACCTTATAGCTAGGGAAATTATCATAATTTTGTGATCGTAACATTCAATAACAATATACATTAATAAATAAAATGTATTAAATAAATTTAACGACCTGTTGCAATCTTCTGTTCAGTTATATGTATACATAATGATAATGCTATATACAGCATAATAAAAATAAACATCGAAGAAAAAATATATTCTGAAGATTTAAAAATCTGATCTTTTTCTCAAATTAATAGTACAGTGGTGTACAGTGGGGTACAGTGATGGTCAGTGCCCGGTACAGTGGCGTACAGTGGGGTACAGTGGAAGTCAGTAGGACTGTACAGTGGCGTACAGTGGGATACAGTGCTGTTCAGTAGAAATGTACAGTGGGGTACAGTGGGGTACAGTGGAAGTCAGTGAAATGTACAGTGAGGTACAGTCAATGTACAGTGGATTTCAGACAATGTCAGTCAATTTTTGGGAATATCAGTGGATTTTGAATTCAGTAGTGCATGACGGGCCAGTAGTTCTCCAGTTCTTGTGCTGAATCAGGTTCCCGAGAACGTGAAAGGAAGTCATGATAGCTATTAGCACAAGTGTTGTAACGCTGAAATGTACTTTGCAATGTTCCTTCAGCATTTTCCAATAGGCTGATGGACTTCGGTACTGGCTCAAAGTTGACAATACACTCACTGAGGATTTTACTCGCTGATTGGAGTTTTCTATGAAGAATGCCTTTCTGATTCTTGAAATATTCTCCTCCTTTTTCTGTTAGTTTCGCCTCACGTGGCTCCCTACCCTGTTAACCGTCTGAACCAACCAGTGCGTCGTAGGATGTGGACATGGTGTACAGTCTTTTTACTGTTCTGTCTCTTTATTTACAGACAGTATAACCATGTGAAGTTGGGTGAAGGTGGTAAAAAGCTACAAAGAAATAAGTACAATAATGTACACAAAATGACTAGAGATTGACATAATAATACAACTCTGCATTATAAACCTGGTTCAAACTACAGTTCTGTTCATTTATAAACTTTACAAAGCAAGATCATAGTGAAAATGAACTTGGTAGAAATTATAATAATAACTATCATGGACATCCATAGAATATTTTTCCCGCGAAACTGAGCAATTACAGTAAAAGTTAATTTACAGCAAAATAATACAAATTACAAAGTGAACATTTAAGAAACTATAGTTCTGCGCCTAAAAATACATATGCACATAATGTTACTTACACTGTGAGCATGTAAAGCCGACAAAACTATACAGAAACGGCATGGAAATCTCGCCTGCTACCTATGTGTAAATACAATAAACAGAATGAACCAAAACGGGTAATAAAATTCCGTAATAATACCGGACTGATAAGACGGCACATGTGCAGCGCTACAAGAGTCACAGAGTATATTCTGTTAGTTATCATTACTACAAGTCATTGCGCAGTATCTAAGTATACATAAGTATCATAGTGACCAATTTGTAATAATATTAATTCAAGGTCATAGAATAGCTATCTGTTATCATACGTCCCCCAAACAAAAGAAATATCCCGAAGGGAGATTTCTCATGTATGGCGCCTGGAATAGGAAAGCGTCCTTGATCTCCCCTTGGTCAGACGAACTTCCTAGTGACATACCAGTCAGAACATCTATGTTAAGAGGTAGTATCAAGTGACATGTTTCCACCTCCAGCTTGGAACATCATTCATATACAAAAACAAATCTATAACCAGGATGTATACATAAAATCATATACATGTAGTTTGATTATATCGCATTACAATCATGAAAACAATAATGAATAAAGTATGACAATAATGACCATGATGAAATAATCATAATTGAAGATAATCATAATTCATCATCAAAGTAATACTAAGTATGGTTAAACTTAATGTCACATATATATATATACAAAGTCAAGGCATGCTTGTAAGTTCACAAAATATCTCTTTCTTCTAAGGGGTGGAGTTCACGTACTAGCTTCATATGTTCGGAGACCATTGGTTTCTTCCTGTAGTTCTCCAGAGCGAATACGAAAATTTAGCACTTTTTACACATTTTGCATTAATAATTTTCACAAAATTTCACAATTCCTTTATAAGGAATACACACCTTCTTCACGGTTGCAGCTTAATTATTCATACATCATCGGCACACATGGATAGAGGTTGGCGCGGATGGCGAGGCGGCTTCTCGCGGAACATCTCCTGCGTTCATCTGTGGCGTAGACATCGCGGCCTTATCTTCGAGGTATTTACGTGCCAGCTCTGGGTCCGGTCTATAATATTTGGCCCATGGAGATTCTTCATCTTTCTTCTCTCCAAGTAATTGTTGTGCTAATTTGGTCGAAATTGTCCCCGTATTATTGGTCATTTTGCGAGTTTCGCGCCTTCCGCTCCGTCGAGGTTTCTCTTGGATCCTAATGTTTTTCGGGATTGGTTTAAGTTCAATGGTGTCACTAAAGGTCCATTTCTCTGGATTCACACAACAAAATACAGTGTCTTTGGAAGAACCTTTCTTATTTCCGTCACTACCCCTTTTTCGACAACCTGACCAGCAACCATCACAGCATATACCACCCCACTTTTTAATAGTTTTACGTTTCTTAATACAAAGTCCTAACGTGATTGTTACTGCCAAAGTTAAACACACATAAAACCAGGGACTTTCCATAATGATTCCATGGTTTGCAGAGTAGTTATTGGCAATTCCGCCATAAGTGCATTCATAGGAAAAACTTTAATATCTTTTAGTTTGTCAGAAATCTTAATTTATCTTATTTCTGGGTATCACGTGTTTAGATGATCCCAAAGAGTGTATGTGTCTTGAATTTTGAAATTACTTTCTTAATTTTAATATGAAGTAATGACAATGAACCATGAAACCCGGGCAATCTTGTCCCATACTCAAGATGTTGATCGAAATATTTGATTGTTTAACCAATAATCTTAAATCACTTACAAAAATCAGTCTAATGGTTTCTTTTCTTAGTCGCTGTATCATGTATGTCATGTTTATGTTAAATCTCTTCAACTCCGCATAAACAAATAACCGAGGTGGTATGTCCGCTTTTTGCTAGTCGACGTCCATCATTATCTGTTTTAATGTCATGCCTTTTTAAAAGCGTACAATATATACAAAGCTAAGCTTATTCAAGGTTATTTACATCTACATATACGATAATATAACTTCTTTAGTTTATTATTTTAGCTAATTCCTTCATTATAGCCAACACACACTCTTGATTATTATTTAGTCTACAGGGCTTAGGGATTGATTTACGCGGTTTAGGGATTGGTTTAAAGCCTAGGCCTACTTTAGGGACTATTTCATCTATTTCTTCATCTTATTGTACATTTGAGTTATCTAAGGGTATTTCAAAGTCTTGACCACTATTTTCATCACATTGTTTTGACTCAGGGGTCTCATCCGATTCTGAATCTACAGTCTGATCGCTCTCATTTTTATACTGTTGATCATCCATGATCTTCTTAGCTCTTATACGTCTTTGAACTTCTGCTAGGGGTATATCCTCTTCGTCTGAAGATCCTTCTCTTTCCCATTGTTTGGACTGTATAGCTCTTTCTAATGGTTCTGGTTGCATGTCTTCATTTTCCGACGACGATTCATCTTCCGGTGGCACCACATAGTTAGTTTTTCTTAGAGTTCTTCCACCATCTTCAGTAGTTTGTGAAAGGAGCCAGTGCGAAATGTCTGCCAGTCTTAATTGTCGTGCATGGCATTTGGTTGTTAACCTAGTCAATTGATCTCTTACCACGAAACTAACTGGTCTATTCTGCTCTATTATTCGATAATATGGTAGCCACTTTTTATCTAACTTATTTTGTCTTCTGTTGTTCTTAAGGTAGACAAGGTCACCTACCTGAAAATCCTCGTCTTTGCTTTTCTTATCGGCCTGAGCTTTGTTTCTTCTTGGCTTCCTCCATATTAGGATGTACTAGCATGAAGGCTTTATGTTGTTCTTGGAGGGCGATCTTGTTTTGGTCTTCTCCTGCATATCTCCTTCGAGGTTTCATTAACGTATCAAGAGGTAATATGACCTCTCTGTTGTACATGAGGTAATATGGAGAAAACTTTGAAGAATCGTTAGGATGGAAACGAATGGCTGCCAACGTCTGATTAAGATGAATATCCCATGTTTGAGCGTTGTCTGTTATTTTCTTAGCCATCACGTCATGAAGAATTCTATGAAATCTTTCTACTTTACCATTACCTTGAGGGCTGTAATAAGATGTTTTGATGTGGTTGATGTCCAATTCTTTTAAGGTTTCTTCCACTTTCTTGTTCACATTTTCTGTTCCGTTGTCTGTGAGAATTTGAAGAGGACAACCATATCTTGGATATATTTCTTCTGAGATCAGATGTACTATGTTGTCAGCTGACTTATCGGGAACTGGGAAGGCTTCTGGCCAACCAGAGTAAATGTCAATAAAAGAGACTATGTACTTGTTTCCCGACAAGGATGTTGGATATGGTCCTGATAGATCCAGTCCTACCTTAGCAATTGGAAAAGGTGGTATGTCTGTCTCTTGGAGTGGAGGTTGATTTTTCTTATTGCTCCTCGTTTGGCATACTACACATCCTTCTACATAGGAATATAACCTTTTGTATCAATTTGGTATGTAGTACTTTTGTCTGATTACGTCATATGTTTTGTCTACTCACATATGTCCAAGTCCATCATGAAATTGCTGCACTACCACAATTTCTAACTCACGTGGTACATACAGGCGGAGTCTTGGGCCTTCTGAGTCTCCATCTGAAAGATAGTACATTAGACCATCAATTTCCAGAAACTTCTTTTCTTCGGTTGCCGTTGCTGTTCCTTTATTTAACGATTCTTCAGTTTCTTGATCTGCTCATCGTGTTGTTGACTTTCTTCAAAGAAATTGTCTTTAACATCTGGTTCATCATGCTCTGACTGCTCTTCCTCTTCACACTCCAGGTTGACTGTTGGTAGTTTGGATAAGAGATCTGCACAACAGTAAAATCTTCCTTCTATGTACTCTACCTTACAGTTATATCCTGCAATACCTAATGCCCATAGTTGAATTTTGCATTGGAGATTCTAAGATATACTTGAGCGGCTTATGGTCTGTTGCTTAACTGATAGTAAACTGAGCACCGTGTAAACAATGGTCTAACTTCTGAAGAGCGTAGTGGATTGCAAATGCCTCCTTTTCTATGGTTGACCATTTTTCTTGAGTTTTACTCAGCTTGTTGGATAAGTAATAAATTGGCTTATCTTCTCCTTCATCTGTTCTTTGAGTGAGGCAAGCTCCAATACAATTGTCGCTGGCATCGGTGTACAAGATGTACGGCTTATTAGTATCTGGATATGCTAGCAAAGGCACTACCGTTAAACTTTCTTTAATAAAGTCAAACGCTTTTTGGCAACATGGTGTCCATTTAAACCTTGATTACTTTCTGGTTAAGTCAATCAATGGTTCTGCAATCTTAGAGAAGTTTGGTATAAATCTCCTATAATAACTACACATACCTATAAAGCCACTAACTTCTCGGACTGTAGTGGGCGCAGGTAACTTTCTTATAGCTTCGACTTTCTTTGGATCAGGTGTAACGCCATGTTCATTAATGATGAAACCAAGATATTCAGTCTGTTCCTTGAAGAAACTACATTTCTTTAGCTTCATTTTTAGTCCATGCTTTCTAAGGCGATTGAAAACGTCTTGAATATGACGAAGATGATCTTCCGGTGTCTCTGAGAATATAAGAATGTCAATGAGGTATGCGATGGCAAACTCCTCTTGTCCTTGAAGAACTATGTTCATCAGCTCTTGAAAGACTGCCGGTGCATTACTCAACCCAAATGGCATCCGGTTGAATTGGAATAGTACTTTGTGACATGCAAAGGCCGTTTTTTCTTTACTTGAATCTTCTAATTTTCACTTTGTCACTTTCTTCCAGAGGAAAATTATTGTTTATTTTTCCATAGAATATGGCACCGTGTTTGGTCTCATAATAAGTTTCTCAGGTGTTCTTACAATAGTTGAGATGTGTAAATCTTCTTTCAGTTCCGCATATACTTTGCCATCAATACGCATGAGTCCAAGATCAAAGTATAAACGAACATTGTTTTTCTTGAGCCAATCACGACCGAGAATCATGTTTCCCTTGAGTCCCTTTGTCACATAAAGTTTGTGGTCTAAAGTTAATCCTGAAATCTTAAAGGAAATATTTACATACCCTATCGCAATTAAAGAATTACCATTCGCTGCTTGTAGAGAGGGGATGTCGTTATTAAACAACTTGGGACGGGGAAATAGATTATCATACATTTTCTTACTAATTAGAGATACGGCTGCACCTGTATCTACCAAAGCCCTAAATTTATTTTTAACTAATTTTAATAAACAGCTACTGGGGTTGTTAGTAAAATTAATTTCATATGTAGGTCTTGGTTAAAGTTCTTTCTTCGGGCTTCAACGAAGGAAGAACGTCTTAGTTTTCCTGTTTTTGTTTATCAAAAGAAGAGCGAGGTTTGAAATTTTGAGATGGTCCTCATTTACTTGGTTGCTAAAATCATATGTTCTGCCTTGTCGATTTGAAGGTCTGCTCCGATTTTGCTGCGTTCTCTGATACATACGCGAGCTCCAACAATCTGCACGCACATGACCTACTTTTCCACAATTCCAACATTCGACAGGTGAACGGGGGCTCTGCTCTATATTATGTACGGGTTTGTTTTGACTGAGTCGTTTATTCATTTGAGGACGGGACCTGACTTGGAGTTTATTTTGAGGACAAGATCGAGCCCTATGACCCGTCTGTTTGCATTTAATTATAATTCGCGCATGGTCAATTTCCATTGGTTCTATATGCCTTGTTTCTATTGAGGCAAGATTATCTGCTCTATCCTTTAATAAGGGAGAGTAGTATCAAAATTTGAAGGAGTTCGTCCGTTGTCATTACTTTGTACAATTTCTGTCATATTTGACCCTCTTATCGCTAGCCTCTGTCTCAGGTTCTGTTCTCGCATTGCTATTTGAATTGCTGATTCTAAATCTTTAGGGTTTTCTCGCAAAATTTTCATTCTGAGGTAGTCGAATGTCAACCCGTCACAAAAGATATCTACTAACTGTTGTTGTACCAAAGGATCTTTTAGTCTTTCTTTACTGTAGGCGTCTTCCGCGATTTGCAATAGTTTTTCAGCGAACAACTGAACACTTTCATTTAAATTTTGTCGAGTCCTACGCATTACTGCTAACGCGTGTTGGAGATCTGTTATTTCTGCAAATCTATTTTTAAGGGATTCCTTGAGATCGTTCCAAGATGGGATTTCTTCAGACGCATCTGTTTCATCTGAATACCTTTTAATATAATCCCCCACTGGACCCTTACTCGTTATGTATGCAAGCATGGGGATCTCATGACCTTGTTTCCCAGACATAATACTGTACTTTTCAACTTCATTTATCCATTGTTTAAATTTTTTAGCATCTCCTTCAAAAGGAGTTATCACAGAAGATAGGGGCACTGAGAGTGCGGTTGTCATAGCTTTAACTTGACCAATGAAAAAATCTTTATCATCATCCTGATTTGGGACTCGGTGTCGAGGCTCACGAGTTTTATACAACCTAGCGTCATGATATGTTTCAAAAGTATTTTGTTTAATCTGTTCTTTTTCTGGGGATGTTTTACCTGTTTCTTGCCCTTTATTTTATTTACTCTGACCCAACCCTGCGAATCATTGTTCTAATTGTTTCATTTGATTTTTAAATTCTTTTTTATCAAACCCATCACCTGTTGCCATATTGGTTGCTTAGACAAAGTTGCTTACTTCGAGATAGTTACAAGAGACATAGAGAAATGGTTCTTACCTTATTTTCTTTTCCTACTTCGCTTTTTCCTGGTCACGAGCACCAAGAGAGTTCATGTAAGCCCTCCAACTTAGTTATCACCTGGAGTACGAAGTCCAGTACTTCTTTCACCAATAGTTTAATATTAAGCGTGATGGTATAGTCAAAATTACATCAATTAAAAGCAGCCCAAATCAAAGATCTCTAATTCAAATTCTAAATCAAAATATCTAATTTCAAATCCAAATAAAAATTCCTTCAGCCAAAAAATATAAGATCCGCTTAACATCATTTTACATGGGATTATATAACATTTCACTTATGATTGACAGTCCTGACTAGTCCGGCCCATCTACGATGACCATGGGTAAACATTTAGTGTTCAAATTCCAGAATTATATTTTATTTCTAAATAAAGCAACAAAACTGTCAGAACTGTCAGAAAGAATATTGTGATGCAGGTTTTGAGTCTCAGAGTCCGAGTCTCTGAGTCCCCCACCTGGGTGTGATGCATCGCTTACGCATAATACATTCATTCATACATGGCTTAAAGGTTACAAAGGTTAAATAGCATTACATTACTAACTTGCAATATCAGGGCCTTCATTGCGGACACAGGATGCCAAATATGACAATTTGTTGATAACTTGTTTATATATTTTCAGTTTGAATTTTACTGTGCCAGAATTAATTAGCCTCATTTAGGACTAAGAGTATTTGGATGCAAGCTTTGAGTATCCCGCCTTAGTATGAAGCATCACTTGCGTGCAATATTAGAGTGTCATATATAAAAGTATACATGAGTTCATGGTTTAAAAGGTTATATAGAGTATGCAATACCTGACTCAGTGTACCAGAGCTATCGATACAGACACAGAATCGCCAATTATGACAACTTATTTATAAACTCCCAATTTAGATATTTGTGTCCGCATTCTACACCTGGCCCCGGGGCCATAAAACTTAGACGAGCTCACTTTTGATCTCAGTCTCACTTTTCCACTATATGTTCCTTTTGTAAAAGTGAGACTTAGATCAAAAGTAAGCTCCTCTAAGTTTTATGGCCCCGGGACCAGGTTGCATAACATCATTTAGGAATACTGCGCAGTGCTACAAGAGTCACCGAGTTCATTCTGTTAGTTATCATTACTACAATTCATTGCGCAGTATCTAAGTATACATAAGTATCATAGTGACCAATTTGTAATAATATTAATTCAAGGTCATAGCATAGCTATCTGTTTATAGATGACAATTTCGGTACTCCGGAAACAGTCACATCAAAGCAAGACATTTATGCGATAGTTCGACTGTTTGAGTTGAATTTTCAGGAAATGGATAGTAGAGATATCACACTATCAACAGGAGCAATAGAGATTTGGAACACAAGGATTGGCTGAATGCAATACGTACCGATGCTTTTTCTGACATATACACAATTGAAGATGTAATGATGCACATACGCAGATGGCATGCTTTCTTGAGAAGTCTTAATTCAACCTTTTATTCATTTATATTTCTAACCGTTCTCGGAATTGGATGTGTAGACAACGTAGCACCAAATGCAGAACTTTTAAGAGAGGCTTCGCAATTGCAAGAAAAAATCAAGAAGCTGAGCAAATCTTTATCAAAGTCTAGAAAACCAAAAGAATGGTTTGGGAAGGGTCCTGGTGTGAAAGCCATTATTCCTGCACACAGAGTACACAAGCATGAAAGTGGTGCCGTTCAAGCAGGAGAAACATCTAACACTCACTTAGCTGTTTTTTAAGGAACCATATGCAGACCCAATACTAAGAGGCAAACAGGATATATCCACTTTTTGGATAAACAGGATATCGGAGACAATGTCTTTCCAATTAAATTGTTTTTCGTTCCCGTGAAAACAAATGAGCAGTTAGTTGGAAGTCGTTATGCCGTAGAACGTGTTGAATTTGTTCTGGCTTTCACTTTTGCAGACAGGTACGAAGCTTACAATGTTGCAAGACTGAAAAAGTATGAATGCACCAGATGTAAAAAGAAAGTAGAGATTACGAGTGATAAGTGTTGGGTAACATGTTCCTGTGGGAAAACAGTGAACAAGCTGAACTGACAAAAACATATCTATTCACTAACAAGGGTTACAATCTAAGTCTTCTGAAACCATTTCGCAAGTTACTTGTACCTGCTAAAACACATAATAATTTAAAAAGCATATCAATGATCTACAAATTCACCTAGATTGAAGTATATAACATGACACTTGTTGATCAAATATAAACAATTAATAGAAATAACCATAATTGGTATTTTTTTTACCACACGTGATAGCTGGACTATGAGAGTGGATATGTGAACTGCAAAAACCTACTCTGTTAAAAGGCTCAAAGCTGCGGCAAAAGAAATTAGCATCATGGTCAAATCAAATACCATGGAATTTTTACAGGTATTTTTTTAATTGAAAATAGAATTTTCACAGTGAACTGGTTATCTTAGATGAATACAAGTTGTTGTTCACCTGGTAAATTAATGGTTAATCAAGCCCAAGTTGATAGTAAATAGTGGGGTCGGGTTTATATTCATCATATTTTTTATTGTTAAACTTTTTTTTAATTACTGTTTCATTTCTCTCTATTAGTACTAAGATTACCTCTATCAACATTCCAGGATTTTCTAACAGCTGGAAATATGAGATTAAAAAAAATTCTGAGAAAGCAAAGCTTGTATCCGATACTGAATTCTTCAAAATAATTATGTGGAAAAACTTTCAGCGTTATGTTTTACTATTATGATAATACAATATATTAATTTTGTCATCGATTACATCCACTATTTTTTAATTTTGTCGACGTCGTTATGATATTTGGTTTGGGTTTTTTTTACATACTCAGTGTGTTCGATGATTTATATTATGTTTTATATTGAATTTTTAAATACCAGAATAGGGCAGCAGAAATAGTATATCATACTGTTCATTGGTTCATTGCTGATCTCAATTATTTTTATAAGGAATTTTAAAATTACATTTCACAATAATTTTTTTTCTCTCTTTTTCTACTGACCAGCATCGTTTTTAGTAATATTTTTTTAAATACAACACCTCTAACATTTCATATTATGATACAGTTGTATATTTGATGTATACATTTGCATATTTCAAACCAGTGCCTTCAGTCGTCAAAGATACCAGATTGGGAAATTTCTTTGACAAAATAGTTTTGTGTACAATTATATATTTAAATTATTGTTTGACCACATGTATATACAGTCAGTAACGACATGTGCTTATAAATGCTCAGATGGTATTTATATGTTTAAACATTGTCATTATATCAACTGTATATTAATAAATTGAGATGTTTTGCATTCAGGTGTGTTTTATATATACAACCTCCTCATGGGAAACATTTCTTATGTTATAAATCAAAAGGATGTTAACATTAATTTTCTAATTTTAATGGACCAAGATATACTACATTCCTGGGAACAGTTTTTATTTAAACAATAAAATGATTTCTTCGGTGATTCATGCGGGATATGAAGTTAGCGACATTGAAGTAAAAAGTTAGCGGGTTAAGTATGTTATGTAAATTTTTTATGCAATGATCACTACCTTAATAACCCGCATGAATTATCAAAGAAAGCATTTAAGATCTCACACAAGGAATTAATTTCACTATATATTACTATAGAGCTTTAATTAAGTTAATTGATTAACTATACTCTCAGCATATAAATCATGAAAGACAAATTATAGTTAAATGCTTCAAGAAAAATTTTAGATCAGAAAAATAACGCCTTATGCGGCTTCTAAGAGAGATAATTGATAGTAAACACACCTATCCCCAAATACACGTGGGTTTCACATGCTGACAAACAGACTCAGCACCATCCAGGAAGTTGCATCATGCACATCTAAAAAATAGTTCCATTGAAATTAGTGTGACAATTCCACTAATTAAAGTAATAATTCTCCTAGCCACTGAGTCCAAAATCAATACCGTAGGCTTAAAAAAAGGTGCCAAAAAAGGAAGAGAGAAAAAAAATTGTCTCTATGTATATGGCACTACAATTGACTAAGTTCAGTTTGATTGGCTATTTCCTTGTGTAAGACCTTTAATTGTTTATATTTACATCTCTCTTTTAACAAATTAATAAATTGATCATAAAGAATAAGTAAAAGTAACTAAATTATTGTTAATGTACATCAGTACGTTGTAAACAGATAGCCATGCTATGACCTTGAATTGTTACTGTTACAAATTGGTCACTATGATACTTTTGTATACATAGATACTGCGTAATGAATTGTGTTAATGATAACTAACAGAATGAACTATGTGACTCTTGTAGCACTGCGCAGTATTCCTAAATGATGTTATGCAACCAGGTGCAGAATACGGGCATAATAATATCCAAATTGAGAGTTTATAAATAAGTGTCTTATTTGGCTATTCTGTGTCTGCATCGATAGCTCTGGTACTCTATATTAGGTCATGTATTGCATATTTTATTTAACCTTTGTAACCTTAGAGCCATGCATGAATGAATGTATTATGAGTAAGCGATGCATCATACCCAGGTGGGGAACTCAGAGACTCGGATTCTGAGACTCAGAACCCGCATCACAATATTCTTTCTGACGGTTTTGACAGTTTTGTTACTTTATTTAGAAATAAAATATAATTCTGGAATTCGAACACTAATTGTTCACTCATTATCATTGTAGATGGGCCGGACTGGTCAGAAACTGGTCACAAAGGACTATTCCCATCCGGTTGAATTGGAATAGTCCTTTGTGACATGCAAAGGCCGTTTTTTCTTTACTTGAATCTTCTAATTTCACTTGCCAATATCCACTCTTTAAATCTAATGCAGTGAAATATTTTGCCTTACCTAGTAAACATAGGATGTCATCAATCAACGGTAGCGGGAATGATACTGGTTTCACTATCTTATTTAAACTTCTAAATTCGACTCACATCCGGTCTGATCCGTCTTTTTTCTTCACCACTACTAAGGGAAATGACCAAGGCGACTGTGATCTTTCAACAATCTTTGCGTCCATCATTTCCGGTATGGCCTTGTCGATTATCTGTCTTTTATTTAAGGGTACACGGTAGGGTCTATTCTTTATTGGGTGATGATCTCCAGTGTCTATCTTCATTTTAACAGTATCAGTCACTCCAAGATCACTGTCTTTCTTTGCAAATAAATCATTGTTTTTGCTCACAAGTCTTTTGATTGAGTGTTCAAATCTTTTAGGTACATCAATTTCTTCTTTTGTGTCTTGAGTAGTCTGTATTTCTGAGATTTCCTTCTGTTTTAATGCGGTAACACGTCCTACGATGTAGCCTCTTGGAATTTTATAGCTTTTGTTAGTTTGGTTAACGAAGATCATTGGAATTTTCTTATCTTTTCGAACTATACAAACGGTATCTTTTAAATATAGTCCTGGGTCTTCCATAATGCAGTTATTGTCTATGCTGTTCACTTCAACTAAGCCACTTTCTTCCAGAGGAAAATTGTTGTTTATTCTTCCATAGAATACGGTCACCGTGTTTGGTCTCATAATAAATTTCTCAGGTGTTCTTACAATAGTTGAGATGTGTAAATCTTCTTTCAGTTCCGCGTATACTTTTCCATCAATACGCATGAGTCCAAGATCAAAGTATAAACGAACATTGTTTTTCTTGAGCCAATCACGACCGAGAATCATGCATGTTTCCCTTGAGTCCCTTTGTCACATAAAGTTTGTGGTCTAAAGTTAATCCTGAAATCTTAAAGGAAATATTTACAAACCCTATCGCAATTAAAGAATTACCATTCGCTGCTTGTAGAGAGGGGATGTCATTTTTAAACAACTTTGGGCGGGGAAATAGATTATCATACATTTTCTTACTAATTAGAGATACGGCTGCACCTGTATCTACCAAAGCCCTAAATTTATTTTTACCTATTTTTAATAAAAAAACTACTGGGGTTGTTAGTAAAATTCATTTCATATGTAGGTCTTTGTTTAAAGTTCTTTCTTCGGGCTTCAACGAAGGAAGAACGTTTAAGTTTTCCTGTTTTTGTTTGTCAATAGAAGAGCGAGGTTTGAAATTTTGAGATGGTCCCTTATTTACTTGGTTGCTAAATTCATATGTTCGGCCTTGACGATCTGATGATATGCTCCGATTTTGCTGCGTTCTCTGATACATACGCGAGCTCCAACAATCTGCACGTACATGACCTACTTTACCACAATTCCAACATTCCACAGGTGACCGGTGATTCTGCTCTATATTATGTACGGGTTTGTTTTGACTGAGTCGTTTATACATTTGAGGACGGGACCTGATTTGGGGTTTATTTTGAGGACAAAATCGAGCCCTATGACCCATTTGTTTGCATTAAAAAAAACCACCTCCTATTTCGCGCATGGTCAATTTCCATTGGTTCTACATGCCTTGTTTCTATCGAGGTAATTTTATCTGCTCAATCCTTTAATAAGGGAAGAGTAGTATCAAAATTTGAAAGAATTCGTCCGTTGTCATTACTTTGTACAATTTCTGTCATATTTGACCCTCTTATCGCTAGTCTCTGTCTCAGGTTTTGTTCTCGCATTGCTATTTGAATTGCTGATTCTAAATCTTTAGGGTTTTCTCGCAAAATTTTCATTCTGAGGTAGTCGAATGTCAACCCGTCACAAAAGATATCTACTAACTGTTGTTGTACCAAAGGATCTTTTAGTCTGTCTTTACTGTATGCGTCTTCCGCGATTTGCAATAGTCTCTCAGCGTACAACTGAACACTTTCATTTGAATTTTGTCGAGTCCTACGCATTACTGCTAACGCGTGTTGGGGATCTGTTATTTCTGCAAATCTATTTTTAAGGTATTCCTTGAGATCGTTCCAAAATGGGATTTCTTCAGACGCATCTGTTTTATCTAAATACCTTTTAATATAATCCCCCACTGGACCCTTACTCGTTATGTATGCAAGCATGGGGATCTCATGACCTTGTTTCCCAGACATAGCACTGTACTTTTCAACTTCTTTTATCCATTGTTTAATTTTTTTAGCATCTCCTTCAAAAGGAGTTATCACAGAAGATAGGGGCACTGAAATTGCGGCTGTCATAGCTTTAACTTGACCAATGAAAAATTCTTTATCATCATCCTGATTTGGGACTCGGTGTCGAGGTTCACGAGTTTCATACAACCTAGCGTCATGATATGTTTCAAAAGTATTTTGTTTAATCTGTTCTAAGGATTTTTGACCTGTTTCTTGCCCTTTATTTTATTTACTCTGACCTAACCCCGCGATTCGTTGTTCTAATTGCTCCATTTGATTTTTAAATTCTTTTTTATCAAACCCATCACCTGTCGCCATATTGGTTGCTTAGACAAAGTTGCTTACTTCGAGATTGTTACAAGAGACATATAGAAATGGTTCTTACCTTATTTTTTTAACTTCGCTTAGTCCTGGTCACCGCCACCAAGAAAGTTCGTGTAAGCGCTCCACCTTTGTTATCTCCTGTAGATGCGCCTCAAACTCAGTAATTACGAAGTCCAATTGTTAATTAATAAACGTTTATTAATGAGCGTGATCGTATAGTAGACTTTACAACCATTAAGAGCAACTCAAATCAAAGAATCTATCTAACATCATTTTAAATGAGTATATATAACATTTTACTTATGATGATGCCATTTGGGTTGAGTAATGCACCGGCAGTCTTTCAAGAGCTGATGAACGTAGTTCTTCAAGGAGTTTGCCATCGCATACAGTAAGTTCAAGCATATCTTTTACACCATACACCATATCATGGCATAGCATTGAAATCTCATAGCATAGCATTGGAATCCCATACCATAGCATTGAAATCTCATATCATAGCATACAATCTCATAGATTCTCATTCGTCATATCATAGCCTAGCATTGCATACAAGACGATTTTAACTAGTTTTAAATGCTTTTATTTAAAATAATAAATGTTCACATTGCAGATTAGTGGTAAACTTTGGCTTCTTATCATTTAACTTCAAAATGTTTGGAACTCTTCTGTGTATGGAGGCGTTTTTGTTCAAATCTCATAGCATACCATAGCATAGTATAGGATACCATATCATTAAGCCCTTCATTTCAATTTCTCATAGCATAGCATATAAATATCATAGCATTGCATTGAAATCTCATAGCATATCATTAAAATCGCATAGCATAGCATAAAACTGTAAAAGATATGCATGAAATGACTGTACCTGGATGACATTCTTATCTTCTCAGAGACACCGGAAGATCATCTTCGTCATATTCAAGACGTTTTTAATCGCCTTAGAAAGTATGGACTAAAAATGAAGCTAAAGAAATGTAGTTTCTTCAAGGAACAGACTGAATATCTTGGTTTCATAATCAATGAACATGGCGTTACACCTGATCCAAAGAAAGTCGAAGCTATAAGAAAGTTACCTGCGCCCACTACAGTCCGAGAAGTTCGTAGCTTTATAGGTATGTGCAGTTATTACAGGAGATTCATACCAAACTTCTCTAAGATTGCAGAACCATTGATTGACTTAACCAGAAAGTAATCAAGGTTTAAATGGACACCATGTTGCCAAAAAGCGTTTGACTTTATTAAAGAAAGTTTAACGGTAGTGCCTTTGCTAGCATATCCAGATACTAATAAGCCGTACATCTTGTACACCGATGCCAGCGACAATTGTATTGGAGCTTGCCTCACCCAAAGAACAGATGAAGGAGAAGATAAGCCCATATATTACTTATCCCACAAGCTGAGTAAAACTCAAGAAAAATGGTCAACCATAGAAAAGGAGGCATTTGCAATCCACTACGCTCTTCAGAAGTTAGACCATTATTTACACGGTGCTCAGCTTACTATAAGAACAGACCATAAGCCGTTCAAGTATATCTTAGAATCTCCAATGCAAAATAAGAAAATTCAACTATGGGCGTTAAGTATTGCAGGATATAATTGTAAGGTAGAGTACATAGAAGGAAGATTCAACTGCTGTGCAGATCTTTTATCCAGATTACCAACAGTCAACCTGGAGTGTGAAGAGGAAGAGCAGTCAGAGCATGATGAACCAGATGTTAAGGACAATTTCTTTGTGAACGTACTTAACTCGAATGCCTTTTCACCTAAGAGATTGGCCAGATGTGAAGTTAGGCAACACGACGAATTGATCAAACCCTTTATCGATCTACCAGAAGAAATCAACATCAAAGAAAGTCAACAACACGATGAGCAGATCAAGAAACTGAAGAATCGGTTAAATAAAGGAACAGCAACGGCAACCGAAGAAAAGAAGTTTCTGGAAATTGATGGTTTAATGTACTATCTTTCAGATGGAGACTCAGAAGGCCCAAGACTCCGCCTGTATGTACCACGTGAGCTAGAACTTTTGGTAGTGCAGCAATATCATGACGGACTTGGACATATGTGAGTAGACAAAACATATGACGTAATCAGACAAAAGTACTACATACCAAATTGATACAAAAGGTTATATTCCTATGTAGAAGGATGTGTAGTATGCCAAACGAGGAGCAATAAGAAAAATCAACCTCCACTTCAAGAGACAGATATGCCACCTTTTCCAATGGCTAAGGTAGGACTTGATTTATCAGGACCATATCCAAGATCCTTGTCGGGAAACAAGTACATAGTCTCTTTTATTGACATTTATTCTGGTTGGCAAGAAGCCTTCCCAGTTCCCGATAAGTCAGCTGACAACATAGTACATCTTATCTTAGAAGAAATATATCCAAGATATGGCTGTCCTCTTCAAATTCTCACAGACAACGGAACAGAAAATGTGAACAAGAAAGTGGAAGAAACCTTAAAAGAATTGAACATCAACCACATCAAAACATCGAATTACAGCCCTCAAGGTAATGGTAAAGTAGAAAGATTTCATAGAACTCTTCATGATGTGATGGCTAAGAAAATAAGAGACAACGCTCAAACGTGGGATATTCATCTTAATCAGACGTTGGCAGCCATTCGTTTCCATCCTAACGATTCGTCAAAGTTTTCTCCATATTACCTTATGTACAACATAGATGTTGTATTACCTCTTGATACGTTAATGAAACCTCGAAGGAGATATGCAGAAGAAGACCAACAGACGATTGCCCTTCAAGAACAACACAAAGCTTTCATGCTAGTACATCGAAATATGAAGGAAGCCAAAAAGAAACAGAAAGCTCAGGCCGATAAGAAAAGCAAAGACGAAGATTTTCAGGTAGGTGACCCTGTCTACCTAAAGAACAACAGAAGTCAAAATAAGTTAGATAAAAAATGGCTACCATATTATCAAATAATAGAGCAAAAAGGACCAGTTAGTTTCGTGGTGAGAGATCAATTGACTGCATTAACCACCAAATGCCATGCACGACAATTAAGACTGGCAGATATTTCGCACTGGCCCATTTCACAAGCTACTGAAGATGGTGGAAGAACTCTAAGAAAAACTAACTATGTGGTGCCACCGGAAGATGAATCGTCGTCAGAAAGTGAAGACATGCAACCAGAACCATTAGAAAGAGCTATACAGTCCAAACAATGGGAAAGAGAAGGATCTTCAGACGAATAGGATATACCCCTAGCAGAACTTCAAAGACGTATAAGAGCTAAGAAGATCATGGATGATCAACAGTATAAAAATGAGAGCGATCAGACCGTAAATTCAGAATCGGATGAGACCCCTGAGTCAAAAAAATGTGATGAAAATAGTTGTCAAGACTATGAAATACCCTTAGATAACCCAAATGCACACTTAGACGAAGATATGGAAATAGATGAAATAGTCCCTAAAGTAGGTCTAGGCTTCAAAACAAACCCTAAACCACGTAAATCAATCCCTAAGCCGTGTAGGAAAAATAATAAACAAGAGTATGCGTTAGCTATTATGAAGGAATTAGCCAAAATAATAAACTAAATCAGTTATATTATCGTATATGTAGATGTAAATAATCTTGAATAAGCTTAGCTTTGTATATATTGCACGCTTTTAAAATGTATGACAGGATGACCCCCTGTGATATTAAAACAGATAATGAGATACGCCGAATAGCAAACGCGGACATAGCACCTCGGTTATTTGTATAGTAGTATGCGGAGTTGAAGAGATTTAACATATACTCGAAATACATGACAGCGACTAAGTAAAGAAACTATAAGACTGATTTTGGTAAGTGATTTAAGATTATTGGTAAAAACAATCAGATATTACGATTGACATCTTGAGTATGGGATAAGGTTGCTCGGGTTTTTTATGGTTCATTTTCATTAACCCACGTTATAATCATGAAAATAATTTCAAAATCACTGATTTTTCAGTATTGCACAAAAAATAACTAGATACTATATAAGTAAAGATTCCTGACAAACTAAAAGATATTAAAGTTTTCCCTATGAATGCACTTATGGCGGAATTGCCAATAATTAATCTGCAACCCATGAAATCATCATCTTGGGTGGAAAGTCCCTGGTTTTATGTGTGTTTAACTTTGGCAGTAACAATAACAATATGAATTTGTATTAAGAAACGCAAAACTATTAAAAAGTGGGGTGGTATATGCTATGGTGGTTGCTGGTCAGGTTGTCGAAAAAGGGGTAGTGACGGAAATAAGAAAGGTTCTTCCAAAGACACTGTATTTTGTTGTGTGAATCCAGAGAAATGGACCTCTAGTGACACCATTGAACTTGAACAAATCCCGAAAAACATTAGGATCCAAGAGAATCCCCGACGGAGCGGAAGTCTCAAAACTCGCAAAATGACCAACAGTACGGGGACAATTTCGACCAAATTAGCACAACAATTACTTGGAGAGAAGAAAAATGAAGAATCTCAATGGGCCAAATGTTATAGACCGTATCCAGAGCTGGCACGTAAATACCTGAAAGAGAAGGCCGCGATGTCTACGCCACAGAGGAACGCAGGAGATGTTCCGCGAGAAGCCGCCTCGCCATCCGCGCCGACCCTCTATCCACGAGTGCCGATGATGTGCGAATAATTGGGTCGAAAAGCAGTTGCGTTTTCCTTGTAAAAAAAAATGTGACTTGTGTAAAAAGTGTTAAAGTAAAAATGTGTGTTATCTTGTGCTAATATAAATCTTGTATTTTGTGATTCACTCTGGAGAACTACAGGAAGAAACTGATGGACTCCGAACCTATGAAGCTAGTACATGACCTCCAATCTTAGAAGGAAGAGATATTTTGTGAACTTACAAACATGCCTTGACTTTGTGTATATATGTGACATTAAGCTTTGTGTATATATGTGACATTAAGCTTAACCATACTTAGTATAACTTTGATGATGAATAACGATTATCTTCAATTTTGATTATTTCATCCTGGTCATTATTGTCATACTTTATTCATTATTGTTTTCATGATTGTAATGCGATATAATCAAATTATATGATTTTATGTATACATCCTGGTTATAGATTTGCTTTTGTATATGAATGATGTTCCAAGCTGGAGGTGGAAACATGCCACTTGATACTACCTCTTAACATAGATGTTCTGACTGGTAGGTCACTAGGAAGTTCATCTGACCAAGGGGAGATCAAGGACGCTTTCCTATTCCGGGCGCCAGACATGAGAAATCTCCCTTTGGGATATTTCTTTTGTTTGGGGGACGTATGTAAACAGATAGCCATGCTATGACCTTGAATTGTTACTGTTACAAATTGGTCACTATGATACTTTTGTATACATAGATACTGCGTAATGAATTGTGTTAATGATAACTAACAGAATGAACTATGTGACTCTTGTAGCACTGCGCAGTATTCCTAAATGATGTTATGCAACCAGGTGCAGAATACGGGCATACATGTAATAATATCCAAATTGAGAGTTTATAAATAAGTGTCATATTTGGCTATTCTGTGTCTGCATCGATAGCTCTGGTACTCTATATTAAGTCATTTATTGCATATTTTATTTAACCTTTGTAACCTTAGAGCCATGCATGAA
>WFKH01011581.1:34743689-34769230 GCA_016163765.1 Magallana hongkongensis | reverse complement strand
GTATTAAATCTTAGAAAATCTTCTTCTCTACTCCCATAGATATTTGTAAAAAAAACTAAATGCATGGATATGATGTCCATGAAGCTCTCTACCAAAATTGTGAAATTTATGGTCCCTGAGTCAGGGGTTCAGGCTCAAGGGTGGGGCCAAAATGGCCATATAGTAAAAATGTATTAAATTTTAGAAAATCTTCTTCTCTACTCCCATATATATTTATGAAAAACTAAATGCATGGATATGATGTCCATGAAGTCTGCTACCTAAATTGTGAAATTGATGACCCCTGGAACAGGTGTTTAGGCCCTAGGATGGGGCCAATATGGCCATATAGTATAAATTATTAAATCTTATAAAATCTTCTTCTATACTCCCTATATATTTGTGAAAAACTAAATGCATGGATATGATGTCCATGAAGTCTTCTGCCTAAATTTTTAAATACATGACCCCTGGGACAGGGGTTTAGGCCCTAGGGTGGGGCCAATATAGGTACATCGTAAAAATGTATTAAATCTTAAAAATCTTTACTCCCACACATGTGGGCAAAAAACTGAATGCATGGTTATGAACTCCTCTACCTAAATTCTGAAATTCATGACCCCTAAGTCAGGGTTCAGGATCCAAGCACTTGGAGAGCATTTGGAAAGAGTTGAAGGGGGGGGGGGTTAACAGTCAATGGAGCTATTTTCCCTTGCTTCTTACTAATGGAGTTATCTTCCTTTGCTTGTTCATATTTAGTAATTAATCATTGAATATAATGTAATTATAAAGAAGTTGTATGATCAAAAGAGTTATGCAAGGCTTTTTATCATTTGAAACAAAAACAGTTTTTAAACTATTAAAAGAAACAAATAGACTTGTTAATAGTAAAGTAATAATTGGCTAACTAAAATCACTGATATGAAGGTAAAATGATTTTGGTATAAATGCCAGATGGTGATTCTCAACGAAGGTTGAATATTCAAAAACTGGAACAGGAGAAGTGAGTAACTCATGATGGCTTTTAAAGCTGGTTTTTTCCGTTTGTTTAAATGCCCACAGGGAGAGTTTCTGTCTGCCCCGGGGGGATGGGGGATGGGATTTTGTTTTAGATAAAACATGAATAATAGCCACCTTGTTAAACATATGTAGCTTTTCTGTGAAAACATATACACTTAAAAACCTATCCTGAAAAATAATAAATATGGGAAAATTATTTTCTATTAGAGTCTTGCACCTTTTCAATATCAGGTCATGCAGTCTTTTATGATTTTTTAAGTTTTTCGCTAAAATTATAGGTTTAATAGTCCTTTTTGAAAGATTTTAGGCAGGGAGGTGGTCGTCATTACAAATTAAAATTTTTTCTATTCCACAATAAAACTTAATTAAATGCATATATGAGACTCCTTGACAAGTTTGTGTATGGGTTATGCTACTCAGGTGACCGTTAAGGGCTATTGCCCTCTTGTTTTTCCTTGCAATGATCGCTTCATAACCCGCATGAATCATCACAAAGAGCAATTTATTGTTGATATTTACATTTTTCGTTTAACAAATTATTAAATTGATCGTAAAATACAAGAAAAATTAACTAAATTTTTGTTAATGTAGCTCAGTACGTTAGAGAAAGGAAACTCTAAAGAATATAAGTCCGACTTCAGTATGATTATTTCGTGCAGTCCGTGATTTTCATAGGTGCTAAAGGTTTCAACCAATCGATAATTTACGAGGCGTGTAGATTTCAGTCCTGTCAGTTTCTACAGAGCTATGAATGTAAAATCAATTTCCGTAAGAAATAGAGGGAATCATACTTGGGTAGTAAATATAAACGTTTTAATTAATTTTCATAAACTATTTTTTAATGCATTGTTTAGCTGATCAAAATTTAAAAATTATCTGAAGAGCTAAAATGATTTTTACATCGTTCATTGGTCTTTTGTATATGTACTTTTGGTGGTAAATTTGCGTGATTCTTTTTCTTGATTGGATGATTATATTAAAGCAACATCGGTCTTGTATGGGCTGAATTTGAACTTCCAAGTAGCTATGTTATCATTACCACGGTAACTTTCACATAAAAGGAAAATGGACCGTTCCTTCTGTGTTACGTTTTGACAGTAATCGTAATTAACGTATTTTATTAACTTTTTATGAATAATTGATAAGATACATCATAGGTAGATGTAAATATTATTAAACAGTAAAATGCTATTTTTGGTGATTTATAGGGCTATTATAGTAGCAAGCATATCAGGATGTATAGTATATATATTATATACACACGTAAACCGACAGCTCGGTTATGAACTTTTCTTCAATGCTAGCCACCATCATACCCGTTTTAATCACCAAAGAAAGCATTTTATTGTTTGAATAAACACATTTGGTGAATATACCTGTAAGCAGCATATATTTAGCAAATATACATATGTACATTATGTACATTTTGTAATTCAACAGTCAAATATATAATTCATAATTTATCTACACTATGCTTCAATCAGCCCAAAAAAGAAATCTGTTTACATACAGTCCACAGGAATACAACTATTTTGCAGACACCACAAAACAAATTTAACAAGTCATCGACGCTGCGGCCTTACTAGATAATCATATTGACGAGCACCCACCAACCACCCTTCGCCTACTTAAAAGAACACCAAATCGGCAGATAATTGAAGTACGCCTCTATCATGGAAAGTGTGATAGAGATGTCATGTTGTAAATTTTTAATTTGCTAGTTGGATGTAAATACATTTACACCATGACAACTAGCTGTCATGTTGTAAATTTTGTATTTACACCCATCCAATAAATTCAAAATTTACAACATGACAGAGAGAAACCCGACACGAAGAGAGCAAATGCTTTTATGATATACAGGTGACAAAAACAAATACAGCATGTTTAATAACACCCTCTTTATTAGTGTGCTTATATGAATGAAAACAATAGATTACAACACACAATAAAATGACAACAGTTTTATTAATGATTTGCATTTTTATTGTTTGATCTCGGAGTTTTGTGAATGTTGTTTTGAACCTCATGCATGTGCCTTTGATTTGGTTTGAGATACACAAATTATAAGAAAATAGAAAAAGTCAAGTTATTGATACACATATTTATATTTCTAGCTACTATTTATAGAACAAATTATATATACTATACTTTATCTATTGATAATTAATATCAAATAAGGTTTGCAAGATGATGAATGTTCAATGTAAAATTAAACATACAAAATTTTCTACTCACCCGTACGTTATGTTTTCCGAAAAACGACCCCCCTTTACATTACCGTTACATCTGAACAGAAAATGCTCCGAATATTTATTTTTCCTAAGATTTGTTAAGATTTGATTGTTGCACTTGCAAGTTTGATCATTTGATCGACTGATTCAACTGTCTTTAATCCAAAACAAGTCGTATATTTTACAAATCATGCATATTTTGACAACTCATTTACGGTGAATTTTAAATCTGCCAAATAGATTCGAAGTGTTTGAGACTACTAGACGCATAGAGCACTCGGACAAAAGACCAACACAAAGTTTGACTACCGCTGTCTTCCGTGCGGTATATATTTTTTGGAAATACTTATTATAAATACCTACAAAATGCCTTACCTAAATCCCCCCCGTCTTCGAAGCGGAGAAAATCGACTCCCCCATACGTTGGAATGGGACCTCTCATACTCTTTGTCGACTCCCCCGCGTTAGGGGTTTTATACGGTGATATATGATATGGGCCTTAAATGGCCCTCTAAAATGAAAATCATCAATTTTCTGTAATTCTTTGTTTTCTTTGTACACATTATACATGTAAAGCCCCTTTCACAATTGGCGCAGCAGAAGCGACAAAATATTCGTGCGACCGAAAAAAATAGATATGGTTCGTTAACTGTTGCCAAAATAATCGCATATGAAAAAGTATTCGTACGACTCGCATGACTCAGAGCCACCGTTGTGCGATGTAAATGCATTGAATCTTTCTATATATCTTGCGTCCATATGCGAGTGTTGTACAATAAAAGCAACTGTTGTAAGATAATGCGATAGGATCGAAAGATCAGATGATCGGACGATTGAACGTGCGCCAATTCATCCGATCATGCGTTTCATCGTAAGAACTCTCGTACTAGTCAGAGGGGGTATATACTGTATACCGCCCATTTCCGATGCTCTTCAGTAGAGATAGTTAAAAGCAAGAGAAGATACCGCCAAAGAAGATGACAAAAGTAACAGCCAAATTTAAGGTCAATTGTGGCCTGAAACAGATATTCTTATACAGTGTATACTATATAAGTGAACTATTCGCCTCAGTTTTATTTTCGCTCATTTCGCTCTTTTTGTCAGTTAGCGGATTAAGATTTGGCGAATTCCAATGTCTCATATCATCTCCTCTTTTACTTCAACATTGTTGGGACGAATTCAAGACGAGGCAAAA
The DNA here is from genome assembly GCA_016163765.1 of Magallana hongkongensis. Classification (NCBI taxonomy): domain Eukaryota; kingdom Metazoa; phylum Mollusca; class Bivalvia; order Ostreida; family Ostreidae; genus Magallana; species Magallana hongkongensis. The sequence goes on along the minus strand of WFKH01011581.1, from coordinate 34,764,802 downwards.
CCGCAAGTAGAAGAAGCGAAAATATCACAGGGCGAAAATAACACTGTATCCAGTACATACTAGTGGCAAAGCATGTAAACTGAAACCGATACATCTTGCATTGATAGTAAAACGTTGCAAGATTACATGGTCACGTTGAGCAACAGTCTCATGGCCGTACAGCACACGCATAAACAGCTGCGATTTACCTTACGATCTTTAAAAATCGTGCATCGCTCTTGCGAGTACACAGAACGTTGTAAAACGTTCGTACTAATGTTCGTGCGTTGCATTGCAATAATTTGGATCGCATTTGGTCGCGTCTGAATAGTGTGCATGTCCACTATTTTGAGGAGACTTGAAGCGACCAAAACACGTATGAACGAATGCGAGAGCTCGTGCGAAGCCAAAATTTTCCAAACGCAAAGTATTGTAAAGTGCTCGTGTACCAATTGTGAAAGGGCCTTAAAGGGGCATGGTCACGATTTTGGTCAAAATTTTTTTTTTTCCAATTTTAATGTTAACAATGCTTCAGTAAGGCATTTTTAATAGGCAATCAAAATTTGAATATCATTCGTAGAGTTATAAGCGAGTTACAGAGCTATGTAAACATAACCTTTGAATGTTGAAGTGAAAATTTCAGTCATAGACCTAAAATGAATGTTTTAAACGTTAAGAACTGTTTATCCATGCTTAAAATGAATAAAAAGATAAACAAATCAGCTTGAAAAATATTTTAACTGGTAAATTAAAACTATGTAAACAAAAACAGGGCACGAGCCTTGTTTACATGACAAAGAATTGTGAGTCCTGTATCTTGCTTAACACTCTACAAATGACTCTAAAATTTTATTTGATCATTAGAAATGCATTTCTTAAGCATTGTAAGAAATGAAAACAGAAAAATAGAATTTGTCAAAAATCGTGACCATGCCCCTTTAAAGTTATTTTATATTTTTCCTTTTGATCCAAATGCCCACAATTTAGAAAGATTACATCACAAAGTTTACCTTTTCCTGCCATTTTTCTATTTTAGCATAAAACGGCTTGTTTTTAAACAGTTTATTGTTTACAAAACATTGAGCGCATGCTTGAACAAACAATTCTTTTCATCAGAGGTGTATATATCACAGACTAATAAGGGACAAAATATTTTCCTTGTTCAAAGTGTCGCTCTATATTTCCCATTCAAAAAAAGATAAGAAAATTGTAAAATTTTGATGAAATTATAAAAATTGCGTAACTTCTGACGTCATAAACTGCCAGTGAGTGAAAACAATTGAAATAAAAAGATAAAAAATATATGTTATATCAACTTTTCTAAAATATAACATAAGAATTTAATGTACCTGAAACACAATTATGGGGGCCAAATATATAGTGTTTTGATTATTTTCCTGTATTTTAAAATACAGGTCTTCAACTTGATGCAATTAAAATCTAATTTGGATTATGTGAATATTTGCTAACGTTGCATCTAAAAGGTCAAATTTAGTTTCCGCAATATTTGACTCAACAAAATAATTCAAAGAAAACACTTCATCACAAAGTATTCAATTTTTATCGTGACAGCAAAAAGGAGACATTTTTAAAGTAGATACTGCATTAGGAAAAACACGTTCTACGCTTTTTTCAATTGGCTATCATCATTGATTTGTGTTATAGCGTCAGTATTATGCCTTAACTGCTGTGCGTTTGATCAATAGACTTCCATGGCAGCGGCAATGTATTCTGATATCATCCTAATATGCATTCTATCAATACTTTGAACGTGCTCCCCTTATTTGGACATGCACTAAAACTTTTTCATCCTCATCAATGGCTTTACGAATCTAATTAATTATTGATGTGCTTTCGCTAGCATACTCTCTTACTCTTGTGAAGTGAGTATGCGAGTGCATCAAACATTTAACCCTAAATAGATTCTATCAAATATTTGCGGTATCTTTGCGTCTTATCTTTTAAAGACTTGTTTTTATTAAGACAATGGTTTTCAATGAACAACGCTACTCACAAATTATAAAGAATAAATGGATGGCAAGTACTTTGCAATATTATAATTAGTAGCATAACAGGCGCAGCATGAAACACCTTAGAAGGCAAATACACAAGTTTAGACAGATCAATTTTTTTCGTATTGATTTTCTGGGTGACTGCCAACAGTTTCAGACAGAAAATAGGAAGAAGACGAAATCGGGCGGAATTATAAGCATCTTTGAAGGTAAAGGTAAAATTCAATTTTAATTGAGCTAAGTTATTCTTTGTAGTCATAGATGCTTAAGATGATAATTCTGATTTTCTTTTACGATGATATACTATTGTAGTTTAACTGATTGGTTTTTTTTTAAATTACTAAAAATTGCACTTTACCTAGCACGTTCATGGTTTTTTTTCAACTTTTCAACTATAGAGCAAGTCTATATTATGCCTCTAGAATTTTGAAGTTTGATTTTCAAGTAACTCAATTGCGCCTTAAAGGAAGTTCTTTTAATTGTTATCATCACCTCTCTCATTTTATTAAAATATAATGAACCGTGTACATTATATTTTGAACTTGACCATGAAATTTTAAATAAATTTATATTGAACTTGTTTTTTTTTTGTTATATATAATGCAACGCATACTTGTATATATATATATTAAATCCACTTATAGAATCTCCGATATAAAAGTATTATTCAATTCGAGTATTTTGTAAGTATAGACAACACAACCACCAAATAATACTCAATACTCTCTCTCTCTCTCTCTCTCTCTCTCTCTCTCTCTAACACTCATTCTCTCTATTCTTTTTCTTTTACACACACACATACACTCTTATTCTCTTTCTCTCTCTCTCTCTCTCTCTCTCTCTCTCTCTCTCTCTCTCTCTCTTCCCTAATTTTTTTTTAGGGGAAACGTCCTTGAAACTCAAAGTTATTGCAACACTTTTTAACATTTAAATTTTATTCATTAATTTATTTTTTAGATGCTGAAAACAATAACTTTGAAGAATTTTGTGCATTTCAAAGACAAGATTGTTATTGATTTTGATACAACTCTGAGGGTGAAACAGAGTAAAGAAAGTTTGCATAAAGAAGCAACTTCTTCAAATGCAAGTGCAAATAAAAAACAAAGGCGTGATCCTGAAATAGAAGTGACTACTCAAAAAGTACATTGCAGTGCTTTAAACATTTTTGTAGGAGCTAACTTCTGCGGGAAAAGTACCGTATTAGAATTAATAAGACGTTGTATGACAGATGAAATAAATGTATCAGTAACAAATTCTTTTGATGAAAAATTAGATGCATATGTATTCTGCAAATTCAGTTTGTCTCAGTATGATTCCGTTATCTCAGGAATTATCAAAGAACCTAGGATTGATGTGATGTACAAAGTTTTCATTTATTCCGACTTCAGTGGCACTTTTCTTCGCTCGAAATCATCGTCAGAAAACATTACAACCTTCAATGGTTTGCTTCACGAACGTGATGTGCAGGAAATAGAATCAATTTTTCAACAGAGAGATTTTCCTATTACCGGTATTATCAATATGATAACATGTTCACAACAAGGAGAAATTAGACGATCAGGGGAACCAAACTGGAAAACTATCGAAGATAAATATGTATCTACACTACCTCTAAGAGGTATTGGAATGGTACAGTGGACAAGAAGTGAAAAAATCAATGCAAGAAGGAGCACAAGGAGAGCAACTACAGGATGGCATGCGAACGAGCAGAAGTTATATCGACATTGTTGTTTGGAGACCGTAAAGATGATATTGATACGGTGCTTGAAAGAGACATTTTTCAATTTATTACATATCCAGAAAAATTTGAATTCATAAAAGAAAAAAATGGGCTATTAAAAGTTAAACATAACGAATCAGAATCCCCATTCCATTTGTTGAAGGCATCTGAAGGAATATTAGAAGCCAAACTGACATCTTTGCTCCTGGCGCACAAACAAATTCAGACTCTTTGTCTTGAGGATCCTGATCGGGGGATGCACCCTCAAATGATTGAACGGTTAAGGATAGTGTTGCATAGAGAAGCATATAAAAAGACAATAATTGTTGTGACGCATTGCCCCTTTTTATTCGACACCATTACAATCGATAAGACGTATGTTTTTTTTCGAAAGAAAACAACAACCAACAGTTAAGAATGTTTTGTGAGAAATGCTGGGAAAAATAAGGAACTGTCCAAAGTATCAGACATCGAAACTCTGAGAACCTTGTTGTTTGCAACCAAAGTTTTGTTAGTTGAAGGACCATCTGACAGGAAGATTGTGCATGGTATTTTTACCCAATACAAATGCAAATTGTTAGAAAGGAGATTGATTGAAAATAACGATATAACCACATATCAAATTATTCCTGTCGGCGGCTGTAAAAATGCAAAAAAAGTACAATCATTTTGCAATTGTATTAATCTTCCGTGCTTGTGTTTATGGGATCTGGATAAAGTTGTGAAGTTTGATAAAGAAACATGTCAAATACAAGACTTTTTGGAGATAGGTAAGGTTAATATAGATAAGTTTAAAGCAATATACTTTGATAAACCACTTTCACTTCTCATTGATTGTGATGAAGATTTCGAAACAATTTCAACATCATTAGAGCAACGAAAGATGTTTGTATGGAGACATGGTGCTGTGGAGGATGCAATTTTAAGCACTGCCCCTCACTGACTAACAAGAGCCTTAAAAAAAACTGGAAGAACGACCTGATGAAGAAGAAAGGAAAGCATTTTATGCTCAGCTCATGGAAGTCTCTGAAATACAACGATTTATACGATTTATGGAGAAGGAAGAAAACAAAAGGTTCAATAACTAGTACACGTACACTACAAAAAAAAAACTATGGTGACCTGAAAATGAAAAATGTAAAATTTGGTCATCCACAATCTTTTTAAGACTGATATGTATAGTGTTTCTGGTTCAAAAGTTTTAAAACCAAAACTTTTCGATGGAATCTACAAACGCTTGCATCTCACTACGAGTGAAAATGTGTTGATAAAAACTATGGATTAATGTTCAAGAAAATTATAACTCATAAAAAGGACAATTTTACAACAAGATAATTTATTTAATACAACAAGTTTAAAGCTGAACACCGCTCGTAAATAGGCACTGTCCGCCATATTTCTCTTTCATCACTGCTGTCCCTACAACCCCTATATAAGCAGCAGACCTCTAAACAGTTTAAAGTATTTCGCTGTAGAGGTCTCACCTGTATGGACGTACATCTCGCCTCGCCGTGCTACTCGGTCGCGATGAAATTATCAAATTTTACGCACTTTTTTCAAGCCAGGAGAACACTAACATCAAATAAATTGAACAATGCATTATTTACAAACAGAATATGCACAAAGAATAAGAAATAAATGCATAAAATCCAAAGACCACGAAAGAAATACTACACATCGGCCACGAGTTTCAGGTGTGCAATCGAGTGTAACGAAATCGAAGGGTTTATATACCAGGTACCTGTGTAACGGTGCCTATTTACGAGCGGTGCTCAGTTTTAAGAACTTACCAACATTTGTCTATTTATTTTAAATTTTTATTATTCGTACTTAAGGCAATTGGTGCAGTTTCGTATTTTGAAAATACCTACTAGTATATATAAAATTGTGAAAGCCGTGCATGTATTGTAACAATATTATAGTCTGTCCCAAGTTATTCCTTCCGTTACTTCTTTGTGATTTTAATAAAAAAAAACCACACACGTGTCAATTAAGTACAAAAAAAAAAAACGATGAAAGGGGGAAATTCAAGATTTCTTCATCGATAAATCATCTGGTTATACCCAGAGCAACTCAAAAGAACGAAAACAAATTTCTTACGGAAAGTTATAACGGGAAATGTTTCCATCTTTTCTTCATGCGGAAATACTCAGGACACCATACGCACTTTTTTAACGTTACCATCCGGGTACTTTTCATGGCGTTTGCATTTGCAAAATCCCCGTAGACCTTTTATTTTAGGATATGTATTGAAACCTGAGGCGATAGAGGTTTTAAAGCAGAAAATCTAGACTTTTTTCGTATTATTAAATGAATTTAGTTTGTGCAAAAGGTATTTATGATTATCGCTTTATTATGCAATAAAGTGGTGGAAGCAGAAACTTGGGAGACAGAGTATAAGAAAGTATTTTCTATTTTTTATATACTAATTTCTGAAACATGTAATTGGTAGCTTCTTATTCCATTAGATTATATGTACAATACAGTCATGTACGTGTACATTGTATGCTGATAATCATTTAGATAAAGTTAAAATAAGGTTTCGAAAAATACTTTTCGTTCTTTGATCTTCCTTTTTATACGAAAGTCTTAAAAAAGCTTGAGCATATTTCTCTTGATATAGCTCAATGGCGTGACCATTTTTAGGCTATTTTAATCTTCCTGAGAAGTACTCTGTATAAAGATATAGGAAGATGTTAGAATTTCAAAGCTAGATTGTATGGAATGTTTCGTTACTGTATTATAAATTATTGCTTAAAAATCATATTTAAAGGTTTAAGGTATATATGATGGTTAATTTATTTACCACCTAGCCTCTTTAAATGCATCTTACTTTGTTTTATATTACTACAAGTTAGATTAATTAATTTTTCAGCATCTAAAATTAAATCAATATGCTACGAAAATGTGTATCTCTAGAGTTTTACCGAATATATTAAATCAAAAAGTCTACGTAGAGAAATATACGAAGATAATCAGAATTTGTTATAATTTTAAATTTTGTGTTCCGTATTAATTGTAAATTTTCTTTTTTTTATCAGTGAATTAATGGAAGTAACAATAAGTGTATTGCTTTTCAAACTATATAACTAATAAAAAATTATATTCAAAACTTGTTTTGCTTCAACATGTTATAACCTATCTATCTTCAATCAACGGAAGTGATGTTTTATCGCAAGAAAGATAACTCTTAGCATTAATTTCATATTTCCCTTTTATGCCTTTTATTGTAATTTACTCAGTATGAGTGCCTTCTTTCAGAATTTTTAGTACCCGAGACGATAAAAAAGTTTTCAATTCTTCGCGGTATGTTTAGAATCCATACTTCTAATGAATTATATTGTTTCGAATTTTCCATGCAAATTCGTAAATCTCTTACCTTTTCATTGTGCCGTGTACACGCGGAACTTCTCTGTTTATGAGAGGAGTTATCTCTCTTGCGATAAAACCTCATTTCCGTTGGCTGAAGATGGATCGGTTCAAAAACTTGTAACTTGTCGGTGAAAATTGACCCAATTTATCCAATAAATGTATTTACATGGGCATGACATGCAGATATTCAGTGAAGGGAATTATCGGGCTACGACATGAGGTCACCACTTTCACCGGTAGATGTAGTTTGATAGCACATTTAACAAATATTCATCGGCAGTACCTCTCGGCTGGCAGACGAGGATAAAAGGATAATTTAAAGAAAAAATAAGTAAAGTCCCGGGGGTCTTGATACTTGGGGGTGGGGGATTGAAGGGGGGGGTGGTCGGTCCTGTCCTGTCCTCGAGCACTTGTGTGGAGATTTTGGTAAAAAGAAAATAAAAAATTATATCCAGTTATTAAGACATGTGTGTTTTGGGGGATTTTTTTTTGCTTTAAATAAGATGCCATTCTAATGATCATAAGAGAGAGCAAATCACTTTAACCCAAACCATTCTATGTAGGAACCTTAATTAAAATTAAATTGCTTGAAATGCTATATACATAAATATATAAATGCTTATATACATAAGATCTCCCGTTTGCATAAAAATATGCAGAAATTGTCTTCGGCTTTTCTCAGTGCTATATGTTCTACATGTTTACTTTCGTCTTAAAATAGCATTACACAAACATGTACACTTCCGTTCCATCACTGTGCAGTTAGTTGGCTGAATTGTAATTTTGAGTATTTGTCAACTCAGTAGCACTCATATACCCATCGATTCTTATGTCTGAAATATCTGTAGAATTGATCAATGCCGTAAACTTAGCTTTATTCTCACAATATAGTGTTTTATTATAATTATCACTTAATCGTTAGCTAAAACACAATTTCATTTGGGCATTCCACAGGCAACGCAGATTATGCCCAACATAGTTACGTGGCTTTGGGGTTTTTCAGTAGGCTCAATGGACATGGTAAAATGTGCTAATATTTTGAGTTAAACTTTTTAAATTACAGGGATGCCATTCAAAGCTTTATAATGGTGCCTCAATTATCTCACTATCAAGCGGCCATTACCGATTTAATCTCATGAAGAATTCAACTTTTCTTCTGTTTTATTGCAAATATTCTCGCTATACTGCCACTTCATTTCAGTAAACTTCAATTTTGATAATGCTCGATATCCTACTTTGAATACTTATGTGATGATCTCGTTAAACGCGGCGCGTACAAAATCCATACTAATAATTGTTAATTTCCAAAATCACAAAATGTTTACGATCGTTGTTTATTTTTGTTTAAAAAAAAACAATTTTACAGTAAGCTTTTGCAATACTTAACGTTTAGCAAGAATATAAAATGACAAATTCTGTAACATTAAGCTTCATATAAGGAGAGAAATTAATACTGTAATCGTTTTGTTCGCTCTATAAGTATATTTAATGTGAAACATATCAAATATCGGTATATTTTGTCGTGAAAAAAACCCGATGAGAATGGGATGTTTTATATTACATAATCATCAAAAAAGGAACTTGATAATGCTTTTACTTCCTTTAACCGAATGCAAACAGGTTTACTCTCAACATTATGCGTTGAACACACCAAAAGTCGACGGACTGGAAAATTTATCAAGCTGATATGTAAAGCAAAATTCGGTAAGTTGCCAGATTAATGATTTTCACGATCAAGTTGATCGGTGTTTAAAGGTTATGATAAGTGATAGCTCTCATTACTTACTAGTAACATGACCCTTGCAATATTATGTTAACCCCTTTTAGATTTCCCATTTAGATGTTGACCTCTGTAGTGACAGATTAGCTTAACGAGTTAGTCGTAGAGCCGTAAATACTTTTAAACGATTTTTCTATGTAGGAATGTTAATTATCAACAAGTAATATATTTCCTAAAAAGCTTGCCTGACTAAACAAATTATTCCATAGAAAGCATGTATCTATTAGGCTATCATATAAGAAATAATTTTTTATTTTTGCTGCTGTTTATCAATTAATAAACGTAACGTACAGATTTAAGAAGCAATTTTAAGTATTTTTCTTATCCACTGTATATACATGTATAATTATCACTTGCAATTGAATTAATCGAACCAATTTTATGACATTTGTTTGTAACAACGATATATATTATACTTTTGATCGAATATTTTCAGAATGAATCTATCGAACGAATTAACATACAAACTAATAAAAATAAAATGTTTAGTGTACAATTAGCAAGACACACAAATTATACCCGTTTCAAGATGAATGAAATCGCCCAATTGATTGAAAAAACGAGATACGCCCTGCTTCGGCGAATAAGTTTCTACAGCTAATATTCCAGCAATATAAATATAATATTTATTTTAATCAACACTGATGATTTTGTGTTACATGTAATAATGATAATCCAACATAAATTATTACTGACATTCTACCGTAATAGACAATAGGTAACAACTTGTTGCGGTGAACCCACTTTTTACTCGAAAACTCCTGCTCACTGTTGCTTATTGTATCCCCCATAACATTTTCATTATTCACAATGTTGGTAAAGGGAACCGTTGTTCATCCCCGTCATGCAAGCATTTTCCTAATAAAAACGCATTCTTAGGGGACAATATGAAAGCATTGGTATAATTATGTCCAAAAATCAGTCAAACCATATGACCCATAGATCCTCTTATAACACCAGAACCCCTATTACAGGAGTCAAAAATGTCATAATCTGTGTTGAGAAATCATCTAAATAAAGCAAAGTGATTGCATGTCAAATGCTAAAAAATGAGAATAATATTTTTACATATCAATGCCTGTACAATACATGACCAATATATATACCCCCTCCCCTCCCAAACTGTTTCTAATGTGATTACTTACATATCTAATTACTTAAGTAAAAATTCATAAAAGTCATAAAATGATTGTTTTTCATAAAATGACGATTGAAATTTGAAATTAACAACGTTATATCAAGACATTTTTAATTGCATTTCAATTTTGCCTGTGTTTTCAATCAATAGACATTAAGACAGTGTACAATTTTTGACTTACGGCTAAGATTGCTTCATGATCCTGGGGCCTGGTAAAAAGAAAATTTAATTTAACTTACAATATTTCATCGGGAATTTTTTACACTTTAAAATGTGGAATGCACCACAAAATATTAATAAAGAAAAAGAAAATGAAAATAATATATCATCATTGCTTGTTTACTGTTACAATGCACTTGATAGATAAACCCATGTATAAATACACAGGTTAAAAAGTCATTAGGTTGTAATTTTCGTGCCTTATCTAAACAATTACACATAGCTGCTTAAAAAAGTTAAAATAAAGGTTTACTTTCTTTTGTAACATGTACGTAATTCGAAAAACACCATAAATTAAATTGACACCCTGCATGTACAAGTAATATTCCAAATGTCTTATATAGTGCTTCATCATTTATATTACAAAAATATCTTCTATTCAATTTTATGCCTGTATTAAAGAGGTTTAAATTACATGCAAAACTATCAAATATCAACTTTTTACAATTAGATAAAGTTTTAAATAATAAAGCTCTTATCCTATTGCTTTACATATTTCTGTAATGTAAACTTGATTATGTGCCCGTATCCGTGAATTCTTTTTTAGAAACACAAGACAATTTAAAATAATATAAGTTGTAAGCGATCTTGAAAGGGTACGGTGTCATTCACACTGACAAAACAAGTTTGAGTGAATATATATCATTTTGAAATCAATATATCGTAAATAATAAGCTACAACATCTGTTCCTAATACTTGTAATGATATTACAGATTCAACTGCAAACTTGAGAACTTAAGTCGCATGTACATAACATGTACCTATTCCATTTTATAAATAAGGATGTATCTATTTCATTTCAAGCACTTCTAAAAAAGATAAAACTCTTCGCCAACTTTTACAAGGAATATATGACAAGTTTCTTTCATTAAGAAGCACTGCAATATATAGACCAAAAATCGGTGCTTATAACTGATATCTTAAAGGGGTTATCGATTCATCACTACTATTCTAAATGGGAAAAGATTTACTACAGGTCAGAAATAAAAATATAGTCTAGTCTAATTTACTGCCCTGAGAGGAAAAAGAAATTTAAATACTTACATGTATCAGTTTTCTCGTATCTGAAGATTGTTTCTCATAACTTGATTTAACATTGTTTGAGGTATCATCGTTTAGATAAAGGTTATAAAAAGGGTCATATCTTGAATCTTATCGAATTAATTTTCTTGTTCTTTGGTAATGCTGTTTGAGTAGTTCCATGCTTGCCAATGATGTGCCAAATTTGAAGTCAGAGCAAACCCCAAATTATAAATGAACATATATGGTACAATCCTATAGTCACAGTAGATAATAAATCAATATTTTTCAAAAGTTTTGTTATTACAGGATTTATTTTTGTTGGTGATTTACTTAATATAGATGAAATATTTAAAAGCTTTGCGGAATTGAAACACATTAATCCAAAGACACGTTTTATAGATTTTGCAAGTTTAAGAACTGCAGTTATGATCAGACTGCATACACAATATTTACACCTGTCAAATTTACAAAACCTAATACAATATGGACCAATTATCCCTAATCATATTTTATCGTTTCTTAATACATGTAAAGGTTGTAAACTCATGTACATCCTACTATTAGATAAAAAAAAGAGAAATATGTACATCTATATCAAAATGGAGAGAAAAGGGTTACAACTATTCACAAACAGCTTGGAATAAAATTTTTGAACTCCAATTTAAGTCCAGGAATAAAATCTGCATTGGCAACGATATCAAATACTTCATAGGATTGTTCCTACAAATAAATATCTGTTTAATATTAAAAGAGCAGACTCTGCTGTATACACTTATTGCGAAATAGGTAAAAAGAGTATTGATCACTTATCTTATAAATGTGATATTCTAAAAGAATTTTGGTGTGATGTTGAAGAGTGGATTCTGATAGTTCGAAATTTCAATTACATTTGATACAGAATCAGTTAATTTTGGAAAATATAAAAATAGAGAAATATATAATTTTTTTAACTTGATGGCTCTTATTGTGAAACAATATATTTTTTCACGTAAATATAAAAGTAATCCAATACCTAATATACATGCATTGAAAAATGTCATAGCAGAAAGACTTTTAACTGAGAAATATTTGCTGTTGAAAAAATGTAGATATAAGGCATATGATAGTCACTGGCAGAATATATGTGAAAAATTGTAGCTATGCAGATATGCTGTTTGTTTTTTTGTAATTTTATTGGGGGGGGGGGGTCGATTTCTGTGAATCTTTATTCCTATCATTTCAATTGTCCTCAATCGAGCATAATATGGTCTATACATGTATACACTCCCTGCATCTCTCTCTCTCTCTCTCTCTCTCTCTCAAAAAAAAAAAAATATAAGCTTTCACCACATAAGATTTGTACAAAATAATACAATTAATAACTGATAAGTTATTACTAAATAATTATATAACTAATAACTTCGAGATTCTATAATATGCCTCTATGCATTTATTGCATCCATTATATATCTTGTTATGTGTGTACATATGTTGTGAAAGTGAAAAAGTCAATGAAATTTTTTTTTTATTAGATATTTTTTCTATAAAGGAATAAGAAGCAAAATTAATTGTGGTGTATTATTCCTATTCCTGGTGCAATAAATTCCTATTTAATATATTGCATGTTGCAGGTATTTTCATGTTAATATAACGTCACTACAATCGATTCCGATGTCAATAAATAGCAAACTTAGCTGTCTGAACAGTCTGTCGGGTTCTTAACTTTATCTAAAGTTGATAATGAATTAAAAATACAGAAACAATTTATTTATCGATAAAACAATGCAAGAAAACTAAAAGTTTCATAAGATTTTCTTGTTTCTTTTACAGCGACGTTGACCTCGTGAGTCACAGTTCTTCTCGCGCCAAATCGGCTTGATTCAAAAATCGCTCAGTTGTGAAATCGGGGTTTTCCAAACTATCTTTAGACTATAAAAAGTGACCGCCATTGCAGTAACCCTTTAAAATTTAAAATTTGCTTTGAATTTTAAGTACTGATAATAATATCATTGTTGTTATCAAACAAAAAAACCATAACAGATCGTCACTAGGCAAAATGATTCAACACAACTGAAGCATAAAACAGTCGTCAAATGCACAAATTAAAACGGGTCAATATCGATTTTTCTGCACAACCGCAACAGAGATAAATATGAAACGTTTACATTCATTTTAAATGTACTACACAGAGCAAATCTAGGTTTTTCATTTAAATTTTTACGTATAGGAATTTTGATTGTGTGTATTAACAATGAAAAAAATTAAAGCAATCTATGCTGACATAATTTGAAAACGATCTGATCCAAAAATGGCCCGTCGTCATTCTGGTTAAAAAAATATCAGTATAAATCAATAATAAGTAGAGATCAAACAACAGGTTTTGCTGTTTTCAGGTATTATAAAACAGAACCATTTTTTAAACATTGAGTACTTGTTCAGCTATATTCCAGGTGCATGCTTATCAGTTTGATAGCTTACAGAATACTGCAAAGAAGACATAATAAACAACATTACAAATTTAAATGGACTGTCCTGACGTTTTAACAACTACTCTGGAAAGTTAAAACACTTAAAAAGTAACTGATTTCAACCAAAGCTATATACAAATATTTAAATATTTAGTTAAATAGTTTATACCAAATAACACTACATAAGCAATGATCAGATAGTAGGCATACAGAAAGCAATTAATCAACAGTCTTAAAAATTTGAAATGTAGATTTTTTTTCAATTTTTATGATAATAAATATACCATTTTAAAGTTCTGATAAAATGCCGTAACCGCACAGTCATGTTACTGACGGATTCGCCTAAATCAAAAAAAAATAAATTTGTATACACCAGTATATATTCTGCGCACTATTTTTGAGACTTCTGAGTGATTCCAAAAGAATAAAAATAAATATATACTGTATATACACTGTACAGTGTAACTTAATAAACGAGCTACTCTGAAGGCGCACAAGGCCAAATATCTTACCTCCTGCTAAATTCTAAGAAAAATATTGGCTAACAGCAGTCAAGTGGAGACCATGTATATTCCATACATAGTCTGTACGAAATATTACTCTCTTTGAGCATTATGATGCCATTTTAGAGCATTATGACGTCATGTTTTTACCCAAATTAAAACTTTTTATCGTTATTATTCATTATTTGCCATTTATACAAAGGCAGTCGGTAAGATGTAATCGTTACGTGGTTTGTAGTTGACCTAATATGGTTTATACGGGGTCAGTAAATTTGTCAATAAATTAGCAGAGGTGGGGTAACTAATAATACACCGTGCTGTGAACCTCTAACCGACTGCTGTAGTTGGCTGGGGACAGTGTCACACGAACGACCCCGGTCAAAATTTTGAAATAAGTTGAGAACCTGAAGTTTGGATAGTTATTTGAGGGGCATAAATTGTTAGAATGCTTATTGCATTTATTTTGTGGGTAGAGGAGCTCATTTTTATGTCATTGATATATGACATGTTAGTACTTTTAGCGCTTTTCATTAGATATGAAAGAAAAATTCTATGAGAAAATGTAGCCAAACTTTTCACTTTCGGTTTTGTGATTGAAAAAGAGGGTGGGATCAAAACATGTCATTTGAAGGGAAGGTGATTGACCGTATGTCCCCTGCATGCAACCCATTTTTAGCACATTTAAAACTTCACTTAAAAATTAGATTGGAAATATGATCACTATTTCCTTCACAATTGCTCGACAAAAAAAAACTGTCTTCTGCCATCTGTGTAGAAAGCAAAACTCTTATGCACGCTTCTTATGTTATTTTTGTTCTGTTTCAAAGCCAGTCTTGTGAAGCCCCATCTCTCTCTCTCTCTCTCTCTCTCTCTCTCTCTCTCTCTCTCTCTCTCTCTCTCAAGTCTAAATTTTTAAAAGTTATACTCCTGGACTTAGTCTTGATTTTTTAAAAACGATCTCTAAGAACTTTAGATCAGATGTTTCAATTAATCCATATGCATGGCATACAAGACAGTTTATACATGAATGTAATGAAAATCTAATTTGGGATATGCGAATATTTGCTACAATTGCATTTGTCGCTTTTTATAACAAAGTTTCCGCATTATTTATCACAAAAAATTCAAAATCTTATTTCCATTTATTGAATTTTACTGACAACAAAAATGACACATTTTTCATGCATTCATGCATTTCATCAATACCTTTATGTGCCCTTTTTGGACATGAAATTGAACTTTTTCATCGTTACTAATGAAATTACTATTCTTTCTAATGATTGATGTTAAATCCGCAATCCTGCTCTCTACAGTTTGTGTAGTGTGTATGCTAGGGGATCTCAAAACTAGTCATTATTAGACTCTAATAGGGGTGTCCAAGTAGCGCAGTGGACAATGCACTCGCTTACACCGCTGCGACCCGAGTTCGTTCTCCGTGATCGACAGTAATTGTATGTGAAAGGGAATGGTGGTCGCTTACTTGGACACGTGGGTGTTCACTCCAGCTTCCTCACACATAAATGACCCCAACGAACTTACATCCTTGTCAACGAAAGATATTAGTATAAGTTGTAGAACTTGTTTATCAATCGTTGTAAGATAAATAGAGTTTAATTTCAGTTTCAGTTTTTTTAGACTCTAGAAATATTGCACAAAATTTATTTCCACTGAGACATGGCCTAGCAATAGAGAACTCTACTAAAAATTTCTTAACATTAACCATGAATAATAATCGCTGTGTAATTTCATATTTATTTAAAGCACAACAGGCGCAGCATTTAACACTCAAGAAGGCAAATACACAAGTTTAGACAGATCAACATTTTTTCGTATTGCTACTGCCAACCGTAACAGACAGAGAAAAGGAGGAACACGGGATCGGGTGTAATTGTAAGCATCTTTGAAGGTAAAGTATTAAATTTAATTTTATTGTGCTCTTGCTAAGTTATGTTTTGTATTCATTGATTCTCAGAAGAATGAGTCTGATTTTTCTTTAGTCTTAGAAATCTGCTGTAGTTGAAACAATGACCTACTTTTGTTTCAAATTACCTATTATTTACTTTTCCTGCTCTGTGCAATTTTTCTTAATATTTTGATGAAATCTTTCTTTCTAATTTCAACGTTTTCAAAGTTCAGGTTTAAGACTTTAGAAGAATAGTCTCTACGCGCCATATTGTTAAAAAGAGTAAAATCCTTCTTACATAAAGATGCACAAGGCCGGTGCATGTTTATCACCGGTTTCTGTGGTGCTAGGAGGATGATAGTCATATACTACCCCTGGATGGAACACCAGTCTATCGCAGGTTAAATAGCAGCGTAAGCGTTATCCATTTTCAGCTGGGTGGACATTGACATGGGTTCTTGTGACACCAGCACTTAGTGTATTGCGGGTTACTACCAGGTATTTCCAATCAGTAGCAAAAATATAACAAAACAGTCTGAAAAACCTAATATACAAAACGAATTCGTTCATCTTACCTCCCTACGTTTTAAAAGTAGTAAAAAAATCATTATTTTAGTCAATGCTTTTGACTACTATAGATTTAAAAACACCCATATGTGCATTGCCTGTACACGCTATTTGTAAAAACACACATCAGAGGAAACGTGTTGATACATGTACTAGAATTAAACCCTCACCATTCACAAAGTTTGTCTTTTATAGTCCGAGCATAGTAATATAATTCTTTTGCATAATCAAAATCAATTAAACGAGATATGTCCAATACACGTGTGTTGTTTAATAAGCCCTAATTTATTCTTGTGTAGTCATCGTGTTAACACGTAATTATACCCCCGCTCCAAAGAAGAAGGGGGTGTACTGTTTTACCCTTGTCTGTCTGTCCGTCTGTCCGTCTGTGCGTCCGTCTGTCTGTCTGTAACAAACATTTCTGTCGCATTTTTCTCGGCAACTATTCATTGCAGATACTTGAAATTTTAACACACTTTTTGTTAAGGCATGCCATATCGTGGGATATATTTTTGTACCAATCGGACGTCAACTTCCTGTTAAAAGTCGACATTACTTATTTTGCATATTCACATCAGAGCGGGGGTATTACTAGCGAGCATTGGCTCACAGATATCTTGTTCGATATACCACAAACTGAAGGGATTGAAAATGCATGAATTAGGTCTACATTACTACATCATCTGGAATGAACGAACTGAGAGCAAAAGTTATAATAATAGAAGTTAAATTGATTTTTTGAAATTTAGAACTTTTTTTATATCTGCCTGATATTTGTATTATATCATCCCATTGTATAATTTGAGTGCTTAATTATATTTATCTAGTTCCATCAACACAGGGTCCTGGGATATATATAATTTTTTATTTACAGACATTAATCATCTCTCTAATAATTATTTGGTATCACTTTTAATTCTGAGTTGAATTTTTTTGTCCCATGTACAAACCTGGGAGACACAGAGGTCGCACAGAAGTATTCCGAACTCAAAGTAGTTGTACAATTTATACGTTTATGTTATGTGCAACAATTATTTAACAGAGAAAGAGCAATTAAAACTAAAGTTTAAACAACGTTTATATTTTTTACATAAGACTGTTGACATGTAAACATCAGGTAATAGTTTGTAAAAAGATTAAATTGCGATAACTTTTTTTAAAAAATTAGTAAACGGATTCGAATAATGTTGAACAGCTGAACAGAAAATGATGAGACGGACTAAATGTTTTAAAAAGAGACGACAGCGAATCAAACAGACCTAGAAAGGAAAAAGGGTGACAGAATGGAAGAGAAATTTGATTAATTATAGAATACACCCCAATAAAACTCCACCCCACCCCACCCCACCCTTATCCGTATAAAACTATTGGGTTTTATTGCAGGGGCAACCCTGTGATTTAAGTAAAATAAACTTGTACTTAGTTTAAGACTAAACTAGGGTCTTCCCAAGTAAAATTTAATACAGACTTTTTGATATAAAATCAAATAATAATGATTAATAATCTGATCATATGGATGTAAGTGGAGCACGTGTGATAGCTAAAGTTCAAGCTACTAAGTACTTCATCCCTCTGTTTTGGTTTTTAAAAAAATTGATTGAAAACAGAAATATCATCGGAAAAACTAGAATTTATTTTATCAAATTTAAGGTAGTTCACAACAGACAAGACAACATCATATACTTTAATTTTTCTGAAAAGTTTATTTTTTGTTTCATGGAATGAAGAATGTAGATATTTAAAATATGGAAGACACTTTCTTCATATTGCTTCAACCCTACCATTTTAATTTCCTTTCAGTAAAGTGTAAAATGAAAAAGCCATTGTTAGAATTTGCATTGCCATAAATTTATTGTTTAAGATGTTACAAAATGTAATGTTTGTGCTGCTATATATAAAGAATACCTGCATGTATTTGTTACTTTAAGGTAAGGTTTGCGGCTTGCATTTTTTAGGAATTGTACCAAAGTTACATACCGTTTTGTTCACTACATTAAAGTCTTTTTACTCATGAAATTCAAATGATTTTGCCCGTCCCGTTTTATAACTACAAAAGGTCAAAGTTCATGATTTTCAATTTTCATGTTGATGAAATGTAAACAATTTAGTGAAACAATGTATAAATCATATGTGACTATTTTGGGGGTTATTTATGCTTAAAATGTTCGAAAATAATGTCACTATTTATATCATATTCATTTTTACTAATTTCCAATGAACTATCTAAAAATAGAATAAAATACAACAAAAGTCTTAATTTTGGACTTCTATTATGTAAACGAAAACATCTTATTTGAAATCTTTTCAGGTCCACCGATTTCAGGAAAAATGTATCTTAGAATATGTGTAATCTGATGTTCCTAAAACACTATTCAAAACCATATGATGCGGTCTTCGTTATTGTGGAAATTGATAAAATACTTGTGTCCTGTTATTCTTTCATTGAAACTACAAAACCCCGCGAAATAAAAAAAAACTTGAAATCAATTATGACGTCATATAAATTTTGACGTCATAGCTGAAATAAGGGTAGTTGGTGTTACGTCACAATGAAAATGTGTGAGTTATCTCCCTGTAACCACAAACCTTACCTTAAATTATTGAAAGATATTCTAACTGGCAATTTACGGTTAATTATGTTGCAACGTAATGTAAGAATAGTGATTGTGAATTACCTTATATGACGAAAAATGATATGATTTAAAATTGAACAAATTTAAAAGCATAATTTTATGATCACATTATTACGATTCGTCATAAATGATAAAAGTTTAACAATGAGTTTTAGATTAATAAGGGTTTTAAAACATATCTCAAAGGTGAAAATTGATAAAAATTGTATATGACTTTTTCATATTTGATCTTTGACATTCTGATGCTACCTTGATAATCGACGTGCTTAAAGTATAAACACTAATAATGACTGTATCTAAATTGCTGGTATTTACTATAAAAGAAACTCACATTCTTTATTGATAGAAGGCCAAAATGAACATAGATCAAAAGTTACGAACACAATTCAAATGTAGATTTCCAAATGTGATACCTGGTACATCGATCATTTTTAGAAAATAAAAAGTAACACTTATTATTTTTTAAAATAATAAAATATAAAGAATTATTCCATTACCTTGTTTATTTGAGCAAATATCTTTAAAATAACTTCATAAGTGTTTAGCGCTACCTTCAATTCTTTGGCTATCCATTGATCTATGATAAACATTATTACACAGCAATTTTGAAGTAGATGCATGCGAGGATAAATATGGGGGAGAGGCGGGGTCCGTAACCCCTTCCCTCCTTGAAAATTCAAACCTATTAAATTCAGTTAGTAAAATTACTAAAATTAGGCCTCGACTCCCTGGAGCAAAATTATCCCACGGAACCCGCACCCCCTCCCCTGAAAAAGTCTTCTGGATACGCGGATGCATATCATATAATTCCTACCAATTTCAAAGAAGAGGAAGTGCAAAGTCCAAAGGACGTAAAACATTTTAACCAAGGGTACAGATACTTGACGTTACAGTTTTAGAGCTCTCTATGTGTTTATTTTTCTCGCAATAAAACCCTATACCTTCTATCTTTTATTAGAAAAAAAACCGTCAGGTGGCTGTACCCAAGGGGGACATTTAAATTAGTAACAAGAGAAACAGCTGGTGTATAAAAATGCCATCGTGATAAAATACCCGATAAAATGTGTCAGATATATATGTGTTCCTTTTTAGTAGAAAAAAAAACCTAATGATGAGACACATCTTATTAACATAGTCACGATTAAAGTCTACTAGTATTTGGGCAGAAGATGACAAGGCAAAATAAAATTCGAGCAGAAGAGTTGTTTGTACTATTTACTACCTATTATGAAGAATTGCTTGTACTTCGTTGCACTTATATGGTTCAAAATTCTAATGAAAAATATTAAAGAGATGTAAGAGATTGTTGCTATTAATATTGTGAGATAAAATCCAATATTTTAAGTGGAAAAAATGCTTCCTAATAAATGTCCTTAAAGAAATTGATTTTGTATTGTCGACGTTTGGGGTGTTTTACGCTATCATACCCTCTGTATAGTTTACTCGTAAGTAGATATAAAATTATACATTGTATGTCAATGAATACCATAAGGCCTTTGTACTTCTATATTACAAACTAGATTTCGATATCATGAAATTGTAAACAGATAAACTTGTATTTGTTTTGTTACAAATCAAAACAAAGAATTTAATCATATTGCGTATTATTTACATGGAGATCATTCGGAATACTAGGACATAACAGATTGTGACGTTTGATAACTAAATATCAGCTTAATCTTTCACATGATATGCAACTCCATACACGAATTATATCATCCGTGTTTTTATATATATATTAAAGGTAGACTCATATTTACTTTGAATGCTGAACTGTGCATGAAATTTAAAGCACTGATATTAATATAATGGTTGT
>WFKH01011581.1:34731414-34743289 GCA_016163765.1 Magallana hongkongensis | reverse complement strand
TGAACTGTGCATGAAATTTAAAGCACTGATATTAATATAATGGTTGTCATCAAACAAAAAACTATAACAGATTATCACTAGGCAAAAATGATTCAACAAAACAGACGAATCATAACACAATCGGCACCTTAATATATATCAATGTCGATTTTCTGCGCAATAGCTGACAACCGCCACAGAGATAATATAGAAGACTGAAACAAACGGAATTGTAAGTTCTTTATAATTATTTGTACATTTCATTTCTTTAAAAATGCCAGATAAGTGTGTATTATTTATACTCAAAAAATAAGTATGATTTTAATTTTTCGAGAAATTATGTTCAAAACTTTTGGCTTGAATTGCCTTTTTAACTTTTCCTGTCACTTTATTTTTGTATGCTAAAATCTTTCAAAGTATGTTTATTTTTCCAAAGTAATGTCTGTTGAATATTTAAAAAATTCTATTTCATTATACCTGAAGATTGATTATTCGGATATGGATGTTTCTCGTTTAGTGAAAATGGCAGCTTAAAGTATACATTTATTTTAAATGTACTGCACAAAACAAATCTAGATTTTCCATTTAAATTTTTAAGTATAGGGTTTTTGATTATGTGTATAAACTATGAAGGTTTAAAGCAAGCATTTACAAACGATCCGATGCAAAAAAGAAGCCCGTTGTTAGTCTTGTTTAAAAAATGCAGTTCTATTAATATAGATCAATAATAAGAAAAATAAACTAAAGTATGTGCCGTGTTAAGTTATTCTATTACAGACCTCATGTAAAAATTTAGATCTTGTTAAGCTATATTTCTGAGTGCATGATTGTATTAATTTGATACTTTAAAAATACTGCAAAGAAGACATAATCAACAACATTGAAACGTTTAATGGACCGTCCTGACAAATCTTAACAAATATATATTCTGGAATACACCTAAAAAACCTGGTAAAATTAATTCACATTGAAAACTTCTTTGTAGTATCCTTTATTTACATACATTTAAAAATTTATTTCAATAATTTATACCAAAAACCCCTAAATAAGCAATGGTCAGCTAATAAAAATACAGAAAGCAATTAATTAGCTGCCTAAAGAATTTAGATTTTTGGATTTATTTTTTCAATTTTCATGATAATAAATACACCATTTCAAACTTCTGTTGAAACACCGCAAGCGCACAATTTATTGACGGATTCGTTGAAACAGAAATATATATGCATATACCGATTTCTTGTTGTTTTTCGAGATGTATGATTGATTCCAAAAGATTAAAACTAAAAATACATATAACGTAATATAAGAGAAAGCTAAAGGCGACAAAAAGCATCTTGGTGTAGCTCCTCTGCCTGACTGCTTAGCAGAAAGCACAATTCTTATGAACGCTTCTTAGGCTATTTTAAAAGACAGGATTATTGTTTATGTTTATTCAGGGACATAGTCCTGATATTTTATGACGATCTTTTAAAAACTTAAGATTAGACATAAACCTGGCATACAAGACTATTTCGACTTGATACAATTGCAATGAAAATCTTATTTAAAATATGCATATAATTGTTAAAATTGCATATAAACGGTTAAAATTATCACTTTTTATAACATGTCAAATATAGTTTTCGCAATTTTCGACTCAACAGATTATTCAAAGGAAAAAACATTATCACCATTTATTGAAATTTGACCGTGACAGCAAAAATGAGACATATTTTAAAATAAACTCTTCGCTAGGGAAAACACGTTCTGCGCTATTTCCAATTGGCTATCATCATTGATTTGTGTTACAGCGTCAGTATTGAGCCTAAAAGAGACAGTACGGCGCATCTTTTTAAAAACCGACTTGAAAAAATTTTCCGATGGGTTCGGTATTTTTGTATTACTCCTAACTGTATAAACTTTCAGAAAATTACAAATTTCTCCATGAAATAAATCTATTTATTTCATGAAAATTAATATTTACGAAGAATCCATACATATTTACGTCGCAACGTGGTGTTACGGGGTTCAGCCTTCTAGACTATTACGCATGCGTTTTTACTGTAAACAAAACACAAGCAGAGCTCGCGAGAATTCTCCTGGACATGTTTGTTGATAGAAATATGTCTTTTCTACTTCTCCCAGCCCAGGTAGTAATTGTTCAAAGTGTTTAAAATAACCACAATTATTATTTTGTAAGCATGTATTTTGTGTGTTTATCATATGAGTTGCTATGACCTAAATCAATATTTATAAGTGAGGTCTCTTGAGGGGTTATTTGACATATTTATGTCTGTTCATTTTTAAATGAACTGAAATCGGTAAACTATAAATAAATTATCGAGAAAGTGATGATGTGTTCCGTTTAGAGAGTCCCTTTTACCTCGTTTACCATGATGACCGCAGTCAGGCGAAGATCTTGTAGTTTTCAGCACTGTTAATTACTGTAAATCAAAATCCACGGGGTACAAATAAACGATATAAGATTATTCCGGTTTGTACGACCCTTAAATTTCCGGAAACTAATAATTACATTAGTTAGGTATGTGAAAGGGATTTTCATGTACTTCAACTGTCACAATCAACGTTACTTCTTATTTCCTAACGATACAATTGGTAAATCGTAAGTTATTCACACGTGTGTTTTCAGCTGTATGTCTCTTTAAACGGCTGTGCTTCTGATCAAGAAGCTTCAAAGGCACCGGCAATATCTGCTGACATTATGTTCATGCATTTCATCAAAACTTTTACGTGATCCCCTAATTTGGACATGGAATGCTACCAATAAAATTGCTACTATATTTAATATCCGCGATCCAACTCTCTACAGCTTGTGTAGTGAGTATGCGAGCGGATCTCAAAAATAGTCATTATTAGACTCTAGAAATACCCGCGTTATTAAACATTCATTGCATATTATCCAAAAAATGATTCCCATTGAGACACTGACAAATGACAATGCAAATAATAAATAATAATCCCTATGCAATGGCATAATTATTAAGCACAGCAGGCACATCAATTTTTTTCCGTATTGCTTTTCTGGATTACTGCCAACCTTAACAGAATAGAAAAAATACGGAATCGACCAGAATTTAGAAACAGCTTTTGTGTCCTTTAAAGTAATGTTATTTAAAGAAACAATTATTACACCACCTTAAAGTTTTTTATAACATGCAAATTTAAAATGTTATTAAAGCCTATCTTGCCGCCAAGTTCTAGTTCTTACTTTCTTTAATCGTCAATCTTGTAGAATTTTTTTTTTTGATAATTTAATGAAGGATCATTATATACCTCTGGTACTAGGTCCTTGACCTTCATATATATGAAACAGTCTTTATCTGACGTTAAGGACTTAGATGTACAATTGACCAAAAAGATGCCCGGTAAGATATATACATGTATTCTATAAAATCATTTGAAAGGTATGGCTATGTAGTTTCTAAAATAGATCCCCCCATTACACACACACAAAATCGTTGTGAAGAAGTAATTCTAGCGTTGCAAATCATAATCAGCTAAAAACTATTTTTCTCTGACGAAGACATAATTGTTTAAAATTAATATTTGATAAATAAAAATTACCAACATTTTTAAAAATAATTATATATAAATGAAAATAAATTTTAGCCTTTTTTAAAGATTTTTTTTCTATGATGTTGACGACGTCACGCAAATTTAACCCCCATCATCGCAATCATGTACTTTAACGCACATTCTCGTTATCATATAGTTTAAATGTTGCCTATTACTTTACGATTGAGAACTTGTAATAAGGGAATTAAAAATTTTAACTGTTGAGTTTTTTCATTCAGCAAAATGTCTGCATAAAAAATATTGTGTTTATTATAGTGAAGTCGTGAATTGAGGGTCAAGCGTGTCAAGCGTTTCGAGGAAATTCATTAGATTTCATTCGGAACCTTTAACTCATAGAAAACAATATACGTTGTACTTTTAAGTTACCTTTAAATTAAACTTGTATTCTTTTTCAACAAACTAAGATTGAGTCCGTTTTAAACGGAGACTGCCTATTAAGTTTTTCTATCATATTTTTTTACCTGTGTTGTATAGTGCCTTTTCCCTAGCTATCCTTTCTCCCGGAAAATATGGCCATAAAGCAGTTTTACCCCCCGAAAAATGACTTAAAGTAGATTTCCTCCCAACGGAAAGCTGGCTATATAGTGTCATTTCCCAGTTTTATAGCCAGGTTAGCCCACGGAAGACCTACTATATAGTAGATTTTCCCTCATTCTTTCATTTCAGTCATGATTAGGATGGATACCGAACATTCATGACAATATTTCGCAATGTCTGAGATAATTATTATTACCCATAATGAATGTTTAGCTAATTTAAAACACTATATTGCAAATCTTGACGAATTTTGGTGTGTATCATTTGAAGGAAAGGAGTCAAAGATTGCGATATTTATTACTCTCAACAATTAGAAATTACAGGCTAGTATATGTTTTTCAAAATTGTCATCTCTTCTTATGGACATCGTGCGACAGTGTGCAGCGATAGGATGGGAATCTGTGCAATATTTGGTTTCAATAGGTGGGGTTTCTAAGCAAGGGTACAATTAATTATGTAATAAAAACGAGTTTAAAATAGCTTCTCAAATATTTACATGTTCCTGAACAACATCAAGCGGACTAATATTTTATCAAGCAAATCTTACAAGAAACACACTATCAGACAATTTTTAAGCAAATAAAATGACTTTTTACAACCAGAAGTTGTGCTAGAAATACTAGTACGCATGGTTAGTCATAGTCATGAGTATTAAAAGATTTTAAAATGTAGAATGAGACGTTTCCAACCATATCTTTGTCACACTTCAGTGTATTCTAGATTAAGATTTATTATGCTTTTCAATCTTTAACGTGATTTGTAAACATACTTTTTTAAAAATTATGCCTGAACAAACAGAAAACACAATTCGTGTAGTGTAAACATTCTCAGCATTTTAGGATGACTTTTGCTCAGAATTAAAAAAAACCCACTGATGATAATTTTAAAAAATCTTCTGTATCTTAAAGACCTTTCATTGTAGTGTTATTTTTCACCTTCAAAAAAGTAAGTCAATGACCTATTTTTGAGTTATTGGACTTTTAATTAAATAAGTGAACTCTTTGAAAAATGAAACCTCGTTTATGAATTGCAGTGTAGCTAAATAGATTCCAAGCATTAGGTTTTCAGTAACAATTCTAAAAGAAATATGTTTCATCCGAATTTCCTTTAACAGTTTTTAAATATCTACCCGTTTTTTATACAATTTAATTATATATTCATTAAGAATGCATTTTATCTATAACACAAATAATAATACATGTCATTCTTAAAGACATTGGGATTCACTTAGATGCCGCTTCCTCAAGCTATATATATATATATATATATATATATATATATATAAATATGACACGCTGTAGTTTTTACATTCCCCTTTTGTTTGCATGACTATGAAGTAATAAACTCATTATTTATGTGTTGGATCAATAAATAAATGGTAATTTTTTTTATATCTGGGTTTTTTTTTCATCTTTTCATATGTGATATGAAATGTGTATAAATCGTGTAAAATCGATATTTAGTAAAACCATGGGTATGTGTTTCACCATGACTTTTGAAACACAGGGGCTCGATTGTTAAAACACCTATCATCTTTAAATAGTGCATGTTATGTACATTAAATAATTTAAGGGACGAAACTGGATTTATAGAGACCAAAAAATCCGCGAAAACAATTCTCTTGATTTATCGTTCGCTTTCAGATCTCCTCGGTGATTAATTAGAGAATTTGCATCAACTTCCGTATGAAAGTCACAGGTGGTAGTGGACAGGACTGTGCACTACCCCCCCCCCACCACCTTTTTTCCAATTTTTTCTATAATTTTTTTTCTCTATTTATTATCGTTAACAACCCCTTATATATGTCTCAAGTCGAAAAATAACAGAAATATCACGACTCTGTGGCATTTTATATTCAAACTCGTTTCTCCTATATATATAAAAAGAGAAGGTAAGCAACTCCCGTTTGTTTACATTGAGGTAACACCTGGGAAATTCAAACGATTACTATATCAAAAATCGCTATACCTTTGGTGTCATCTATTTTTCTCACTTCCACATATATCCTTCTATCTGAAAACTGATATAAATTAGCACGCTGAACCCTAATCTATCCAATGAATAAACATTTGGTACTTGCGACCACGATATTTTGAAACGTTTTCCCGAACTTTTATCGGGCCTCTCGTACGTTACCGTTGAGTGAATGACATTTGGAACCCGAATAAATTTATCGTTCTTAGCATTGATTCGCTGTACAACTTACTTCCGTAGCGTTTACTTTGAACGTTTGAAAATATCGTGGTTGCAATTGACAAATGTTTATTCATTAGATAGATTAGGGTTCAGCGTGCTAATTTATATCGGTTTTCAGATAGAAGGATATGTGTGGAAGTGAGAAAAATAGATGACATCAAAGGTATAGCGATTTTTTATATAGTAATCGTTTGAATTTCCCAGGTGGTACCTCGATGTAAACAAACGGGAGTTGCTTACCTTCTCTCTTTATATATATAGGGGAAACGAGTGTGAATATAAAATGCCACAGAGTCTTGATATTTCTGTTATTTTTCGACTTGAGACATATTTATGGGGTTGTTAACGATAATAAATATAAAGAAAAATTGAAAAAAGAATTATAGAAAAAAATTGGGAAAAAAAGGGGGGTAGTGCACAGTCCTGTCTACAAGCACCTGTGGTGGAAGTGTATCCCTAGTAATAATTCAATTCAATTAATTTATTTTGATATTGTATAAAACAGCATAGAGAAAATATACAATGCAAAAAAAATTCATACTAAAATCAAGAGTGTTTACCGTACGTATCAACCTGGAGAGTTGACTCTCTTATTTATTATATTGATAAATTTACTAATTTTATTAATAGCAACTATTTTTTACATGAAACAATTAAAAAAATTGAAAGCACTTGGTCGTTTAAAATACATTGATGGTAATTAATATAAATAGGTTCTTCTATATTTTTTCAAAGCTGGACAGATCATAATACAGTGATATTCATCGCCAAATTGAATGTTATTTTTACATAAATTACAAAATAGTTGATTTCTAGGTACATTGTTCCATCTGCCTGTCTGAATTGACAGTTTATGATTGCTTGTTCTGTAATTCAATATATATACTTATAAATTAAGACATTTTGCCAGCAAACTACGAAATGTCTGCACCAGAGCAATTGCTTACACCTTTAGTATTTCATCACATGTGAGTTGATGTCCGTAAGCTATGTTTTTAATTTATTTCTCAATAATTACTTATTAGGTAAAATTCAATTATACTTTCATTTTCGATAAACCAGCCCGAAATAGCAAAAATGATAGAAAGGTTATGGACACGCTTTGGCGGATCCAAGTCAGTGCGAATTTGCATCAAAATATATGCTTGCAATTAAATAATATTGAAAGATTACGTAAAGAGTGAGTATATTTACTGGGAACTTTTATAGGATAAGATACATAGAAATTAAGATACGACAAATGTTGAATAAATAAGATGAGTTAATTCGTTTCTTGAATGCGCGATTTTAGTTTTAATGGATAGAACTTTCCAGAACGGGGTAACCAAGAACGCGGGTTGACTAATCAACGTCATGGCGGAGAGTGTATGGCGAGTATCAGGCAGTTATCTTGGATCTGTCAACTTTAGTTTAAGATATGCAAAAAAAAAATATGTATAAAATTATCTAGCGGTTTTAAATTACAAACATTTTTACACCACTGCAGATTGGTAGTAAACCATATACATTAATTTGTGAAACATAAACAAATTGTGTTAACCACTCTACGTCTGTATGAATAGATGATGTATGCATAAAACGGGAAAGTTGAATTGGGTGGGGGTGGGGTTACAGTCTTTTATCTGAAATCTTTTTGGGACAGTGATAATAGTTATAGTGAAATTTGGCTTAAAGACCTGAAGAAAAAAATTGGGAAAAAAGAAACGATGCACTGTATAGCCACTCCCTGGTTTGAAATATAATAAAAAGTTTGCAGTTTTTTTCCAGTCAGCTGCAATAAAAAAGGGTCATATACATAAAGCGTTATATCATTTTTTAAAATGTTTAAAGTGTTAACTCCCGCGCTTGCGCGGGATATTATATAGTTGTTATAATATTATTCAAAGACGCACTAGAGTTTACGTAATTTCTAAGTACAAAAATATTATTTGTAAACAAATTAAAGATCAATCCTTTACTAGATGCGTTACAATCAGACACCTTTTTGTTGAAATTGATAAATAAAAGTTTGCTTGGCAACATTTAAAATCCATTTTTCATTTTTACATTAATATGCGTCAACCAGACATAGCTTAGACCACATCCATGTAGAATATTCTGTATATGTTCAACCCATTTGAAGTTAAAGTTGCTGTGTTGTGTTAGGATATGTAAGAAAATATACAATATATATGGCAATTTTATCCCCAAATTCAACATTCTCATTTTTACATTCATGAAAACGAGCTTAACCTACAAATTCTTCTAGAACGTTTTTTTGGCAGCATCCCAGCATGCTCTCGAGGTCCCATAGGGCTATTGTCACGGTGTGAAATTCAATCATTCGGACTATTCTTAATTATTGTGTAAATTAACTTTTTCGGACTTTGTGTTAATTGCTACAAAAACTTTTCCTCTAATTCTACAACTGTTTTAAAAACGTTCTAAATTCCGCGCAACGTTAATCCCATCTGAGGCACAGTCAGAGATGGACAGCTAATCTTTTAATTGACATCTGTTTATGTTTATTGACACTTCATCGTTCATCTTATTATAATCCTTTTATGTACATTCTGATAAAATGTCATGATTTACTCAATAGCTGTTGATAATTGATTTCCTTACATCTCTACATATTATGTTAATCCTTCATTGTATTATTCCATTGTTCTTTATATATTCAGTACTTTAGTACACACTGAACCCGATAACGAACCCGAACATTAAAAAATTGGAATATAAAAAATAACTCTCTCGAAAATATGTCAACCAGACACTACAAAAGTGTAAACTTGATCTGTTGTTCAACATTTTGAAGCTGTTCAGCAAGTTTCATATTATTCCTCAAACGCATAATTCGCATAAAGATAAAAAGTGTGGAAAACTGAAGTGGGACAGACGGACGGACGGACAGACGGACTGACGGGGGCAGAGGAAACTAAAGTCCCCTCCGGTGAAACCGGTAGGGGACTAACAAGCAATAGAAGTCTGACCACAACAGTTTATTAAATTTTGAGGTCACGTCGGCGCAGCGAAAAAAACATCAAATTGGTGGGAATCTCGGAAGAAGACCTTTTCAGGCCAAGAAATTGCTTAAACAAAACCTATACAATGTAAAGGGGGTCAAGAGCTTCATTTTATCGTGTTTTGTTTTACTTATTGTTAAACTAGAATTTTAATAGACTAAATATCAAGAACTGTTTACACACAACTGTCAACAGTTCTAAAATATGAACATAGTGACTGTAAGTGACGTATCACAGAAAGTTGCCTTTTGGGTAGAAATAACTCAATTTTTTTCACAAAAAATCAAGAATGGAGAGTATATATAGATGTTGGTATCATAAAATAAAAACAAAAGTTTAGAAATGAAAAATATTTCATGTTTTCCGTTTGTTTGAAAGGTGTTTTTTAAACATAAGAGCAAGGAAACGCGTTAAAATGACGTTGTGATGAGTTTGGGGTTGCTCCGGGTCACATGCTAAAGCAAGTTTGTCAGCTTACCAGAAATGATCTAAGGATGTCTTTGAATGAAAAATTTTTACAAAAATAAACGGTATCCGGGTAACCTTTTGGTAAAATTTCAGTAGTTTATTAATTTTTCCAAGGGAGTGAGAGTAATTGTCTCAATTTCCGAACAACCCTTGTAAGCTTTAAAACATCGATTTTTTTATATATATTATTAATTTATTTATATTTTGTTGGTATTGAAATTATGAGCATTTATTTTTTAAATTGTTCAGAAAGGGTAATCTGGAATTGATATTAAGTATTTATAATATTCTACCTATTGCATGATAGCCAATCTTTGATACTATAAACACGATTATACAAACACAAGATATGCGAAATGATACTTAAACACATAGAAACTTAACTTTTGCAATAATACTGCTTACAAATGAATATTCAAGCTAAAAATGGAAATAAAAAAGTCTAAATTTTTTTTGTTCAATAGTTTTTTCAGTAGTAAATTTTTGTAATTGCATATTTGTTTGAAATAATCAAAACATGAATATCGATATCGAAATCAATAATATTTTTTATAACATTGTTAATTTGGGTTGTTGACTTTAAACTTCGTAACAATAGGGTTTGTTTTTTTTTGAAAACTCGAAACTTGAAAACATTTCCTAAAAATCCATAAAGTCACTAAGTCCTAAAAATCCATAAAGTCACGAAAGACTATTGATTAAAGAGTATATTATCATTTTATAGTTTAGTGTTTTTCATTTGTAAGGTGAGAAAATTGTATAATATAAAATGGGAAATGTGTCAAGAACGAATTAATGTGCTGTGCGTATATATTTTAACCCTAAATGTACACTTTAAAGGCTGGCCAATCCTTTTTCCTCTACATTTGCCATTACACTCGCAATTAATCATTGGAATAATTTACCATAGAACCATGCCTTTTATTTACAGTATTTAATTCACAATTGCGAGTCACTGATATTTTTTCTTACATTTTAACTTAACCATTGTAGATGCTGAAATCAATTGTTTTTGAAAATTTCGTCCATTTCAAAGACAAAACAACCATTAAGTTTACTACTCAGAATGAGGATGCAACAACTACAAACAGTATTCCAAATCAAAATCCGGGAACAGACGAGAAATGCCTGGATGGTTGTCATGCTTTGAATATCTTTGTTGGAGCTAATTTCTGTGGGAAAAGCACCGTGATAGAGTTAATAAGAAGATGTATGACTGACGAAATCAATGTTTCTGTAACAAGTTCATATAATAAAAAATCGGCTGCATATGCACTTTGCCAATTCAGTTTGTATTCCTATGGCAATGTAATTTCTGGGATTATCAATGAACCAAGAAATGAGTACAAATTTTTCATTTTCACCAATGAAAGTGGACTCTTCATGCGCTCCAAGTCTTCAGACAGCTCTAGAAGTGCCTATAATGGTTTGGTTCAAGCAGATAATACTACTATGCAAGCAATCAATTTGCTTTTTCAAGACCCAGCTGCTGGTAATATGAGCCATATACAGCATCTTCTCGATTTGATTAAAGAGGGTCAATTAAACGTAATTCTCGAAGATGAGCCAAGCTGGAAAACTATTGAAAAAAAATATGTCGCCACTTTTCCAATGAGAGGAATAGGAAGCGTGCAGTGGACTAGAAGTAAAAAAATTGGAGAAAAGGAAAGGAACTACCGTGTGGCGTGTGAACGAGCAGAGGTGTTATCAACATTGTTATCGGAAAAACATAAAAATGATATTGATGAAAAGCTTGAGAGAGAGATTTTTCAATTTATAACATATCCTGAAGTATTTCATTTTCATGAAAGAAAAGGGTGTATTTCTGTTGAACATAAAAAATCGGTATTCCCTTTGTTGAAGACATCTGAAGGAATACTAGAGGCAAAACTGACCTCTTTGCTCCTTGCGCACAAAGACTTTCATACACTTTGTCTGGAGGATCCTGATCGAGGCATGCACCCTCAAATGATTGAGCGGTTGAAAACAATGTTGCACAGACACAGAGCAGCATATAACAAGACAATAGTTGTTGTTACACACAGTCCCTATTTTATTGATCCCATTACGATTGACAAAACGCATGTTTTCTCTCGACAGATGACAAAAAAAGC
>WFKH01011581.1:34674389-34686355 GCA_016163765.1 Magallana hongkongensis | reverse complement strand
CAAAACGGAATAGAATTATTTTTAATGTTCAACAGACAACTCAAAATTTATCTTGGATAAATAAACATACCTTGAAAGAGTTAACATAAAAAAGATAAATTGCCAGTAAAAGGTATAAAGGCAATCCAGCCAAAAGTCATTGGAACGGTTTGAACATAATTTCTCGAAAAATAAAATACTAGTAATATGTTTTGTTTCATAAATAATAAAAACTTTATCTGGCATTAATTCAAAGCAATGAAATGTACATATGATTATAAAGAGCTTACATTTTCGTTTGTTTCCGTCTTCTTTCTAATTTATCTATGTGGCGGTTGTCAGCTATTGCGCAGAAAAGAAATATTGACTCGTTTAAACGTGTGCATTTGTCGACTGTTTTATGCTTCGGTTTTGTTGAATCATTTTTGCCTAGTGACGATCTGTTATGGGTTTTTGTTTCATAACAACAATGATATTATTATCAGTACTTAAAATTTAAAGCAAAATTAACATTTAAAGGTACCTGCAGCGGCAGTCAATTTTTTTATATTCTGGAGATAATTTGGAAAACCCCGATTTCACACCTGAGCGATTTTTGAATCAAGCAGATTTGGCGCGAGATGAACTGTGACGTCACACGCTGTAAAAGAAACAAGGAAATCTTATAAAAACTTTTGTTTTCTTGCATTTTTCTTATCGATAAATAAATTGTAATTGTATTTTTGGTTCATTATCAACTTTGGATAAAGAGAAGAACCCGACAGACTTTTCAGATAGCTAAGTTTGCTATTTATTGACATCGGAATTGATTGTGGTGACGTTATATTAACATTCAAATACCTGCAACATGCAATATATTAGATGGAAATTCAGTTTTTGATATGGTTTATGAGATTCATTGCACCAGGATTGCGAAAAGGACACCACAATTAATTTTGCTTCTTATTCCTTTATAGAAAAAAATATCTAATAAAAAAAAATATTTAGCTCTGACCTCAAGTTTGGCACATCATTGGCAAGTATGGAACTACTCAAGCAGCATTACCAAAGAACAGGAAAATTAATTCGATAAGATTCAAGATATGACCCCTTTTATAACCTACATGTATATCTAAACGGTGATGCCTTAAACAATGTTAAATCAAGTTATGAGGGACAATCTCCAGAAACGACAAAACTGGTAAGTATTTTAATTTCTTTTTCCTCTCAATGTAAATTATACTAGACTATATTTTTATTTCTGACCTGTAGTAGATCTTTCACATTCAGAATAGTAGAAATAAATATTAAACTAGACTCTTGTTGCTATAGCAACAAAAAGGTCTTCCGTTCTCATATAAATGTATTATTCTAGAAAAAAAAAAAGAGAAAAAAAATCCCCAAACTTCTATCAAAAATATATCATCCATGTAAATTTTGTGCTTTCATCACTTACAGTTTCTAAGATCTGCTTAATAAGATAAACTACTTGAGATATTTGATATATCTCACCGGAAGTAGATCTTTTTTGTTTATTTTAATCGCATAAATGACTTTTGTAAGCATTAATACCTAAATAACTATTCTTTGTCAAATAAAAAATATAGTTTAAAAAAAAATTATTTTTAAAGTGGTTCCGATGCCGACCGGAAGTTACGCCGACCAAAACAAAATTGTGTAAACTTGTCTACATACATAGGTCTATCATCCCACAAAGTTTGGTTGTTCAAGTCATTACCGTTTTTGAGATCTTGAGAAGTCAAGGTTTTTTGTCTCGGGACAGGAAACGGACAAACGGAAGTGTTCAATGAAAATAAAAGTTAGCTTTTCCTAAACACTAGACAACGTGCCTTTATTGCCTAACATTTTGTCCAAAAGTATTGAAGAAAAACAGTAAACCTTATAAACAGCTTGATTTGTTTGAACTCTTCCGGTGTGGACCGGAAGTGACGGTCGACAAAATGAAAACGATTAAACACATCTTCTATCAAATGTCTATCATCCATATAAGTTTCGTGTCTTGATCACTTACAGTTTCTGAGATCTCGCGTGTACAAAATTTGTTTTTTAAAAGGTACCTGAGATAATTGAGATATCTCACCGGAAGTAGAATTATTTTCTTTATTTAACATCGGATATAAGACATATGTATATATTTTTACTAATATGTTCATTCTATGCAAATTGAAACAAAAAGGTAAATAAAATAATTTTTCAAGTACTTCCGGTGACGACCGGAAGTTACGACGAACAGAACAAAATAGTTTAAACACATCTACACATATAGGTCTATCATCCCACAAAGTTTGGATATTCAAGTCTTTTTCATTTTTGAGATCTCGATGAGACAAGCTTTTTTGACGCGGGACAGGAAACGGACGACAGGAAATATATTTTGAAAAAATGAAAAAAACGCCTCGAGATATTGTTATTCTCTATCATTCCTGAAAATTTCAAGAAAATCTGTCAAGTCATCTCTGAGAAATCTTGTGGACAAAAAATGGGGAAAAAAAAAAAAAAAATAATAATAACTAGACTCTTGTTGCTATAGCAACAAAAAGGTCTTCCGTACCTTATGTATTAATCTTAAAAAAATTCATTTTCTTGTAAAACGAAAATGGATATAACATATACTGTAATGGAATTTCCCACTTATCATTTCTATGTAAAACAAAACAAAAAGACAAAAAGTCAGCTTTGAGTACTTTCTGTGACGACCGGAAGTTACGCCGGATCAGACAGAACATAGTAGACATATCCTCATACATTGTTCTGTCTTTCCTCAAAGTTTGGATGTGCAAGTTTTTGTTACTTATGAGATCTCGCTGAGAAAAGGTTTCTGTTTCAGGACCGGAAACGGACAAACGGAAGTGATTAAGGAAATTAAAAGTAGATATTTTTAGTACATTTACCTACGGTACGTTACTGTTCATCACACTGAGTAAATTGTTTAAAAAAATCTAAACTTTAAAAAAAAAACCTTCATTTTGCTTGAACGCTTCGAGTGAGAACCGGAAGTGACGGACGACCAAATGAAACCCGTTAAACACATGTTCAATCAAATGTCTTTCATCTATATAAGTTTTGTATCTTGGTCTCTTACAGTTTCTGAGATCTCCGGGTACAAAATTTTTGTAAAAGAAAACTACCTGAGATATTTGAGATGTCTCACCGGAAGTAGAATTTTTTCGTTTATTTATCCATGTATAGATGAACTTTTGTATTTCTGTTGCTAAAATGTATCTTCCATGCTAAATAACCCAAATATTATTAAATAATCAAATTTTGGTGTACTTCCTGTGACGACCGGAAGTTACGCCGGATAAAACAAAATATAGTAAATACATGTTCATACATAGGTCTATCATCCCACAAAGTTTGGTTGTTCAAGTCGTTACCGTTTTTGAAATCTCGTCGAAATCAGTTTTTTTGTCTCGGGACAGGAAACGGACAAACGGAAGTACTCAATGAAAAATTAATATATTATTTGTTGTGTACTTGCCCATCGCACATTATTGTTCATCGAGCTAACTAATAATATCAAAGGAAAACAGTTAAACTGATAAATAGCTTGATTTGTTTGAACTCTTCCGGTGTGGACCGGAAGTGACGGTAGACAAAATAAAACCAGTTAAACACATCTTCAATCAAATGTCTATCATCCATAAAAGTTTCGTGTCTTCATCACTTATAGTTTTTGAGATCTCGTGGGAACAAAATTTGTTATAAAAAAGTTACTTGAGATAATTGAGATATCTCACCGGAAGTAGAATGTTCTTGTTTATATATCATCGATTAGATGACCCATGTAAGGATTTATACTATCAGATTCATTTTATGTAAAATAAGTTTAATACATAAATAAAATAATTTTTGAAGTACTTCCGGTGACGACCGGAAGTTACGACGAACAAAACAAAATAGTTTAAACACATCTACAGATATAGGTCTATCATCCAAGAAAGTCTGGATGTTCAAGTGTTTGCCGATTC
The DNA here is from genome assembly GCA_016163765.1 of Magallana hongkongensis. Lineage (NCBI taxonomy): Eukaryota > Metazoa > Mollusca > Bivalvia > Ostreida > Ostreidae > Magallana > Magallana hongkongensis. Next base: position 34,682,405 of record WFKH01011581.1, on the reverse strand, counting down.
TGAGATCTTGAGGGAACAAGGTTTGTTGACGCGGGACAGGAAACGGACGAACGGAAATGAATTTTGAAAAAATGAAAAAAACGCCTCGAGATATTATCATTCTCTATCATCTCTGAAAATTTCAGGGAAATCCATACAGCCATCTCTGAGAAATTCTGCCGACAAAAAAAGGGGGAAAAAAAATAATAATAAGAAAGAAAAAACACTACAATCACTATAAGGTCTTCCGTTGGAAACGGAAGACCTTAATAACCGCTTTAAGATATCAGTTATAGCACAGGCTCTTGGTCTAGTAATAAATAATAGTGATGAATAGATACATGTAACACCTTTAAGAGGGCTCGATGATTGTGACCATTTTAGAGGGTATTGATCCCCTTTAGGAGAACAGCTCTACATGTATATAAAATAAGGAAAATACCCAAATTTAATAGGTAAACATATGGATTGTTTCATTACTTAATAATAGTTTATAGCTAAACAAATTATATCTTAAAATTCTAGGTAGATCTGGTGGGTAGGTTGCTGACCACCCAGCCTTCTTAAGATATTATTAGTTATACATGTAGCATAAACTGTTGGTCCATATAATATTATTAGAAGTAGTTAAAATGAAACGGATCCATCATTATTTATCAAACGGAATAGGTACATTTTATGTACATGTAACTTAAGTACTCATGTTTGCAGTTGAGTCTGTAATATCAATTTTAGGAACAGATGTTGTAGCTTGTAATGTACCATATATTGATTTCAAAATAATATATATTCACTCAAACTTGTTTTGTCAGTGGGAATGACACTGTGCCCTTTCAATATCATTTACAACTTGCATCATTTTAAATTGTCTTGTGTTTCTTTAAAAGAATTCACGGATACGGGCACGTAATAAAGTTTACAATACAGAAATATGTAAAGCAATAGGATATTTGTTGTAAAAAGTTGATATTTGATAATTTTGCATGTAATTAAAACCTGTTTAATAAAGGCATTACATTGAATAGAAGATAGATTTTTGTACTCTAAATGATGAAGCACAACATAAGACATTTGAAATATTAGTTGTACATGCAGGATGCCAATTTAATTAAATATTTATGGGGGGGGGGGGGGGTTGGGTTCGAATGATGTACAAAGAACAAAAGAATGACTCTTCCTTTGAAGTTGTTGATGTTTCATTTACACAAGCCAGTGGATCAAAATCTGTGTAAATGACTTCTGTATGAATCTGCACGTCTTAAGCCTTGTTCTCGCCCTTAATCATTGCAATGTTTTGTTCCTGTGGATACTCTCTTCTACTGAGAGCATCTGCATTTGAGTGTATTCTACCTTTCTTATGAGTGATATCGAACTGATAACCCGGATCGAAGGAATGATGCCCATCTACCCTATCTGCTGTTTGTTTCTTAGACTACCTTTTTCAATTTCTGACACTGTCATCTGTAAATATCTGAAATTTCCTATTTGCTATATAGATTATATAGTGCTTGATTCCCTATACTAATGCCAGGCACGCATTTTTAAATATCGACAGATTTCTCTCGGCCGGTCTGAATGCGCGTCCACCGTACGCTACAACTATATCTTTCGCCCTACAGCATCTTTCCGCCCCAAAATATAAGAAATTGAAAATCGTGGAGCATCTGTGTACAAAATATATGTTTTAATGAAATTTTAAAAAACCACACTAAGTGAAATAAATGCTTATTCAAATTCTTTGACAAAATGACAATGTCGTCCATATAAACTATTGAATACTTTCCAGTGTACACCACGAAGTACATCTGACATCACATACATAAATGCGTTTCCTTGTAAAAAAAAAGGGGATGCGCTTTGATTGATACAAACCTTCAAGACAAAAAAAACTGTTTTATATTTTATTCTGTGATCTAGATTTAGTTGCCAAAACCCTCAGAACATATCAAGAGAGCTGAAAAGTTGCCCATTGCTCTCTCCTAGGGTATTTATGTCTTCCTTGCGCGGTAACGGAAATTCGTTGGTTTTGTTTCCAAATTTAACTTCCGGTAATCTACTGCAAATCTTTAATCGCCGTTTTTCTTCCGAACAAGAACCTGTGGGACCCAACTATAAGCTGTTTGACGGTTCAATGATGTCATTGTTTAATTGTTCCTCGACTTGGCGCAAAATCTCCGCTCTTGCTCGCTGGTCGCACATTACGGTCTTTGTTAAATCGGATTAGCATTTCCATGTTAATTATGTTATTATATAATAGTAGTAATTTCCCCACAGAATTTTTGCGTAAAAGAGGTTAATCAGTCCAAAACTTTTGTTTGTCTTGAAGGTTTGTATCAATCAAAGCGCATCCCCTTTTTTGTGCGCCTTAAATTGCAGTTTTTATCTTTGGGAGGCACTGTGTGAAATTTATGGGATTTACTAACAAAGTGAATGTTCACTCATGAAAAAAAAACCCTACATGTATTGTCAGTTTCATCCGATATGTGTGAAAAATCATTGACGATCCGAAGATATATATATATATATATATATATATATATATATATATATATAAAGTCCTGTACAATACAATAGGCAGGTCATATGTATACAATAAGTGTTCAATAGGAATCTTATATTAGTATCTTCATACTGATCCCTCAACGTTTTATATAAATTCATATCCCATGTAATAGATGTAACTTTGAATCGTATATATGTAGCTTCCCCCGGATACTTTAAATAGATGTTTCCCAGGAAAAAAATTAATTTATACAAAGAATTAATTGTATGCAAAACTTTTTTTTAGATGTATGGTTTACCCTATCTGGTATATATGATGATTTGATACTTTGGTTTAAAATATATTATTGTATATATTAAACACTTGTCCTCTTTGACTAACCGAAGCTGATTAGAAGAACAACAGACAATAATAAATCATGTGAAATGTAATATGATAATAGATGCATTTGACATGATTCTAAAATACATGTAGGAAACAAAAAATATGTTTGATTAGTATAAATAAATAACTAAACAATAAAAGCAGTTGTTTAAAGTTATTTTTGCAGGCATATTGTCATATCATAAATTATGAATTCGATATGGATATGAACAATCGAACACAGTATTTCAAAAAAAGTTACGACCAAATGAATCGATATTAGGTGTTATGAACGACAGAGTCAAACCATTTTAATGCTAAAAATGTACAGCAAATTCGGTGTTAGTTTTACATATAATTAGTATTTAGGAATGTTTGCTTTCAGAGCAGGGTCTTTGCAAAACCATTGTTTTGGTTTACGAGACTTTGAAAAAGATTTGCTGAGCTTCGTCATTTTTCTGGTGCTACATTATCTACACATTCAATTCCGAAAGCGGTTAAAAATAAAAACGAATAAATGTTCAATCGGGGTTTCCCAACAAAGCATGTCATCTTGATAAGCGCATCATAAATCTTTAATAGCGTATATGCCAGAAAAAAGCATTTGATTCGGTACGTATAGCATTCAGCCAATCCTTGTGTTCCAAATCTATTGCTCTTTGTAATATCTCTACAAAACATGTCCTTTAAAATCGAACTATTCCCGATATGTCATTGTTCGTCACCCTGCCATCTGCTGCCTAGACCTCCAGCATGAATGCACTATATTGGAATTTGCTGTGCAAGAAGGGGCATCATATGCGTATGTAATCCATAACATTTAAATATTGACAAGACAGTAAAGACCTTTTTTATTAATTTTCTTCAGACATTTTGAATGAATTAAATACTTTGGACTTTATTTCACATTTATAAAAATAACACATTCATCGTTTGTTTGCCTTTACATCTATCATCGGAATTTTTGTCACAGCATCCACTAAATCATTAATTATACCTTCCATTTTAACTACACTATTCGCTAATTATAAACCTTATTATTTGAAAAACATACCGGTATCTGCTTACACTATATTCAAGATACTAGTATTGACAATAAATATATAAACTTTGATCTAAATAAACAAATAACAGTTATAAGGATTAAATCGTCTGACTTTTAAAAATGGAGAAAAAATATACGATTTCGATGCATTCATATTACGTTTACAGAGGCATTGTTCTTTCTCCTCCATAAATGTGATAAATCTGCGTATTTCATCAACCTTCATTACATGAAAATAAAATGCTCTCCTCTGTTTTTCATTGAGGCGTTCCTTTAATTTTTTCTTAAGGTCTTTCACAGTTAATGTTTCGCAATTAAGTGAGTCGCAAATGTCATTAATCCGATTCGGGCAACTTAGAACCGCATCCTCCACAGCACCGTGTCTCCATATAAAAGTGTTTCGGTTCGACTCCAATGACTTTGCAACTTTCAAGGAATCTTCATGTGCAATGAAAAAAGAGCGTTCTTTATCACGGTAATCATTTGAAAACCTTTCGCTGGAATCTATCTCTAAAAAGTTTGATATAACTTTAGTCCTCACGTTATTTAATGTAATGTCTTTACATTTCACAACTTTGTCAAGATCCAGTAAACACACGCATGGTAGATTAATATATCGGCAGAATTTCTTACATTTTTTTATGTTCTCGCACCCACCAACGGGAATAACTTGAAAGGTTGTTATATCTATCTGAAAATCATCTTTTTTGTTTACATGTACTTCTTTCCCCCCATTTTTTTCTTTTTCGTTTGCTTCCTTTTGTAACATATTGTGTTTGTATTGGGTAAAAATACCTTGCACAACTTCTCTGTCAGTTGGTCCTTCTACTAACAAAACTTTGGTTGCAAACAACAACGTTCTCAGTGTTTCAATGTCAGAGACATTTGAGAGTTCTTTACTTTTCACAGCATTTTTCACAGAACAAACATAAGAATAAGATGTTTTCTTTCGAAAGAAAACATATGTATTTTGGACGGTAATGGTGTCAATGAAATACGGACTATGCGTCACAACAATTATTGTCTTTTTATATGCTTCTCTGTGCAACACTGTCCTTAACCGTTCGATCATTTGAGGGTGCATGCCTCGATCAGGATCTTCTAGACAAAGAGTCTGAATGTGTTTGTGCGCCAGGAGCAAAGATGTCAGTTTGGCTTCTAATACTCCTTCAGAAGTCTTCAGTAAAGGGAATTCTGATCCATTATGTTGAACATACAATTCTTTTCCTTTTTTTTTGAATTGAAATTTTTCTGGATAGGTAATAAAATCAAAAATATTATCCCCAAACTCTCCATCAACATCATTCCTATGGTCCCCAAACAACAATGTCGATATAACCTCTGCTCGTTCACTTGCCGTCTCGTAGTTGTGCTCCTTGTGATCCTTCCCGATTTTGTCACTTTTTGTCCACTGTACCATTCCAATTCCTCTTAGGGGTAGTGTAGACAGATATTTGTTTTCGATAATTTTCCAGCTTAAGTTCACTGGTATATAATCTAAAGGATCCAAAGTTTTAATAATATTGAGGAGATGGGTAATTGTACCATTACTCTTATTATTCAAAATTGATCGGATGGCCTGCATATCATCTTTATGAACCATACCATTATGGGTTGTTTCGTTTATCGATGACTTCCAGCGGAGAAAAGTATCATTTTTGTACGAATAAATAAGAACTTTGTACATCACATCATTCCCTGGTTCTTTGATATTTCCAGAGATAACTTCTTCAAACGGAGAGAAACTAAATTGGCAGAATACATATGCATTTAAGTTTTTATCAAATGAACTAGTTACTGATACATTTATTTCATCTGTCATACACCGTCTTATCAGTTCTAAAACGGCACTTTTCCCACAGAAATTAGCACCTACAAAAATATTTAGAGCATTACAATCCGCAGTCTCTTCGTTCCTGGCATCACCCCTTTCTATTTCATCTGCGCTTGCATTTGAAGTAGTTACTTCTTCAGGCAAACTTTCTCTACTTTGTTTTACCCTCCAAGATGTATCAAAATCGATAACAATCTTGTCCTTAAAATGGACGTAATTCTCCAGAGTTATTGATTTCAGCATCTGAAAAAGAATTAAATAGAACAAATTTTTGGCGTTTTAATTTTTAGAAAATCAAGAATGAAAGAGCTTCGAGTAATCGAGTAATTTTGGTTGTTTACTACTCAGATACCAAAAGCTTTATTACTGAATTATATATACACCTGTCCATAGTGAGGAAATTAGATATATAAAGGACAGAGAAATCCACCTGATTGGAGCTTTACCTCCGCTTCGGCCGGAGAGAGGGCTCTAGACCTGCGTAACCCACTCTCCTAGCTGTAGGCGTTCGGCGCGCTATACATGTATATGCATGTCAAATATTTTGCCTTCGATGACGAACTCGATCTAGCGCGCTGGCCGCGCACTACACAGTCCTTGATATAGAGGTGAATTACAGCAAACGGTAATCGGAGAGGATCGTAGCGATACACATTGCACAGATATATATACATATTATAAGCAGAAACATTGCAATAAATCTTAAATTGACATGTAACTGTCCATAGTGAAAAATAATTGTTCCCGTTCGTCATTGAAAGGTTAGATGGCCGAGTGGTTTGCGCTGGCCGCTCATTGCTAGAAGGGAGTTGATTTCCTCAGGTCTAGCGTTCAAACGATGGCCGGGGCAGAGGTGAAGCTTAAATTGGGTGCTTATAATAGACCTGTTGATCCCTTCTATTAGCAGTGCGTGGCCAGCAACCACTCGGCCATTTAGGCAAGCCCCAAAAAACTTGCTTTCGATGACGAATGGATCTAAACACGCTGTTGCAAACTAACATGTCTTAATCGTTTTCTAAAGTCAGAAAAATTACGTCACTTTATTGCTTTGTGCATTTCGTTAGTGCGTGCATGATTTTTTTTTATTATATCTAGTCAATCCCCAACCCCTTTTTAAATGCATCATTATTTCACATATATCAAAATTACTATTTCATAAGACATGAACTACTGAATATGTCACAAAATTGTTTTATCTAAAATATTTTTGATTAATTTTATTATTTGAAAGCTATTTTCTAATTAGTTATTCTTTTATAAATCATGATAGGCTATAAAGTGACTAACTTAACAATAAGGTTATTTGTAGAGTATAATTAAAATTTTATCGGCCGACACTAGGACATGCACCTGACGTTATATATTTTTCTCATAATAAGAATAAATACCCTATATCTAATAATACACAAGGTACCCATCGCCGCCATCTTGGATTTATTTCAAACTGTCACATCAGCTGGAAGTTTTGTTTGAAACTCATCGTTAAAATTATTTTGCGATCCTCTCCGTCTCCCGATCGGTCATTCAACATCTAAGCTTACAACCGATTCAACCAAAACGGTGCATTACACCTGTCATTAATAAAAATCACCCCTCAATCTGCATCTACTGCCTTCGATATGCGATAAATGTCTAAAGGGTGGACGGAAGTTGTCACCTATACGAAAATGAGATTTCCCTGTACCGTGTGTTTGTTTCAATATTTCAAAATATATGCATTTATAAACATGTTTATATAAACTTTATGTAATAAAAATTATAATTGACTGTTTATAGTATCCCTTTTCTTAATTTTAACTTGTATGTTGATCGAATTAAAAATTAATGCCTTTTGAATATTCGTACCAGTGCTATATTTGAAAGGGATTACCCCAAAAAGGGACACAATTATGTCAACTTCAGTCCACCCTTTAGCCTTTTGTCGCATATCTAAGGCAGTAGATGCAAAATTGGACACTAACGATAGGCAATAGTTAAAGCAGCTTGAACCGATTGTTAAACATGTTTAATGGGCGCCTGTAAAACAGCCAGGACTAGTAAGCAACGCAATAATATTCCCGATCATTAGGCAATATTTTTAAAGAGAAAATAACTTGTTTACGAAACAAAACTTACCGGAAAAGTTATTATATAATAGCGAGAGATGTTATCTTCATAAGAGATTTTTGTTAATCCCAAATTATTTTTTTTTTAGAATTCTACGATACATACATGCATCCAATTTCTACTCTCTCTCTCTCTCTCTCTTTCTCTCTCTCTCTCTCTCTCTCTCTCTCTCTCTCTCTCTCTCTC
>WFKH01011581.1:34661013-34674289 GCA_016163765.1 Magallana hongkongensis | reverse complement strand
TCTCTCTCTCTCTCTCTCTCTCTCTCTCTCTCTCTCTAAAATATTCTACGGAACATAACATGAGATTCCTTAAACTTGCAGACTTTAAACTTGTATCAAATGCATTCAACCTAGCTGGACACTACCCAGTTTTTTTTTTTACCTCGATCTAATATTTTTATTTCAATCTCAAATTAGAAAAATACCATTCTCAGTCATTTCCCGAATATACTTTTACAGAAGTGCGTCGAAACAAAGAACAATACACTTAGATGTACTGTGGTTAATTTTTTGATCTTGACCATTTTTTTTTAAACTCAAAGTCAAATTAAGAAAAGAAATTCAAATTTTGTCCAGATTGTAACTTAGAAATACTTAGATGGATGGACTTCAAACTTAAAAAGATAGTCTAAATAAAAAGTTATCTATACCCATTTTTTTTTTTACCTACGCCTGATTTGTATCTCAAGGTCAATCATCTTGTGAAAAATACTGTCATTACATTAGACACCTTTAACGGATACACATGTTGAAATGTTAATGAGTTTTAAACGTTTTCGTTATGGTGTGTGTGTGTGTGTGTGTGTGTGAAATAGACCTTATTCTTTCTGAATTAGGTAAAGAGCTATATGAAAAAAAGAAATACACAAAAATATATTGATACTGATATCGTCTCTTTACTTGCCTCGGATAGTCTTTTAAACACCATCACCAGCCCGTAAATTGAAGTGATGCAGTTTGTTTACATGTTAATATGGCTACTCTCGATCTCGATGTAAATTTAACATACTTGATTTTCCGAGGTTGGTAGCGTGTTTCGGAGAAAGTCTTAGTAAAGAGACGATATCAGTAGTTAATTGCATGAAGAATTTAACGGTACTAATTGTTTTCACAGAATTTGCGTATAAATAAGTTTTATTAGTCCAAAACTAGAGCACGTTTTTCTGCGCAATAAATATACAATTTTTTCAATGGGCGGCACAGTAGCTCCCAGGTCATCCATACAATTTTTTTCAGACCGGGAGCTACAGACCTGCAGCTAATTAAGCAGCATCGTTTATTGACTCAGCGCTTCCATGTGTTCAAGAAAAATTGTTAAACATCTTTTACGGCGTGACCGTTAGGGCGAGCGTAGCATGCAGGAACTAGACATACTTTGCATCATTGTCTACTTCATCACATAACATTAACCCACCTTAAACTAACATCGCTAGTTATCAAAAATTTTTACCACAACCAACACAGAACCCGAAGTTAGTACATGTAATTAAATCTTTTTAACATAGTAAACTCGCCCAAGATTTTTTGGCCAATTGGTTTTTGGGAAGATTTTAAAAGATTTTTTACCGAGTATATTACGATCTAAAAATTCGACCCCCTCCTCAAATTGTGGCCCCACCCTATCCCAAGGGATCATGAGTTGAACAAACTTGAATCTAAACTACCTGAGGATGCTTTCACACAAGTAACAACCTTTCTGGCCAATTAGTTTCTTAGAGGAAGATTTGTTTTAAAGATTTTTTTCTTTTAATTCTTAATATGTTATTCATTGTGGCCCCATCCTAACCCCAAGGGAACTTGATTCTACAGAAAGTAAATCTCACTACATAAAGATGCTAAGAGACATGTACAAGTCTAAGCTTTTTTGGCCGACTGGCTGAGAAGAATTTTGAATTTTTTTTCTCTGTTTATTCATATGTCAAATTTTAACCCCTTATGGTGGCCCAACCCTACCCCTTGGGAACATGATTTGAAGAAACTTGAATTTACACTTTCTAGGAATGCTTCCACACAAGTCTAAGTGTTTCTGGCTGATTGGTTTTTGAGAATTTAAAAAAAAAGTCAATATGAATTTTCACCTATGTAAATATTTATGCCCCATTGTGGCCCCTCCCTACCCCAGGGGGTCATTATTTTAACAAATTTAAATCTGCACTACCTGAGATATTTTGACGTTACGTTGTTTCTGGGTGAATGGTTTTTCAAAAGAATTTTTTAAAAAAGTATTAAGAATTTTTTTAAGAATCTTAACTAAGCCCCCCTTGAAAGAGGGCATGCCTTGATTTGAACAAATTTTAACCCCTTTACCTAAGGAAGCTTTGTGAGAAGTTATGTCAAAATTGTTTTTAGTTAAAGTGAGCTATAAAGCTAAGTAAATTAAATTTTAGGTGTTTTACCCCTATATTCAAGGAAGTTCTTTAACAAGAATAGTTTTAGATTTCATAAAAACCCGATTTAATCTACACTTTATTTTAAATTACTGCCCTATAAGTTTGCAACCCAAAGAATAACAAGAATAACAAAATGAGATTTATATTGTTTGATAAAAAAAAACCAATCAGGAACACTGTGCCGGATAATTATGCCAGTGCCAAGGTGGCATTTTTGCACCCGCTTAAGATGCAGTTTCGGAAAAATCCATATATACCAAATGATAGACCATTGTCTAGGGAGTATATAACCAATTTTGTTTTTAGTGTGTTTCACCTGACAGGTGAGATATTTACCTTTAAAAATTGATATCCTATAGGAAAAAGATAATTCCCATAGGAGAAACGATTCTCCTACAGGAAATATTGACAATCCTATAGGATTTTCAAAAAATCCTTTAGGAATTATATTTCCTATGGGAGAAAGCTATTTCCTGTAGGAATTTGACTCAGACAGGTAGTTTTCCTATAGAAAATCAGAAATTCCTATCGGATTTTATAAAATCCTATCGGAATTGAAATTCCTATAGGAAGTTCTTGTATTCCGATTGGAAATTTCTAATTTCCTATAGGAATACTGTTTTTCCTATGCGAAAAATTATTATCCTGTAGGAATTTATTTTTGAAAGGTAAATATCTCACCTGACAGGTGAGATACAATAAACACAAAGGTGGTTGTAAACTCTTTAAGTAATGGTCTATCGTGTGGCATATTTGAATTTTTCGATACATGCAGCTTAGACGGGTGCAAAAATGCCACCTTGGCACTGGCGTAATTATCCGGCACAGTGTTCAGGGCTCTTTTGAAACGCTCGTGAAACACTCGTATTTGATAAGGCAAAAAAGTTTTTTGTTATAATATTTGAAATGAGACAATCTGAATAAGTATATATATTTGTGTTTTTATATACATTGTAATTTCGGATGCTCTTATCATTCCATTTTGCCCTGATTCAAGGGTAACAAGGCGTTACAAAGTAATATTTTAATCCATATATTCCGGGAGCTACAGATAGGCTTATCTCTGATAATACCATGCAAAGTTAACTAGGGAAATTTAGATTGAATTACATGACTGTGATATGATTGTAAAATTCTGATGTGTTATTGAAATATTCGGAGAAAACCATTGTGCCCAATAAAATTATGTAAAATTACCTTCACCCGAAGACTACAAAGCTTTAAAGAGAATGTGTATTTTTGGCATCTTATGGTTCTGAATTTATGAATGAATAATTTTACAATTTAAAGGTTTGTCAGGTTGTTTTTGGTATGGCGAATATCGCTGATTTGGCTTGTGAATCATGAAATTATTGAACAGAGATACTATTACGGGTTTGTTTTTTTTCAAATTTTTGTTTTGACCAAAATAAAAACAAGTTTTAGGTTACCAAGCATTATATAAAAAAATCATGTAACAAATATTCGGCAGCTTTTACTTACTTCGAAAATAGAATATTCAATTTTGTCATCTGCACTGAAACTCGACAATCATCTTCTAAAACTGATTATAGTAGTAAAATAGATTAAATGAAGAAGCTTAAGGAAATTATTTTTTAGCCGTTAAAGTTTTAATCTTTCCTCATAGACATACTCAAGAAAGAAGCAGTTTTAGTTAAAAAAAATAATTGAGTCCACCCATATATTGAATTTCTTCATTTTACCGTGGTAGCCCGAAGGTTAAAGGAGAAAAACGAGATTTATGTAATCTGATACAAAAAGGTGCTTACAAATATTCTCTACAGTTCTTTGAAAGGCTCTTGGAACAATCGTAATAATTGTGATTTGAGAAACTTTCACATTTGTAAACAAATAGTACTAAGGCTACTGGTGATTTTCTTAAACCTTGAAACTTTAAATTCGGACATTTTCAAAGTTCTGCTTTAAAAACCTTCTCAAAATGTCAAATATCCCTAAACTAAAATGGTAAATAATACTTCAAAATGTAAATATGAAATTATCATAACCACCTCATTTTAATGTGCGTAGAGTATTCTTCTGTAGTTTTAGGCAAATAATATTTGCTTTTTATATTTTGAGATAACTTCAGTAAGGTTTCAGTTTCAAATGATATCACGTTCTAGATACTTTAGTGCCCATTCTGGGCTAATACGTAAGAATGACAGTTCTTGGGATTGACTTTTCAAACGCAAAGATCAAACCATGACAACAACCTTAGTTTTGAATTTGATATTTCATAAGCACATTAAATGATATAATTATTATTAGTTTAGTCTAAATTATTTATATCTATATTGTCTAAACGATTCAACACATATGCCGATCAACAAAATATTTTGAATGAGAATCAAGGTGGTTTCAGATCAAATTATTCTACTATAGATAATAGATTTACTTTACATTCTTTGATTGAATTATCTTTGATGTTAAAAAAGAAAATGTATTGTGCATTTATAGATTTCAAAGCTGCCTTTGACATTGTATGGAGAGTAGAACTATGACAGAAGCTTATACAAAATGGTATTACTGGAAAATGTTTTGATTTAATAGTTAATATGTATTTTGAATGTAATTGCTGTAAATAATAATTTTTCTGCATATTTTCAGTGCAGAAAACGAGTACGACAAGGGGAAAATCTATGCAATTTTTTTTGCTTTATTTCTTAATGATGTAGAATCCTTTTTGATAACATCTAACAATTTTGGTGTTTCTACAACATCATATGAAATTGAACATGAGCTTGGGATATTGTTAAGATTGTTGATTATTTTGTATGCTGATGATACGGTTTTACTCTTAGAAACACATAAAGATCTGCAAAACCAACTTAATAGTTTCCTATTATATTGTCAAAAATGGAAACTTGAAGTTGATATTGAAAAAAAGTTATTTTTTACAAAGGGGCGGATGAAAAAATAAGGCTTTTTATTACAATGGTAAAGAAATTGAGATTGTTAAAATCTTTAAGTATCTCAAGAGCGATCGACCGCATTACCAATCCCGTCTCTAACTATTTATAATTATTAATAATAATTAATAAAAATTAAAGATGCCATCAAAGCCCAGTGTTCTGAATACATCCATTGTCCATATCCAGATGATTTCACATTCAGACCTAGTGTGGGGGGGGGGGGGGGGCTTTCAGCACCTACTCAAAGACTTAGCAATTTACTTGACATTCTACTAGAACCATTGTGTACTGATGACAAAAGCTTCGTGAAAGATGACTTGGATTTTCTCGGTCATTTACCTAAAAAAGTTAAAAAGAAAAAAAAGTTCGTCAATTTTGATGTCATTAATTTGTACAGCAACATTTCAAATTCTCTGGGACTTAATGCGATGGAATATTGGATCAATAGGATTCCTGAAAAAATCAACAATAGGTTTTTAAAAGAGTTCATTTTAGAAGCTGCAGAAATTGTATTGGCTAATAACATTCAACGGAAAACATTTTAAACAAATAAAAGGAACCGCCATGGGCACTAAAATGGCTCCTACGTATGCTGCCCGTACATTGGGATATATACCTGGAAGAGAAAATGTGTAAGGAAATGAATTGATTATTTAACGAAGGGACAGAAATATATATAACTAATCACTGAAAAAGGTAGCTGGACGACTGTTTTATTGTTTGGAATTCCGGAGACAACAATCTGTCGGTTTTAAAAAAAATATTGAATAAACTTAATCCAGATATCAAATTACAGCGGACGAAAGCCTGAATAGAATTTCATTTTTAGATATTTTGTTGACCAAACAAGACGAAGTCATTATAACGGATATATACTACAAACCTACTGATACTCATCAGTATTTACACTTCAACTCATGTCATCCAGGACATACGAAAAGAGCAATACCGTATAACCTATCTAGAAGAATATGTATCATCGTTAACGACGAGTCTGTCAGAATACAGAGATTATAGGAATTAAAAAAGTATCTAAAGAAACAAAGTTATCCGGAAAAAATAATTGATGATGCTATTAAAAACCCATAAAATTAGACAGAAATGAGCCCCTCAATCCCGTTCAAAACAACAATAAAAATCGAATATGTTGCCACTGGTAACCACCCATAATCCCAGAAATACTAACATCGCCCCGATTGTTCACCACCTTAACGACGTCTTGAAGACTGATGAAACAATGGCTAAGATATTTGAAAAACAAAAATTTATAAACAGCAAATGACAGCCGGAGAATATTCGACGCATTCTTACCAAATCCAGTTTCAAAGAAAAATCGGAATTTGAAGTTACCAAATGCCAGGATTCACGAGTGGTACCTGCCCCTATATTAGACAAGGACATCATTTCAGTTTTGGTGGGAAACAGTTTACCGTTAACAACAACATATCATGTCAAACTAGAAATCTTTTAAATGTTATCACGTGCTCAGGATGCGGAAAAGTGTGATTTCTTTCGTTTGAGGAACGAATAAGACAGAAATCAATTTCTACTTGGTAATTGTTATGAATGTATTCCGAAAATATAAAGTTTTCAATTCGAATACCTTTATAGGTATGTTCAGTCATGCGGTTCAATAGAACCGGTTTTCTGTATAGTAGATTGTTAAAGCCAGTGTAGGACGACACGTAGAGCTGGAAACACGTTCAAAATCATGCAGAGACATGTCGGGCGGGGCTCAGGCGCACCAGATGCTTCAAGTCATCCTTAACAAGATAAACGAGCAAAAGTCCGATATGGAACGCACTATGGCGATGCAATTGGACCAATTCAAAGAAGAATTGCACGGAGTGACGTCATCTGTTTCTTCGGAAGTAAAGAAATTGAAAACTGATCAAGGCCTGATCAAAACCTGGAAGATTTCACGTAATAGAGATCAATACGAGCATAATGAGAAGGTTTCTGATATTTTAAACCAAGCTTTGTGGGCGCTGAATAATGAGAAATAAGAATATTGCAAAGAACTTGAAGGTGAAGCCAATGAAATTTGTCAAAAACGCAATAAACTTATAAAAATGGCCGACACATTTCCTGGTGGGTGGAGCACAGTTAAAAATTACATTTCAAACCCTCTGGCAGATGAATCCGACGATGAGAAGAGAATCAACAAACCTGAAAATAGAAGAAGGAAAAAGAAAAAAAGAAAGAAAAGCAGAAATCTAGAAATAATTTCTCTACTAATATTAGGGGCGTTCAATTTTCCTTTTCCCAGGCAGCCATTTCGTGGACCAGCGCCATTTCAGTTTGGAATTCCCGGAATGTCGGGACCGAGATTCCCCATCGGATGTTGTGGGAAACCAAACCATCAAAGAAAAGATTGCCCAGAACTCGAACCAAGCAAGTAATATGGAGAGAGAAGCTGATCTTGGAAAAGATAAGTATTCTACAGAAAATATCTACTTTGATAGCTCCCAATTTTGGGATAGTTACGAATACAAAGAAAACGGCAAAGTTTGTGTTAGAGGTCGATTAAAACTAGCATTCAGTTTTGGAAAGATATTGATGCATGCAAGTTTATTATAGATACAATTGATTCTGGTTACAAAATTCCATTTTATTCTTTACCACAGGGTAGATTTTCCAAGAATAACAATTCTGCTTTACAGTAGGATACATTTGAACGGGGAGCGATAAAAGATCTATTGGATAATGGTTTAATCTCGGAGCAATATCAAGTGCCTTTTGTCACTAATCCTCTTTCCGTTTCACTGAATTCGAGCGGTAAAAGAAGACTCATTTTAGATTTGAGAGAAGTAAATAAACATACATGTGTATTTGTAAACAATCAGTAAAATATGATGATTTAAGAACAGCATTGCTCTGTGTGAAAAAGAATAGCTGGTGTTTTAAGTTTGATATCACAAGTGCGTATCATCACATAGATATTTTTCCCGATCATAGAAAATTTTTAGGATTTTCGTGGAATTTTGATGTGTTATTCACCATTTTCAGTTCAATGTTTTGCCGTTTGGTCTTACCTCGGCACCATACATATTCACTAAGCTTAGTAGACCTTTAATTATAAGAAACGGCGCAGTGAAGGGAAGACCATTTTGATGTATTTGGATGACGGGTTTGGTTGCCATTGTAAGTATGAAAAAGCTTGTGAAATGTCCAGGCAAGTTCTTGCAGATGTTGTTTTATCGGGTTTTATACCAAAGACAGAACAATCCATGTGGGTACCTTGTCAAATTATAGAATTTTTAGGCATATATTTAAATTGTCAGCAGGGTACTTTTCATGTGCCTACAAGTAGATTAGAAAAAGTTTCAGATACTATTCAGAAAATTGAATATTTCTTGAGTAAAAATCTTCCCGTTAAGGTAAGGCGTGTAGCTAGTTAGGTTGGTCAGATAAGTTCAATGTCTGTTGTTATTGGAAATGTTTCTTAACTTATGAAGAGATGTCTAGCATTGATGTATTATCTGCAACATCCTGGAATAGCATGATCTATTTGTCAGAAGAAAGTGTTAATCAAATTTCATTTGGAAAAAACACGTTAGAAAAAATTAATGGCAGAGAAATTAAGTATATTTCAGGTTCCAATCGGATTGTATATACTGACGCAAGTGAGACGGGATATGGTGGTTATTGTGTTCAAACAGGAAACGCTATGTCTAATGGTGTATGGGAAGAAAGTGAGAGAAAGAAGAGTTCCACATGGAGAGAATAAGTAGCTGTAGATAGAGTGTTGTGCTCTTTATTACCATTTTTAGAAGGAGAAAATATTAAATGGTTTATAGATAATACAAACGTTGTGTCAATTGTAAGAAAGGGAAGTATGAAAAAAGATTTACAGGAAGTTACAATGAAAGTTTTTGAAATTGTCTTGTATATAAAATCCGTCCAGAAATAGAATGGATTCCTAGAGAAATGAATGACCAAGCAGATTATTTAAGTCGTATCGTAGATTTTGATGATTGAGGGATAGCTCCAAGTTTATTTGATAAAATTTCTCGAGTATGGGGTCCTTACGACATAGATTTATTTGCTTGTGATTATAATGCAAAAGTTAAAAAATTTTGTTCCAGATATTGGAATCCGTTTTCGTTGGCAGTGGACGCCTTTACCTTGAATTGGACTAGTTGGAATGCTTGGATACTTCTTCCAATTCATTTGATTTCTAGGGTTTTATAATATTTACGCAGATGTAATGGATTTGGCACGTTAATACATGTAGTTCCTTTGTGGGAATCTTCGGCTTTTTGGCCTATTGAACTTGATAATGATTCAGGTGTTTATTCCATGTAAGTTATGTCTATGTTATGTTTACTTAATCTGAATTTGGATTATTGCACAATTTGTGCGCATTGCCATTTGGCTTTAAAGTTAACATTCAAAAATTAAAAATACTGATGGTTTGCAATTCTATCATTTGATCGACATTTGATTAATTACACATTTTGTGCACATTGGCATTTGGCATAAACATTTGAAATCAATATTTGAAGTTGATTTATTGTTTGATATATTGATATTCAATTCTATCTTTTGAAAGGAATTTTGATAATTTTATTAATTGCGCAATTGTGCGTATTGCCATTTGGCATTAAAGTTGGAATCAATTTGTGAAATTGATGTCATTTGACAAGTATTATGATTACTGAAGTATACTAGTAATTTGGTTGCTATTAATTGTGTAAAGCCTATGGATAAGTCATTGTCTGACAAATTATGTTCAATATAGCTTATTAGAATCAAAAGAGAAATAATAAAATACTTACTGGGTAGTTTAATACATTTTTTTGGTTTTTTTTTCAGATTTTGGAAACGATTTGTTACATTTGCCGACAAAGTTGCGGGAGAGGGTGTCTTTACTTCCTGGTTTTCTCACAGTGTCACGTGCGGATTCTACAAATCGGAAATATTGTGGTAGTTTCAAGAAAAGGGACCATTTCCCAAGGATAGTGAATGTTTTCCTTCTAACGTTTTCCACGTCTCGATTTATTTGGCGTGTTTAGCACAGCCAGGAAATTCTCCATCTTCTGTTACTGAAGCATATTACGGAATAAAATGGGCGTATGCTATTGATGGGTGTCCGTCTCCAACCGATAACCGTTTTGTGATGAACATTTTAGAGGGGTTTAAACGTATATTATCTAAGCCTGTCACAAAAAAAGAGCCAATAACAGTTGACATTTTGCGAAAAATGTATCTAAAATTGTTTGACCATAGCAATCTTTATAATCAACGCACCATATGTATGTGTTTATTATCTTTTGCGGGAATTTTACGTAGTAAAGAGCTCATTAATATGAAGAGATCGGATGTGTCACTTTTCAGTGACTATATTGAAATATTTATCGAGTCCAGCAAAACGGATATATACAGAGACGGAACAAGAGTTGTTATCGCCAAATTGTTGTCTGATTTGTGTCCAGTCAGAAATCTTGAACTATATTTCAGTTTGGCAGGTATTCCAGAAGATTCACAGGGTTATGTGTTTGCTGCCGTTACGAAATCTGAGAATGGTTAAAAAATGCGAAATTGTGTTAAACCTCTTTCATTTACTAGAGTTCGAGAAATTTTAATTGAAGCGTTTACAGGGATTGTCGATGATATTAAAGCTGAACACCGCTCGTAAATAGGCACTGTCCGCCACATTTCTCTTTCATCACTGATGTCCCTACAACCCTTTTATAAGGGGCAGACATCTAAACAGTTCAAAGTACCTCGCTGTAGAGGTCTCACCTGTGTGGACGTACATCTTGCCTCGCCGTGTTACTCGGTCGCGATGAAATTATCAAATTTTACGCACTTTTTTCAAGCCAGGAGAATACTAACATCAAATAAATTGGTCAATGCAATATTTACAAACGGAATATGCACATAGAATAAGAAATAAATGCATAAAATTCAAAGACCACGAAAGGAATACTACATGTCTGCCACGAGTTTCAGGTGTGCAATCGGGTGTAACGAAATCGGAGGGTTTATATACCAGGTACCTGTGTGATGGTGCCTATTCACCCCTGCGAATGTGTTCGGAATGTTTTCTTTATCGTTGATAAGTATGCAATAAATCCAAAGGTGCTCGAATGAAAGTTCACGAGACTTCCCCGAGATTTGTTCAGTTCCTGTGAAATTTCGAGCGGAAGTATAAGTGTTCAGATAATATTCTCAAAATATGTAAGTACTGGTCGTTTTTCATATCATATCCTACTTTGATTTATGCTAAAACACAAAAATCTATTAAGATGTATGTCTTATTTCATCATCTAGCAGTTATTCAAATTAAACGATGATATTCAGAACAGAGTTATCGTTCGTGTTCAACCACTCTACACGTGGTTGAAAATATAAACACTGGGTTGCTTAATAAAATCATAGCCATGCTTGATGCTTGTGGTGGGCAATACCATGCTTTTTTAAAAAAAAGAATGGATGTAGGTTTGGTATAAAAACTTAGTATATCGAGCCATTTTCAAGGACCATTCTGCATAAAATAGTATAGTCTGTTTCACTATTGATGCTATTACTAGGTCAGGCGCGGATCGAAAATTAATCCTTAGGGGGGATCGCCACTAAACATGTTAATTGTTGCAACAGCAGAAAAAAACTTATTTTTTTCTATTGTCACATTTATTTCTAGAACTCATTTTATCCACCAATTAATGAAGATAAAGTTTAAAATCAATAAACGTCTAGATCTTATATTTGATTACAAGTACCTAGATTCTATGAAATAGACTATAAACACGAGGCATGATTTTTACTGCGAAACTGAAAGGGTCAAATGAAACCACGTGGTATAAAATTTAAATGACAATAACATTCGCAGGGGTGTATTTACGAGTGGTGTTCAGCTTTAAGAAGTATGGACTACACAGTTTTAGGTCCGGTGGCGCTACTGCGTCTGTCGTCGCGGGATTTTGGATAGGCTCTTTTAAAGACATGGACGATGGAGGTCAGAATCGGCGAAGGACGGCTACGTTAAGGACCCACTTACAGACCGCTTGAGCGTGTCTAAAAATCTTGGACTTTAACAGTGTTCTGCTGCTATATATTTTATATATTTTTGTGTGTGTATATAAAATATAATATTGTTGGATTCATTTACATATTCATTATACAGTATGTTTACCGCCCGTTCTTTGTTTTTAACCTGCTACGTTGCTAGTCCATTTAATGTGTTGTTGTTTTATTGCTGATCTAGTATCAGAAATGAATGGGTTTTAAAGGAGAAATGTGATTTCTTTCGTTTGAGGAACGAATAAGACAGAAATCAATTTCTACTTGGTAATTGTAATGAATTGTAATGAATGTATTCCGGAAATATAAAGTTTTCAATTCGAATACCTTTACAGGTATGTTCAGTCATGCGGTTAAATAGAACCGGTTTTCTGTATAGTAGTTTGTTAAAGCTAGTTTAGGACGACACGTAGAGCTGGAAACACGTTTAAAATTTGAATAATTTTCAGTTTTATGAGTCCAACTTATAATTTCATGTTGATATTTAAAAGTACATTGTATATATATTAGTATTTACATTAAAGCTGTTGCGTGTCGTTGCTAGTCCATTTAATGTGTTGTTGTTTTATTACTGATCTAGTATCAGAAATGAATTGGTTTTAAAGGAGAACTACATATTGGGGAAACGGGAAGTACCTTACGGGAAAAAAACATTTTTATATGTGTTGCACTTTTGTAAACTTACACATACATATTATACTAAACTTTTTTTTTGCTTTCTACAACATTTAGAACATGTTTACCCCATATTTAGTAATAATTTTACCTTTTAAAAATTTCATTCATAAGAGGATATGCTTCTTGAGAAAACAGCTAATAATTGTAATTTATATAAAAGTTATTAACAGTATATTTATATAACATACGATGTATGTACATGTAAATGCACTAATATTGAATACAAATGTAACTGAAAATCGAAGCCAATTAAACTCATCGGTACTGATGCAATATCATAACAAATGTAACTGAAAATCGAAGCCAATTAAACTCATCGGTACTGATGCAATATCATAAAAATAATTTGTGATTTTCTGTTAGAATTCAAGATATATTATTAATACAGTGTTCTTATCTACTACAATTTTTAGCCGGGCTTTGCTGAAAGCAGAGTCCTGGCTGTAGGCAGGCAAATCGCCAATGTTACTATAAATAGCACAACTTTAAAAGTAAACAAAAAACCGA
>WFKH01011581.1:34597756-34609455 GCA_016163765.1 Magallana hongkongensis | reverse complement strand
ATCTCTCTAATAATTTTTTTGTATCACTTAAAATTCTGACTTGAATTTCTCCCATGTACAAACCTGGGAGACACAAAGGTCGCACAGAAGTATTTCGAACTCAAAGTAGTTGTACAATTTATACGTTTATGTTATGTGCAACATTTATTTAACAGAGAAAGAGTAATTAAAATTAAAGTTTAAACAACGTTTTTATTTTTTACACAAGACTGTTGAAATGTAAATATCAAGTAATAGTTTGTAAAAAGATTGCGATAATTTTTTCAAAAAATTAGTAACCGGATTCGAATAATGTTAAACAGCTGAACAGAAAATGATGAGACGGACTAAATGTTTTAAAAAGAGACGACAGCGAATCAAACAGACCTCGAAATGACAAAGGGTGACAGAATGGAAGAGAAAATTGATTAATTATAGAATACTCCCCAATAAAACTCCACCCTACCCCACCCAACCCTTATTCGTATAAAATTATCCCTGTGATTTGGGATAAAATTAACTCGTACTTAGTTTAAGACTTAACTAGGGTCTTCCCAAATAAATACAGACTATTTGATATAAAATCAAATAATAATGATTATGTGAATTTGGTACAACGAATCTGATCATATGGATGTAAGTGGAGCATGTGTGATAGAAACTTCAAGCTACTAAGTATTTCAACCCTCAGTTTTGGTTAAAAAATGTTTGAAAAAAGAAATATCAGCGGAAAAACTAGAATTTATCTTATCAAATTTAAGGTAGTTCACAACAGACAAGACAACATTATATAGTTTGATTTTTCTGGAAAGGTTATTTTTTGTTTTATGGAATGAAGAATGTAGAATATAGATATTTAAAATAAGTGAAAGAATCTTTCTCCATATTGCTTCAACCATACCATTTCAATCTCCTTTCAGTTAAGTGTAAAATGAAAAAGCCATTGTTAGAATTTGCATTGCGATGAATTTATTGTTTGAGATATTACAAAATGTTATGTTTGTGCTGCTATATATAAAGAATACCTATTTGTTACTTTAAATTATTGCAATTTACAGTAAATTATGTTGCAACGTAATGTAAGAATAGTGATTGTGAATAACCTTATATGGCGAAAAATGATATGATTCAAATTCTAATAAAATTTAACAGCATAATTTTATGACTACATGATTACGATTCGTCGTAAATGTTAAATTTTCACAATGAGTTTTAGATTAATAAGGGTTTTAAAACATATCTCAAAGGTGAAAATTGATAAAAATTGTAGATTACTTATTCATATTTGACCTTTGACATTTTGATGCTACATTGAAAATCGACGTGCTTAAAGTATAAACACTAATAATGACTGTATCCAAATTTCTGGTATTTACTTTAAAAGAAACTCACATTCTTTATTGATAGAAGGCCAAATTGCACATAGATCAACAGTTATGAACACCATTCAAATGTAGGTTTCCAAATGTGATACGTGGTACATCGATCATTTTTAGAAAATAAAAGGTAACACTTTTATTATTTTTTAAAATAATAAAATATAAAGAATTATTCCATTACCTTGTTTATTTGAGCAAATATCTTTAAAAACTAACTTCACTGGTGTTTAGCGCTACCTTAAATTCTTTGACTATGCATTGATCTACGATAGACATTCTTGCACAGCAATTTGCGAAGTAGATGCATGCGAGGATTAAGATGGGGGAGAGGCGGGGTCCGTACCCCCCCCCCCCCCCCCTCCTTGAAAATTCAAACCTATTAAATTAACTACGTAAAACTACTAAAAATAAGCCTCGACTCCCTGGAAAACAAACTTATCCCACGGAACCCGCACCCCCTCCCCTGAAAAAGTTTTCTGGATACGCGGATGCATATCATATAATTCCTACCAATTTCAAAGAAGAGGAAGTGCAAAGTCCAAAGGGTGTAAAACATTTTAACCAAGGGTACAGACACTTGATGTTAAATAATTACATGTATGTGTTTATTTTTCTCGTAATAAAACCGTATACCCTCTATCTTTAATTAGAAAAAAAACCGTCAGGTGGCTGTATCCAAGGGGGATATTTAAATTGGTAACCAGAGAAACAGCTAGTGTATAAAAATGCCATCGTGATAAAATATGTCAGATATATATGTGTCCCTTTTTAGTAAAAAAAAAACCCTAATGATGAGACACATCTTATTAACATAGTCACGATTAAAGTCTAGTAGTATTTGGGCAGAAGATGACAAGGCGAAAAAAATTAGAGCAGAAGAGTTGTTTGTACTATGTACTACGTATTATGAAGAATTGCTTGCACTTAATTTAACTTATATGGTTCGAAATTCTAATGAGAATTGTTTAACAGATATAAGAGATTGTTGCTATTAATATTGTGAGACAAAATTCAATCTTTAAAGTGGAGAAAATGCCTTCTGTTAAATGTCCTTAAAGAAATTGATTATGTATTGTCGACTTTTGGGGTGTTTTTCGCTATCACACCCTCTGTATAGTTTACTCGTAAGTAGAAATAAAATTATACATTTTATGTCAATGAATGCCATAAAGACTTTGTACTTCAATATTACAAACTAGATTTCGATATCACGAAATGGTAAACAGATAAATTTGTATTTGTTTTATTACAAATCAAAACAAAGAATTCAATCATATTGCATAATATTTACATGTACGTCATACGGAATACTAGGACATAAAAGATTGTGACGTTCGATAACTGAATATCAGCTTAATCTTGCACATGATATGCCACTCCATACAGGAATTATATCATCCTGGGTATTTTAATATAGATATCAAAGGTAAACTCACATCTTTTTCAAATGCTGAGTAAAGTACTGATAATAATATTATTGTTGTTATCAACCAAAAAACCATAACAGATTATCACTAGGCAAAAATGATTCAACAAAACCGACGAAGCATAACACTGTCGGCAAATGCAGAATCAAAAACGGGTCAATATCGATTTTCTGCGCAGTAGCTGACAACCGCCACAGAGATAAAACACTGTAACATAAAAGACTAAAACAAACGGAACTGTAAGCTCTTTATAATTATTTGTTCATTTCATTGCTTTCAATCAATGCCAGATAAGTTTCTATTATTTATGATATAAAAATACATATGATTTTATTTTTTTCGAGAAATTATGTTCAAAACATGAAATTTTGGCTTGAATTGCCTTTATACCTTTTCCTAGCACTTTATATTTTTGGTGTTTAACTCTTTCAATGTATATTTCTTTTCCCAAGGTAAATTTTGAGTTGTCTGTTAAACATTACCAAAAAAAATTCTATTTCGCTATATTTAAAGATTGATTATTCGGGTATGAATTTTCTCGCTTAGTGATAATGCCAGTTAAAAGTATACATTCATTTTAAATGTACTGCACAAAACCAATTATAACCATTTTAAAGTATAGGGTTTTTGATTATGTATAAACCATGAAGGTTTTACAAACGATCCAATCCAAAAAAAAAAAAGCCCGTTGTTAGTCTTGTTAAAAATATAATGTTCTATTATTACAGATCAATAATAAGCAAATAAACTTCAGTATGTGTCGTGTTCAGTTATTCTATTACAGACCTAATTTAAAAATTTAGTTCTTGTTTAGCTATTTTTCCGGGTGCATGCATTAATTTGATCGCTTACAAATTACTGCAAAGAAGACATAATCAATACCATAGAAACGTTTACTGGACCGTCCTGACAAATCTTAACAACTATATATTCTGGAAAACACTTAAAAATAAACTGGTAAAATCAATTCACATCAAAAAGGTCTTTGTAGAATCCTTTATTTCCATACATTTAGATATTTAGTTTAATAGTTTGTATCAAAAGACAATAAATAAACCATCATTATGGTCAGATAATAGGCATACATAGAGCAATTAATCAGCTCCCTTAAGAATTTAAATTTTTGGATTTTTTTTTAAATGTTTATAATAATATATATATCATGTCAAAGTTCTGTTAAAATGCCGCAAGCGCACATTTTATTGACGGATACGCCGAACCAAAAATGTATTTGTATGCACCGGTTTCTTGTTGTTCTAAGCAATATTTTCAGGACATGTGAGAGATTCAAAAACAATAAATAGTAAAAAGATATATGATATATCGTAATAAACGAGGTCCTCTGAAGGCGGCACAAAGCCAAATACATCATGCTGTGACCCTCTACCTGACTACTGAAAGCAAAATTCTTATGACCGCTTCTTTTGTTATTTTGTTTCAAAGCTAGTCTTGTAAACTCTCTCTCTCTCTCTCTCTCTCTCTCTCTCTCTCTTCCAAATCTAAAGACAATATTTATTTAGGATATGCGAATACTTGCTAAATTGCATCTGAAAGGTTGAAATTATTGCTTCTTTTTATAACATGTCAGTTTCCGCAATATTCGACTTAACGAATTATTCAAAGCAAAAGCAGTATCACCATTTATTGAATTTTACCGTGATATTTTACTGCGTAAACAATTTTAATTATACATAATCGTTTCAGTGAACAAAAATATTTGTTCTTTGTATTTAATTCAAAAAAACACCATACATTAAATTTGGCATCATGCATGTACAACTATTCCAAATGTCTTATATTATGCTTCATCATTCAGAGTACAAAAATCTATCTTTCTATTTAATTTTATGCCTTTATCAAACAGGCTTTAATTACATTTGAACATATTAAATAGCAACTTTTCATAATTAAAGTTCTATAAAATGAAGCTCGTATCATATTGCTTTATATATTTCTCTTGTGTAAACTCGAGTATATATGTGTCTTTATCTGTGAATTCTTTATAAGAAATATAAGAAATGTTGAAATAATATAAGTTGTAAACGATCTTCCAAGGGCATATAGCCATTCTCACTGACAAAACAAGTTTGGGTGGATATATTTAATTTTGAAATTAACACTTGATAAATAACAAACTACAACATCTGTTCTTAATAATGATATTACAGATACAACTGCAAACTTGAGTATTAAATTCACAAGAACATACAATGCACGTATTCCAATTTATAAATGATGTATCCATTTCATTACAAACTAAAAGTCTGGACCAATTTTAACGAAAAGTATATGACGTGTTGCTGTCATTAATAAGCACTGCAATATATGGACCAAAAGTTTGTGCTTAACTGATATTTTAAAAATTCATTGTTGAGATATGTTTTGTAAAACATATTTCTTTACTGTTGAAACAAAAATATTTTGGGCTTACGGAAAGTCTTTAGTTATTGTTAGAGGTGCAATAATGAATGATCAAGTTATCCCTTGTACATGTTCTTGAACTTATATCTGTGATTTAAAGGGGTTATCAATCCATCACTACTATTTGCTACAGGTTAGAAATAGAAAATATAGTCTAGTCTAATTTTCATCGACAAGAAAAAGTAATTGAAATAAGTATCGTTTTTGTCGTGTCTATGGCTAAAGATTAGTTTTCCTGTACTTTGGAAATGCAGTTCGAGTACTTGTATGCTTTCTTTATAAGAATTCTTTGAAAGAACAAGAGGCCAATAGGCCTTAACGGTCACCTGAGTACCATAGCCCATACAAAAACTTGTCGAGGAATCTCATATATGCATTTAATTAAGTTTCATTCTGGAGTATAGAGAAAAATTATAATATTGTAATGATGACCACCTCCCTGCCTGAAATCTTTTAAAAAGGACTATGAAATCTATTATTTTAGCGAAAAACTTAAAGATCATAATAGAGTGCATGACCTGATATTGAAAAGGTGTAAGACTCTGATAGAAAATAATTTTCCCATATTTGTTAACTTTCAAGATAGGTTTTATGTGTATATGTTTTCATAGATAAACTAAAACAAGGTGGCTAGTATACATGTTTTATTTAAAACAACCTCCCATCCCCCATCCCCAGGGCAGACAGAAACTCTCCCTGTGGGCATTTAAACAAAACAAAACAGCTTTAGAAGCTATCATGTGTTACTCACTTCTCCTGTTCCAGCTTTTGAATATTCAACCTTCGTTAACATTAAATCACCATTTGGCATTTATCCCAAAATCATTTTACATGTACTGCTTATCAGTGATTTTGGTTAGCCAATTATTACTTTACTATTAACAAGTCTAATTGTTTATTTAGAAAGTTCAAAAACTGTTTTTGTTTCAAATGATAAAAATACTTGCATAACTCTTTTGACCATAAAACTATTCAATGATTAATTACTAAATAAGAACAAGCAAAGGAAGATAACTCAATTATAATGAAGCAAGGGAAGATAACTCCATTAACTGATAAATCCCCCCCCCCCCCCCCCCGAACTTTCACAATATCTTAACTTTGATAGACAGCTTCATTCTTTCTCTTTTCTAAATATGTGAATTTACTCATTTCTTTCATTGAAATTCCTGAGCAGAATAAAATAATAAGACACAAATATATATACCCCCCTCCCAGCCATATAACCATTGCCTTACATGTAGGGGACATGAAATATAATTATTAAAGATGACAGCTTAATGTTTTTTTCTAAATATGCAGTCAGTTTTATTCTGTGTCAGTAGACGTTTTTTAAACATTATATACATTAACACTAAATGAGCATTTTGGCGACACCCTGCATTAAAAACCCCTACCTTATACACTATGTGAGTGATTTGGCCCCGCCCTAGATTCAAATTTCTACATTGGGAGACATGAAATTTAAAATGTTGATAGATGGCTTTATTTTCTTTCTTTATATGCTGTCAGTTTTTATTCAGTATCAGCAAAAGTAATGAAGACTATTTTTTTTAAACATTAAATGCATTAACACTATATGACTATTTTGGCCCCGCCCTAGAATCAGAACCCCTACCTCGGGGTACATTATATTTATAATTTTGGTAGAGGGCTTCCTGGTCTACAAAATTATGAATTCAGTTTTCCTTACAAGCCTGTGGGAGTAGAGAAGATAATTTTTAACATTATATGCATTAACACTAGACATCCATTTTGGCCCCGTCCTAGAGTCAAAACCCATACTCCAGGGGACAGAAAATTTACAATTTTAGTAGAGATTTTCCTGGTTAACATAATTATGAAGTCAGTTTTTCTTACAGATGTGTGAGAGTAGAGAAAAACATTATATGCATTAACACTATATGGCCATACTGACCCCCCTCCCCTCCCTTCGGTCTGAACCCCTGACCCAGGGGCCATGGATTTCACAATTTAGGTACAGAAGTTCGTGGACATCATAACCATGCTTTCAGGTTTTTTTCCCCACATGTGTGGGAGTAAAGAAGATTTTCTAAGGTTTAATACATTTTTACTATATGGCTATATTGGCATCGCCCTAGGGCCTAAACCCCTGTTCCAGGGGTCATGAATTTCACAGTTTAGGTTGAATACTTCATGGACATCATAACCATGCATTTAGTTTTTCTCAAATATATATTGGAGTAGAGATTGAAGATTTTCTAAGATTTAATACATTTTTACTATATGGCCAATATGGCCCCACCCTAGAGCCGGAATTTAATAATTTTCGTAGAGGGCTTCTTGGACACCATAACCATTCAGTGTTTTCCTCACATATGTGGGAGTAGAGAAGAAGATTTTTGAAATTTTGGCTTTTTTTTTGCATATTTGGTCCCGCCTGTGGCGCCTCGGTGGTGGTAGAGCCATGAATTTCACAATTTAGATTCTTCTTACCATAGAGATGCTTCAAACCAAAAATGGTATCCATTGGCTATTACTCAGTTTACTCAGGTGACATAAAAAAAATTGATATGAGGAAAAAACTAGACTATTATTGTCGTTTTTTCAGCTAGGGAAATGTTTACGCTATCATACCCGTGTACAGTTCATCCTTAAGAGGGCTAGATAGAATTGATTGGCAATTTTTATGCTATATGAATATCTTTAAGAAGGAGAACATTGTAAAAAGATAAAGGGAAACATTCAAAGTTTAAAGTTTAGATGGATTGATTTTTTTTACTACTTAATGATAGTTTATAGCTATACAAATCAAAAAAGTGGAAATTTAAGGTAGATCAGATGGTTAATTTGTTGACCACCGAACCTCCTTTAGTAAACTAAAATGTCGTTGAATACCCATTGTACTTTGTCCTCCTTTTAACTTCTGTTTTTGTGGTTTTAAATAGTAGGATATCATAAACAAATAAACATGTTTCTGTTTGTGTTGCATATCAAAACAAACAGTTTTTCTACGTGTTGCAAAATATGTATAGTCAAAACGATAGATGGCGTACGTTTAACAGCATTTTTTTTTCCAATCTGTGAATAAATATTTTTTTAGCTGTGAATATTAGTATCGATTTAAATGACACGGTCATGTCTTGATAAGCATGTATTTCTTATTTATATCGATAACTGAGACTATTCGGCTGTGTACAACCAGCACACATAACCTCGGACATCGGGTAAAACCTGCACCTAAGTGAACCTGTCAATCAAACTCTGTGTATTTGTTTTCATTGTATGGTCACGCGTCTTTTTTTGTCAACAGCAATAGAAATTTAATGACTTTAAGGTAGTCAGATTCAGTATTTGATGAAGAACACAATTAAAATGATAGAAAATTTAACAATTAAATGAACAAAAATATCAAAATAGAGTGACAAATATACTGTTCATTTCTATGAAATGTGAGAAGAAAATTCTTTGGAATCCCGATTAAAAAATAATTTTACATGTAATTATTTTAACTATTTCAAAAGTATTACGGAAAACAACAAGAAGTAATATACACACAAGGATTTGCCTACAATGTACGCATGCAATTAACTATTAAGGGAATCTATATGCATTGTACTTAATTCAAATAGATTGTGATAGATACGCCCTTATACTATTGAGTCTAAAACTTAATTCATTTTTATTTTGTGTTCTTTCCAATACATTGTTGAATTACTTTTATTTTTAAAAAATACAAAATAGTGATAAAAACTTTTTTTTTTCATCGTTTTAATTTTTTCTTTAGTTTTATGTACGAAAAATATTTTTCTACGCGATTGATACGACCTAAGAAAAAAGAAAATAACCGATTGATTATATACCATTTTTTCTTAATTATGGGACTATTAAATAACTGTCAAAGATATCAATGAGAATAAATACATGTTTATTTAATATTAGTATTTTTACATCATCTTCTCTAAAGCCAATAAAAATATTAATGTTAGAAAAAAAAACCCGCCGAATACTCAAAAATCGATTTGAGCTTGTAATCAAACGGATTTTATTATTGATTATTAAGGTTAACCTTTATCTGGATTTTTTAAAAAACTATTTACGGCACTGATAAAAATCATGGATATTTCTTTTGAGCAATAGATATACATGGCGTACGTTTAATAGCATTTTTTTCAATTCTGTGAATAAATATTTTTTTAGCTGTGAATATTAGTATCGATTTAAATAGATATATATTTATTAAATATCAGTATTTCTATTATCTCGTGCTATTTCTAAATTAATTCTTACTTACAGCGTCAGGGGAAAAATCCGAGAGGACCCGAATGAAACGGAAATCGATTAGGATAAAAGCGTGTCCAAAGCGTGTGAAAAACGAGCAAATCGTTTTGTGCGAGAATCGTTTCGTGTAAACCGTTCAGCGTTTCGTGTAAATCGTTTAGCGTTTCGGGCAAAGCGTGCAGCGTTTCGTGTAAAGCGTTCAGCGTTTCGTGTAAACCGTTTAGCGAGCGTGTGGTGTAGTAGTACGGTTTCACCGTAAACAACCCCTAACGCGGGGGAGTCGACAAAAAGCATGGGGGAGTCGACTTCAGAGTATGGGGGAGTCGATTTTCATCGCTTCAAATCCAGACGAAAGGTAGGTCACGGCTTTTATTGGTATTTATAACATTTGTTTCCAAATAATATATACCGCACGGAAGACAGCGATAGTCAAACTTTACGTTGCTCAAAAGTCCGAATGCTCTAATCGTCTAGAAGTCTCAAACACTTCGAAACTATTTGACAGATTTCAAATTTACGGCGATGTGGTGGTCAAAAAATGCATGATTTGCAAAATCTGCGACTTATTACAGGGTTTAGCCAGTTGAAACATTCACACAAATGTAAGATCTATTACGTGCACAAGTTAAATATTGACAAATGTTGAAATTGTTTTGGTGACGTAGGGGGGAGTCGTCTCTTGAGAAGCTGAACGCAGGGGGGGGGGGGGGGGGAAAAAATTGTATTTAAATGTATTTAATAGGGTATATTCAAAGGTTTTTCACAATATGAAAATTTAAAAAAAACTTGAGCTACCTTGATTACACCTTTTCTTGTCTATTGAAGTAATTTGGTATTATGAAAAAAATGCAGCAATGTTTACGTCATATATTTACATGTGATTTAATTTTGCTTTAAAATTCCGTAGATTTAACAATGAATGCAAATAAGCATGCTTGTGCGGAACGAGATTGGTGCGCTAATTTGTGAAAATGTTCTATGTAAAAAAAAAACAGGCATTTTTTAACTTTGCAGATATGACAAGAAAGAAATCTAGACTTTGGCTCAATCAACCCTAAAAAAGAAAATCTCAGCAGCAATTAAATTTTCATCCGGTAAACTGGAACACAAATATCTTACACACACCACAAAAATCTCCCATTCCTCGACGTCCTACTCCAACTAAATTGGCAAGAGGTTCCCCATCTCCTTTAAGAAGAACACCAAAACGACAAAGAATTTTCAGTCCCATTATTTTACATATGAGGCCGAATACACAGACGTGTCAACTGCAAATGCAGAAACTCAAACAGACGACACCACAGATAACAATTTCTTTACACAAGCAATAGAAAAACTGTCAAGTGAAGATCACGAGAAAGCTGATGAAATTACAAAATTCATACAACTCTTGAAAGAAAGCAGATATCCTGTAGATAACATAGCGTTTTTATTGTTTCTAGACACTGTGCGATTTTTCGGCTGTGATCTTTCTAGCGAGATGACTTATAAACAAAACGATTCTGGAAAATAGGCTACAAACTTTTCATTCCAAGTTTTTGCATTACATGGGAGGTCCCAAAAATGCAGGTCAAATTAAAGATGGGGTCGCAAAAAAGGGTTATATGTCAAATGACCCAGCACATATCAGTTTTATTGTCCCTAGCATAGGAGTTCTAACTAATTTCAATGTTAGTAATATTGACCTCAGTGGTCAACTTAAACCTGGAGTGTAACATCCAATTCTTGATGTCTTCAGACACAAGGAGACAATGAATATATGGTATGATGTGTGCAGACGCCAAGAAGGTAACAGCAGGTGTCGATGTAGTGGGAGGGGATGTCGACATGTTTGGGTATGAAGACGGGACTTCTTTGAGTGAGAGAAAAAAGTCATTAGAAGAAGAAACTTTGAGAATCGAAGAAATAAAAGGTTCATTTACATCTTATCTTTGTTCTCTGCCTCTAGAAAGTTTGCCAAATGAGGTAAAAATTACAGCAAAGCAAAATTTGGTTGATTCTATTAAATCTATCAGTAAACGCATCAAGGATGGACGGGAGCTGCAATATAAGCAAGAGTTTGGTCTTCAAAAATTCAAAACAATGGGTGGTGAAAAATGGAGAGATTCAAAATACGTCTACGTAATCAGCAGTTTACAAGCCTCCTCTTTCAACTGAAAGAATTCACTACAAATTCTCTTTCTGTGATTAACGAGATGGGCAAACTGGTTTCGGCTATGCATCCATCATGCATGTCTTTGTATCCAAAAAA
>WFKH01011581.1:34582578-34595908 GCA_016163765.1 Magallana hongkongensis | reverse complement strand
GTTGACAGGCTTGCAGCTAGAATCGGTGATCTTGAGCAAAAGATTAATTATCTCGAAACCCGAGTAGACGATCTCGAACAATACAGCCGGAAAAACTGCTTGAAATTTTCTGGAATTCCTGAACAACACAATGAAGATACTGACCAACTTGTTCTAAATACTGTCAACAACTACATTCTGAAATCCACTGAAATTACTCTTGATCGATACTCGATTAGTAATTCCCATCGTTTGGGACCTCCACAAGGTTCGAAGTCTCGACCTAGGGACATCATTGTGCGCTTCACAAGATATCGAGACCGTGACGCTGTTTTTAAGAATAAGAAGAACTTAAAGAGCTTCAACACAAACCCGACGAACAATTACAGAATATTCGTTAACGAGGCTCTTACAAGACGCAGGGCCCTGCTGTTTAAGAAGGCCCGTGTAGCTGTCAAAACAGGCCTGGCATCTTCCTGCTGGACTAATGACGGGAAAATAATTGTTAAACTTAACAATGATAAGAAAATCACCATTCGCTCCGAAGATGATGTAAATAAACTTTCGGCAACAGGTAAAACCCGCCATTCAAGCTATGCTGCCGCTGCCGCTTGCAACACCGACTAGTGCGCGCTTCGCCTTCGGACAGACTGTGAAAATCCAATATCATTATGTCTCCCTTCCTATGTCAACCAAACCAAGTTCAGAGCCAATCAGTTTTTTATAGAAATTTTACAGAACTCAATCATGTTTTGCTTAGATTTTCCTACAATGTCAAACACGTGTGCTATTGTATTTGTCTTTTATCACATGTGTGCTTACCTCTTTACTTTTTCATTTATGAGGTACATGTACGTGTTTATAAAAAATACGTCTCTCTTGTACATACCTTTTCACTTGCAGATGCTTAAGATATTGCACGTGATCTCTATTATCTCTTGTTCTTTTAATACTTTTTTCATTGCTTTTGGTACTGATGTCCTACTCTCACTTGTTTTGAGGACATGCAATACCTTCCACCCACTTTACGGCACTTGTAAATTATTTGTTGATCTGTTTTTGTGTTTTTCCATACTCTCAATGTTTTTCATTATTTTGCACTTTTTTGCTTATTTCAGTTATATTCATAACAGCAACTGTCAACAGTATTTGATTTATTTGGAATTAGCTCAATCATATTATGTACATGTTTTTCAAAAATTTCCTTGTTGCGGCAATAAAGTAATTAATGAATCAAAGACACTAGATAATGGGTAACTGTATTGAGCAATATCGAGCCGCAATAGGTAATTTTTACTCTGCGTGTAGGCAGGTTATCCGTTCAGAAATTTTCGTTTTTTTCAAATTACAACATATCTTGTCATTTATTAATATGTTGATGAAAATGTGTAGTTTTAGTAGCTTTCATACAGTTTATGGTATCACTTTATACATCTTTTTGTTCATGTACTTTTATTCATTAGTTCTAATATTATCAGGTGACATTGAAACTAATCCAGGCCCTACTAACGAAAGTGTAGTTGATATTATTCATTTAAACGTTCGAAGTCTCACTGCCTAGACCAAATTTAAACAGAACTGTTTATAAATACATGTACGTTTGTTCAATAATTAAATCATTTTAATATTATATATTTCTATGTACTTTCCATTCTAAACTACTACACAGTTGTAAATTTTTATACTTGGTAAGAACCTCGTAAGTTGTTAGAACTTGTGTTCGAACCATTTGTATATGTTTATGCAATAAAATATGTTCAAACCATATGCGTATTCATAAGAGTATATTTTTGGTTTCAAAAAACAGTCTTCATAAAAGAATAGAATATCATACAAAATTGATCGCCTTGTCATAGTTAATAAATTACATTTTACTTTATGATCGAGCAAAAATAACCTATTTTTGGTATTTCAAACCTTTTTAAATATGTATGGTTGTATATAAAAGTTAAATCGTTAATTAATTCAAATATCAGAAAGAGAATCAAATTAGACATACAATTTATCCACTCCCCCTGCATTCAGCTTCTCAAGAAACGACTCCCCCCTACGTCACCAAAACAATTTCAACAAAAAATGCTCCGAATATCATTTTTTTTTCAAGATTTGTCAATATTTAACTTGTGCACGTAATAGATCTTACATTTGTTTGAATGTTTCAATTGGCTAAACACTGTAATAAGTCGCAGATTTTGCAAATCATGCATTTTTTGACCACCACATCGCCGTAAATTTGAAATCTGTCAAATAGTTTCGAAGTGTTTGAGACTTCTAGACGATTAGAGCATTCGGACTTTTGAGCAACGTAAAGTTTGACTATCGCTGTCTTCCGTGCGGTAGATATTATTTGAAAACAAATGTTATAAATACCAATAAAAGCCGTGACCTACCTTTCGTCTGGATTTGAAGCGATGAAAATCGACTCCCCCATACTCTGAAGTCGACTCCCCCATGTTTTTTGTCGACTCCCCCGCGTTAGGGGTTGTTTACGGTGGGTTTAGGGTCTGTGGTTTTCCGTTTGATTTCTAAATTTAGTATTATGTCTTCCCTTTCAAGGGGAGACATTATTTTTGTAGATTTGCCCTTTTTTTTATTGTTTCTTCTTGTTCTATCTTCTTGTTCTTTATTCTTCATCATCACCATCTTGTTCTTCTTCCAGATTTTGTCCGGGCCGTTACCTAAATACCCTTTGACATTAAGAATTCAAACTCGGAAGATAGAGTCTCTTAATTGACTAATTCGTGCGTCGTCCGTCTGCAAACAATTTTACTTCTTTTTTTTATTTCCTTATAACTACAATGCCAGTTATTTTTATTTTGGATGCATGGAAAAGATGGCACATGGCAGACCTAATATGATTGTATTTTTGAGGAAATTACCATACAAGATGTGTAAAACTCCCTTTATACAATGTAGGTTTTTTTATAATTATAAATTTTGACAATTTCATATATTTCATTGATTTTTCAGGACTTCAACTGTCAAAACCTCCCCCAGCTTATTCCCTGCAAAGAGATAACAATCCGTACCATCAAGAGCAAGAGACAGCTTTACATTTCAGAAACTTACCTACCTATCTATAATCTTCTATCTACCATCCATCAACTTTTCATGTTATCCCCCCCCCCCCCATTTAGAATTATAGTTTCACTGAGTAAAGTAAACCCCATAGTCATTGTCAGAAGTTTTGCATCTTACTTCTTATTCGCAGTATGTTACATTAGGTACCTACATGTTACATGCTTATTTTAACATGAGACATTTACACAAGCGCGGAGTAGCACGCTACACTTTAGTGGACTTTTTATGTTCAACCAGATTTTTTTTGTTCATTTTTTTAATATACTCTGGCCAATGTTTTTTCTAAATTTTTTTAACCTATTTTTAAAAATTGAAATCAAAAAACAACTGACTGGATATTTAGAGAGTGGTCAGGGATGGAAATCTAAACCAAACCCGATTATAAGTGGAATTGTTTTTGTTGTTGCTGACTAAAAAATTTAATTTACAAACTTTTCGGCTTTTGACTGTTTGTTCAGTATTCAGTTTATTATTGCAACTGGAAATATTATTTTTTGTATTATCTATTGTATTAAATGTCATCCCTCAATCACAATATTTTTTTATGCATAAGGATTTTTATTTCAAAACTGGGAGAAAGTGTATAGTGCATCGTATTCCTTTTCTTAATTTTGTTCTTTAGGTTAAATTTCACTAGAATTTTAACACTGTCCCAAATGATTTATTATTGTTTACTTCAATTTTGAGCCATTAGGCTCATCAGTATTGCATACATATATACAAAATATAAACAATATGCGAGGCACGCAAAATGCGAAGCCAGTAATAAGAATTTTCAAACAAAAGCAAGTTTTGAAAAAATGAAGAGGGGTCAACCCGCCACCCTCCTGATAAAACTTCCCCGTTTTGTGCGTACATCAGAAGTAGAGTTGTCAAAAAGATCTCTTCTTGGTTCACAAATTAACATATATGGTTTTTTACAAATCTATCAGTGGTATAAAAAATATATGTAATCTAAAAACGCGAGTGCATGCATATTCATTTCTATATCTTAATCCAAACTTGTCTGATCCAAGGTATCTGCTAAATGCACAATAAAATCGCCATAGTCAACCCGCATTCTTGGTTACCCTGTTCTGGAAAGTTCTTTTTATCAAAACAAAAATCGCGCATTCAAGAAACGAATTGGCTCGTTACATTTACTCAACATTTGTCAAATCTTAATTTTTATGTGTAATCTTAATAAGTTCCTGGTAAATATATTCACTCTTTACGTTACTTTTCAAAATTATTTCATTGCTAGTATATATTTTGATACAAGTTTCCACTTTTTACTCTCATTTTTACTATTTTGGGCTTGTTTATAGGTTTTTAAAGTAATTTTTAATTACTCATCGGATAAAATCCAATTATAGGTTACAGATATCATCTTACACATAACAAAATACCAAAGGTGTAAGCAGTTACTCCGGTGCAGGCATTTTGTAGTTCATTGGCAAAATGTCTTCATTTATAAGTATAAATGATTATCATTAAACCTCTTATCATGAATTTTAGCAACCAACTAATTCTCAATCATACAAACATATTGACGGCTACGTTATCTGGAAAGACCCTTGCTACCTAAAAGAAATGTAAATTCAGTGCCCTCACCCCAAAGAATCTTGAATTTGGAGTAAATATTAATGTAATCTTTAATATCACTTTAGACCTTTGCATCTAGCACACAAGTTAGGGGAGGCCTTTATCAAAATTATCAAATTCGTGGCAGCTGGGTCCGGGATTCCGGTGTGATGATGGGACTATTTGGTCATACGCAATAGTGGATTTGTATTTATTCTCTAAAAATCAACCTTGCGAATTTGAATCACAGATTGGGAAATGCATTGCTTCATGAAAAAGCCAAGAGTTCTATTGTTAGAGCGGGGTCCATTTGCCATAAAGGGAACATGTGTATTATTTTAAAATCTGTTTCTCTATGTAGGAGCATCTTCCAGGCAAGCTGAACGCATAAATAGGATGAGTATTGAAGTCTCTTTCAAAATTGTAATACTAACTATGGCCTCAGAGTCAGAGGTTCTAGATCTAGTGTTAAGATGGTGGAGCCTTTTTGATCATGCATAGATATTTTCAGAATATCTCTATATATTGCCTCAGAGTCAGAGGGTATTTGTTTAAGGAGAAGACTCTATTGTTCATAACGTGAACATGCCTTAATTGTTTTAACTTTTCTACAACTGGTAATTGTCTAGAAGAGACACTAAGGTTATGGTAAGGATGATCATATGACACTCTACCAAAAATAAAGATTTAAGGTTCAATGTATGCGGAAAGAACATATTGAGAATTATGCGGATTTGAGGAAAGAGGATATTGAGAAATAACAAACATGTTTATAAGATATAGAAACATACAAAATTATTTGAAATGAAAATTCCATTTATGTAAATGTACGACGTGTGAATCTCTTCCATCTATTCAGGTAAAAAGTATATGATATGTATTGCAGATTTGCTCATATTATTTCATGTACAAAATGACTGGCTGCTATTTTTCAGAACTTGGTATTTAATGAGTCATTCACCACACGCATTTGAACTCTTGTATACCAGGTTCGGCATGCATAGTGACCGATTTTTAAAAAAATTTCAATAAGAGGCATATTAACATAATTGTAGTTGTATTGTATCAAAGGCTTGGTTAACGGCTTTGAGAGAAACCTAAAAATGAGGCATTTTTTGTGATACCCTGTAAATTCTTGCGGACAGATTGATGCAAACCAATATCAATCCTGAACTGCCAGGGTCTTCTGTTATCAAAACTAACAAAAACAATTTTATGGTTGAAGTGTTACAAAAGGAATAGAGAAAAATCTTCTCAAAAACTTAATAAACAAAACGGCTTTATGTTAAACATAATAATGCAGGCACGTAGCATCAGGGAGAGCTCCCCCCCCCCCCCAACACCTACGTGCCTGTAATAGGTGATCTAGAAAACTTGAAAGTCTTTTTAAACTAGATAGAGTTCGACTTCTATAATTGTATAGATATTATGTACTTGATACCATGAAGCTGATTTGATCTCGGTTATGGCTATTGTTGGTTAGGTGAGCGAAATGGCGCCGATGCCCCTTGTTTCATATACACTTAAAGAAAAAAATATTATACAAATTTCTTTCTGCTGAAAACGGGTGACCACACCTTTAGTTATCATATCAGAGGTCATTGCATCCTATTTTCTTTGTCTTCAATGCCGCCATAGAAATACTTATTGAAGTTGGAATGGATGATTGATTAAAAAAAAGTTGCATACATACTTTTCTATTATTCATGACATAAGCCACGTCTTTTCTATTCGTTTATCTTTACACAATAAAAGTCTGAAAATGATATTTTAAAAAAAATATACACTTGAATTTTTACATGAGAATAAATAAAGATAAATCTAAAAAAAAATTCTCAACAAGTAAATCA
Source organism: Magallana hongkongensis (assembly GCA_016163765.1). Classification (NCBI taxonomy): domain Eukaryota; kingdom Metazoa; phylum Mollusca; class Bivalvia; order Ostreida; family Ostreidae; genus Magallana; species Magallana hongkongensis. The sequence continues at coordinate 34,589,435 of WFKH01011581.1, read as the reverse complement.
ACAAATGGGCTTTATGTTCAATATAATAATAGGTGAGCGAAAAAAACTTAGAAATCTTTTTACACTAGATATACTCCGACTTCCATGTCGTACAGATATTATGTACTTGATATCATAAAGCTGATTTGATCAGAGTTATGGCTTTTGTTGGTGAGGTGAGTGATTTGGCGCCGATGCCCCTTGTTTCATATACACTTAAAGAGAAAAATATTATAGAAAATTTCTTTTTGCTGAAAATGAATGACCACACATTTAGTTATCATTCATAAAGCATATATAGGAAGTCATTGCACCCCATTTTCTTTGTTTCCTATGTTGCTATAAAAATACTTGTTGAAGTTTAAAGAGACTGATTAAAAAAATATGACATATGCCACGCCTTTTATATTCGTATGTCTGGAAATGATATTTAAAAAAATATCACACTTAAATCGATGCATTATTCTCGCTTATTTTTCACTTAGCGGTTTTCCTGGGTGGCAATGAATGGCCCCAATAAAGTTTCTTTGTTTATATTGAATGTTAGTTACTTTTTACTAGTAAGTATGGGTGTAAGTTTTGTTTTTAATGACAGTTATATTCGAAAAACACGAAATGTTATTTGATTTATATGTTCAACAAAATTAGAACACATTATCAAGACGAGAAACTTTATCCATTTTAAAATGATCAAGACAACTAACAAATTTCCAACAGAGCTTTGCAATAAATACTAGACAATATCGTATCCTTTTAGCACAACTGGGGCAGCACAAAACATTTGAGAAGTTAAATCAAATACTGTGTTTTAAATAAGGTAACATAATCCTTTAACATTTAAGTTGCTATCGTAGAGGGAAGATATTGAATATAAAGCGTAGATTCAGTTGGTTTTCAGTTGATTTTTTTAATTGTAAAATATTTTTTCCTTGATAATGCCTATAAGGAAAAATTACAAAAAAATTTTACTTCCTTCTTTTCTTGATGTCCTTCTTAATTTTACTATTTTCAGTCAGCTTCAAAGGATGATTGCCGACTTTTAGTGCAGATAATAAATCGAAGATTTCATTTCATTTTTCATTTCGAAGTAAGTAAAAGTTGACCACTTGTAAAATTGGTTGGGAAACGGATTATATTGAAGAAATTTAAGCTTATATAAATGTTTGCATAAAACTCGGTTTTCGGTAATACTGCATTGATGGGAAGTTTATGGGTGTGATAAGGTATCTTATAAGACATTTCGTAGGTGGAAAAAGAAATTTCTGACTAGCACAAAGTTCGTAAAAGATGCAGCATTATCTGGCCGACCTGTGACTGTAACAGGCGAGGCAAATGTCTCAAAAGTCAAAGAAATAATTGAAAGTGACGGCAGATACACGATTCGTGATATTGCCAAAGCTCCTGGTATATCGCTATTGCGGATGCATTTCATTTTGAAGCGTATTTTGTAAGAACGAACGATTTCTGCCAGGTTGATATATATAAACAGATAACCTAGAATGGTTACGAGTACAAACTGCTAAGCAATTGCTAAATATGTTTCCCAAATTCAAAGACTATTTGAAAATTCTGTTACTGGTGATGAAACATGGGTTCACTATTTCGAACCAGTAAGAAAAATTAAAAACGGAAATTATGGCTAAATTAAACACAGTAGAAGGCCTGCAGTTGCGAAAAGAACTTTAAGCACAAAAAAGATTCTTTACTGCATATTCTTCTTATGTGATGGTATAGCAGTACAAATTTCGACTTATAGTTCTGGAATTGCCGAGATGTCAAAACTAAAAATGCTCAAGAAACATTATTTCCAGCACAACTAGGTGCTGGGTTTGAGCACAGTTAATCCAGCTATACTCTTTCAGAGCTTGAAATTATTCTCGTTTTACTTTTTTGAAAGACGTTGCTTTTTTGATATAAAAAAAAAAAAGAGAGAGAGAGAGAGAGATGGTGAAGACATGCTAAAAATAGACATTTACACACTTAGCTGTTAATGAGGCGTGGTCACGATTTTGGTCAAAATTTATTTTACCGTTTATAATGTTTACAATGCTTCAGTTAGGCATTTTCAATAGTCAACTAAAATTTGAGTGTCATTTGTCGAGTTATAAGTGAGATACATCGTTCACAATGCTTCGTTATATAAACAATGCTCGTGTCATGGTTTTGTTTACATTTTGAATATTGAAAAGCAAACTTCAGGTTCAGCTAAAAATGAATCATCTAAAATTTCATCAGCAACTCTGTCGGGAATTGATAGGAGGATTCAGACAGGTAGCAGAAACAGGCAGATGAGACTGGTGCCTGTACAGTACAGAACTTTAGCGAGGCTCACTGAGAGGCATTTTCCGTCCGTCATTCCAGACAGAAAAAGGAAGAAGTGCGTGGTGTGTGCGTGAAATGACCGTTTCAAGAAACACGCATCCAGTGGTGGTGTCAGGACTGTGAAGTGGGACTGTGTGTCGACCGCTGCTTTAGGCGTTACCACACCCGCATTAATTTCAGATAAATGATCAAAATAGCGAAAGAGAAATAAAGGGACAGTGTAAAAGTGAAAGAAGAGAGAACGCGAAGTAATGAGAGAGAGACGGAGAGAGAGAGAAAGAGAGAGAAAGAATGATTGTTGAAAACAAGGACCCTATTGCTCTTTAAATGTTGTAATAATTTGTATTATTTTGCATCTATTATATGATTAACTTTGACTGTATTTTGGAAGAATTCACTGAAATATACAAATGTAATATATGTTAAACTTACATGTCAAATTTGACTTTTTATTATAATCACATGGAAACAACATAGGTAAACTACCGGATATATATGATAGACATAGTGTCCTTCTGACATATTTTAATTTTAGCAATAAAAATATGCATTATGAAAAAGTAATCATAATTAATGCATTTTTCTATTGCTAAAATTAAAATAAGTCAAAAGGGCAATAAAATACGTATAGGTAGAACATTCTATTTAAAGTTTACTTTCGGTAGAGTAAGAAATACAGTATAGGGGTATATATATATATATATATATATATATATATATATATATATATATATGAACTGTGCAGGTGCGTCTTTTTACGTTGCAATTCAACTTCGTGTTTCACCGTATTGCATAACGTTGACATCACTTTATGGCAATATGACGTTATAGATGTTACTGACGATCGGCGTTGAAATTTACATTGGATATAGTTTAAACATGTACATGTTTTATATTCCAGGATTTAACAAAACCAAATAAGCATTTGCCATTCCTTTTATCCTATAATTATTATAGATATTACATATTTATTCCATTGCATGATGAAAATAACAATACATGTCAAAATGTATCATACATACTATATATCAACCATTAACTAATAGATATTTTTTCCCAAGGCATACAAGTTTACAATTTTTTAAAAAGAAAATCCTAAATTAGTAAATTCTGTGTATACACATGTATGCCATTAAACTTTTTCTATAAAGATATATTTGTAGTCAAAATAATGCAGCTACCATTACTGTAATTATATATATATATATAAATATAAAGATGAAATTATAATATTTCATGATAAGTATCTCACCAGTTCACTTAAATCAGAGCATTCTCTCTTTTTATTTTTGAAAGCATTAATTAGAAAATTCATTTAACTTAATCATTAATTATGTATTTCTCTGTCTTCATTGGACATTAACAAAATAAATTTGTCTTTCTTTGTTAATGACATACATTTTTTAAAGTATTGAGATATAATGGACAACCAATAAGAGAGTGACACTCGTCTTCTACACAATTTTGGTTACTTAACATAGTTTTTGACACTACTGCTAAAATTTGAGTGCGAAGTTCATTTCTAATTAATTTTTCATATACATGTAGTTTGATAATTGTTTGCAAGTTCTTCATCTGTTGGAGTTGCTTTAGGTCCTAACATATTAGTTGTTTTAACTTCTCAGACTGTCCTGGAGCAATCAGATTAAGACTGAGTCAACACATTCTTTGGTTTTTTTGCTAGTAGAAACGTTCTGTAAGGTATCTTCTGCCTCATCACTGCAGTTTGATGTTTGTGATACGGTCTGTGATTGTGAATCTTCTGTATCCTAAAATATAAAGATTTAAAGGCTAGAAATATCTACACTTTTTATATGTATTGTAAAACACCATAAACTATTAAAACACCAGTCGTGTCAATCAAGACTAGATAAAAGATTGATTGCTCTGGCAAATCGTTCATAATTATTAACATTATCATGTAAGAATATATGAAGTAAAGGACTGGGGATTTCTACTGAAATACAGCCAATTATATAATAACGGGGTGGGAATGACCTTGGGAGCACTTTACCAACCAAATAAATCATGTATCTAGAAATAAGAAACAGCTGGGAAGATATAGAAACCAATCATTAATTAAGGGAAGGGTAGGAAATTATCCCCAGAGGCACTTGTCCATGTGTGATCGACCCTCTCTCAGATTGTATCCGTGATGGTTATTGGAACATTGACTTGTGTCTTTATTATCAACCAACTGTGATAAAAAAATTTAATTTCAAAATTAGAAAAAAGCTTAGCAACATAGTTTTAAAAAGATGACTCTACATTTATAAAAATAAAAATATGCAGTTAAAAATGTCAATTTTAAGAGGTGCACTTTTAGTATTTTTCTTCTTTAATACTGATATCAACCAATACAGGTATCAGTACCCGAATAAACATTGTACTTGTACATGTATCTCCTTCTCAATAGATGATTAAGGTGGTATGGACACCTCTATATTGGGGCATACTTCCTATCGAAATAACAATAGAACTATAGATATAATTGTTTTATTTCTCTCCTGTAATTGATACCTAACAACGTAGCACAATGGGTTAGAGCTTTAACGACGAATCCGTGTGTCATGAGTTTGAATACCACGGGGGGCATTTATGATTTTTACCTTTACAATTTCTTTTTAAAATACATTTTTGGTCAAATATTGTAAATTTAAGTAGAAATTTCTAAAATAGTTCGAGTATTTTGACTATATGTATGCTTTTATCTACATTAAAATCAACAAGTGTTCCGTACCACTTTAAATAACCCCAATAAATACTATTTTTTTTCCATAGATAAAGGATATACGTAAAGTGAGGAAAAAAAACCAAACCACCAATCCCACAATGAAAAGCAGCTGTGAAAAAAAACTAAATTGTGAAACTTTTCATTCAGGATTGACATGTTCTGTTTCAATTGTTGATTGTAGCATTGATTGTCGACGGTAAAAAAGTACTGCAGTAAACGTACATTTGCTCAAATCAAGATATGATAATTTTGTATATGTTATAAAAACGACTTTTTGCCTAATTGAAATTGTGAGTGAAAGTTTACATTTGTGAAGTATGCAGTTATATCTGAGTGTCCTTGCAAATATAAATCACTTCGATATATCCAGTTCTAAAAATACATTCGGAGAAAACCAGTAGGATCACCGATACATGTAGTAAAATATGTCAAATAAAACGATAAAACTTCACTTTAGTTGTCAGTGAAATTACTTCATTGTTTGAAAAACTTATTTTATTCAACATGAATAGCGTGAATGTGAATATGCACTAATATACCTAAACAAGAGGCCCATGGGGCCACATCGCTCACCTGAGCAACAATGGCTTTATATGGGTGTTCAAAGGATATTGTGCCATATGGCCTCTCGGTAGAATAACAAAAAAAGAATACCAAAAAGTATCCCAATTTTACACTTACATGTATTTTTATACACGTAATCTTTGACATTGTACCTTTATGAATTACCATTTTTACCAAAAACAAGATCCTATGCAAGATATAAAACAAAATTTTTGGTAGGGGTTCACTGTTAACTTCCTCCCCCCTCCCCCTCCCACTTTATAAAGCGATCAAAATATATGAGAGCATGTATATACATTTTCTACTTCAACTACTAACTAGTTATTGTATTTTATTAAAAAAAAAACCTATATGTGAAAGAAGAAAAGTGTACCTCAATGCACTCAAATTAAAAACATTCAAATTTTATTGGTCTTCCGCAATATAAACGATTGTTGTTTACCAGGCGTAAACTCGTGTGACGTTTTATAACCTTACTCACTTGATCGATGAATACACTCGAATGAAAAATGTTGTCATGCGATATGTTAATGAGCTATTATAATCAAGGCATAGGCGTCGGAACCGGGGGTGGGGCTAAGCCCCCCCCCCCCCTTTTTTGCAAAGTTAGACATAGCCTCCTCAAAATCCTTTTTTTTTTGCTTGTCCAGATTTCTGAAAAGGTCTAGCCCCCCCCCCCCACCCCAACACTTTTAATTAGCTTCCGACGCCACTGCAATGTATTGACAGGCATATCACTCTATTTTACTAAGGCCCACCCTTTATTTTCATCTTTATTCAAAAGCGATAATACATTTATCCCCGTAACAGTAATGTTTTAAACTGTTTTAAAGAGGTCGTTTTTATTTAATTGTGTCTGAAAAACCATCAAAGTTTGTGTAGATTTCATATAATTCATCGTATAAGGAGGAGGCCCCAGAAAGTAGTAACAGCATATCATATGATCCTTTTAATTTTTCTGTACAAGTATTCAACGTTTAGCGAGACATTTCTAGTAATTAATTAAAATTAAAATTTCCAAAAATTCCAAAATACAGGCGATAGTTCCCCTCAAGTTAAAAAGCATAATTAACGGAAATGAAACGAAAATCAAAACAAGCTAAAACCACCGTCACAAGTTAAAATGTCAACGCATTGAAATATTTAACCTCAATTTACTTCACAAAATCGGCACAAATATACCGGGGGTATTATGCATGTTTCAAATATTCCCTTCGCACGTAAACTGTTGCACAACAAGCAAATTCATCTTTGTCAG
>WFKH01011581.1:34562844-34582178 GCA_016163765.1 Magallana hongkongensis | reverse complement strand
AGTTATTAACTGATTGACCGCGATTATCTCTTTATTATTATTTTCGTAAATTACTCAAATTTGAAACAGAATTAGCCCATAATTTTTGTAATTTATATTTTCCTCTCCAGAAGGATTATTTGTGCTAAATTACGTTGAATTTACCCAGTAGTTCTTGAGAAGAAGATTTTTTAAAATGCACCCCCCCTTTTTCTACAGTTTCGAGGTTTTCTCCGCTTTGAATAAAGATCGGTCTTTTATTTCTGCAATTTATATTCACCATACCATAAGGATACTTTGTGCCAAATTTGGTTGAAATTGACTCAGTAGTTCTTGAGAAGAAGATTTTTTAAAATGCACCCCCCTTTTTTTTGCATTTTCAAGGTTTTCTCCGCTTTGAATTAAGATCGGTCTTTCATTTCTGCAATTTATATTCACCATACCATAAGGATACTTTGTGCCAAATTTGGTTGAAATTGGCCAAGTGGTTTTAGAGAAGAAGTTCAAAATGTGAAAAGTTTAGAGACGGACGGACAGACGGACAGACGGACGGACAGACGGACGACGGACAAAATGTGATCAGAAAAGCTTACTTGAGCTTTCAGCTCAGGTGAGCTAAAAATGTGATTCTATAGGGTATGACTTCCTCCGCTGTCCGGCTGCTGATTGACAGATTGTTTGTCGGTCATCATTTAGTTTTAAGCCTTGCAGATGTCTTGTTATGTCTCTGTCATAGTTGCAAATGGTTACTGCAGCTGTTTATTTTGGATTGGCTTTATTCAGACTGGGGTAACTGTCTTCGTAGTGTCCAAAACCGTGTCTTCTTCTCGAACTTCCATTTTCGCGCACTAGCGTACATAGCAACGAGGCGCCATCTAACGACGATATTGTGAGTATTTAATATCCCTTCTAATCCTTGGCATCTAGCACACAAGTTAGGGGAGGCCTTTATTAAAATTGTCAAATTCGTGGCCGCTGGATCCGAGATTCTGGTGTGATGATGGGACTTTTTGGTCATACGCATTAGTGGATTTATATTCTTTAAAAAATCAACCTTGCTAATTTGAATGGCACGGCAGCCTCATTTACAGATTGGGAAATGTATTGCCTCATGAACAAGCCAGGAGTTTTATTGTTAGAGCGGGGTCCATTTGTCACAAAGTGAACATGCATTTATTTTAAAATATGTTTCTCTATGCAGGAGCATCTTCCAGGCAAGCTGAATGCATAAATAGGATGAGTATTGAAGTCTCTTTCAAAATTGTAAAACAAACTATGGCCTCAGAGGCAGAGGTTCTAGATCTAGTGTTAAGATGGTGGAGCATTTTTGAACATGCGTAGATATTTTCAGAAAAACTCTATATATTCCCTCAGAGTCAGAGGGTGTTGTTTAAGGACAATACTCTATTGTTCATAAGGGAACATGCCTCAATTGTTTTAACAGTTAACTTTTCTACAACTGGGTATGTGTCTAGAAGAGACACTAAGGTTATGGTAAGGATTATCATATGACACTCTACCAAAAATAAAGATTTAAGGTTCAATGTATGCGGAAAGAACATATTGAGAATAATGCGGATTTGAAAAAAGAAGATATTGAGAAATAACAAACATGTTTATAAGATAGAACCATACAAAATTATTTGAAATGTAAATCCCATTTACGTAAATGTACGACCATCTATCAAGGTAAAAACTATATGATATGTATTGCAGATTTGCTTATATTATTCTATGTACAAAATGACTGGCTGCTATTTTTCAGAACTTAGTATTTAATGAGTCATTCACTATACGCATTTGAACTCTTGTATAGCAGGATCGGCACGTATAGTGACCGATTTGTTTTTTAAAAAAAATCAATATGAGGCACATTAACATAATTATTTCTATCATAAACTCACCAAAAGTTGGTTGCTTGGCAACTCCGTTACCATGGATTGACATACCCATTACACATAGGTCAAAATGGTCATTATTTTCACTGAAAACACACTTCATCTGTTTGATTTTTCACTTCAATTAAATTTCTCGTGATTAATATTCATCAAAGTATCATAGAATCGCATCTTAATTAATTATTGATTAATACATTAAACAAATAGAAATATTGTATTGTATCAAAGACTTGGTTAACGGCTCTGAGAAAAACCTAAAAATGGGGCATTTTTTGTGATAGCCTGTAAATTCTTGCGGACAGGTTGATGCAAACCGATACCAGTCCTGAAATGTTTGGGTCTTCTGTTATCAAAAACATGGTGGGAAAAGTACCCTAAAATTATTGATTTCATAGAAACAAAAATGTATATTGTACAAATTACTAAATTTTAAAAACTCTATAATTCATAAATAAGTGTTTATTATGTCCTTTTGAGAAGAAAATGTTTGAAATTTCTACAAACACAACATATTGAAAGCTTTTAAACTATTTTCTTTCTTTTACAAAATGAATCTAGTTAAGTGTGAAAATATAGACAACTGTTACAATGGAAATATTCGATCAATTTCATTCAATTCTACAAGTATATCTCAAGTTTGTGTCTTGTTCAATAATTTAATCATGTATATTTAATTTAAATGAAAACATTTAATAAAAATATGTTTGTTTTTTTAATTAAATTTAATCAAACTTATCAATATCTTTTAGCTTACCTGAGCTGACAGCTAAAGTGAGCTTTTTGTCTGGCGTACGTCTGTCCGTAAACTTTTCACATTTTTAGCTCACCTGAGCTGAAAGCTCAAGTGAGCTATTCTGATCACATTTTGTCTGTCGTCCGTCTGTCCGTCTGTCTGTCCGTCCGTCTGTAAACTTTTCACATTTTCAACATCTTCTCAAGAACCACTGGGCCAATTTCAACCAAACCTGGCACAAAGCATCCTTAGCCTAAGGGGTTTCAAAGTTGTGAAAATCTTTTTCTCAAGAACCATTTGGCCAGGAAAGCTAAAACTTGGGTGGAAGCATCCTCAGGTAGTGTAAATTTAAGGTTGTGAAAATCATGACCCCCGAGGGTAGGATTGGGCCACAATGGGGGTCGACTTTTTACATAGGAAAATATAGAGTAAATCTTTAAAAATCTTCTTCTCAATAACCGTTTGGTTAGGAAAGCTGAAACCTATGTGGAAGCATCCTCAGGTAGTGTAGATTCAAAGTTGTGAAAATCATGACCCACGGGGGTAGGATGGGGCCACAATGGGGGGTTGACTTTTTACATAGGAATATATAGAGTAAATCTTTAAAAAAAATTCTTCTCAGAAACCGTTAGGCCAGGTAAGCTGAAACGTATGTGGAAGCATCCACAGGTAGTGTAGATTCAAAGTTGTGAAAATCATTACCCTCGGTGGGTAGGGTGGGGCTACAATGGAGGGTCGATTTTTAATATAGGAATATATAGAGTAAATCTTTAAAAATCTTCTTCTCAAGAACCATTTGGCCACAAAAGCCGAAACTTATGTGGAAGCACCCTAAGGTAATGTAGATTCAGAGTTGTGAAAATCATGACTCCCGAGGGTAGGGCAGGGCCACTATTGGTGGGTTGAATTTTTACATAGGAATATTAGAGTAAATCTTTAAAAATCTTCTTCTAATAAACCATTTGGCCAGGAAAGCTGAAACTTGTGTGGAAGCATCCGCAGGTAGTGAAGATTCAAAGTTATAAAAATCATGACCCCCAGGGGTAGGGTGGGGCCACAATGAGGGGTCGACATTTTACATAGGAATATATATAGTAAATCTTTAAAAATCTTCTTCTCAGAAACTAATCAGCCAGGAAAGCTGAAACTTGTGTGGAAGCATTTTCAGGTAGTGTATATTTAAAGTTGTGAAAATCATTACCCCCAGGGGAAGAGTGGTCCAAAATTTGGTATCGAATTTATACATAGGAATATATAGGGTAAATCTTGAAAAATCGTCTTCTCAGAAACTATAAGCCAGGAAAGCTGAAACTTGTTTGGAAGCATCCTCAGGTAGTGTAGATTCAAAGTTGTAAAAATCATAATTCCTGTGGATAGAGTGGGGCCACAATGGGGTGGAATTTTTTACATAGGAATATTAAGAGTAAAAATCTTTAAAAATCTTCTCAGAAACTAATCAGCCAGATGATTATTTAATATTGTTTAGACTTTGGCTTCTGGATGATTCCTGGACGAATTAGTCTCACAAGGAGTTCAGAGTTTGATGTAGGTTTATATCCAAAATATAAACAATTGTTTAGGATCTTTTTGAGAGCTGCAATGCTCAACATGTGATATTACTATAAAATCATCCTGTTAGAAAAGGGACTAATGGTAATAAACATAAGAATATCCAGTAGAAAAAAATTGATTTTTATTTATACAGGATCTACATGTATTATACTACATTGTCCAGATAGTTTGTATTATGACTCCATTAAGCTGATTTTATTATACCTATTGTTCCTTAAGTGAGCGATGTGGCCCATGGGCCTCTTGTTTATTTTTTTCTCAGATCCGCTGGCCAAATTCTAACTAAACTTGGCACAAAGCATCCCTATGTGAAGGGGGGTTCATATTTGCTAAAATAAAGGGTCATACCCTATCTCAAGGGGAAGATAATTTAGAATTATAGAAAATATGTTTGAATCTTTTAAAAATAATCACAAAAAACAATATGTTTGCATCTTTTAAAAATAATCTCAAAAACTATTGAAATCAGAATCCTCTGGCCACAACCTTAAAGTTGAAGTGAAAAATCTTTTGAAAAACTAAATCAATGAAACGGCTTCATGTTGAAAACAATAATGCAAGCACGTAACCCAACCCCCCCCCCCCCCAACTCTTTTTCGCGGGAGACGTTAATATTTTTCTTAAATTTACATATAAAAAAATGAATCATCAAGGACTCCCCCTCCCCCCAAAACTCTTTTGGGAGTATGTAATAAATGGAAGTTAAAAAAAAAGGAATTCAAATTAAAATTGTGAAGTTCAAAAGAAAAACTAGCCCCCTCCCACCCCCCCCCCCCCCTCGATTCGGATTTTCACGATTTTGAGAACTTTCCTTTTTATGGCCTGTCGAAATTTTTTGGGATCAGGTGCCCCTCCCCCAACACTTTCAAAACAATGCTAAATGCCTGTAATAGGTGATGGAAAAAACTTTTAAACTAGATAGAGTTCGACTTCTACATTGTACAGATAGTATGTACTTGATACCATAAAGCTGATTTGATCACAGTTACGGCTTTTGTTGGTTAGGTGAGCGATTTGGCGCCTACGCCCCTTGTTTCCTATACACTTAAAGAGAAAAATATTTTAGAAAAATATCTTTTTCCTAAAAATGAGTGACACACATTTAGTTACCATGCATAAAGCATACATAACAAGCCATTGCATCCAATTTTCTTTGTTTTTATGCCGCTATAGAAATACTTGTTCAAGTTTGAAGGAAATTGATTTAAAAAAATATGACATATGCCACGTCTTTACTATTCGTTTATCTAAACACAATTAAATTCTGGATATAATAGTTTAAAAATATCACACTTAAATCGATGCATTATTCTTGCTTATTTTTCACTTAGTGATTTTCCTGGGTGACAATGAATGGCCCCAATACAGTTTCTTTGTTGATATTTAATGTTAGTCACTTTTTACTATTTGCGTAGTAAGTATTGGTGTGAATTTTTGATTTTAAAGACAGTTATATTTGATAAACACTAAATGTTATTTGATTATTATATGTTCAACACAATTAGAACAGATTATTAAGACGAGAAATTTAAAATTTTAAAATGATCAATACAACTAACACATTTCAAACAGAGCTTTACAATAAATATCGAGAACATGATATTCTTTTAGCACAACTGGCGATGCACGAAACATTTGCACGACGAAACAGTTAAATCGAATACTGAAAAGCTTGTGTTTCAAATGAGGTAAAATAAATCTTGTTTTGTTTAATCTTTAATTTATTGTCGAGTGAAGATATAGAATATAAAGCGTAGATTCAATTGCTTTTCAATTGATTTTTTAACTGTAAAATAATTTTTCCTTGACTATTTCTATAAGGAAAAATTTAAAAATCCAATTTCCTTCTTTTCTTGATGTCCTTGTCAATTTTAATATTTTCAATTAGTTCCAAAGGAGAATTGACGACTTTTAGTACAGATTATAAACTCGAAGATTTCATTTTTCAAAGCAAGTAAAATTTGACCACTGTTAGTAAAAATGGGTGGGAAACGGGTGGAGAATGTTGAAGAAATTAGGGCTTATATAAATAATTTACACAAAACTCGGTCTTTAGGTAATGCAGATTTTTTACTGTATTGGTATTACTTCTATTACCGTTCAATAACTTCTATATTTTCGTAACCTAAAATATCACACCCTTCCCACCTGTTGTTTTAATTAGTCACCATCTGAAATGTGTTTGGTTATTACGCGAAGCAGTTAATATGTTTACAAATAACTAATAGGCATTTCGCCACTTTAATCTTCTTTTTTCAAATATAATCATACAAACTGTTGTTAAAAACATTCATTACCTCGGTATATTATATCTATTAATTATCTTACACCATTAACACATATACATGTATTGAACTATCTTCCCCTTGAGTTTTAAAAGCATGCTCTCCTTTTGTTCATATCGTATACCAAAGCAAGAGTTATCGTTCGTTCCTCTAGATAGCTTCCTTTTGAGATAAACGTAAATTCATCTAACATTTACTATACATCTTTGCTATTATGCATTTTTTTTTTACATAAATCAAATTGATATTCATAAACGGATTAAGTAGTGATTTACACCAGGTTAAGTTTAAATATTAAACACAAAACAACTAACGGGGGTAGAACGATAGGAATTAGGAAGTTGTATGCCCTTAAGTAACATCCGTTAGAAGTACCACGAAAAAAGGGAAGAATGACCTGTGACGTAGAATGTAATGAAAACAATTGCAATAGGCGCTTCTGCCTAAAAACACTTATAATATTATTATATATTATTTTCAAATTTAGATTTGACATTCTCTCAATTAATCACTGTTATGAGTTATACATTTGTTACATACTTACACATTGTTAATCAACAACAAATTTACAGATTACAAAACAGTCATACATAATCCTATTATAATCTAGATGACAATTAATCTACCGCCAATTAGAAAGCAAAGGATATTCTTTAATTTAATTGTCATTTTAAAGGCCTTATCTTTATTTAAAACCTTTCTGTAAAATATTAAAATCCTCATTTTGTTGAAACTGATCTTCTACAAGATCACATTGACCTACACTGTCTGCTAATCTACCTGCTATATAATCAGATTCCGCCAAAGCTGGCAATCTTCTTTGATATTCTTCTGTCCCCTGTCCATCCCATCCAGCATAATTCATTATGTGTCCTACATTGGTATCCAAACTATGAGAAGTCTCACCCTCATACATTCCTAACAAAGTAAGATACCGAATCAGTCTTTCATACATTACTGAATATGTCACTTTTTCATCTATGATCCTACCATTCTTTAGAACAACTCGAAAAAGAAAACCATGCCCATTCTTTTACAACCTTAATGAACATATGTGTGCAAACTAATCACTGGAAAAACAGTCTTATCTTTGCATCTCTTAAAGAACAAAAACAGGAGATTTATGTTTTTTTCCTCTGAAAGTTTACCCGAATGTTTGTTTTATAACTAAACCAGAATTGTCATCCAAATTCTTTACCTCCTGTCCTACAAGCATGGCTAAGTCATTTGCCCTATTTTCCAAAAGAACTGTAATTTCATCTAAACTTGATCTGTAAGGAGCACATGCCTTTCCTTCGGTGAACTATCAACCCAACCCAATTCATTATGTATATGAGGCACTTCTTTTTACTATTCCCAGAAAAATTGGCTTTGCCTGCTTAGGAACTACCTGTGCTGCGGCTTGTTCTTCTTAAATAAGTTTCACATACTGTTTGAGCCAATGTGCAGCTGCAGGGTTACCTGTATCAAAATGTTCTAACTACCCCATCCAAATGAACACGAAAGTGATGAAATACAGTGTGTTTATAAATCTCAAATTCATACAAAATGTTAGGAATAACATCTTCACAATGTTTATTGCAATTAAAAAGAAATGCGGAAAATGCACAACCAAAATATTTGCTAACATTGCATTGATGAAGGCAATAACCTTAGAGACCCCTTCAGTCTATCTGACTAATAACCCATAATACTTTCTACTGGGAATTATCTCCTTTCTTTTTGCTTGTTTCATCAATTCACAATTTCTTACATAGTGGCCTGATGATTCTTAAAATAAGCATGTCTCCCTGCCCATATTCTGTTTCCTATATGGCCTCCCTTGACCCAAGGGTCTGACTGACCTATACATGTATCCACTTCCATATTGAGGTGCATATTAATAAGGTTGAAGGAAATCCCATTGGATACATGGGAATTGGTGGGTACAAGTTTGCCTAAACAGATTCCTGTTTTGGTGGCTAAATATCCTCCTTCCTGGAGGTGTTATACGTCTTAACTTCATAAATCCCAGTCTCTTTCAAGCATTTATTTATGGCCTTGGTAACTGTACCTGCACCTTTCCCTCCATGAACCGTTAAACATAAATTTCCTATATTGATCTTACCCTGCATCCTTCTACATTGTCTATACAGTCCATGTCCTCAAGGTTCACTTTCCTAGGTAACCTAGATAATTATTTCAAACTTACTAAAAATGAATGTTTCATCGGACTGGGACTGGGTACAGAGAACTTTAATCTTGTCCTTCACGCGCTGAATCTGTGTACCATCCTTGTCCTCGACTTCGGTTGTTGAATCTTAAAGCTTCCTACCCTTTCCACTATTTGAATCTTTGAATGCATAACAACATTGATAAAGGTTACATGTATAATCATAATAAGTAATGCCTGGTTAAGGTGAATTTCGTTTAACCATTTATTCAAAATAACTAATCTATATAACTGCAAACTAATTATAGTTTAGTAATTAATTAATTAATAATAAATAATTAATAAGTAATAATATACTCTCTTGACGAAAACAAAATCCGTTAACTAAGGGTACCTGTTCTTAGTCTGTTACCATCCTAGAAGTAGGCCCTTTCTCTCGATCTGCAGTTGTTGCTGGCGAGTGACCCAATTCTGGATCATGCAAATCCTGTCCTTCTGGTTGTCCTTTTTCATTAGCATGTAATATGCAGAAATGCAACAGTAGCTTTGCAAAATCCTCATCATTTGGGTCCTTCCCTATTTTTTTAAATTAATTTAATAAAATGGCATCACTTGTTCTTAAACTTCTTGTCATTAATTAGAGATTTACGAGCTATCACATTTTAAAACCGAGCGCAGCGAGAGGCGGGCGAAGCCCGCCTTGCAAAGCGAAACTTAATGGTTACACGTATATATAACAAAATTAGTGAAAAATAGAAGTTAAATCAGGGGTACTTAGGGCTTGACAGTTTTTTTTTTCAGCTCATGGGCGTTGCCATATTGGTCGCCATTTTGTCCGACAAAGTTATCTCATTCATAAAATGAGTGGCGCTTTGCTATATTTATTGTCTATTAACTGTATTAGAAACTTTCCAAGTTTTCAATGGAAAGTAATTTAAATGAAAATAATTGACTTGCAAACCATATAAGTTTCAACAGTGCTTTAATCAGGAAATAGGACTAGTTTCACGTAAGTCTTATCAAATTATTAGATGGAAAATAAAAACATTAACATAAAGCAACCGATCTTTTAGACACAGAATAAAGTATAAATAGTAAATTTTATTAATTTACAAAATAGATAATAGTTGAAAAAAGCAATAATTTTTTTTTCGGAATTACGTACTTTTCTTCGGTTATTTCCGAAGACACAACTTTTATGTTTTACGTATGAAGCATGACGTCATAATGTAGACTGAGCACGCAAGTTTAGTTTAACTTTGGCTTATGATTTGAGTGGGCAGGTGGAGCTACTGTATGCGTTTCAATGCATAAAAATCTTCGCTCGGCTCAACGGTCACACCGTTTACATATTATTATAAATACCATTCATACATGACATAACTTTGTTATATTTTAAATTATAATACCTGCCAGTTCCAGTAACTCAATCCTGTTTTCTCCAGTTAAATCCTCTACAGCGTAAATACATCCTCATTAGACATATTTTCAGTCCGCCTCGCCGAAGAAGTCCTAGCTAACTGTTTAATGCCATGCTTAACTTTCTTTTGACATGTAACAATTGTTTTCCTGTCAGGGAATGTTTTCTTTTTAAAACAGTAGGTAGCACATCTACAACATTAAACCGGAAGTTAAGGGCGACGGAACCGATTTGCGCAGATATATTGCGCGCCTTAAAGAAGTGATTGTTATGAAAACCAAATTCTCAATATTACCTCACAATCACTAAAACTTAATGAAAAATCGCTAATGACGCAATAAATCGCTGTTCTATGTCATTAATACTCTCTCTCTCTCTCTCTTTCTCTCTCTCTTTCACCTAATTTTGTTGTGGGGAAACGCCCTTGAAACTGAAAGTTATTGCCAAACTTTAGCATTAAAATTTTATTCATTAATTTCTTTTTTAGATGCTGAAAACAATAACTTTGAAGAATTTTGTACATTTCAAAGACAAGACTGTTATTGATTTTGATACAACTCTGAGGGTTAAACAGAATAAAGAAAATTTGCGTAAAGAAACAACTTCTTCAAATGCAAGTGCAAATAAAAAACAAAGGTGTGATCCTGAAATAGAAGTAACTGCTCAAAAAGTAGATTACATTGCTTTAAATATTTTTGTAGGAGCTAACTTCTGCGGAAAAAGTACCGTAATAGAATTAATAAGACGTTGTATGACAGATGAAATAAATGTATCAGTAACAAAGTCTTTTGATGAAAGCTTAGATGCATATGTATTCTGCAAATTCAATTTGTCTCCGTATGATTACGTTATCTCAGGAATTATCAAAGAACCAGGGAATGATGTGATGTACAAAATTTTTATTTATTCCGACGTCAGTGGCACTTTTCTTCGCTCGAAATCATCGTCAGAAAACATTACAACCTACAATGGTTTGCTACATAACTCAGCTGATGTGGAGGAAATACAATCAATTTTAGAAAAAAAAGATTTTTCTATTACCAATATTATCAATATGATAAAATGTTCTCAACAAAGAGAAATTAGTCTACCAGAGGAACCAAACTGGAAAACTATCGAAGACAAATATGTGTCTACACTACCTCTAAGAGGCATTGGGATTGTACAGTGGACAAGAAGTGAGAAAATCAAAAAGGAGCACAAGGAGAGCAACTACAAGATGGCATGTGAACGAGCAGAAGTTATATCGACATTGTTGTTTGGAGACCGTAAAGATGATATTGATACGGTGCTTGAGAGAAAGATTTTTCAATTTATTACATATCCAGAAAGTTTTGAATTCATAAAAGAAAAAGATGGGCTATTAAAAGTTAAACATAACGAATCAGAATTCCCATTCCATTTGTTGAAGGCATCTGAAGGAATATTAGAAGCCAAACTGACGTCTTTACTCCTGGCGCTCAAAGGCATTCAGACTCTTTGTCTGGAAGATCCTGATCGAGGCATGCACCCTCAAATGATTGAACGGTTAAGAACAGTGTTGTACAGAGAAGCATATAACAAGACAATAATTGTTGTGACGCATAGTCCCTATTTGATCGACACCATTACCATCGGCAAAACGCATGTTTTCTTTCGAAAGGAAACAACGACCACCAGTTATGTATGTTCCGTGTTAAATGCTGGGCAAGAAAATGGACTCTCCAAAGTGTCTGACATCGAAACTCTGAGGACCTTGTTGTTTGCTACTAAAGTTTTGTTAGTGGAAGGAGTTATTGACAAAGAAGTCGTGCAAGGTATTTTTACCCAATACAAACGCGATAAGATTAATAAAAATGAAAATAATGAAAAAGATATAACTACCTTTCAAGTTGTTTCACTCGGCGGGTGTGGTAATTCCAAAAAAGTACAGATATTTTGTAAAAGCATTAATCTTCCATGCCTGTGCTTATGGGATCTTGACAACGTTGTGACCTGTACAAAGAAAACATTAATCCTATGTTTAAAAAATTTCTTATTCCCATGGAATATTTCGAAAGAGACCAAATTTATTACAGGTTTCTCAAATATAGATCGTTGCCAAATAAAAGAGATTACAGATAAATACAACATGAGAATCCTCTCGTCGTTTATTAGTAATTATGAGGATTCGTTGAAAGTGGCAACCTTATTGGAGTCTGATAAACATAACACTTTTATATGGAGACACGGTGCAGTGGAGGATGCGATTTTAAGTTCGCAAGATCGGATTAAAGACATTTGCGGTTCACTTAATTGCGAACCTTTAACTGCCAAAAAACTTAAGAATAAATTAAAGGAACGACTCGATGAAAAACAGAGGAAAGCATTTTATGACGAGGTAATAAAAGTCAAGGAAATACTAAGATTTATCCATTTTATGGAAAAGAAAGAGAAAGTCGAAAGTATAACAGTTTGCGATAACTACTGTGAACGTAATATGAGTGAAGCGAAATCATATAATCCTTGTTTTAAATTGTTACTTTGGGCGATTATAGTAGCATCCACGGGAACCCTTTGCGGGTACATAATTAAGAAAAAGTTATTACAATTTTCTTAACGTGAATGTACATTATTATCAAATGCTTTTAGTACACTTTTTTAATGCACCCTCTAGAGAACTGCTGTTATTGACACATCAGTCGATTTCTATCCCTTGATGAAAGCGACGGAAATATAAATCGATTCTTGAATATACACTGTTAAATACTTTGTGCATAGATTATTTTCTTATGGACGTAAATGATAGGTATTATTACTAGTTTATGATTGATATATGTTATATAGTTATCTGGTTGACTGATTTTCCATGTTGTATAAAATGGGTATAGGCCACTAATGCATTTTTCATAGGCAGTAATGTTACCATCAGATAGTATAGATCCGGCGCCAATTTCTGTTCAGCAACAAGGGATCCCTTAAAAGAAAGCTCATCAAAGCGTCTCTCTCCTGTTAAAATTTCTAATGTGATGTAAGATTTGTTCTCCGGCAAATGCATCAGTATTGAAAAAGTTAAAGTAGGAAATTTCCCAGTTTTGGAAAGGGTGTACATCAAACAATTTCAATTCTTTCCTTTAAAATGATAATTTAAATTTGACACTTGATTTTAAAATTGAAAATCCTGTTTTCTGTCATGTGTCAAGCGTTCTACATAAAATATCACAAGAAATGTATATACAATCTGCAAGTATATGACCTATTTTGCTTAAAGTCAATACTTTGTTGTCCTACCGATTCTAAAAAAGGTTATACCCAATTGTAAAATGTATATTGTTATATGAACATGTAATGTATATTGTTAAGTGAATATCTATTACAGAAGATTCTATCAGCGTGTGTTAGCGCGTAAGAGGGAGTGCATGTATGAGAGAAAGGAATTATCAGTCTACTTTATTATGTATATACTTTTAAATTTTGAGTATGTAGAAAAAGGAGTTTCATCAATATAACCCCAGTTTTTAATGTGTAAAACGCTTACTTTATCATCATCATAAAATTAACGATAAAGAAGAAAAGTAGTGCCTGATTTATGATGCGGTTAATTTGACTTTTATCTAATAAGTCTTGTGCTTTCTCTCTAATGTACGTTTTTTTTTGGCAACATCACGTTGACTGCCGAACAATACACATGGAGCACAATAAGCTGCATCACAAGACATAGATAGAATGTTCTATCGTTAAAATGACAGATGTCCTACGGACCCGGTTTAACGATAGAATTCGTCCCATATACTCGCTTCGTAGCAAATAAAAAAAATATATCGCGCTATATCTCGCCTAAATTTTCATATGATTGGTCTCAAATACCTACAATGTTGCTCTTTTACAATCCCATTTTACCTCATAAACTGTTTTTGTAACGAAATCACTGCCACTTGTAACATCACATTTGAAAATTCGCTGTTTACGGTCGCCATGTTTACGGTAAAATCCGAGACATTCCGAGTACGATTTCCGACAAAATGGCAGGCAATTCAAACGTGTATATAAACAAAATGCCTTAGTACGACTAATTAAATGGATATTTTGTGGATTTAACTACATATGCATGTTCAAAAAGGTTTGTAATGTATAAAAATGTGTTTTTCCCCTGCAGATTATTTTTAACAGACTTAAAATCGACGCGAAGCTGATCCGCTTCGCGGCTGCTACATTGCAAGTATGTGGGACGAATTCTTACTGTGACCTGAGCGTAGCCTGGTCACGGTAAGATTATTCTTTCTACACAAGACATAGAATATTTCATCCGTGTATGCTTTTGGAGCCATCTTACCTGAAGTTTCTTTTAATACCCTGTACTTCTCTTTAAAAATAAAAAAAAAATTGCTCACCTCATATTATCTGCATATTTTTATGGGTGATTAAGGTAAATTGTACGGAAAACAGATTTCACTAGCGCTACAGGCTGACAAATAAATTGTAGTTTATTTTATTTGGTTTCTACTCATTAATTTTATTTAACAGTTCGTTATTGTCATTTTTCATTCAAAATTTGAAGAAAATTTAAAATATCAATAAAAATTCAAATGATCAATCTATAATAAAATTACTTATACACTTATTTTGCCTACCTGAACAGAAAATCAAACTAATAAGCCGCCTCCCATGTTCCATTAAGGAGTTTGGTCTTAAAAAAAGGTTTGAAATTAAGTCCGGATAGTCAGAGTCTTGAGACTCAGAGAAATAATCAAATATACCTTTAACAGCTTCTGGGTTTTTTGTTTCTGAACTGGGAAAACTCTTTTTTGCAGTTGATTCTTTTGACGTTTTAGACTTTCCAAACAAATCGGTAATTTTTTGTTGTTTTTGAAACATTTTCTCTTAGCATTTAAGTTATACCGGATATGATGAACGCAACAATATTGTAAAACTAATCGGTGGAAAATATAAATTTTGGAATAATTTATATGGTCTAGTTTAATTTTTATTCCTAAAACAACGTTTTAATTATTTAGCATTATTTAAGTTTTATTTTTATTTTTTGGTGAAAATAATGTGGCAGCACTTGCGTTCTTGTGTACGCCTAGCTACGCGCCTGTATGTACTATGTTTTCAAAATGTTAAATCAATGGGTTTATTAATTACGAAATGCATTTTATCCGCTTATATTGATAATATTAAAAAGAAGAGCTAGTTGTTTTAATTAAAATATTAAAAACCAAAAATGAATATATAATACGAGTAAACTTATCTTAATCGAAAATGTTCCATAAATGGTAGCGAAAAAAGATAAGAATCCACATCTTACATGAACTACATCAAATTATAATGATTGTAATGACATCAGGTGCGTATATACTGTGGGTAAACAGTAAACAGGTTGGAGAAAGAACGAATTCTTTAGCAAGGGTATTAATCTAAGTCTTCCGAGTCTATTTCGCTTGAAAATTGCTGAATCAAAGAATCAATTTAGAAAGCATAAACAATGATCTACAAATTCACTAGGATTAAGTCAGTAACATGAATCGTGTCGATTTGATCAAATATCATGTCAAATTGGCATTGTTGACCAAGCCTGCTGGACGCATTAAAGTGGAATGCTGCACCATAATTTTATCTTATGAATCGTTAAAGTATCATTCTTAAAACATTATTTGGTGGTTCTAAGAAGGATATATTCTGTTAATTATTTTATACGAATTTATTTTGTGTTTTTTATAAGGAAGTGGAAAATCTGTTTCGGTTGCAAGTAACACACCGTACAGTTAAAAATTTGGTGTCAATAAATGCATGGTATCAATACCTTATAAATAATTGTCTAGTAATGTCAATAAGACGTGTTATTTTTTTTTTATAAGAAATTATTAATGAAAAAAACATCTTTTGTTCATATTTTTCAAACCTATGGATTAAAATTTTAAAAGATATATATTAAAGAGACGAAATATAAGACAATAGGTTAGAGTTTTTGGAACAGGTGCCCTTTGATGACCATATTTTTTTAAATATTTTTTTTAATCTTTTATTTGTAAGAACAAACAAGGTATACAAAAACTTCAACCACAATAATTAGCTTACAGGCATTTTGTGTAATTCCTTACTTTTCATATTAATTCTGCAAATAAATGCACATGCTCTCATTTAGAATTATTTTTAATGAGTCTTTTTCTAATAAGTTGTATAAAAAGCAACATATTATCATATTCAAATAAAATATAATGTTTAATTTTGGTAGATAATTTCTTATTGTTAATGAACTAAAGATACAGACGTCGATAATCTTTAGAGTTACATAAATAGGACTCATAATGTTTGCGTATAATATACATGTGTGCACAATAGAACACTTGACAATGTGTATAAATCTAGTAAAAACTGATATATCTTTTTCTTTAAGTACAAATTAAAGCTGACATGAATTCATAAATACGCATTATTTCCCTTTTATCTCCGACTACCGCCATATTAGTTGTCGATTTCTATTCTGCTCATCGCTACACTGAAGAGTAAGTCATAAAATAATGGTGAAACATACTCCCAAAAACATTCATGCCACCTTAATTTTTACATGTTTATATTAAGGAAGATCACCCTGCTATTGTTGTTTACTATTTTTTGTATATATGTATGATGCTAGAATACGAAATTACAAGAAATGGTGTGCCAGGAACCAAAAGGATTCAGTAGTTGAGGCCACTGTAGCTGATTTAGCAGAATTCTTCGTCTATTTGCATGAAGAACGTAATTGTAAGCCAAATACGTTAATGGGTTACAGGTCAGCAATAGCATCTATGCATATGGGTCGGAGCAATAGTTCGGTCAGTAATAACACTGATCTGTCAAAGTTAATAAAAGGAATATACAATTCTGAACCAAATGTACGACCATTACTTCCAAATTGGGATTTGCCGACTGTCCTTTGGAAGTTGTGTTATTCCCCATTTGAGCCAATGAACTCGTGTGATATAAAGTTCCTTACATGGAACACAGTGTTCCTTGTAGCTTTGGCTACAGCATCAAGAGTAAACGAAATTCAAGCTATTTCAATTGGAGAGTCACATTTATGTCTTGAACGGAATGGAATACGTTTATTACCAAATATACAGTTTTTAGCCAAAACTGAGAGATTAGGACAGCCATGGAAACCAATATTCATACCCGAGTTTAATATTTTTGCAACAGACAGTAGAGACTTGCTTTTGTGTCCTTGTAGAGCACTTAAAATGTACAAAAAAAGGACAGAGTCTTCTCGTGGTGACGAAAAGTGTTTATGTTTAACTTACAAATCAGACTCACAAAAACCAACATCCAAGAATTCAGTTTCAAGATGAGCCACAACCCTAGTGACACAATCCATCTTGAAACTGATGCTATCCGGTACCGCTTGCAGGGAGGCAGGCAGGAGTTATCTTTCTATGTGCTGGTATGAGTTATCTCGCTTACAAACTGTTACATATTAACTCGTACACATATTAGTTCTGTAATAGGCTAAGCATTTGAATCGTATATATTACACATGTACATGTTAATCCAGAAAAAAAAATTGTCAATTAAAGTAACACTTCTGTAATTTATCATTTTATAAAATGCAGAAAAATCTTGGAATAAAATGTGTATCCTTTTATGTGTATCCTTTTATGCAGTTTTAATTTGCATAAGCCAACTGTCACTGAGTAATAAAAGGTTAACGTATACTTGTATAGTGTATTAGTAGATCACATTGCAGTATAGTGAATTATCTAAACACTACGATCTCGCACCTTTTAAACACCGAAATTGATATTTACCCTTTAAAACAAAAATATTGAGATATTTGAACGATAAAAGTTTCAAGCATGGTCTGCCGGTATGGAAACATTAAAAAAATTGTCAATGAGACTCTCACTATAAACATAACATACCAGTTAAATAAAACTGTAGGTCATTGTACTATTTGAATAAAAGAAGGCGGGACGTCAATCAAGAGTGAGGATAGTATGCATGAGTATATCGGCGTGTGTTTGAGGTGTTTACTAAGAGTTTTCTTTACCGGATACCAAAGCAAACAATCTAGGGGGGAAACACACTTTTTCAGACTTGAGACCGACAAAATATAATTAAAACATTAGTTTTTGGCAATTCTTAGGTTTTGATTTAGTGCTTGACTTAGGAGATATTTTTGAAATTATTTAATGCAATTACATTAAATCTTTGAAATAAAATCACAGGATGAACCTCTTCCATTCAGTCAACTGAAAGGTGACTGCAAGGTAACTGAAATATGACTGAATGGCATAGCTATGCCATTCAGTCACCTTTCAAGACCATTCAGTTAACATTCAGTTCACTGAATGGCAGAGCATTATCCTGTGAATGTTCGCTTTAAATACAAAATGGAATCTATAAACAAAACGCCTGACAAAGGATAGTTTTTTCATACTTCCGAGATCCCTTTTCCATAATTCATTTATCAGATGTGCGTTTTTATAATTTGTTATATTTAGCATCTATAAATTTTGAAAAAATCCGAGAGAGTTCTGACAAATATGCGGTTGAATTAAACAACGTTCTTTGTATAAGGAATACATCTTTGTAAAATTTGTAATTAAATGTCAGTACCATCGCTAATGGAAACACCAGTCTCAGCGTCTTTTGCACAGTCAAGTACACTAACGGGCAAATTTGACTCTAAAGTACCTAATATCTTAAAACTTGAAGTCCTATGTACCACAATACTGATGCTACGTGCGTATTGATGCATGCATCAGGTATCGTACTATAGATCAGAAACAGGTACCGTACTATAGATCCGCGCCCTGCATCAAGTACCGTACTATAGACCACCACCCTGCAACAGGTACCGTACTATAGACCACCGCCCTGCAACAGGTACCGTGCTATAGATCACCGCCCTGCATCAGGTACCGTACTATAGACCACCGCCCTGCAACAGGTACCATACTATAGATCACTGCCCTGCATCAGGTACCGTGCTATAGATCACCGCCCTGGAACAGGTACCGTACTATAGACCACCGCCCTGCATCAGGTACCGTATAATAGCCTACCCCGTTTATGAACCTATCTTAAGCAGTCGAACTAAATGAAACAGGAGTTCTATAAGACAGGTTATTAGGGAGACATATTTTGGTTCGTGATCAAATAACAACTCTTTCATTTCACGGTCAGAATAAACGACAATTTCATATCAAGTGTACCTTAGAGTATATCAAAGTTTTATAAACGGAAGCATTACAGCGTACAAATGGTGTTCTATCAAGAAGTTAACGGAAAATAAAATATGATTTATGTTTTAAAATGACATTTGAAATTATATTAAAATGAAGAGATTTTATCC
>WFKH01011581.1:34540780-34558097 GCA_016163765.1 Magallana hongkongensis | reverse complement strand
CTGTTTTACCAACATAGGTAGCTCATTTGGAAGCACCTATTTTATTAACATAGGTAGCTCATTTAGAAGCACCTGACTAGAAATCCAGGTAGTTTGGGATCTAACATTGTAAATATTTATGAAAGAACACATTACAAAACTTCTCAATTTGCATCATACAAGACTGATCATGAGAAATATTTTACATTAATACATACCTTAAACTCCGGAAATTTCAGAACAGCTTTTAGATGAATAGAGGCTGGGCAATTCATTTTCTTCGTGGGCTGCAAGATCTGTCTCCCAGCAGAAGTTTCCTAAAAATTATAAAACAATTATTGTCTACCTAATTTTTCATACGAATTTCAGACTGTCTTTTTTACTCAACATGATTTGTATTTTATCTGTATCAAAAAGGGAAATTAAACCTTACCTGTATAGACTTTTTTTTGTGACGATCTGGACCGTACATGCACTGTCTTTCTTGGAACCCCAAGATGGTGAAAGGGGTTCCATCAAAAGGCAGTGCATGGCCTCTGCTTCCATCCATCACCTCCCAAAAGATTTTGGCTCCACCTTTTGTATTGTGATCTTTTGGGAAAAAAATGTTGACATTATGATAAATATCATAACTATTTATTTCCTATATAAAAAGACAAACATGTCATTCTTCATATTTTTTTTATTAATAAAAGTACAATTCTCCTGATTCATTGTACATGTAATATAATATTTTTAAAAATTGTATTTTATATCAAAAAGTTATTGATTTTCAATTGTTCACTCCCATTTAATTATAAGTTAAAAATGGTTAACAGTCATAATTGGTATAGGCTAAATGTGCTTTGATTTGAAATAAAGTGTAAATAACAATTATAAATACATGTTATTAATTAAGGAATACGGAATCATTCTTTGAGTAATACGAGGTGATAATTTCGGTTGGGGCATGATCAAATCCAATAAAGCCCAAAGGGCTTTATGATAGATTTGATCACGCCCCGACCAAATTATCACCTCATAAAAGAATGATTCCTTATTAATTTTAAGCCATCGTAAGATTAAATATTTGAATATAAATAAGCAAACCCCACTGGCGCCTCAATTTGGCGTCATTTGAAGTTATGGGTTATATAGACTAAGTACAAAATCGATACGTAGTTTTATCACAGGCAAATACACTGGAAAATGTAAATATTGATTTATATAGTTCTCCTGGCCTTTTTAAATAAAGATTTCGATATACTTCCTGGCCAAGTAAAATATCAAAATCTTTGAAAAACAGGAAAACGTCGACTATTAACTAATTATTTATAACTACAAACAATCGCACAATTAATTATAAATTACTATAAAGTTGTAAATACAAAACATCTGACTATGATATCTGTAGACTCTATGTTGTGTAGATGAGTTCGCCAACTCGTTAATTAGAGGCCCATAGTACACTGTACTTACTTACCGATCTTACTAAAATCTTTGGATTCGCGAGCTATACAGAAGCGGGATTGGTTATCAACTTCATATTTAGTAATTAACTGCTTAGCAGCATGCACGCTGCTAACACACGTGGACTTCATTTTTTCAGAATCATGCCGCTTTTGAAATTTTTGAGATTTCTATCTTCATCTAAAGAAGAGTCAAAAGTTCGCGACTAATTCAAGAACGATTGAATAGATAATCAAGGGCAGATAAATCTATGTGTAAGAGAAGATAACTCCTGTCTGCCTCCCTGCAGGCGGTGCCAAATAGCATTAATCTGTCAACACTAGTAAAGTTTGTGTATGAAAATAACAGTGAGACTTTATCTCATGTGCGTGCGCATGATACTAGACGATTGGCAACTTCATGGGCCCTTTTCAATGGTGCAACTCTAGAAGAAATTGTACAGACAGCTCATTGGGCAACCTTTAGTTCTTTCTACATGAGAGATGTTCCTCAAGGAGAAGCTCGGTTTGCCAAGTCATCAGTTCTTGATACATCGAGATGGGCGAAAGAAAAAGAACAGAAATAGAATATCCTTTGGGAGAGTGCATTCTTTATTTTACTATTATATGATAGTGATTGTAATCTCTCGCCCAGTATTTCTGCTACAAATTCTGCAAAAGGTTGATGCAGGTAAGTATAGATATTGATGTAAACTGGAGGTTTTTTAAAGGTAAAACCCCTGTTTACGAGATATCTATACTTACCTGCATGACACACCCCTGTTCGTTTGGGTCCTAATTGTCTAGACCCTCACAAAACTGAAACGGAAGTATGCCTGTGCATTATGTATAGGTAAACACTAGGTGATACCACGGGGGTGGTCTCAAAAGTTCAGACATGATCGTAGGCAGCCGGGGAAATTTATTTTACCTGGTAATCTCTAAATTTGTTCAGGTGTTTTTTAACTAATAAGAGAGATCCCACAGTACCTGTTCAATAAGTCATTTTAATAAGTTTATGTATTGTCTTTGTCTTGTATCTCCCTGGGGTTTTTTTTTTGTCATCGATATTTTTAGTCGTGTAAAAATTCTCGTAAAAATTGCATATTTCTTTAACGATTTCAGAGTTTGTATTCATAATGATTATTTTGTTTTTTACATCTTTTAATTCTTTTATCATTGCCCTAGTAAATAGCTTTAATATTTTTCACCTTCATTGCCACGGTCTATCTTTGTTTTGACCTTATTTGAGCGCCTTTTGCTATTTCGTTTTGTAGTTTATCAAGTTCTGCTTCAAGATCACGTTTTTCTTTCCTATTAATCTTTTTACTAGGTAAATTTTTTATTTCTTCGATTTTCTTTTTCAGATTTTTTATTTTTGATTTTATATTGTTTGATGACTTTTTGCGAAGTTTATTGAGAAGTCGCTTACTTTAAGTTTACAAGTTTCTCAATCCGACTAAAGCACAGCCCTCTATTACGCTATCGAATATCTATTAAACCAAACAAATGCACTGAATTTAGATCTGTCAACTAAGTTAAATAAAAGAAATAAGAGAAGGGAGGGAGTAATTAAATGAGAATGCGATAGCGTAATATAGGTTTGTGCTTTAGTCAGATTGAATGTTTCCCATTTAGAAAAAGCATCGGATGATTTGTCTAGACCTTTAAAAATATTTTTTATTTCTTCTTTATGCTCTGGTCTTCAGATGTTTGGATATTTGAGTTTTTCAGGTAAAGCGGTTTGAGTGTACGGTCGACTGTTTGTGAGTTTTCGCTCACACTACCTGTGCTACCTGTACTACCTGTAGCCATCGTATGTTCAAGTATGCGTGACCGATTCACCCAGTTCAAAATATATACACAAAATATGAAAATGAATAAAACGATGTAATAACGAAATATTTTACAAATCCAAGAAAAACGTATATACACTTATCTATAGATGAAGTCATTCAGTCAAAATTGAAGGTTTATCACTTGTCAAAACGATTGGAGCCCTGAGAAACACATCCCTCAGTTTTCATATCACGTGACAGTATGCATATTTAATTTATTACTGGTACTTTCTCCATCAATCTTACATGGATGTTGCATCTTGCGACATCAATAAAATTGACAGGCTTGGAGGCAAAATCTGAGTCGAATAAATTCCCATTCCCTTTGTTGAAGACATCTGAAGGAATTTTAGAAGCCAAACTGACGTCTTTGCTCCTGGCGCACAAACACATTCAGACTCTTT
Organism: Magallana hongkongensis; assembly: GCA_016163765.1. Classification (NCBI taxonomy): domain Eukaryota; kingdom Metazoa; phylum Mollusca; class Bivalvia; order Ostreida; family Ostreidae; genus Magallana; species Magallana hongkongensis. Next base: position 34,554,449 of record WFKH01011581.1, on the reverse strand, counting down.
GTCTGGAAGATCCTGATCGAGGCCTGCACCCTCAAATGATTGAACGGTTAAGAACAGTGTTGTACAGAGAAGCATATAACAAGACAATAATTGTTGTGACGCATAGTCCTCATTTCATCGACAGCATTACAATCCAAAACACGTATGTTTTCTTTCGAAAGAAAACATCTGATTCTTACGTTTGTTCTGTGAAAAATGTTGGGAAAAGTAAGGAACTGTCCAAAGTGTCTGACATTGAAACAGTGAGAACGTTGTTGTTTGCAACCAAAGTTTTGTTAGTAGAAGGACCAACTGACAGAGAAGTTGTACAAGGTATTTTTACCCAATACAAACTCGGAATGTTAGAAAAGGAAGCAAACGAAAGAAATACGTTTCCAAATAAAATTAAGAAAACAACGGGCGACAAAGAATCAAACAAAATAGATTATTTTCAAAAGGATATAACAACCTTTCAAGTTATTCCCGTTGGCGGGTGTGAGAACACAAAAAAAGTGCGGAAATTCTGCAACTTCATTAATCTACCATGCATGTGTTTATGGGATCTTGACAAAGTTGTGAAATGTGTTGACAAAACGTTCTTTACTGAAATTATCAATTTACCATGGGATCTTCATTTACAAATAAATTTAACGAAAAAGACCAAATTGATTACCAATTTTTTTGAGATAGATTCTAGAGAAAAGTTTTTAAAAAAGTACCGCAATAAAGAGTTATTTTTGTTCATTTTACATGAAGATTCCTTGACAGTTGCAAAGTCATTGGAGTCTGATGAACATAACACTTTTATATGGAGACACGGTGCTGTGGAGGATGCGATTCTAAGTTCGCAAAATCGGATTAAAGAAATTTGCGATTCTTTTAATTGAAAAACATTAACTGCCAAAGACCTTAAGAAAAAATTAAAGGAACGACTCAATGAAAAACAGAGGAAAGCATTTTATTTTCATTTAATGAACGTTGATGAAATACGCAGATTTATCACATTTATGGAGCAGAAAGAAAAATGCCAGACAGTTAACAAAAGCTACTATGAACGTAATAAGAAAGAAGTGAGATCGTATAATTTTCCTTTTTTTAGATTGGTAGGTTGGGTGATTATTATATGTAATGGAATTTCATCGTTTATTTAATAATACTAAATTATGTGAGACAACACAGTTCAGTGACTTCACATTGCTAAAATGGAGGATTTCTTTTAACAGCCTTTTTAACTTAAATGACATTTAATCATTTCTAGATGAAATAAGCGATACTCTACCCTTATACTTGTATTCTTCATTTTGATTAGTTTGGAACAATAGTCAATCGACCCTGAGATCTATTCGACTTATATTTAACATTTAATACATGTGACTAATCGGTTCTCTCCTAAGATATTTCAAATAAATTCTAAAGTCGTTGAATGAGTATGTCTATGTTAGTAATTACAGGTTTTTAAACAGATGCTCAAGACATTTTAAAAAGCCAGATGATTTTTAATCATTATAACTGTTGTTTGTTTATTTAGATCAAAGTTTATATTTACTGCCGATACTAGTACTTTGAATATTCTTTAGCAGATACCGGTAACTAGGTTATATTTTGTATGGGGGAAAAAGTCCACTCGCCTTGCGGAACGGGGCAAAAATGTTTTGGGGCGAGGAGTCTTGGGGCCGCCTAAGGCCCCGGAAGCCCTGACTTAAATTGCACATAATCTTTAATTGTAGCTATTGCCTGTAGCAAGTTTTTCTTTCGTTTATTTTAATCCCTTTTTTTGAACTCGTTTTCTCTTTTTTGACTTAATCAGGCAATAGGGTGCATTTCAGAGTACATGTATGTGTTTAAGAGACAATATCATTATAAAATACAATACGTAAAATTGTGATCATAGATTAAGGATTCACCGCCGTGTGGCCTTCAAGCATCATAAAAAGTACTAAAACAAACATTCTCAGAACATTCAAATTAAACATACCTCTAACGTATAATTAAGCAGGGTTTAGGATCTCGTATAGGTAGGATATTGACTTAAGCATGGGTAGATGTGAAAAATATTATACTTTGTAACAAAAATTTTATTTATTTTACCAGTAATTAGGATTTGTCCATTAAAAAATTGTCCAATTTTACGCTGGCTAAATGCATCATACTGCCTTCAATAAACATGTACTTTCTTTGTTCACATCTATGTGCATTCTACATTGCTAATCCACATGTATTATTAACGATTGCTGGTCGAGCTTCCTTTACCGTGGTATCAAAAAAGGGACATAGTTTAGTGGACTTCATTTTATTTTTTAATTCTGTCAAAACATTTTTTTGTCAAATTCGGCATGAGGCATTTGCCTCGTTTGCGTATATGTAGTTACGGCACTGGTTTATGTATTTCCAAATCATAAGGTTTAAAAAATGTGAATGAAGAAAATTAAGAAAAAAATTGTCTGTGCTGTCTTGTCAATATTAATAATTTCATACGCATTTATTTATAATGCCCTTTCTTGCACAGCAAATTTGAATTAAGTACATTCATGCTGGAGGTCAATTAAAGCAGCAGATGGCAGGGTGACGAACTAAGACACATCGGAGAGAGTTCGAGTTTGCGAGTGCGAGTTGAATTTGAAGGACATGTAGAGATATTACAAAGAGCAATAGATTTGGAACACAAGGATTGGCTGAATGGAATACGTACCGATGCTTTTTCTGACATATGCACAATTGAAGAAGTAACGATGCGCAAACGCAGATGACATGCTTTGTTGGGAAGCCCTAATTCATCATGTTATTCGTTTATATTTCTAACCGCTCTCGGAATTGGATGTGTAGACAACGTAGCACCAAATGCAGAACTTTTAAGAGAGGCTTCGCAATTGCAAGAAAAAATGAAGAAGCTCAGCAAATTTTTATGAAAATCTCTAAACCAAAAGATTGGTTTTTAGCTCACCTGCATATGTAAACAGTTGTTTAAGATCTTCTCGAGAATTGCAATGCTCAATATGTGATAGGACTGTCAAATTATCCTGTTACAAAGGGGTGCAATGATAAACATAACAATATGCAGGGAATTTAATTTTATACAGGATCTATATACTACATTGTCCAGGTATATTGTATATGACTCCATAAAGCTGATTTTATTATGTCTATTGTGCTTAGGTGAGAAATGTGGCCCATGGGCCTCTTGTTGCAAAGACCCTGGTGTGAAAGCAAACATTCCTAAACATTAATTATATGAAAAACTAGCAGCGCATGTGCTTTACATTTTTTAGCATAAAAATGGTTTGACTCAGCTGTTGTTCATAACACCTACTATCGATTCATTTGGTCGTAACTATTTTTTGAAGTACTGTGTTCGATTGTTCATATCGAATTAATGAATTATGATATGACAATATGGCAGCAAAAATAACTTAAACAACTGCTTTTATTATTTAGTTATTTACATGTATTTATTACTAATCAAACATATTTTTTGTTTCCTATTTTAGAATCATGTAAAAGGCATCTATTATCATATTACATATACATATTCACTTTGCATTTATTATTGTCTGTTGTTTTTCTTATCAGCATCGGCTATTTTTTTTCATTGAATTTTTTTTTTAAGAATCAGTCCTTCCTGGTTTTCCTTTAATTTTAGTCAAAGAGGACAAGTGTTTAGTATAATTTTTTTATACAATGATATGTTTTAAACCCCAGTATCAAATCATTATATATACCAGATAGGGAAAACCATACATCTGAAAAAGTTTTGCACACAATTAAATTTAAATTAATTGTATTGTATACCATTTGTATATATACGATCAATGTTGACATGAGCTTATAAATTTTCAAGCGACATTTATTTGTTTAAACCTTGTCATTATATATAATAAATTAAGCTGTTTTGCAATAAGTGTGTTTTATTTTGATCTTGGAGATTTTTCCGAACATATAAAACTTTTTGTATAAAGTATAGTTTTCCCTGGGAAACATCTATTTAAAGTATTCGGGTGAAGCTACATGTATACAATTCATAGTTACATCTTTTACATGGGATATAAATTTATATAAAACTAGTATGAATATACTAGCATAAGATTCCTATTGAACTCTTATTGTATACATATGACCTGCCTATTGTATTGTACAGGACTTTAATATATTTCACACATATCGGATGAAACTCACAATACATGTAGGGTTTTTTTCTATTTCATGAGTGAACATTCACTTTGTTAGTAAATCCCAAAAATTTCACAATATCCTAACTGCTGAAAACTATGTGGAAAGGTAGCTGCAGGTCTGTAGCTCCCGGTATGAAAAAATTCAGATAAATTACGGCGCACAAAAAATTGCGTTAGTTCTGGACTGATTAACCATATTTACACACAAATTCTGTGGGAAAAATTAGAAATATTATATAATAACATATAATTAACACGGGAAATGCTAATCCGATTAAACAAAGACAGTACCGTGCGACCCGCGAGCAAGAGCGAAGATTTCGCGCCAAGTCAAGGAACGATTAGACAATGCCATCATTGAACCGTCAAACAGCTAATAGTCGAGTCCCACAGGTTCTTGTTCGGAAGAAAAACGACGATTAAAGATTTGCTGTAGATTACCAAAGTTAAATTCGGTAACAAAACCAATGAATTACCGCGCAAGGAAGACATTATAGAAACCCAAGGGGAAAGCAATGTGCAAATTTTCAGCTCTCTTGATATGTTCTTAGGGTATTGGCAACTAAATCTAGATGCAAGAATAAAACATAAAACAGCTTTTGTATGTCATGAAGGTTTGTATCAATCAAAACACATCCCCTTTAGTTTACTCCAAGCGCATTTATGTATGTGATGCCAGATGTACTTCGTGATGTAAACTGGAAGTATTAACTAGTTTATATGGACGACGTTTTCATTTTCTCAAAGAATTTGAATAAACATTTATTTCACTTAGATTGGTTTTTTAAAACTCAACTCTTTGAGTTTTAAAAAACCAAACTAAGTTGCCTTAAATCACCAAAATGCAATTTTGTTGTGAAAAAAGTAAAATATCTTGGTCATGTTATTTCACAATATGGAATTTCTGTAGATAAGTCAAACGTAGAAGGTGTCAAATCCTTCATTGAAATGAGAAATACAACTGATATTAGAGCTTTTTTGTGGACTTACGAATTATTACCGGAAATTCATTCACGGTTTTGCAGACACTGCTTCACCACTCAATAGGCTACTTGTTAAGGGAACAAAATTTTGTTGGTACGAACCCTGTCAAAAGGCATTTGACAAACTCAAATAACTGCTTAATGATGCACCAATACTGGCATTCCCCGATTTCAATTAAACAGATGCTCCAGGATTTTCAATTTCTTATATTTTTGGCCGGAAAGATGCTATAGGGCGAAAGATATAGTTATGTGATATAACACATGATCAGTGTTATCCGTTCGATATCACTCATAAGAAAGGTAGAATAAACTCAAATGCATATGCTCTCAAAAGAAAAGGATATCCACAGAAACAAAACATTGCAATGATTAAGGGCGAGAACAAGGCTAAAGACGTGCATGTTCAGAAGAAAGCCATTTAGACGGATTTTGATTTACTGGCTTGTGTAAATGAAATATCAACAATTTCAAATGACTTAGATTTCAAAGATATCATAGCGTACATGACAGATAAAGAACTACCAAACAGGGGACGTTTTGACAGGAGAGTCATTCTAGAGTATTAGATAAAAGTGTTTCGTACCATTATTATTATCCTAAAGGTAGAGAACATTGTGTCGATAGACTTGTCAAACAACTAGCCGTACCGCACCAACTGCGAAAGAACGTGTTGAGGTCATATCGTGACTCTTTGCTCGGAGGTCATGTCGTGAACTCTTTGCTCGGAAGTCATCATTGCAAAGATAAAACATATCAGACAATACGAAAAAAGTACAGTTGGGTTCGCTACATGCAGATATTAGCACGTATGTTCAAACATGCATTTGTTGTCGACGTGCAAAGGATGACAAACATAAACATCAAGCTCCCCTCAGACCTTTACCAATACACGATGTGTTTTCAAGAGTTCATCTTGACTTGCAAGGTCCTTTAAAAACAAGTCCAGAGGAATACACGCATGTGTTAGTCATCACATGTGCATTTTCAAAGTGACAGAGACATTTCCTCTCAAGAATATTTCGGCAATTGCAGTAGCAGATATTTTCTTTATAAGTACGGTAGTCCTGACTCGATTCTTACAGATCAAGGGCAACAATTCATATCAAAAGTCTCGACCAAGATATACAAAATTTTTGAAATTACAAAATTAAAAACATCAAGTTACAGACCTCAAACAAATGCAGCAGTAAAAAGAGCAAATGGTTCTATTTAAACTAAACTGAGAAATTACACTGACGCAGACAAACAAATTGGCTAAACTGCTAGACACGATCACTATCGCTAGGAATACGACAAGAGCTACAGAATCCACACATTAAGGTCCGTTCTATTTGGAACACATTTAGACACATTATTGAACCCTGCAGAAGTTGTCGGCAAAAATGCCAAGGCGTACATTGATAGTCTAAATGCAGACCTCCGCCAAGCTAGAGAGTTGGCAGCTTGGAACATTGAGGAAGCTCAGGAGAAGTACAAAGCGCAGCATGACATGAGAGCGATGCCCCCAGAATTTAGACTATGGCTAAGGACTAAGAAGAAAAAAGATTGGCCTGACTCCTACACTGTGTGGCAAATTGACTGGTTTTTGCTACATCTTTGCAGACAATAATAACAATACCTACAATCTTAGATGTTGTGAGGAAAACACAGAATTAAAATCAGCAGAGCTGATCTGAAACCTTTATGATTCTGAAATCCGCCAAACAAACAGACTAGATTTACTCCAAGAAGAGGATGGGAGGTGAGTTCTAGCGATGATGAGTCGACAGAAAAATGACCAGCTGCAGGTTGTCTAGAATAATTCCGACGCGAAAAGCGAAAGTTCGGAAGATGATGAGCGCCAAAATATGCCAGATTATTATAACTAAATATCTTACAGCAAGTGATACACATAATCTACGTTGTTAACGTTTAGAATGTTTAATTTATTACATAATTGAATAAATTTAATTTCTACTTTAAATGATAACAACAGGCCAATGGGTCACCTGAGCAACAATAGGCAACAAAAGCTTTAGACCGTCTTAATAGTATCATATACAAAATATCTAGACAACTAAGTAGAGTGTATTTTGATTTTCAAAGATTTTCAAATTTTTCTTCAACATATTCTTAAGTTAAAAATTGACCTCATTTTGTTTCAGTTTTTGAGAAGAAGATTTTCAAAGATTTTTCTCTATTTCTTCTATTTATTCCTATGTAGCCCAACCTTAGCACCAGAGATCATGATTTGAACAAACTTGAATCTACATTAACTGAGGATGCTTCCACATAAGTTTCAGCTTTTCTGGCCAAATGATTTTTGAGAAAAAGATTTTTGAAAATACCAACAAATTTTCAATAATTCAAAATGATCTCCTCTCTAGAGAGGGCGTGGCCCTTCAATTGAACAAACTTGAATCCCCTTTACCCAATAATGCTTTCTGCCATGTTTGGTTGAAATTGGCCCAGAAGGTGAAAATGTTAAAAGTTTACAACGACCGACAACAGACAAATTTTGATCAGAAAAGCTCACTTGAGCCTTCAACTCAGGTTAGCCAAAAAAATAATAGGATTGTTACAGCTTGCTGTCTTCCATTTACACGTTAGTGTTTAACATTTTCAAATTCATGCCATCAAAGTTTAAGCTATTTTTCCAGGCTCTGTAATATTGATACTGTGACTTGAAGTTTTCTATAGATATAAATTAAATTACAAATGGTTAGTGTCAGTCAAACAGCGACAGTGTTTATGCAAATGGGCATGTGTTCGTATCATATATAAATGCACTTGTTTTTCAGTATTTGTCATAAAATAAAATAACTATCAATTGATAGTTCCCAAATGGACCATTATACGGAAGTTCCGGGACCTTAAAAATACTACCGTGGACACATGAGACATCACTGTGATACCTTCCACGCTTATTATGATATGCAATTTCCGGATAAAATCTGTGAACAGTACATGTACTACATTTATGATGTGTTCAAACTTAAAATGTTCTTCTTCAGATAAATGACGACTGTGACAGAGAATTTTAAAAAAAATTATTAACACAGATCACTCTTTAAAAACATATTATGAAAAATCTTTATATAATATCCATCATTATCTTGTATGCTTATTTTACTTTTTAATATAATCGATCAGTGCCTACTATCTTTTCAAGATATACATGTATTACTAAAGTCAGGTACTCTTTACACAATTGCGCTGAAAAATATAGTTCTGTTCATGATCAGCAGATACAACATTACAATAAATGTTTAGAATATCGATGTATATGTAATACGTGGAAGAAAACAAAATTAACGTAAAATTATTTTGAAAAAACACCCCACCCCAAGAAATATAAATATGAAGTATTAATATTCCTACGCTAGCTGCCTCCTCAGTCTTTTTCACGAAAATATAGGTCATTCTTCGATTGACAATTTTTTCACTAATGATTGTTGCTTATATTATTACAATAATTATATTACTTGATCTATTCTATTTCAGGGCATGTTTATTGTTCGTTAGTTATCACACAATCTCTTTTAATTATTTGTTGTGTATGAGTGTGTGTTATTTCTTTTCTTTTTTTTTTAAACGACGGAATGGTTACACAACACCTGCACCATATTTCTGGTCGCACTTGTGTAGTCTCTGTTTAAGCACAGATGTGTGCACTGTTTGCTAATGACGGGTGGCAGTATTTAATACGGACATGAAGAACTATATACGTCAGTTTCTTAACAAGTTCAGTGATTTTAATTTAAGAGATCGGCTGAGCACAGTGAAAATTCAAGTAATTTATAAGTCGAATATCTTGGATATGGGGTTACCCATATCTATTCTTGTTATATTTGCGCTCCACTCCGTTTCGTATGTTTTTCTCCTTTATTTATTACCCATTACGCTGTTGTCCCCCCCCCCCCCTTTTTTTCAGCTCGTTTAATTGGTGGTTATTATTTTAGTTCGTAACATAATTACACTATGATTTATATGATTTTTCTTTTAATTTTCACGTATTCGGAGAATCCATTGGGTATTATCACCATATAAAATGTATATCTACATGTTGCTAATATTTTGTATTATTTTAGTTTGTTTGTAAATTGATTTCTTTATTCTTCTTAATTCTTTTAAAATTCCTCCTGACTGTGATGTGATGTAATGTAAATTAATGTTGATCAAACGTCCTAACTGTAACAAAGAAATAGAACATCAAATTAATAAAGTGTATCTGTAGGAAATATACTTATTAGAAAGTGAGGATGTATAGACAATGCTGTTCACCTCATATGATTGTGTGTTTGACAATAATAGAGTTAATTAAATTAACAACAATTAGCGGATTGCGACAGGTGAATAATGGGCGTTTACCTGGACGAGTATATTATTACGGCGGCGTGAAAAGGCCAGATGAAAAAATAAATAATTCTTATTTGTTCGGACGAATAAGTTATTTGCTCGGACGAATTACGATTTGTTCAGTGAATTAATTAGACGGGTTTGTCATTAAAGAAATATCGTTCTTCAGCTTTGAAGATCAATTAAAAGTTGTAAGTTAGAAACAACTAATATTATATAATTTATGAGCTATACAAATATATATAATATGTCAGCACATGATTCACGGAAATCCATTTAAGGATTTTTGAACGTCTTTGAAGTGCAACAGAGACTGATAAGTTGAAACAAATTTACGTGGACATAATTGGTGCTTATACATGAACATGCGCGGATCCAGAAAATTTTTCGGTGGGGGGGGGGGGGCCAAAAAATATCAATGTTTGCCGGGGGGGGGGGGGGTCCTAGGCATATTTTTTGTAACTTAACTATGTTAATTTAAGAAATTTGAATTTTCCAAGGTGTAGGGGGATTTAACAAATCCTAGTTCGTCCGAACAAATAAGATTATTTTTTTTTCATCTAGCCCTTCCACGCCGCCGTCTATTATCGGTACCAAGCTTTATTATCAGGTCTCGAAAGCCTTATTCAGGCATGCAAGACCTAGCTCAAACAATTACCTTATGTTTCACCGATCTTTTTTCGTCCACTTCTACGCCAAGACTCCCTCTCAGCGTTCTGACTCCGCTTTATATACCCTTCTCCCACATGACAAAAGCCTCGGAAAACAGTACGGAGTACAAAACAAGAAGTCATAAAGCATACTCTAGAGAATCGAAAAGAATAATTGATTTTCACTTCCCAGGCCTCCAAGAAATGAGTCTTGCATTTTCGATACCATAAAGAATATAGAAAACAAAATAGGAAATGTACAATCTTTATAATTACAAAGAATACAAAAGTCTTTCTGACTATCGTGAACATGTTTTGTCAACGCTTTAACATATTCCGACGAGTCTTCCAGAAATGTGAAACGTGCTACTTGCAAAATCAGAAAAAAGTTTAATCACTAAAACTAAAATTCATCTTCATGTAATTCCACAACGGACTTTCCATCTATTTGTTAAGACTCCTGGATTCGATCAAGACACTTTCTCTTTGACCCGTCGGTTTGAGTAGTCTGCTGTACATCATCAAAAGGAAGAGTCTGGTTACTTTTATTTACTCCATTGGAAGGGAGGAATGCCTGCACGCTGCGATCCTGCATACTAGTAGAAACGGTCGCTGATGGAACACTATCTTTCAGAGTTGTCATGGGATGCTTAAATGGAGTGGGCACAACTGGCATCGCTTGTTCAACAATTTGGTTTTTGAAGTGTGGACGGGATCAGGTCTCGTTGGTTTTCTCAGTGTCACCTCTGGAGAAGTTTCAGAAGCTGTTTCACTCGAGAGGTTCCCGGGATCCAACTGTTCCCAGTCTTCTTTACTCTAACTTTCAGCTTTAGCGTATCTGCAATGGCGCGTCCGGCAGTGCCTGTCCATGTCGCTCTTCTTGTTGGTCGCATATTCACAATGACTGCACTCAAACCGTTTTTGTTTCCGTTTTCTACCGCACTCAATCACATGTTTCTCCCACTCCGATTCTTCTTGAATCCGCAAGGAACACATGGGACAGAGGTACGTGTCCTTCCTTTCTTTTTGTGGTTTTGGTGTTTGTCATGATCTACAAAATTCAATAATCAACAAAAATGATTTTGAGAAACACAATCAAAATGATAACTCTTTGCTTAAAATTGTTTTGTCAGTTATACAAAATACCCCAAAGTTTCACTTCTTTATTCATCAAAACAAAACGTCTGGAGATAGACACCGGTCCTTTTGTGGGACATTCTGTGAAAGCTGAAACTTATTTACTTTACTTATTTACTTGTTTACTTATTTATACAAACAATAAAGGAACTGTTCATATATCAATGTTACACATTATGAAATTAACACCAGCATAAAATACTTATAAGGTTTTAAACTTACATGGTTGCCTTTACAATAAGAAAAGAAGAAATCGTTGATGAGACGTTGCGTCCAAAACTCGTGCTTTATAAACCGGAAGTACAGAGTAAAAAACAAAATCAACACGGAGACAAAAAAATAATTCCGGAAAAATACAGTGACACAACACTCCCCGTCTGATATGATAATATCACACCCTTTTTAAAATTAACACAGTCAAAATATTAAAAACCAAAAATTGACAATAAAAAGTTTCACTACACTCAAGTTCTACTGTTCTTTTGGTACAAGTAGCACAACTTCCGTCGCGGGACGTCTGTAGATCTTCCTCTCTGGGCCCACGCGAACCTCGATGGTGCGGACACGCGAGTCATCACTATGGTGTGTTTTCTCTATTATCTCCATTGGCCAGTCATTTCGATGCAAAGTGTTGTCCCGAAGGAGGACAATGTCACCTTCCGTCAGATTTCTCTCATCCTTCTGCCACTTTTTTCTCTGTTGAAGTAAAGATAGATATTCCATTTTCCATCTCTTCCAAAAGCAATTCGAAAGGTACTGTACACAGCGCAATTGGTTTTTGTGTAGATCTTTCTGAAAGAACTCCTCAAGGTTGAAAGAGTCCACGGTATGGGTTGTCTTCAAGGTCAGCAAAGTAGCTGGAGAAAGAGGATAAGGTTCCTGAGGATCATAGAAGATTTCAGCCAGCGGACGAGCGTTGATGATGGAAGTCACCTCTGCCATCAGAGTTACCAATACTTCATGAGTAAGGCGAGTGACTTTGGCATCCAGGAGCAGAGAGTTCAAAATCTTCCTCGCAACACCAATTAATCGCTCCCAAGATCCGCCCACATGCGAAGCGTGTGGAGGGTTGAACTTCCACTGAATTCCCTTTTTCTTTATGAAATCAGAGAGAAGGTTATCATTTACATCAATAACACTAGCATTCAGTTCCTTTACAGCTCCAACAAAGTTGGTACCACAGTCCGAGCATATCAACCGAACTTCTCCTATCAAAGCAACAAAACGGCGTAATGCGTTAACAAAACTGGAAGAGCTCATCTCTTCTAGCACCTCAATATGAACTGCTCGAATGACCAAACAGGTAAATATAACTGCCCATCGTTTTGCTTGCGCTTTCACTCCTCTGGTATTTCTAGTAACTACACCCCAGGGTCCGAAAACATCTACTCCAACAAATGAAAATGGTGGGGCAGGTTGAAGACGAACTTCCGCAAGATCGGCCATTTTAGGTTGCTGCTGTTTTCCTCGAAGTTTCTTACAAATCACACACCTTTGTAAGTAAGAGTTCACTTGACGACATCCGATGATCCAATACCCCGCACTACGTATTGCACCTTCTGTGAACAAGCGGCCCTGATGTTTAACTTCTTTGTGAAAATGGTCTGCGCAGAGTTCCAGCCACTTAATAGTACATCATTAAGGGAAAGTCCATCACACTTTGCCGACGAGTCAAATACTCCTCTGATTTTATCTTTCTTCTGTGGGTGGTATACCCCGAACAGAGGTAAGTACATGTACCAGCATTCAGTTTCAGGGGTCAAGGACGGTGCTTGCTCCACATGCATGACCAGCTTCAAACAAATTCTTCATAAATTCATGAAAGTGCATCATCTTCATAGGGTTCTTTAGAAGGCTCCTGTCCAGACTAAGAGCTCGATCCATTGCTTGTTGTCGATTGTTAGGGAGAGCAGGCCGTGGTTCTTTGAAAGGTAAGGGAGCAGTCCAGTGTCCCGATGAATCCTTTTTCATACCGTCGTCCATTATCTTAGGAAAGCTCGATCTTCAACTGACAACGATGGTTGATTGTCCTCACTTGTGCGTTTGAATATTGAATTGTCCTCTGCACACTCTGAAATGTGCATTTTCTGATCACAAGGTATAAAAACACCAACAGGAGTTTCTTCAGTATGATAACATATCATAGTTTTCATAACGTCAATAGATGTTGGTGTATGCATTCCATCTAGGCATGCTTCTCCGATAATTACCCATCCCAATGGTAGTTGTTGAGCATAAGGTTGAGAGGAATTACCTCTTATCTGGTCAAGAACATGGTGTGCTCTTAAAAGATCCCTGCCTATAAGTAGTGATATGTTTGCCGAGTCATCCATAGGTGGGATCAAGTCCGCTATCTTGGAGAGATTGGGGTGATGAGTGGCAACTTGGCGAGTCGGTATCTCATGTCGGTTAT